>CM052016.1:39476710-40676710 GCA_028476595.1 Obolodiplosis robiniae
CCCGCATTCAGATGCTTGCTGATGATCGGCATGGTCAAACATATGCCAAATTAAATCAAAACTTACCGGTACATAAATCGCAAATTCAGTTTAATTCTGAAAATTTATTCGTATTTGAAAATTGATTTCAATATTTAATACGATATTACGTAGCAGAAATCGGTGGTTGGATTGGACGTAAAAGCGAGAAAGTCACGTAAATACACGAATAGTGGAATAGTATAACAAACTTTTTTAATAATAAAACGGTGACCCTTTGAGGTTCCGATTGATGTCTAGACGTAGAATTGTGGAACAGTTTGTTCATTGTGGTGTGCAATGCAAAAAAAAATATCGATACTTACTGGGAACTTAGCACTTGACCTAATTTACACACGGTCTTATCAAATTGTCGGCGACATGGCGTGTAAAATTAATTGCAACATTATTTTGGTTTCTGTTATGGCAGCTGATTCAAGAATTTCTTTCAAAGCTTCGTGATAAATGCCAGCGGATCAAGTAAGTGTTTCGACGGTGATACAAACACATGGAATACCGGATGATAAAGAATGAACTGGAATAATTAATTTTCGTTGAATATCACATTTGAGAGTCAAATAATTCTATGTGTCCAATAAATGTATATGCCTAATTCAAATTAATCAATTTTATTTTTCATCCATTATAATCTCAATCGCATTTTGAACTCATCACAATGGTGACACCATTAAACCAAAAACAGTTTTTTTGCAGCCGCTATTGAATAACTCCGCAGGCTACGATGCGAACATTCGAATCACTTTGATATGGTCGATGCCGTTCACACAGCACAAATGCTCAAAAAAACAATTAAAATTGTCGGTTTTGTATATATTTTGAATTCATCGCCCGCGCGCACACACACACGCACACATACTTCAATAAATGGTCTATCATAATATAGCGAAGAGTTGACGAAGTGTACGAACTTACATCTACATAGCCACGGGAGAAGCCGGTAGTGTGGCACTGGCATACAAAATCCAACGCAAACCTTCAACAAACTCATATGCACAACAGGTTAATTCCATATACCGTTTCACGTATTGGATGCGATCACACTGAATGGCATATCCAACGCCACAACTTATCCACTATCTCAAGCGCTCTCCCATCCGACTTTGATTAAGTGCGATAGCGATTATAAATTTCTACATTGTTTAGTAGCTGTGCTGGCGGACAAGTGTTTGCTATTCGCAATTTCGATTGAATTGCATTCTATCGACTTCTGTATTTGATTTGATCGTGTTGACTGTACAAAACGAAATGAAACGAATTTTAGAAAGTTGGAATAAGATCCGCACATAAATCATATGATATATGATATTTTTGTCAATCGAACAAGACGTCATAAATGAATTGAACGCAAAAAAAATCCAAAAATATTTAGTTTCGTTTGTGGTTCGTATTTTCGGTTTGTTTTCGCTGTCGATTTATTTTTATCAACAGTAAACAAAAATTGGAGCAGATAATATGGTCGCGAGCGAATTGCTTTTATTGATTGTATTCATAGTAGTTGTTTACTTAGTGATGCGAAAAATTTATTATGAAAATAAAATCAAGAAGGGGCGCAGAGAATTAGCAGGAAAGGTTGTTCATCGTTTCAAATGATATTTCTAGTAAATACCTTTTTTGCGCTTGTGACTAAATAAACAGAATTGTCCATAGCAGTTTATACTTGCGCGCGCGTTGATGCTGCGTCCATACAATGCGGCGAGTGAACTTGAAAAAATACAATGCATCTTGTGCTCAATGTTAACTGTTCACCAACGAGATTTTGCATTAACTTCTAAAAATTGCGGCTTTAATGTGTGCGATTTTTTTTATCTATTCGCATAATAATAGGTGGTTGTGATAACTGGCGCGAGTTCTGGTATTGGTGAGGCCTTAGCACATGAATTCTACAAGATGGGATGTAAAGTTGTGCTTGCCGCACGGCGCGCTGGCGAACTTGAACGCGTCCGTTGCAATTTATTAAACTCAAAACTTCCAAGTGAGTGGATTTGAATTATACACTGTTGATGGCGTTGATGGTAAAAAACAAAGCAATCCCAATTTAGATGGCATCAATTCGATTCGGCCAGAGATCATGCTGTTGGATTTGGCACAAATTAATCAAATACCCGATAAAGCTCACCACATCCTACGATCAAATTTACATGTTGATATTTTGATCAATAATGGCGGCGTAAGTCTGCGGGCCAATGTATTGAGCGTCAAACAAGAAGTCGATATTCAGCTCATGAATGTCAATTATTTCGGCGCAATTGCACTAACTAAAGGTAGGTTCAAGGTGCCAATATACATTTGGAATTGAGTCATCATTCGAATATATTTTCAAAACCAGTTATTACATTCAAAACCAAAAGCAACAGGGCAATAAAATAAAAAAAATTCATTCAATTTACATTATAATAATCCAATGTTTAATTTAGTAACTTTGATAGAGAAAGATCAAAATGTGCCAAAAACAGCAAAAAATGGAGAACAATAGTAAAAAGAAAATAGGCAAATATCAGAATAAATGAATGAATTCTGTTCTATTTAAAGAGAAAAGAATAACGGAGAGAGTAAAATGTGTCTTACAATTTTTTTGTACAACAACAGCATTGCTGCCGTCAATGATTGAACGAAAACGAGGAGCGGTTATGTTTGTAAGCAGTGTTGTTGGTCGCCTGCCGATTCCATATCGGTCTGCCTATACCGCATCGAAGCATGCAATACAAGCATTTGCCGACTGTTTGCGTGCCGAAGTTGCCGAACATAATATTCAAGTCACTGTCTCTAGCCCCGGATATGTTGCAACTGAAGTTTCGCGTAATGCATTGACTGGCTACGGCACATTGCATGGAGGTTCAAAAATCTGACCAGTTACTCTTTTGTCTATGAAATTAGCCGAATAATATTCGTTCATAATAGCCGAATAATGTGAATTTTGCTGTTTTAGTGATGGATCCGGAGACTGCAGCCGGCGAAAAACCACAGGAATACGCTCGCACTGCTGTGCGTGCCATCTTACGTGAGGACAAAGAAATTATACCGCTTAAATTTGTGCCCATCATATGGCTACGGGCTTTATTCCCATCAATCTATTTTGAAGTTATGAAGCATCGCGCCCAAAAATTGGCCGCCCGACACAATGGAAATCAAATTGTGTAGCACCTGTAACAGCAAATATTGAACCGCATTCGATTATTCAATGATTATTGTAGTGAATTTCGTCGAATCTCTTTCTGTCCAAAAATGTCTACAAATAACTAAACAAAAAAAAACGATTGTCGAAAATTTAAGGTAAAACAAATATTATTTATTCAACTTTATGAAAACGTATATGAGGCTTTATTTGAGCCTGTTTTTAAAAAAAAAAAATTACAATTGATTGCAATCAATTTTGTTACTCATGATTGTAGTAAGGTGCCTTTTTGATCATTCCAATTTGGTAGGTAATAAAATATCATTAAATGTTGAAAATTGTTTTGGAGAAATGGATTTTCTTTCTTTGAATTATTTTTAAATCGTTTATTTCTATATTTTATGTGTGTTTGAGGTGAATCGCAAGTCTTTTATGGTGAACGCAACAACAATCGTTTCAATTTTTTTATGATTGCATTCATTCATATGGTTGCAGTATTTCAGGGAACTTCAGAGGTTTTGGATTTATTTTTAATACATAAATTCGGAGTAGATAAATTAAACTAAATTAGCTGATTAATTTCAGACCAAAAATGTTGAATACCAAATATGTGTCACATTTTTGATTCTGAGCTACGTAAATTCAATGTTGACCATTTTTTTTATTTGACCTCAAATATTTCTAGTTATTTCCTTATAGCATCCAAATAGTAACAAGTGAATAATTTTTCGATAAACTTATTTTCATTTGGAATGGTAATGAGGTTATGTCATCAAACAAAGGTTGCAAAATCACTGCTCATCATAATCTATTTCTTGTTGTTATTTCTTCCATTGTTTGAAGACAAACTGTGGCCTGTTTGGTTTCGTTGGTATTTTGATTGGCTTCGATTTTTGGTTTACCGCCAATATTTTCTTCGTCTTCGTTTTTTTCTTTTGTGCGGCTGGTCGCGATTTTGACGTTTCTCCAATCAAACTTGAACCACTGGCCATTGTTTCAATCGCGCTGGTACGCTCTAGAATCACAATTGGTATCATTCCAGCCGAATCTTAAGGATCAATCGTAAATAATTGAGAAATCGAAAAAAAAAAAATTAAATAATAATGAAACAGTTCAGTCACATTCGATTGCTTCGATATTAGTTGACATTCACGTTGAGGAAATACATCTCGGTAAACTACAACGTCCAAATAATTTGTATATGTAAACAACTTGCCTTTCACTTCGAAGTCCCACTTGAAATTTAATCCGTTCGAATTCGATGCACTAAATGATTTTTTCTCGGAGTTGGCATTTAAATTCTGATTCGGTGTTTCAGTCAACGTTGAACCACCACTTTTATTTACTTGGCTGCTTTTTTTTTCGCATTCATTTGATGTGCTATTCTGATAAAAATAGTTGCGAACAAAATTCTTTGACAAAATCACAGACGGATTCATTGTAAGCGAACGATGTGTGCGAGAAATACGACAAATTTTAATGCAAAATCAATAAGTTTTTTGTCTTTCGAATCTTTTATTGTATTTTCCGGTTCATTTTAAATATCAAAAACCGTGCATGTTATTTTCTAACCAAACAAATGCTACAACGACTCAGTGGGCTGCTTGCGCCAAAGTCACGTTTCATTATTAACTGAGCGAGTGCGAGTCGCAGAGTCGAAAACAATGCAAGGTTCTGAGCTGTGATTGTTTGGTCTGTGTGCACTAACACAAACAAATGGGAGATATGAAAATCACGACAGCCATACAAATTGGAAGTGATGCAAAATAACGGGACACAATCTCAACCATCCTACAGTGGTGTAAATTTATGTGACATTTCTATAAACAAATTGGAAATGTGATTCGTTTCGTCACACAAATGATGATGCTTGTTGAGAATGAACTGCGTCGACACTATTCATTACATTCGACGTCATTCGCTTACATCAACGATTTTTTTCTTATGGATTCCATAAAATGATTGTGGATTTGAGTGTCTAAGCAGGCATGAATCACATAAAAAATTCTGTCGATAGTGTGTGGATTTTTTTACTGTTTCACTTTTGATGCGGCGTCACACAGCAGCGGGCACATAATGATAAACAAGAATATTTCACACCGCCAGCAACTGAGTAGTGGTTGCGATATGCAAGACGTTTCTGTCACATTTTTTTCGCATTTTATGACTTCGTACATGCAAAATTTCGTTTAACAAACTCATTTTATTCTATGCATATAACCCATATGTCGTTTAAATTGCTGGTATAACTTCGCTTATTTTCACAATACAGATCATAACATGTCTGTTTGCTCTCTACCAATGCGATATTCATACATTTGACGTGCATGTCAATTTCGGAATCAATTTGAAAATTATAACAAGAAAAGGAGACGAGCGGTGCTGGAAGAGTGTTTATTTTGACGAATTTCCGCTTGAAAGAATTCAATTTTCGTTCACCTGTAGCCTCTCGTATGTCAATATAATGGATTCGCATAAATGCCAATGAAAATGATATGTTTCGAATTAGATGCTCCACAGAATCTGAATAACGGAAAGATTCCGAAGCTTCCTCATATATTGCATGTAAATGTCAGTGACTTTGATAGTTGATTTATTCGCGTTGAAGTTCAAGAACGTTCAGCGTGCGATTATTAATTACTTTTATCTGCGCGACAGGTACTACACTTTTCGGTACCGAATTCTATTTATTGTCATTTGATCAAATACAAAAGAGTGCAGGAAGAAAATTCTCTGTATAGTTTGAGAAAAGGGACATCATCTGGAGCATGCAACATTTATTCCATTTATCCGAATTTTGTAGTTTTTTCCTGGAAAGCACTATTTAGTGTGATTTATGCTGCCACACTATAGTTTTCTTCCAATTGTACTTGATAATATTACTTTTGTATGAAATCTAAACTCGAGCTCCAACAATTACAAGCATAATTGACTTCAATTCATCTCATGAACCATCATTGTTTAGCCAAGAATTAACTAGTTCGTATTTCAAACACGAAATGATTAATTTAAATTACGTTTGCGGTTAAATTTAGGCAGTTAAATTCAGAACAAAAAATGAATTGCGGTTTGAGCGATGTTTGTTCGATTCAGACAATTTCTTCAGTTTTAATGATGTAAAATGTCAATCTGAGACAGTTGCCGAAGATATGTCAACATGAGGGTTTCGAGAATTAAGCAGTTCACCAAATCAATGAATTATCGACATTTTCTAACTTCAACGTATCAATGTCAAATATTTTCAATTGATATGTTTCAGCAATGGTGAGACAGAGAGTTTTCTATTCTTTTCTGTAGCGCACGCCAATCGATAAGTCATGAAAATACCTTATTCAATTTCATTTCTCTGCATTCACTTTATTTTATTTGAATGTCATGTCTTGCTCAAATTTATTCACAATTTTTTCGAAAGGAATTCAGAAAAAATTCGTATAACTGCGATAAAAACAGAAAATTCTTGAAATTGTCGAAACATTAATAATATCGAGATGGGAACTTACGAAAATAAATGGTCTTACATACGTAAAACTAACTTTACCGCAAATTTCTTCACGATCTACGGGTTCACAGGTTATTTCTTATCGTATCATCATGTTATTACTTTCAGAATAAGTCACACAAAATCTCAAATCATTATTATATTATTACTAGAAGACCAATTTGTGCGTTCATTTACGATCAATTCTAATTTCAATTTTATGTTCAAAACGCAAAGAAAACTCATTCCGGGCGTTTTGAATTTTATGGACCGATCGCAATACTATTACTACACACAAGTGGGTGCGGAATAGTTAGTTATCAAATAAAAAATTTGCATAATTTTCCATCCGGCTGCAATTTTTCGTGATGCAACATTATGTCTAACAGTTCAAAGAACCAACGAAAATCCAGTTCTCTTGGAATTTAATAACATCTAATCATAGAGCAAGCATGAGCTGACATGTCACGCATATCATGACAAGACACGCATGTCTTTATTTTATCAGTTGGATGAATTTGACTGAGTTTTACATGAAACAATTCATATTCAAAACAGGATTTCATATATCAACCGGACAGTTAATGGAACAAATGATGACATTATAATATCACAAAAAACAAATGAGAAGAAAATTGAATCCCATTAAAACAACAGATTTGGAATTAAAATCAAAATCCATGTCTTGTTTGCCTCTATTCTTGTTAATTATTATAAATGTAATGCATTTATAGTAAAATGTTACAGTCACAGTCCAAATTTATGCACAAGTATAATTTTTGCATTTGAAGTTTGCAAGAAGTAATTGGTTTAGTCAAGTCGAAACAAATTTATTTCTCATTTCGTCTCAACTTACAGAATATTGCGAAGATCCATTCATTCTTGTCCACCTGTTCATTAAATTTGATTGTAACGCAATCGAATTAAAGTGAAAACATTTAAAATACAAATTTAAATGAATTTCGTCCTTTATTGATGTTTTTGCTCGAATTTCACCTTCTTTACGACGGCTAAAATGCGAAATATAACGATTTTCTAGGCATTCGCATAAGGGAAATTGGAGCAGATGTCAAGTAATTAATAAAATGGAATGAAAAGTATCAAATCTATTACGCGGAAGCGCCGCAGTTCGGTATTGAGAAAGGCAGAGGGTCATTCATCATCTGTGGATGAAATCATGACAAAAATGAAGATAGCAAAGTCATCCATTTTGAACATGAATTCACCTTATTAATAGCGGCCAAACTTTGAAATATACTTACTTTGGATGAAAATAAAAGGACTTTGTTCGTGTTGATTCCATTTATTACAGTAATAATGCAAGTGAAAGGATGCAGATAAAATCAGACTGGATTTGTTTTGAATTAAAATCAACACTGAAAAATTATTCGTACAACGCATTAGATGCGAACTATAAATTGATAAAATTCGAAGAATTCGAAGATTGCACAAATATTCGTAATTTAACGAAAAAATTGAGAAATAACGAATTTCTTCGTAGAATTTACGAAGCATTCGTTGCTTATCACAAATAATACGTACTTTTTACGTAATAAATAAAAGCTCGCATTCGAATTAAAATATTTGATATTATATACGAGTTTGCCAGTTCATTCATTTTGATGTTCAGACTCTAGCGTTTGAAATGTAATCGGATTAAAGTCTTCCATTTGAGAAATTTCTGCATTGAAATCCATAATACTCAATGAAATGGAAGAGACGTAAAAGTGGCGAACAAGGTATTTAATGTTTGAAAACTGATTACAACAGCTCACCTGTATAAATAAGTATATCTGTAATCGACGTTTAAACGCCAAGTATTATAAGTAATTAAATGTTATTATTCCCCGAATAAAATATTTTTACCCATAATCCGAATTGTACTAATACACATTTTGTTGACAACGTTGATCGGGTGGCAAGTATTGGAAGTGCGCCTTTCCATTGGGCTCCTGTGTGTATTTTGTATTATTCATTCAATAAATAGGGAAAATTAAAACATCGATTTATCACTTTTATGCTCAGTTCACTTATATACACAGATTTGTATCGAAAGCCGTTTACTTCGATATCGGTCGGAGCATTGACAGGTCCGATTCCATATTAATATGAAAGAGAAAACAAATTTATATAAATCACACATTTCTGATTACCCGACAGCATGTGGAAATGATTTGTGGGGCAGACATTTATGGGGAAAATGCGATTTTGCGGATATGTCTACAACGATAACATTCTAACCTACCGCTCCATATTAAAGTGGGGCGTTTGTGAATTACGATACACAAATTTGTATGTGTCTGTCTGTCTTCCGATAAAAACCATATTTTTATGTCGTTCATCATCATTTCCATGCTAATAAACTGAATCGCAAATAAATTGTTTGGACAAACTCAAAGGCTAGGCAACTGGATTCCCAAATAGATTTTATTCGCCATTTGTTTTTATACATATTGTCAGATCACATAAATTACTTATTCATCATGTTAGATTAAATAAATATTACAAAACGGGAACTAACACCGTGTGAATTACATTCTAATGCAAATTATCGGTGAATTCCCGGCGATCAAGCGAAAGATTTGACAAAAGAATCACCATGCACGACAATTTTATGCCCTAAAATGTATAACTAATTTTTTATATATTATATTTTTTTTTAATTGTTGACTAATTCCGCTCAAAATGAGACAGACTACAAAGTAGTGTGAATTTGTAAAACTACATTATAAATTTTAATAAGAAGAAAAACAAGACCGAACAGTTTCCGAACCAATTCCAATAAAACAGATTGGACTGATGAAATCTTTCGACTGACAGGAACAAAATTATATGCTTTCATGATTTTTTATTTGATTTTTGGTTTGGTTCTGTTGTCCTATCGAAAGAGCAGTTAGGCTTTTTACGATGATAAATTATTTCTAGTATTATTTTCTTTATTCTCTGTGTAATTTTCATATCTACACAAAATCAAAGAAAAAATGGAGATAATTAGTTCTGATTATGCTCAAGCGCCTGGCTCTCGTCATATCTAAATTTGCTTTATAAAGCTTAAATCTTCAGTGCAAAAGACCATCGTAAAATACCGAGTGCAATATATTAATCCAATGATTTTTTTGATATTTAAATGTTTTGATTTTATGGTGTTTTTTCGTCTCACAAATTCAACAAGATTTGCACCTTAATTTATATGTAAATATTTTTTTTTCAATAAATTGTATCTTTTGAAGTGTTTTTCCTAATTAAAAATGTATTTTTTGGCAAGAATGATTTGTTTGTATGATTTCGAGTCTAGCCATCAATGCCGTAATTTGCGTTAAATTGAACCAATTTTTGATATGAAATTAACTGAACACTGTTTGTAATCGATACCGAGTTCCAATTCCATTAGTTTTTAATTGGCAACCATAATTATTTGTTCATTCATTAAATTTATATTATAAACTATTTTGTGATGATGATTTTTTGTGTGTATCGTCTGTATTATGAAAACGTTACAATCTATCGAAATGATGGGATCAAATTGAAATATATTTTTGAAGAAATACTAAATGAATTTACCTGTATTCTTATCATATTTATGTTGTTGGTTGTTGGTTTTGTTTTTGTTAAGGCAAAGGAAGCAAAGAACATTTTGAATTGTATTTTCTTATGGAAACAGCAAAATTTTTGAATATGTTATTCTTACGCAATTTTTGTAACCTTTTCTATTCATCAAGTTCTTCTTGGAGTTTAAAGCGCCTTTTTTTCTCTCTCGGCGTGCTTGGAATAGCTGAAAAATCGCATGAACATATGCGGTGCAAGAGAGAGTGAGACAGAGACACGGACTAACAAGTGATTGTAATTTAGTGAATCGCTACTGCTGCATCGGCAATTAGGACAGAAATGCGTAGTCATCAAAGATACGCGACATGGGGCGGCGGCATTGTCGCACCACCTGCTGAATCCAATAATGATTCCATAAATTAAGCCTCATTGAGCTATGCAAACAGACACTTACAAATGTATATAAATGTGTCCCATTGGGTTTATTCACCGTTTGTATAGCTGCTGCTTGCCACGCACTCATCCTTCTGCCCTCAACTTACTCTCGCACACTATTGTGCTAACCGATTTTCATAGCACAATAATGCGACCAATATCTCGATTAATGACATCAACTTGATTGTTAATGAAAGTCATTTTAAGAGCCGGCTGGTCGTAGGGTATTGATTTATATTTCGACTAGATCATCTCGGCCCGTTCTTGAATGGTGGATCCGCATTAATCAAGAAATTACGATGAGAGGAAACAGCATGCGCTACATTCTTATTTGCCCTACAATTTCTTCGTAACAATCCCATTTTCATCTTTATATATTACATCGATGCCATTTTAATTGGCATTCCAAATGCGATTCATCTTAAAGTGCATGGAGTAGTACTACGTGTGAGCATAATTTCTTTACCTTGTTTCGGTTGTTTTTTTTTTTTTTTCTTTTTATATGAGTGTAAATTTGTTGTAAAAAGGGAAAGATTGATGATCTTATAAATAAGCTCTTTGGATTTAGTTCATTGGTTCGTTCAGTTGATTTGCAAGCATTTGGACCCATAGTTTATCTATGATCATGTTGTTTCTCTTTGGTATTTTATGTTATAAACCCTATTTTCTGTTGGTACACGTTTATCAATGATTTTATGTTTATATAATAGATAAGCAACCG
The DNA here is from genome assembly GCA_028476595.1 of Obolodiplosis robiniae. Classification (NCBI taxonomy): domain Eukaryota; kingdom Metazoa; phylum Arthropoda; class Insecta; order Diptera; family Cecidomyiidae; genus Obolodiplosis; species Obolodiplosis robiniae. Next base: position 39,488,042 of record CM052016.1, read on the forward strand.
GTTTTAACTTTCTTGCATCTATCGATAAATTATAATCAATCAACCAAACATGTTTTGCTTGAGTTGAGCGCAAATAAAATTATTCTTACTATGACATCGTCGGTTGAATGAGGAGCACGATGATGAGGTAAATATGTGTGGCTTTAAAGGGGTACTTCAAAATGTATAATATCTCTTTCAAACATTCACATTTTTAAATCGATTTTTCTTGCGGAAGAATTGTTTGCATGGAAAAACGGATGGATTTCAACATTGTCACCCCAATCTCATCATTCTGCGCGCGCTCCAAAACCCATCTGACTCCAGAAGACATTTTCAGTTCTTCCATAACTTTTCTGTTACTAAATATATTTGTGCTTTGATTTGAAGAGCATTTATTGTTAGGATGTAAAAGTACGATGAGAACGAATGCATTTTGGTGTTTATTTAATGAATTGATTTATATCAAAATTGTATACAAATAGGCTCCACGAAATGCATGGTTTTTGCGGTTTAAATGCATTTTGCTTGGAGTATTGAAAACTAGATTGAAATGGATGTATTGACTATAAATTCAACTAACAATCGATTATGTTGAAAAATTCGCGTCGTTTTTGCGTGCAAGAATGAGAAGGAGAAGATGTGACGATAGAAATATAGATGAAAAGCATTTTGCTTGCCTATTTATTCACTCAATCCGTTCATTTTGTGTAATTCGCCGCTTTCATTTTAAATGTGCATTGCGATTTTTAATGAAAATGAGTGATGCGCGTTGCGGTCATGTGCATTTGTTTGTACAGTACACATGCGATTGATTCAAACCAATTTCATACTCAATCCCTTTCTCTATCTTCATCGGGTTATGTGTGTTAAACTGTAAAACAATTAACAGCTACCCAAACAACCGCCAATAGATTACGAATAAATTTCGCATTGAAACCGTGTTGGAAATGTTAAAATCACTGTTGCATTATTGGGAGAATCGACGAGCAACACACTGTGTTTGTGTGAGGGGGGAAAGCTCTCCGTTTCGCATCGAAATCTTAGTATTCAATTTGTTAAATAATGTTTCATTCTATATTTTCTTTTCTTTTTGTGTGTGTGTATTGTATTTGTTTGAAAGAACATCCTATACATTTTAAATCCTAATAAGTAAATTGTATGTAATTTTAAGTCTGAACATTCGTCTATAAATATAATTATGAATAACACGAACAACATATATCGATAGTAATCTTATTTTTAAATGGCATGCTCAACTCTGAATCTTTTTGCACTTCATTTTCATGTACCTATTTAGTTGTGTATGGTTTAAGTTTTCTCTTGTTTTAATGCATTCCCTAATTAGTTCCACATTTCGGGTTGAATTAAATGTGTAGGAAAGAGAGGAAAAAATATCATGCACTATTTTGGCACAGACATGTGGCCATTTCAACAAAAACCGCAATGATGTTTTTGAAGAGCTTAGACGCGTCTAATTCGAGTGCTGTATGTTTTCAGTCAGTCAGAAAAAATTGCCAATTTCTTGATAGCCCTGACTTTTATCACCGCATGTGTAAAGTGTCGGATTTTTGAAATAGGTCCACAATTCCATGATATTTTTTCCACACCTCCTCCTTCTCTCTTTATTTGTATGCTTCAAATTTATCTGTTATACATTTCCAACTCTTTTAAGAATTGCGTGGCTTTTTTCGCACGAGTCTTATATATTGTATGCCGGGGATGGTTTTTGTTGTCTATGAAATAAATTAGAGTATATTACATTTTACAAAACCTGAAGGTTTTCGCAGTTTTTGAATTTGGAATCCTCTTTGCCCAAAATCCAGGTAATCATTTGACGTGCCTTCATGCTGGCTTTCACAACACTACGATTCTTGTACCAATGCGCTGGCGAACTTTCTCGGCCACACTGTACAACAAAAAATGAAACGGAAAACCGAAATAAAAGAAAAAAAAAAGAATGAGTAAAAGAAATACAGAGATCAAGATTGAAATGCGAAAGCAAATGTAATTTGGTGTGCGACACAGGCTATCCAAAGGTCCAATTGTTCAAATGCTAGCCAGAACAGAAGGAAAGAGAGTTTGATTCGGCTGAAATGCATGCTACACCATATTACTTCAAACGTAATTAATCAGTGTAATATGCTGCAAGCGTTTGACGTGGGTCAGATCAGGTTCAGCAACAAACACTACTGAAGACATGTTCAGTTTATTTCGGGGGCTTTGTGCATGACGCTCCTTCTCTCTCTCTTTCCTTCCTATCTTCCAATCTCTCCTGCTTTACTTTTGTCATTCGCACCTTGTCGAAACACTGCCTATTTATTTTACAAAAAATATGCTCGTTCATTTATTTCCATTAACATCCCGTGTGAAAAAATAGTGACTGACTGACTGATTGACGAGCTATTAGGATTCCTATGAAAATCGGCTAAATTCGACTAAAATCGAATGATTTCAATTGGCATTGGAGTCAACTTTAGTTATTTTCTTTCCTACTGTTTTAAGCCATTTTGGTCCTAAATTAGCCGACTAGTATATAGAATTTCACACGGGATCTTCTCAAGATCGTTATAGAGGAAAAGTTTAATGGAAAAAAAAGTGGAAAAGGTAAGCGATTTTCTTCTCGAAATGAAAATAAATGTATGCACATTAAGTCAACATATAAAAGATGTATAAATGAACACTGTAATTTCATCGTAATTTTAATTTAATCTAAAAGGTAGTGAGATAATCTAAAAGATTAAAAGTTAATGGCGCTCAATAGGGAACAAATCCTAGCGCCCGAAAATAATGCGAATTTTCAAAATGCGACACGAATCGAAAATTCCAATAGATTTTCAACATTGCCTATTTGGGCATGTCTTAATCAACATGATACATTAAAACACTCGCTCGCATCGGCAGCTGTTACAATACAATACAATCAAATACTATATGTTTTATTCATAAGCACTGATGTCCAATTTGTTTTTATTGTCAATTCTGCACAAGGTTGCTGCCAGTGCGAGCACGTGTGTGAGTGCATTTTCAGTGGCCATAGCGAACGCTAAAGTAAAACGGTTAAACGAATTTTACTTACTTGCAGCGCATTTTGCTCTTTTTTCAGGCGAATTTGAGTTAGAGTGCCAGCTAGAAGCTCGTCAACGTTGTGATTGATGCCAACAGACACTTCAACAAATTTTGCCCGATATGTGCAAGCAAGGCACTTTCCATCTGCAATTAAAATAGTAAATGTGTAATTATTATTATCGGGCCACATTTAGGCCATTCAACAAAATTAATCATTTTGTGCATTGATCGAATCCTTTCTAATGCTGCCTGCAAATAAAATTACATATATTGTCATGTATTTACCTTGCGATGAAACAGCTCTTGAACGTGCCAAATCGATTTTATTTGCGACTATGATCACGGGCCGGGTACGAATCAAATCCAAATCTTGCAACGTCATCAATATCTGCTCTACGCGAGTAAACGATGCTTTATCCACACAGGAATAGACCAAAATAAACGCATCCGCTTTAATGTATTCCTCCTGAATTGTGCGAAAAAAGAAAGCAAGAAAAAAAGAAAGAAGAAAATTAAGAGAACCGTGCAATGGTAACGGTAACGACAACGGATTATTCAACATGAATTGAAAATTTAGTGATATTCCATGCAAAATAATTACAACAAGAATAAATATGAGCAATAAAGCGGCAGTAGCAACAAATATGTGCAATTTTTCCATGTCAACGACAAGGTGCGATGCCATTTTTTATATGGAAACAGCGTGAATTGATTTATTGATGTATTGTGATGATATATACACTCGAAAGCACAAAGAAATGGAAGCCAGGAGTAGTCTTAGATGGTGGAGAAAATGCTTTTTGTCGGTGTAAATTTGAGGGTGTTTAGAAAATGAACATTAATTTATTGCTGCCAAGCTATTTATACAATTCTATTTGATTGCATCGGTAAATATTCAAACACATTGAAAATTCTGTAACCACGTGAAAATGACGTGCCATAGAATTTAATCACGATTTAATATCAACGGTTGTTTGTATGGAGTAAATATTGCATCGAAAGATTGATGGCAAGAAATTTCGTGAAATCAGCTTCTTTTTTAGCTGTAGCAATGTGCGCGCGAGCGAGTGAGTGAATGGCTATGTCTTACAATGATGAACTCGTACAAATGTTCTCACACCCGCTCATTTTGCATTCGAATTTTTCGAGCTACGAAATCAAAGTAGCTCACTTTCAACGAATATATACGGAATATGTGAATATTAATCAAAGAAACTGTCGTTTGTTAAGCCACACACTGCCACTGAAATTGCTCGCCTGAAACTTCATTTTCAATTTTGAAATATGCATTCATTGCCCTAAATGATCTTTTTCTGCTTCACCTAATTATATGTGTTTTTTTTTTGCCAATTTGGGAGTACTGCTCGAATACACACACATATTTTGAAAGATTTTTCAATTAATCATCTAGCTTACCTTAGTTCCTTTTTGGCCGATGACGAATTTAAGCTCACTCTCGACGCCATTCAAAATGACTGATACGTTCTGTTCAACCGTTGACTCTGTGACCAAATGAAAATTTCACGAATGAAATTTACAGAAAATCAAAAGAGGAATTGCGTGCACGAACGCATTTAGTTTAATTTTTTAGCGCTCACCTGTGTCCTCGTACGCGTTGATGCATTCCGAAGTGCAAAATTGTGAAATGAGCGCAGTTTTGCCAACACCTGGTCCACCCAGCATATTCACGCGATAAGAGTCGACCGGACCGAATGATCTAGATGGATTTGACACGGATGGCGATTGATTTGGTGACATTGGACTGTTCGCCAAGCTATTGCTACGTGATCGCTTCCTGCGAAATGAATCGCCTCGATTGATAACGCCTGTGTTTGAGACAAAAAAATCATCCAAAGCCCAAAACAGTTCAATTTTTACAAAATAAATCAGAATAGACTCTCTCTCTATCTCTCTCTCTCTTCCTTCCTTCCTTCCTCTTTCTCGTTATCGTTTTCGCTCGAATCGCAATGAAGTGAAAGATCGGACAACAGAACTCGAACAACAATGAACAAACGCATAGTGAGTTCGGAAAATAGAGAATCAACGCAAAAATGTTGTTACACCAAGGTGTGGTGGAAAAATTGCAGGAACATGGTCGATTTGATGCAGTTTCACTATGATTGTGGGCCAAGTTGATGAAGTTTAAAAACTGACGATTCAAGTGAAAATTGGTCAGGCACCGCAGTTGTGGAATAAAAAACCATTTCCTAAATTTCATTTTATGACATGTGTATTGCGTTGCGGCTGGATTTGTGTGTTTTGCATCGCTCACTCTCATCGTCATCTACAGTATCATTATCTTAAATTGAAACGAGTGCGATTACATGTGCACAAGCACGTGAAATGAAATGTACAAGGAGAATGAGAAGTGAGGCTGGCGCTTCATTTGTAATAAACTGAGGAAATATGCGGATAAATCGATGCAAACCTAAATGAAATGGAACGCTTTTCGATTTCTTGATTATATTGCCATCGGATGATGACAACAAAACCACAAAGCCGAGAATTGACACTCAACTGATGGTATGTCGATAGAATCATGTACACAACTTATATCGTGCATGTTTGTGGCGAACGAAATCATGAAAAACTGCGGTGGCGCATCAGGTGTACGTAATTATGTGGTCAAATTGAGGCAAACCAAAGTCCTTATATTGCTTTTCTGAATCTCTCTCTCTCTCTCTCTCTCTCTCTCTCTATCATAATTGTTGTTGTCCTATCTATAGATTCGACGTTGGAGTTTCGGCGAAAGAATATTCGGCACCAAACACTCTTGTGATTTAATAAGAAAATGGGCCCTATGTTAATTTTCAAACGGCCGTTATTTTGGATTAAGATGACGAATATTAATTGGTTTATACATAAAATTTCCTCATTCGGGTATCGCTCGCTTTCGTTTACCTTTTAATACACCTCTTTTAAGCCAGGGTCTTTTTCAATATCGATTCCGAGAAATTGCTAAAAAGTCGCATACTCATTACAATGTGCAAAGGATATTTGTCAGTGCAGACTTTTATCCGAGCGCGCTCCTGTTCACACACATGACTTTTAAGGGTAGTGATTTTGTTTTTGTGTGGGCTTACACGTAATGTAGCGATATTGCCCTGCTACCTCTTAGTAGAGCCCCTGCTGCGATATAAACAAATGTTGATTGCTTCGAAGTAACCGTAAAAAAGCTGTGTATCAAAATGGATGTCATTTTAAGACCATCACATTAGATTTGAACAACAGTAAAACATTATATTGACTACTTTGAAGCATTTTTAGTGAGAAATGTGAAGCTTATACAAAATTTTAACAACAATTTTAATGTTATATGCAAAAAACTATAAAATATCATCATCTACAATTCATGTAGTGAATAGCTTATTGCTTGCCAATATGCTAAAATCAAATGCAATACCAAATTCTAAGAAAGCGTTATGAGCGAAGCGAAGATAGCAAGAATGGTTGCGAGAAAGCGAACCTCTTGGCTTGTTGCGGTTTTGTTGATAAAATGATGAAGTTGTTTCCTGCTCTTTTGTTGTTTATATATAGCCTATCACACGTACTACGACAGATGTACATATAAACGACAGTGTCAGCCGATATAAAATTATAATGAACTGGTTCGGAAAATCGACGCGGTTTTGCGGAAAGTCAATGTTCGTTCGACTTTTTACCGAGTTCATAAAAAGAAGAGACAAACTCTAATACATTGCCACAAGTGTGCGCATGTGAGTGAGAGAGAGAGAGAGAGAGAAATAGTGAGAGCGAATGTCGTATTATTGAATATCAAATGAATAAGATTCGTGGTTTATACGAGATGCGGAAAAGCAAAAATAGATCATAGATGAGTGAAATCCACATGAATGTGTGAGAACATGCGAAAAACAATGAAGCGTTATCCTTGACTGTGTTCTGAACGTCGCTTCAACTCATCTTCTTCTACAGTTGTGCCATGTGGCAAGGGCAAATATGACCGTCTGTGTTTCAAACTGATAAAAATATAGTATATGTGCATGAAATTCAAAGCAATACTAGTGCTCAACTGATTAAGCATGATTTGTAATAGGAGAAAACGGATTGAAGCTTTGCAGCCCGTTGCTATTATTTTCATTTTCTTCATTGATTTTTTGGCCAACATTTTGCTGGCACATTTTGGTGGTGCGGCTGCCACCATTTTTTCAGATATTAAACTTCTCTCCTGCCCTCGAAAGAAGCGAATGCCAGTGATTTCACAGTAGCAACGCATTTCGACGATTCCATAATGAATTTCGATGCAAACTTCAATCTCCTTCTGTCATTTGCATTTTCCATAATTTTTATTTTATCCAAAGCGCCAAAACAAACTCATTCCTTCAATATATACTCATCGAGCGTATAATCAAGTACGAATACCTCCATCATGCCACTGTTTTTTGGTGTGTCTGCCGGTTTATATCTGTCCCTCTCGCTTTCTTCTGATTAGAGTGGCAATCCGAAAAATTATTAATGCTTTTCTGAAGTGACTCTTTCAAAGCAACTGATGCGTATATATAATTTATTTGGCATCGTCATATAATTTCGTCGGAGTGATGAATGAAAAATTCCGACGCACGAGCAGAGAATGTGCCAGTTTTAATACGTCCTCGTTAAATTGCAACGAACAAGCAAAAAAGCATTCGCCATAGTACAAACAACTCCCAAACAAATGTGTTGATTATTTTGCACTTCTGTAATTCTTTTTCTATCTCCCCGAGTCGAGTGGGTCGAAAGTGCCGTCGGAAATGCGGAACAAACAATTCGTATGCTATTTTTTACACAGACGATTGTGTACGTCCAACGGATTACAGACAAATAATAAATCTCTGGTCAAAAATGAGAACATATGAGAACAATGCAGCGTAAAAAGGATAAAATTGAGGCCAAATACACCAACGTAATTCGCTTTTCGGCTGTTTTGTTGAGTTTTATCCTATTTTTTGTCATGGGATTTTACTCAATTCGGTTTCTAAACCAACAATATTTTTATCATTCCTTGGGTGCTTTTGTTTTTTTGTTCTCGTACGACCGACAAATATTTTGTCACACAATGCTCGAGTTCGGATTCGGTTGATACCACAAATCACACGCTGCTGACATAGCCACGTGATACGCACAAGAACAATGCCATTATCTGTCTGATTATGTTCCGTTCTTAATTTATCCAATGTTACTATTGCATCGAATCAATACCGAAGACAATGGCCTGCCATTTCGTCCGATTTTCATAAATCACAGATATTCTGACGGATATCATTAATCATTTAAAAGTAGCATAATCATTATCATATTTTTCACATGATTCTCCACAACAGCTTTTGTTATGAAACACGCTTATTTCGACCATCAATTTTTCGGACAAAAGACATTTCTTTACACAGATTCGCAGTAATATATCAGAAATACAAATATTTTTTTTAATAGAAGAAATAAAAAAAAGGAAATGGAAAAATAAAAAAAGTAACCAAAATGGGAAAATCAAAAGACGAAAAGAAAATCAAGGAAAAGTGGAGGGAAATCAACAAATTCTTCGAAAAATATTTGCAAATCATTTGCAAGTGCAAATGTGATTTGAATGGATGAAAGTCGAACATGTGAGAGACAGTGAGTGCATCTGGTAAACACGATAATGTTGGGATATGCAAAAAATAGCTCTATATATAGGTCAAATAGAGAAGAAAACGCTGATTGATTTACGCTGAAAATCTTTTGAAGCTCGCTTTGGAAGTGGAAATTATTGACGAAGTTGCTTCCCGGAAGTGAAAGCAATTCCGTTTATAAACAAAGTTTTTCAATGATTTTCGATATTTTTTTGGTGTTACTTCATGATGTAATTAATATTTCTCCCATTGGATCCAGATGCAACGAACTTTGACTTATTCCAATGAAAAGTTATTTAAATCAATTTTATGAACAATAAAAGCTGGCACTTAAAAGCACATAAATGAAGCCAAAAATGGGCTGAAAATAATAAACTCTCAAAGCCTGCTTCATTCAAAATCTAATCGATTATTTGCGTTAAGTCGCATTTTCAAAGTACATTTCTTTTTCATCTTAATATTTATTTAGAATATTCTATTGGGTGTGTGTCTGTTCATTCTATATCGTGAAATTTATGGAAGCAAAATGAATTGAGCGAGTGCGATCATCAATATAACGGCTATGTGATGAGCGCAGTGAGTACCAAAATACAAAGTCGAAATGATTGAATTCGTCAGCATTCGATATATTACGCGTCCATTCAATGGAAAAAAATCGTCGATTGCTAAACGTATTCATTGATTTCAAAACAGCGTTTTTACTATTATTATTATTTTTGTGACTAAATTTAGATGTATTCAAGACTCTCGAATGGAGAGTGTGAAAATTTCGTTTAATTCAATGGCGATGAAGTGATGGAATGTAGCCGTGAGCAAAAGCATATTCTTCGTATAATTTGGTGTGACCATTTCGAAATGAGAGACAATGAATTCCCGGCACGCACCACCTCATCCGAATTCCAATGGGAATTCGTGGTGACTTTTTTCGAAACATGTCTCAGGTGATTTGAGACAAAAATGGCGTAGTTGTCTGCTCACAAACCTTTATAAAGAGATAACGGCCTCTATTTATGTGGTTTAATGTTGATGATCAGGTTGGCGAACTTAGATGTTACATCCCATAATCTAAATGATACTGATAAAAAAAAAATCGCTCGATATTTATAAATTAACTGTTTGCATTTTATCACCACAAAAAACCATCAACACCAACACCCATTTTCACTTCGGTAAGTTCAATTAAACTTAAAGAATATTGTTTCGCTGTTTGTAAGAGACTCCATCAATTGTTAAATGTCAAAAACTTCGCCGCGTTTCCTTTTCTACCCCCAAACATAAAGTTTGCCAATTTGGCGCTCCGCTCGTTGTGAAATGAAATGTTCAGTTCTCGTCTGTGCAGAAAAAAAACGCTCCAGATTTTTTCATTGTCACATATTCATTGCTTATTTATATTTTAAATGTGCGAGAAAGCCCATCAAAAAAACTTGTATCTGTTGATTTATCTGCGAAATTCCAATATCGAACATTATGAAAAAGATTCTCTCGCGCGCGCACACACAATTCATTCTTTTTCTTTGGTGAAAAAAAGTGACTGTGCTGCGCATATCAATGGAACATAAACAATTCACTCAACAAAAGGCTCGCGAAAAGTTTGAAATTATTGAGAGATGAAAAAGATTCGGGATCTACATGGGAGAATGCAACCGAATCAGTTTATTGGTTTGAGTCATGCACTGATTCAAATGTCTAAATATAAATGCTGACGAAATTGAATGTGCGTTGGTTTTTTTGCCGGCTGATTACTGGTGATCTCGTAAGTCGCGCATTCGGTTTTTCATTATGATACGGCCAAATGAACGCAGAAAGATCGCGTATCGCCTCTGCAATCGAATTTCAAACGAAATTTCATCGTGTTTTCAGTTATTTACTGCCTTTCTCACAATTTGCGCTCTGTTTGCCGCCGCTTTTGCGTTTGTGCGCTTTGTTATTGTTCTCTGTGGATCTGGCGATGAGCATCGATTCAACTACTGAAATCGATTTATGCCATATTAAAAGCAATTTAAAATATTTGCGCGTGCACAACTAGCGGTTTTTGATGGGAAATCAATCGCAGATATTTATTGCGTAACAACGAAATACCACAATTTCAATCGGTACATCAGATGAGGTATCAGTGGCATTATCTCACTTTGAAAGATTCGAATAGCATTCGCAATGTGAGTGGTGCCGCTGCCGCTGTTTTTTACGAAATGGCGTAATCTAATGCGCAACAATCAGAACGACTCATATATAATTAAATCAGTAACTAATTCGATTTGTTGCTCGAAAATTTTGTTAAAGAAAACCGGTAACGAACGGTGAATATAGATATTTGAAACCGCGTATTTTGCAGCACCAAATCAACAGCGCTCCTCTCATAAACTGTATGAGTGTAGCTATGATGATGTTTTTTTAATGGTGATATTGAAATCGTAATTACGTTGTTTCTCGGATTTCACAACAGAGCTTTACGTCATAAAACAACAGCGATAAAATACGAACGTCTTCGATGCTCGAATACTTTTACGATGCCCGGTGTAAACACATCAAATTGCAAATACTTTGGCCATGTATATTTCGTTTCGTTTTTGTTTTCTATCTCTCATGATAATCAGCATAAAATTGCGCGTTCTCTGGAAATCAGGCTCGATATATCAGGCTGCCATAAATCAGGAATATTTCAACTGCGAGCATATTTAATTATTGCACCTAAAATGTTTGCACGTGGAAAATTGTTGGATGTAGTTCAAAAAGTTTGGCCAAATTGCTGGTTCATTTCTAGAATATTTGTTCTCCTTCGCTGAGGCAAAGATGGTGGGTGCATATTCAATTTGCCAACCGATTTGGAAACTTTGAATTTGAGAATTTATATCGCGGCTGCCTTCACACATCGCCTTCGAACCAGTGCTTGGAATAACGCTGGCGAATAGCACTGAGCCGAGCGCGTTTCGTATTGAGTTGCATGAGAGCAAAAGAGAGATCCATAGAAAACATCATGTGTTGATTCACCATTTATTTATCCCCAATGTACGCACACAACGATGCACAGCTAGCGGAATCAGCTAACCCAACTTGGCTCAGAGCTATTCGGCAGCGGTTTCTCAAACACTGCTCCGAACTCAGACTAATTAATACACAATTTTGTTCGCAGAATATCCAATTATCATTTAAAATGTGCAAATTCTTCTTATCTTTAAAGTCCTGCGCACTTAATCGGATTAATTAGAAATATATCTTGTTCCAAATGATTGCACGTGATTTCGATGCATTGAAATTGGATCATAAAAAAATTGTATGTTAATTAGATGAAAATGGGACAATGAAAACTTTTCACTATCACTTTGTTACTCGATATTACTTTCTTTTCTCTCTCGTTTCGTTTCGTGGGTGTGCTCACTTTTTTCACACTACAGCTGTTTGGATTAATTTTACTTGAACTCAAGTTGAAGAGCAACAGCAACAGCAAATAATAACAATAAACTCATTTTAATTATATAAACGCATTAATGAATGGGGAGTGAGAGAGAGAGAGAGAGAGAGAGAGAGAGAGATAAAAGAGAGTAGAAGATATCGAGTGCGAGCTCTCTTTCTCTCACGTGCGCCCAATGCATTAATAAATAATTCATGGGGGAATTTGGACTTACCTCCTTTTGATGCGCTGAAGGTTCGTAATCTGTCAACGTCTTCATCATCATTGTCACTAATTTGTAAATGATTAAAGTTAGCAGATGGCACATCTAAATAAGCATTTGATTTCCTTTGACCTGTAACACGAGAGAAAGTGAGAAAATGAGGAAAAGTTGATATCACACGGAGCAAAAATTAAATTGTACGGTGAAAGAAGCGATAAATGTTCTATTTTCGGGTGGAGAGGGTTGAAAACAGTGACGGATAAGCCGTCGGCACAAGAGATCATTTGGGGATTAGGATGTAGCCGAAAGATTTAATTAAACGAAATTACCCAGACAACACAAACAGAAATCCCAATCTAGTTGAGTGATACACACAAAATTATTATGTACTATTTGAATTATGCGCACTTAACGTGGCGCTTTTAACAATGTTTTCAAACTGTGAGTTCGAACCTGAAAATGTGTTAAGCTTTATTTTCCAATCATAACGAAAGAGAGGAAGAGAGAAAGAGAGATAAAATCAACTGTGAATTTCTCAAAAATATAATGTCATATTATTTGCGAAAAATTTGACTTGTATTTTGATAATAAATTTGTTTAAAGCATTCAAGCATTCAATTCAAGAATTGTCTAATGAATGTTGGAAAGTAGAAGTCCTGCGGCAAAGATCGATTCGGCATCAAGACGACGCAATGCTTTTAGAATTTTCAATTGAAATCGACGCAATTCTGAATCATAAATTACCGCGTTCCTGCACCGTTCAACGGTATTTATATAATAAATTTAAATTCTTCAATTATTACATTTCTGCTATTTTTCGGGCGAACCGCTGGTGCGAGCAGCATTTAGCGCCCCAAAATCATGGCACTGCATAATCATCGTTTTACAATCGCAGCAGCGAAAAAATAGCGCGGTTGTCTCTCATACAATTTTTCAACATATTTTTAGCCTGTAATGGGAATTAAACAATATTATGCAAGCGAAACGAAAAAAGTGCTACAATCGTATGCGAACTACTACGTATGACGCAAGAAAAGTGTAGCTCGCTCAACAAATGTGTTGCTGTGGCGCATAAGTGTAGCTTAGAACTTAGTCTCTATAAAATTGCACGATAAATTTAAATTATATGAACATTGCTCGTACAAATATCGTACGGCCGACACACTGATTAAATACCATTCGCAAACACACTTCCACGTAGATTCGGTTAAAAGGAGTTTTGCAAAATGTCAATAGGCCGACATATGATCCGCAAAATCGATATGCTTGTCATTGACAATGCGATATTTTATATGCTTTTCTCCCGTACCACAGCACGGCAGCCAGTCGGCAAAGTTACAAACATTTTGCACCATTCTGCATTTTCATTATTTCAATTTGAACGAAGTCGCCGATGTGTTTCGAATTTTGATTCACCCAATGAATTTTGCTTGCTTCCCGTTCTGCAGTTGTTGTTTTTTTTATCAGCGCTATCTTTAGTATTTTGCGATTACCTGCGCCTTGTCTTCCCATTTTGCAGAACATTCAAAATATGTTCGGGCCAAATTGAGGCAATATCACAATCAAACAATAGCATTCATTATCTTTTTTCTTGCTTCGAACGGCATTTTGTTTGGCGAATATTGAGTACGTGTTGAGAAAGATAATGCCCCATTTTATTTAATTTCATCGAAAACGATGGCAATTGATCGAACGCTTCTATCCGCAACAATGAACATTTCCTTTTCATTTGTTTCACATCATCATCATTTCTTAAGCGTATTCATCTGTGTTCACTAACAATACCACGCTGATACGGCTCTGTGACCATGCAATTTATATTGACTTAATGCTTTTTCATAAACAGCACGAAATATTGCTTTTTCTATAAATGAACTCTTGCTATTCAAGTGATTTAAAATTGTGCGTATAGAACAGTCATCAGAAGTTGAGTGCGAAACCGGAATCATACTAGAATCTTGTGAGCGGACTGCGTTTATGAACGATTAGCCTGTAGAACATTGTGGTCAAATTTAAAAATGTCAGCCTTAATTAACTTTTGAATGAAGCTTAAGTGAATCGCAAATTGTTCTAAAACGAAATACAAAATGAAATCAACCGAAAATCGGACACAAAATTGCTTTGACGAATATCCAAAATCAAACTAAAATCATTATTCATATTTGACAAAAACATTAAATCGATATAATTGCAATTTGAATCGAGCTAGTGCACATTTTACACTTTGAAATTGGCTAAAGGTTGAAACATGCGATGTCAATGTCAAAAGATCCCTACTGACATTTTGGTCGGATATTCCAAATGTTTTTCCCTAAAATTGTTAAGAAATTTGCTCGGAAATCCGAATGTTTCGGATGGATTTTTTCCGTATATTTTCCCGTATTTTGGATCTGCAAGACCATGGATCGAATTCGGGAGGGGCAGATATTTTTTTCTTCTTTTTTTTTCATTCAGAAAAACAATATAAATATGATTTTGATATCAAAATAAAATTTCTCGATTAATCATATTTATTTGAACAAATAAAAATGAAGAAAATATATCTGTCCCTTCCGAATTCGATCTGTCTTGCGGATTCAACATTAGGAAAATTATATTGCCAGAACATTCGGAGTTTTGTATGAAAGCGCCAAATTACCATATGAAAAACATTCAGATTTCAAAGCAAATTTCTTAACATTTGTGGAGATTATTCCGTAAACGTTTGGAAGACATTTGGAAACTTTTCTGATGAATTGTCAGTAGGGATGTGAGAACAAATACCAGGCAACAATTAAGGTTGAATGAATCAGGCTGGATTTTGTTAACCATTAAGATCCCGATTTATTATCCGAGAAAGGGCAGATCCAAGCAAAATAATCACGTCAATCATAATGCATTAATAATATCATTTCTCTCATCCAAAAAATCCCCACATGAGTGCTGTCATTAGCATTTCGTACAGATGTGGCAACAGTTTATAAATTTGATATATTGAATTGATTCGGTTTATTTTAACACGCTTTTATATTGCCTGCAAAAAGACAGAGCAAAATCGACGTGTAATAACCGCCAAGCCGTCTATCGATCGACTGCAGCAAATTTTGCCGACTGCTGGCTGCTGCGGAATGAGATGGAATATGGTTGTTGAGAGATGAGCATGAGCATTAAAAGTAATCCGATTGCGGTTGTAGTGAAATTGTAAATCTTTAAGCACCAACATTACTGGAGATTAATTGATGTGGCACGCAATAGCTTGGGAGCTGTATCGCAAACCAGCCTACACATCAACATTCATGGATATACAACGTCAAATTCATCGAAATTTCATTGAAACTTCGTCTGTTAAACTGAAAATCAATCGAATGAAAAATGGTTGCGTTTATAATTGATCCGTTTAATTAGAAAAGTCGGTCTTCTTTATATTTCGTATAATAATTGCATGCCAATTACTTTAATGAATTCGGTTTGGTCCAACTGACTATTAAATCATCTCATTATTTGAATAATAAAATGGATCTGTGCGCAATTTTTTTGGCAGCCACGCACTCTTTTGTGTGCGGAGAAGTTATGAATACTCCAAATAAAATTTCACGAAATGTTCCCGCTGAATATATAGACCACCTGAAGTGAGCGCATAATCGAAAGCACCATACAAGTGTTCATTTTATTATCATGCAATTAATCTAAAAATTTCGGGCTGTTTCTCATTACTGAGGTAAATGTGTTTGCGTGCGTAAGAGCTCGTGAGACTGTGCTCATTCATTTTTATACGATATTCTGATTTCATATCCCGTATTTAATTTTCTGTCGCTCCGATCTCAATGTTAGCTTTTCTTTTGATTTGTCTCAATCTTGCGCTCATTTGGTTTTTTGTGTCATCCCCGATTTTGTTTGCTTCTAATGGAAATAATTACATGAGCATACTTCCGCAGAAAGATGATGTAGTTAGTGGTGGTCGTTGTCGTTCTTTCTGATTCTCGCACAAAAGAATAGACAGACGAGATGCAGAGGAAACGGTCGGTTAGGATGTCTAAAAATGAATGATTTCCTCAGACACGAAAATTCTATGTCTCTTCTTTTTTTCGAGCAGAAACATTCCAATACGAATGCCTTATCTGAACAATCCAAGCGCAAAACACTGCTGAATCAAAGCTGTTCTACCTTCTTTTTTCAAAACCGATTTCTACCTTTTTTGCTTCTCCGATCGTTCGAATGATGAATCTTTTGTTATTTGCCCTCTCTCTCTCTTCGTCTTGCAATATGATTTTACTTACTTTGTGTATGAGTTGGCCTTTTTTGGGATGCCCGACGTCGTTGTGGTGGAGTTTCTGTTTCATTCAAGCGTGGTTCGCTTGCACAATGTGACCTCGATTCATGTAAATTTTGTTGCTGTGTATGCACTTTTCTTCGTACCTAAACACCAGAAATAATGAAGAAGAAGAAGAAGAAGGAGCAAACGCCATATGAAAATCAGAATTAACAACATAGAACTGAAGCAATGCTTCATCAATACAAAACAAATGAAATTGCAAAATGCTATCGTTTATAGCATAATGTTGCAGTTGATTTAAGGCAACAAACTGCTCAACAGCTACACGCACACACAAACAATCGGCTGATGTTTCTGACGGTGAAAAATGATGTTGATTAACAAAACCATCCATCGTCATCCATGTATGTAATCATGAATATTTCTATGTGCAGAAGTTTAGTCACCTTTGTAATGCAATTCAATCGGATGTGAAAACTCTCGCTCGAAACATTTTCTCGCTCTTTACATTGCTGGAGCGCTCTCTCGTTAACAGAGATTCTGCATTGCCTGTCATGTTGGGTTACACATAAAATGCATGAATAAATCGTGTTATTATGAAGCGAGAGAAAAGATTTCTCGTTATTTTTTCGGCAACCGTAAGTGCACTGCAGATGATGCAATACATATTTAAGTTGCAGTTTTAAATGAAATATTTAATTTACCAGCTCTTTTTTCATCTTTCAATTTCCAACCATTGCAATTCTAATTCGGATTTTCGCTTAAATTATCATCATAATGCACTTTGGTATTCAATGAGCTATTTTCTATTTACAAAACGCTATGAAATATAAACGGAATCTCTCTCTGATGCGCGATTTTCTTTCGAACTGCAACTTGGCTCTGATTTATCAACTATAGTTCAATATATTGAACCGTATTGAATACAGAGTGTACATCAGCACAATTTTTCTGTTTGCAAAGAATTTCACCGCTTTCGAAGAGTAAGTGCGAGAAAAACGCAGATGAAATGCAAGTTTATAATCTGTATGTGTATTTTTTGACATATTTTCGAACAAAAAACATTTCATATCAAAAATACTATCGATTTTGCTTGAAAGTTAAAATAATTATTGTAGATTTTAAAAATCTATGAATAGACGATATCACTTGTCATGTCTGGAAATTTTACTGGATCTCATGGTAAACGATTTGCAAGAAATCTGTGCACATTACACAGAAAGGCCAAACTAAAAAATAGATGGGAAACTTCTTCAAACAATCTTATGTGTTCTTATTTGAGGCGGAATCTCATCCAAGTTATCGCAACTTATTTCTCACATTTCCATATCGACTCAAACGACGGTTCATAAAAAAGAATTTGTTTTTCTGCCAATTACATTCAAATGTTTTACGCAAATGTTAGCATTTTTTGATAATTCTTATACTGAATAACGTAGTTCCTTCGTCGAGGCGAAAATTCTTAGTCTTTCATGAATCCAATAAAGAAATTTTTCGTTAATTTGAACAGCAAATTCATGAGAAAATCAACTTGAAGTGGTCCAACTTTGTCATTTACTTGGCATCGGTTTATTGCTACTACACAGTTGGTGCGACGATCTATCCATTCAATAGTGCTCGTGACCGACGTTTTTTTATGTGTGCGTGTGTGAATATGTGATTAGCCCGATCCTATGCATATTGAACAGCTCTTGAGCATACTATGCTTGAAATGGTCGAGAGCAAAACAGCTAGGACCCAGTGTATCTTTGACATTTTATTACAATTTATACTTTGCAAACGGCAAAAATTGCCATCATCCCGATGCGAGTGCATGTATTTTGCATTTGATAAAGTGAAAATGATTGTTGTGGCTTTTATGGGGGCCAGATCTTAATTCAACTTTGTACATCAATACCAGAGCCCGAAGCCGAACGACATACACACACACCGAGTTTCAATGGAAATTTATCGCAATAGCCCATAGTAACATAAATGTTGCTCATTTTATGCTGTTAGTCATCCGCATATATCACTTCGAAATGGAACGATGCGAATGTTGAATCGCTATTCATACAGGTTTCGGTCGTCAATTTGCCAAGTTTCTCGTCTCGTTGCACTTTTAAACAAGTATACTATTACAATGTCACTACTTGAAATTGCAGAAAAAAAGTCGCAAAGAAATGCAAATGTTTTCGCTTCGCGAAGATAGCTGAAATGGTGAGACAATAAACGAAGTGAACTTTCCAGCTTTTCCTTCGTCTTCCCGAAAACGGTTTCGTTTCGATGTCGATGCAATTTATGTGCGCGTGTTATTTCAGTTGTCTTAAAGGCTTTCTTTCGATAGCAATGAAATGCTTGAGCCTTGCATTCGTATATTATTCTTTTTTTAGTTTGGATAGAGATTGGAAGAGGACAAAGATTTCCGCCAGATCCGATAATACAATTGTTCAGTTTTTCATTTTGCGTCCGTTTCGCTAAGAAAACATAAATGATATTTGCGTTTGCTTTTTTTTGGTCTATTTTTCTTTCGATATCGTTTGGTTCTGCAGAATTGCCAAGAAAATTTTATTAATCTGCAATATTCAATAAGTCGTCTGGAAATTCCGCCGATATTTCATTGTTGTGAATGTTTCGCTGCGGAACCGAAAAAAACGAATCAAGAAAAGGAGAGCAAAAAGGGTGATGTGGCAATAAATACCCGCTAAATTATGACTTGAACTAAAACAAATATTTTGCTAATAGCCCACATTCCATCTGCTATCATTAGTAGCGCACCCATCCGACAGTGGACATTTTCATTCGAATTTTTTTCACCTTTGAATTATTTTCGTTACTGAATTGGTTTTTTGTCGCTGGCTTAAAACTTTCAAGAAGATTTTGGCATACATCACATTCGTCTACTCGATGAATGAATGTTGATTATCGAGCGAATCATGACCGATTCTTTCTTCGTTCGAAAATACGTGCAAGTGAAAAAAGCTGTCGACTCGAACCGAGAATGGAACATTATGTTCTTATTCAATATGGAGTGCGGCACACTCCGTACGTCTTCGGCTAAATCACTGATTTGCTCGATTGATTTACTATAATGAAGTAACATAATAACGGTTGCAGCATTATGGGAATTTCTATGGCCTTATAAATTTTCTTTATGTACTGCTAATAACAATCTTTAAAGTATAATGAGGTATTCACGTGAAAGCCTTCCAATTGGTTCCATTAAGTTTACCGCTATTGGGCGAAAGGCATTTGCAGCGGTGAACATTTTCTGTTTAGGAACTTTTGTACGAAACATTTTCAATGTGTGAATGCGGTATGCAAAGTTGCCGAAAATGCTCGTCAATCTCATGTTCCATTCACGTTTTTCGGCATCAAAGTCATCGCAATGTTTTGTATTTCTACTTATAATTAACCGAAAGTAAAGTCATTATGAATTTAGAGAAAACGATTCAAATAATTCGATTGCATCCATTGACGACGATGACGAAGAGCGATTGTGTGTATTTGTGTGTCATCTTTAGCAAACAAAAATAATAGTGGTTGACTTACCGAACGAGCACCGGTGATGCGAGCACTTTGCGTGCGTGTAGCAGGTCTTCGCCTTTGATATCCGATTTCTGGTGTTCCATTGCTTGACGGCGGATTTAATATTGTTTCTAAGCTACCGCTTGTCGGTGCACTTATCGATGCGCTACGCGTTTTAACACGAGGCGGTGTGGATTCATAAGCCATAATTACAATCAAATGGAGTCAACGTGCACAGTTCCGTTCCTGGTTTTTTTTCTCGTGGTTTGTTTTTTGTTTTAGTGCGCTCACTCTCTTTTCAAGCGATTGATAATTATATTATGCTGTATATATTTATAAACCGTTTATCCAGTTGTTTCGTAGTATTATTAGTCGTACAAGTATACTTGTTGACTGCAGAACCGATGAGCTCAGTGCGAAGTATGCTCAAGACACGTTTAAAATGTCATCAGGACGAACACATAAAAATTACAACACAAAAATACCATGAGATGATGTTAATGCCGATGTAACACTACCACCTTCCGCTTTTCCACTTTATTCTTCATCAAATCAACTGTCGTCTTTCCGTTCTCTCCAACTTTTCCGCGCGCTTCAATTCGCATTTATTGACATGGCATAACTTGACCAACACGCTGTGATGAAACTTTTCTTTGTGGGAAAAACAAAAGATTGATGGAACTTTGCTCAAACAATGTCATTCAGATGATCAATTTTAAAACCGATCGAAGTTTTGACTTTCATAAACAATTCGCGCGAACGAGTTTATTCGATTGAATTTCAAGGTTTTGATAGTTTTGATTGTTAATAAGATTCATTCACGTATTTATTTATGAAGATAATTCACGATAGTTTCGCTTTTAAACGCCATCATATCTGCGAGAGTTCAAGCGTATTTTCAAATTATTCTCGATTTCCATAAGTACGAACAAACTTATCCGCTCATTTAAATGATGTTTCACGTTGGATGCATCCGGGTTTTATTTACTCCTGATTTCTATTCTGCTTCTTCTTCTCCCTTTTTTACCGTCTTTTTCGTTTACCTCGCCTACCTCTTCCTTTGTTGTCCCTTCGGCTTTTGTTCTTCAGTGACTGACTTCGAAATAATGTGAAATATTTTCCGTCAAAATGTTGCTGTGCATCAAACTCGCCGCTTTGATCTGAAATTGTAGAAAATAATTGGAAAAATTAAAATAATTTGAAATGCGGATTTTGTGTGTATAAATAAAATATTCCGGTAAGTTATAAAAAGCACGTTTGAACAATGAAATCATTTTCTGAATGGTTTTTTTTTTCATGTAAATAGACGGGGGATGTATGTTGCGAATACATCAAAAGTAATGCTGTGTTTCGATATGATTTTCCGTGGCTGATTTATGGAATGCAAAAAGGCTTTTACGTCCGAACAGGAAGGATGAAAAAATTCTATTTCATCTCTGTGCCGTCTTATGATATCGTATTCATCGTTTCTTGCGCGCACCCGACAATACACACATATACCATTCAATTTTGTACGTAAATGAAATTTTTGGGAGGAAATTACATAAACTGAATGGTTTACCATTCACTTTACCAACTCATAAATGAGTTATGAGACTTTCAGATTTACGCCAACTGAAATGTACATCAAACTTTTGCTCTGCCGCAATCGATGAACAATTGAGAGCGAATGAAGACCGGCAGCTCTAATTATGAAACAATAAGTCAGATCTCATTATTAGCATTTACTTCACTCAATTTCTTTACACAGTTCTTAATTTTGTGCGTATTTGCGGCTTCCGAGAGAAGTCTTAAATGAAAATCAACTGTTTATATCATTGCTAAACGAATTTTCTTTTTCACAATTTCTATTTTGTTAAAAATATCTTCATATTCAACTTCGATCGACTATCTGGTTAACATCAATTTGCACCGTATTTATTTATCCATTTTGATTTGTTTTCGTGCATGTTGGGATTATTTTTGATACTTGAAATATAACGCCTCTGCAATTGATTGGTTCATTTGTAAGTGGCCACCCGATACATTTCTGACGACCACATTGAAGAGACAGAGAGAGACTGAACTACTGTTTTCTAAGAAAACCAAATGAACCGGACGATGATATCGAAATATATGGGCTGCGAATAAATGTATACACAAATATATTTGGACATCAATCCCAACTGATTCGATCTCCGCAATCCCTCTTCCACCAAAAATCTCTCTGACTTTTTTGTTCACTTTTTATTTCGAACCTTCTTCCGGGCCCGCTCACCCTCAATCGCATTCTCTAAAAAGTCCAATCAAACTGAGCAAATTGGAAATTGTCGTTCGCCCGCTGTGATCACAGACATATATCGACCAGTGCAATCAGACTAATGAAAATATAGCACTCGAAGTTCGCCATTGAAACAATCACAAACAAAACAATATCGAATAAACAGCCAAAGAGTAGCTCCAGTGAATGAGCATGCAAATTATAGCAAATAAATACATAGAGAATATTGAAGCAAGCACATTATTGAGAAAAGTTTTTTCTCCTAATTCGACATAAAATATGTCCTTTCTCTTTGTTGGTGTATATCAAAATGTGGGCCACAAAAAAAGCAACAGGGTTTTTTTTTATCATGTCGGGGCAATTCGATTTACGTATGTATGATTGCCAAACCGATTTACGTGCATGTCCTTTTTCTGCCATTCCCATAACAACTTCATCTTGCGTGCTGCTGGTTGTTTACGTAAAACATGAACACATGAATAACGTCACGATGAAATGTATTTATAATATTTGCGATCGTTTACTTCAAATTCCGAGAAGTTCGATTTGAATGGTTACATATTACTCTGCGATAATGCGACACCACACCAGTTTTTCCATGTTCTAACGCCCATTTCTTCACACATTTCTCAAAATGATGGAAAACATACGAAAAAAATGAACATAAAGAATCAAATGGAGTGAAAAAAATGGCAAGGTAAATTAAGCAATTGGGGTGGTGCGAACAAGTTACTGAGATTGAGAAGTGATTTTCATAATTTCTATCGTTTAAATGTGTTTCTCTAATGTAAACAGATCAAAAGCGATAGATTTTATTGAAAATAGAGATCAAATTTCTGAATTCAATTTAATTTATATCGCTTGTTTATTCAATAGATGCCAACGGATAATGCAAACATTTCTAAGAAGAACAGATTCTCTTGAAAATTGTGAACCGAACGATACCAACATATTCAACAAGAGCATTTTTCGATTCATTCTAACAAAACAATTTAAATCGATTGAAAGTAAACTCGATGCATCTTATCTCAACATATTTTCGATATACATCAATATCACTGATTTAGCCTAGGAAATGTGCAAGGTCTACGGTTTGCTTGTTGAGAACGGGTTAGTATAAGAGCGAAAAACAAAACACTGTACACGCACTTAAGTGTTTTAAACTCAGTTTCACAAAAGGCATGCGAAAACTTCCATATTGCAGCATTGCATCGTGTTTCAAACTAGCGTATATGTGAGCTACGTGAGCGCACTTAAGCTGAACGTGACATTAAATTGATATCTGTGGAATGGAAGAGCAAGTGAGATAGAGTGAGTGGGTGCATTTGACGTACGTTTTTAGCTCATAAACGCAAAGTCGAAATTGAAAACTAAATCAAATCTTGAAAGTTTTGCCATATATCTATTTTATCGAGAGCTGAGTTGATGCTGTTTGTGCCGAAGCACGCTTGAATATGAGTTAATAAAATTCTCTTTTGTTATCGAAACATCGTTTTTTTGTGTTTGCTAAAATGCAGAAGCATTGCTATTTCTGATATATGATTAAATTATTATTTTTCCCATTAATCGAGGCAAATGAGCGGCGAATTCAGCACGACGACGGAAATAGATGAAAGTCAAGTGATGACGACAAGGCCTCGAAATTCGACGATTTTTTTACAATTAAAGAATCCACATTGGAATCCATTGATTTGCTCATTACACATTGAAATATCCGACTTTTAATAGAAAAAAGTGGTAAAATGAAGGGGAGGTCAGTAACACAATCAAAGAAAGAAAAAACTAGGACCGAACAGATGTTCACAATGATACTGACAGATCAAGCAAAATAGAGATGAGCTTTTAGGTCGCTGTCAACATTAAAGACACACATAAGAAGCGCCTAGAATCTCAGATAAAATGGGATAAAGTGCCAGTGTATCGCACATTGGCATTGACATACTCTAGTGCACATTTTTTGACCGAGCTGTCAGTCGAATATTTTGGGATGCTTTTTTATGCACTGTCAAAAATCTTTGGAGTTTTTAGTATTTTTCCAAACTAATCTGAAGGTAAGTTTTCTTCCAACCGAATCATATTAAAAGGTGTAACGATATGAAACCGCTGTTTAGACATAGATGGAGCTAGATCCATATGTAGTGACTGTAGATTGTTGTCGATGATTTTCTCTTTTTGAGCGTAGCATTGAACTTTCTCGTATTGCAAGCTACTTTTCCAAGGCGACTTGCGCCAAAGAGCGTTTTGAGAGCAAACGTTTAATATGTTCTGCACAGAAAAAATATTCGTAAAGTGTCAGAATATCCATGTTGGTATTAACATTTGATGCAAAATCGGTATGTTTGATACGAAATAAAAAACCACTTTCCGGGGTTGATGTGATAAAAACAAATCCCGAGGAAAACTGTGATAAAACAAATTCGCGAACAAAAATGTGATGAAAAACTTCCAGAGTGCGACACAAAAATTATTCGAAGAAACAACATGGTAAGTTTTTCGATAGCGAGTGTATGATAAAACTATATCCCATTTTCACCCTCAAGAAAAATTATCACTGTTTTGCACTCGGGAAATTGGTGTAGCTGCACGCTGTTGCATATTAAAATGTTATATCTCGGTTTTACAAAGCCATTAAAATGTATCACGTTTTTGTTATGAGGGTCTCATATATAATTCGCAAAATTATGAATTCATACTTCAAGATATTTGATATGCTTTTCTTCACGCATGAATATGCAATAGCATCTGTGTGCCGAATATCACCTTTGTTCTTTTTTTTAAAAATAGAAATGATATAATTCATGTTTTCAAGATGCAGAATATTTCAAAGTCATATCGCTGACGAACAGAAAATAAATGCCATTTGAGTAAATTTAAGATGCAATGTGAATTCTTTTATTCAATCTCCAATAAATGACTATGCATGGTCTTGGTTGTTGTTCGCCTCTGGCTTTGACATTGCACTTTAATCCTATTCAAATATATTCCGCAAAATCGCAAATACTTTGCCATTTCATTTATTTACCATTTCAATGGCCTCAACAGACATCCATTCTGCTCATTTTGTTGTGTGTGCATGCTTTCCAACGTATTTCATTTTTTTGTTTGAGCTCATGCAATTCACTGTTTAATATGAATAGGCTAAAAAAGTGGAATGGCCTCTTCCTCTTTCAGCAACATTCCATTTTGCCGGTGGACGCACTCAATCATATAATTGCATCGTGCTCAAGAAAGCGTATCACCGTTTGTGTGTGCAGACCCAATTTTACAAGAATCTTGTGCGCCCATTTCTAAACTAGTTTTCGACAGCTTTTTCTGTAAATGCTATTTTGACTTTGAGTTTGTTTTTTTTTTTATTTTACTTCTAGCAGAAAGATCTCAGTTACGATAAACATCGTACTTTTATTCAACATTTAACGTTCGTACTGTTATTGCTGCCGTATGCAACATTTAAAATTTATTGTACGTAAGAGGTAATAAATTCGCATTTTTAGTTTTCGACAATAAAGGTTCGTGATGCAAATATTTTGTGCTTTTTATGTAGCGTGTGTATTGAGGAAGCGGGAAGTCATTGCCGAGAAGCCTTTGTTCAATAAAGCTTTTCGAATACTTGCGTGAAAATGAAGAAATTGAAAGAGGGAGAAAGGTAAAGAGCGTAAAAATGTGTGCAAAAGAGTAGCGATTTTTTTGTTCTCGATGGAGAAATGCTGTGCAGGCGAAACCTTTTTCTAAATGGAATATATCGTTTGCATGCAAAACTCTCATCGCGACAAGAAATGTTCGCTCGTTCATTTGTTTGCATCGCATTTAACTCGAAATGTATAGAATTTCTTGTACCAAAAAGCCAACAGGTTTCATTCCCAACTCGCCGTCGTTTTCCACGTCTTCGCTATTGCACACATTATAATTACTGCCTATCACGGAATGAATCGATATGGCTTGGCATCATTGAATAGAGCTTTTCATTTGCACGCTGAAGTGCAAATACGTGAAGGATACTAGAAACTAAAGCGTCACACTTGCACATTGCGAATAATAACGGAACAACGAAATCGAGTGCCACACACGCAGCTAGTGAGAGGGAGTGAGTGAGGTAGAGAGCGATCGAAGGAGTGAGATTGGTCTTAGTGCCGTTTATTACCTCAGCTTCGGCTTATTCAAATGCTGATTTCTCTTGAATAGACACAGAAGCTGTTCGCGCGCGCATGTATTTGTTTACATTACGTATGCATAAGTTTGTGAGTGTGGTCTTCAGCTTGGCTTTCCGCCTTTCACACATCATTTAATGCAAACCCGAATCATAAACACAAAAGTGGGCGCAGCATTTAATTCAATTCAAAATCAATCTTTCGTTAATCCAGCGCTCGGGTTCGTACGTACGCACACAAATTTTCATATAATAAATTCATGCGAAATGCCCATTTTTGAGTAAAATGAAAGCAAAATTTATCGTTTCACTTGAGACATACACAAGTAACCACAATAGTATACATATTCCCTCTCTTTTCCATCATATTTTCTTCATTACTCTTTGCCATGAATATTATATATTTTGTTTGCTTTCACTAATTTATCGAGCGGAATTGGCACTCAGTTTGATAAGACTGGCTCACAAGTTGCCGTTTAATTGTATATTCTTTCTGCTCATTTCCACCATTTTAGATCACGTCTGTCATTATTTTAGCGCAAATTGTTTACTCTTGCGACGACAGCAACGGCAACGGCAGCGGCAGAAAAAGAGAAACCGAGAAGAATCTACTTGAAGTTCATGATTGCAACAGCCAGCGGCTGACGGAAAATAAGAGCCAACTTTTCTTCTCCCATAAGGATGAGGGAATTCACAAACACATACATTCTTTTAGAACGCTTTCTTTCATATTAAACGTCAGTGTTCGGAAGTTTGAATAACAAAAACAAAGAAGAAGTAGAAAATAGTTGAAGTATTTATCAAACTGGACCTTTCGATTTGATTTACCATGTTATATACCATGTTGCTTCGCTACTTTCGTACTGGTGTTAATAGTATTGGATAATTTGAGTAGTAAAAGTTGGCCACTGTTTTTTTTATCGTGCGATAACTAATGCATCAATCTGATATGGTAGGCCGATAATATGATGTCATTATTTTTATTACCACGCGTGGAACCACACAAAATTGGGCGCATTGGGACGCATTTTTGTGCTACATTAACTTGAACTTTCATTTTAATGGCTTTCACAATAATATAGAATTAATTTAGAGAATATTGATATTCGACCCCTAAGACAACAATGCAAATAAATTGTAGACCGTACAAAGAACATGCTCTGCCATCTGGTGAATATTTCATTATTATATTGGGTGTGTTCCTAGAAAGACGCGCTTTTTTTTGTTCAAAAAACCATTTATTTATGTATGAAAATGAAAATACATGTCATTCAAAATATTGTCCATCGGAAGCTACGACTTTTTCCCATCTTTCAGGCAATTTATGGATTCCATCCCAAAAGAATTGCTCATTTTTCAGAGCGAAGAACGAATCGAGCCATTTTTTGATACCTTCAACTGAAGTGAACCGTATTCCGGAGAGGTGATTCTGCATCGACCGAAACAAGTGGTAATCGGAAGGGGCCAAGTCTGGGCTATAAGGCGGGTGAGGCAGAATTTCCCATCCGACGTTTTCCAAATAATTTTTAACAGGCACCGCAACATGTGGCCGGGCATTGTCATGATGGAAAATTATTGACTCATGTCTAGTCGCATATTCCGGCCGTTTTTGCTTAATTGCTGCATTCAATTTGATCAATTGTTGTCGGTAGCGGTCCCCATTAATGGTTTCACCTGGTTTTAGCAGCTCATAATATAGCACACCCTTCTGATCCCACCAAATACAGAGCATTACCTTAGCACCATGAATATTCGGCTTTGGTGTCGATTTTGCAGGCTTGCCGCGCTTCGTATATGATTTCTTTCGCTTCGGATTATCGTAATGAATCCACTTTTCATCACCAGTCACAATACGATGCAAAAAACCCTTCCGTTTTTGCCTTTGAAGCAGCTGTTCACAAGTGAAAAATCGCCTTTCAACGTCTCTCGGCTTCAATTCATATGGCACCCAATTTCCTTGCTTTTGAATGTATCCAGCTGCTTTCAAGCGTTTGGAAATGGCTGAGTGAGTGACTCCCAATGATTTTGCAAGTTCTTCTTGAGTTTGACATGGATCTTCATCAAGTAATGCCTCCAATTCGTCGTCTTCAAACTTTTTTGATGGACCTGGTCGCTCTTTGTCTTCTGTATCGAAATCACCACTTCTAAACCGTACAAACCACTCCTGACACATTCTAATGCTTACAGAATATTCAGGGTAAGCTTCAATGAGTAAACGTTGCGCTTCTGTTGCACTTTTCTTCAAATGAAAGTAGTGTATCAAAACTTCCCGCAAATGTTGTTTTGAAGGCACGAAATTAGACATTTTCGATTATGATAAAAACTTCTGCAAAAATACGACTGTTCACTTTGACACTTGTAATTCAATAGATTTTTTGATGCTCTTTAAGATAGAATAGCTGTCACTGTCAAAAAAATGGCGCGAGTGAATCGAAACGAAGTTAGTAACGATGCGCGTCTTTCTAGGAATACACCCAATAATAAACAAAGGAAAGAAGGAAAAAGTCGGAAAAAACTCCAACGTTTTGCATTGGAATCAGCGTATTATGTCAGAGGTGCAACTCTCTATATGCATACCGCTTACTTTCCGCGTAAAGCTCCATTTTTTCTTGGAAATATCCATAAAATACCATTGAATTGTGTGTTCGATATTTAGTTGACAAAGATGCTTGTCTTAATGCTGACGACTGGATTCGTTCGAGGAATTAAGTCTTTGTGCATGGCCATTGGCAATGACTTGACTCATTGACATACGTTGAGCGATGCAGCAACATTAACACATAAATGAGCAAACTGAACCGAAATGACAAGCGCCTTCATATCATTTGATCCAGCCATTGTGAAAAGAGTTTGTGTATAGCTGTGGATTTATGTGTTATTGTTGTTGTGTTCTAGGTGGCGCTGATTGTTTGCCGTTTGACTTGGTGTGCACCAAGTGCGCGCACTGAACAATTGCGAATCTTTCAAAGAAAAACAATTTGGCAAATGAAAAAATTTCATTTAATTGAATCGGTAAATTGCAATCGTGCACGAATCCCTCCATAAGAATTGTTCAATAGCAATCGTACAAGCTTGTGATGATCGGCTTAGGGAAACAAACCTAAAGGTCAGAGTGAACATTAGCCCCAATATTCTGGTTTTAAAATAGATGCAAGAAAAATATATGAAAATCAAAGCAAAGCACAAATATTTTCGCATTTTCTGGGAAGCCATAAGATATACATATGAAAACATAATTGTCTACGAAGTTGTGATGACAAATAATATTTACTTCGTAGAATATAATGATTTTATATATCCCATGGTTTTCCCGGCAAATGTGAATGTAATCATTTTTCACTATTATTTATTTTCACATTTTTTCATATGTCTCTTTTGAAGCCAGAATATTGGGGCTCATTATTATTTAGAACGATTCAACTATGGTATCACGCCGATTATTATTCATTCGGGGGATTACAGAAAACATACAAACATAGACAAAATATTGCTTGCGTTCTCCTCACGAGGTAACATTTACATGGGTTTTATAAAGATACATATTATTTCACTGTGTGTCATAATTTATCGATGTTTTCATATCGCATTTTAAATACAGAAGCGTTTTTTGCAACATGCTTGAAGCGAAAGCCCATGCGTTTGAAAATACGTTTTGCTGGGTAATTGAAAAATAAACTATTGATATATTTCAATGAAGCCTGACCCGAACGGTAATATTCAGCTATTAAAATTTGTCAAACATGAATAGCCTCCAGCCGAGAAATGTATACATCGTATTTGTGTATTTGTTTTAGTTCACATCGACTTTCCAATGCTCACCCAACATAATTGATTCATTTTGTTTAATAAAAACGACGAATAACGAAAGAAGAATGTTGTAACATTGTAATTGTTCAGAGTCTCTGATTATTTGTCCGAATGCATTTTTCGCCTTTCATCATGTGTCAATTTCAAATGCCAGCATCAGGTTCTTTTGAATGAGAAAAATTGAAAACTTCTTCTTTCAATGTGCAGTTAAAAATGTTTCTCGAATTTTCGCAGTTTCAAGTTTAGTTTAGTGAAAAGGGAAATGCGAATTGAAATTAAAAAACATATAAAAAATGTCAAAATATGGCGTATTGAGTGAAGAATGAAGTACAATGATTATAGTGGCTTGAGCCTAGTTAAGTCGAGTGCCCTCCAGTGCCATCACAGTGAAATGCACATCTGTTACTCTGCCACACTCTTATTTTCTCCTTCCATCTCCCTCTTACACTCAATCTCATGCTAGCCATATTTCAAAGAGCTGCCAGCAAATGTGTACTTTAATTGCTCGCAAATATTATGCTAGTAAAATTTATGTTTATTTTTTCTGCTTTATTTATTTGCTCACTTATCCTGATGTATTTTAACATGAACATTTTCATACCGAGTGAGCCTGCACACATTCAACTGAGAAATAGCACCTATCTGCGATGAATGTGCACACAACGCGCTGAGATCTTATCGAGTTTAGTGTGTTCACTTTAATTATTTTGTGGTGTGACAAATGCACAGTCGAAGACGAGCTTCAATTTTCCCGTGCGACAATGCTTCATTAATTTCTCTCATTAAAATACGCTTTGTTACTTGCCAAATAATGATAAAAATCGTTTTCAAGAGTAAAGTTTCCTGTTGGAACATGTTGTCTTTTGCAATGAGCGATAATTTAGCGACAATTGTAATGTGAAAGCGCGCATGCGGCGCAGAAAAACAACGAGAATTCTTATGGAACAATGCAATTTCATCGCAACACACAAATATTGATCTGCGCTTGTTTTTTATGTCATCCTTCATGTAATTAAAAACCACTCGTTTTGGGAATAATTGCAATTTTTCAACAAGCACTCATGCACGTGTTGAATGAATCACATAGTAGTCAAGTGAATGAATAGAATAATAAAAAATGCACTTTTATTACAGCGCGCCAGTTCATGACAGTACTCGAAATGAAATTTTAAAGCGTTCATTGCAAAGCTAGGAGGAAATGTGATAAATCAATACTCTTTTCATTGTGAGTTTAGTGCAGGAATTTGGGAAAAATCATGGAGGTGAATCTGAATGAAAAGTGCAGTTGAAATTCGAAATAGTCATAGATAAAAATGTCGTTCAATAATGCTGAGGGTGGGAAAAATGGATTTCAGTTCGCCCCAAAACTCAAGCAATCCGGATGAAGAGTGTCTGTCTCCCTTTGCATCGTTAAGATGAGGAAATGCTCGACACAAGCTGTTTAGCTTTTATTATATGAAGTGCTTGCGGACTCTTCACTTCAAAATAAATAAACGTGCATATGTGATGGGATACACCGAGCAAGAGAGAGAAAGAGAGTCTCAAAATGAACCACCGTTTGTTCATTCGTTTCAAAATGCTGCTCTGAATGTGTGGCGTGTTCCATGGGCCATTGAAAAACATGTTCAGCTTCTGTTGTTATCTCTTATTAATGGAATTAAATCTAAAGAGCGAGAGAGAAAGAGAGAGATTTGATGTTACGCTTAAAGCATATTTCAAAAGGATAATATTTGCTTGATATGTTTACCCGAACTATATTCTAACAAACGTACAGTATAAGCCGACGACAAGGAGAGTTGTGTGTTTGGGGCGCATTCACTCACTTCACATTAAATATGTGTGTTGCTTGCAATATTCAAAGGCATATTTGTTAAGCCTTTTTTCACTGACTTTTTGTTCAATTTCAGATTTGATCCAGAGAGTTTGGTTCTGGGTAAATCCCATCGAATCCCCGCACATTCAGCATATCGAAGAGAGCAAAATGAAACGAGATTATCGCTAATACTTCGTTTACAGAATCACATGCACGATATCTGAATTGATAAAAAAGAAATAATTAAATTTCGCACGCTGTGTTTCTGCACACCAGATAAGGAAAAAAATGAAGAGTGAAAACTTCATTAGTCGATGAATGTTGCTGTCAAAGACACTCCGGGGTTCTACTACAACCATTTTAGTGAGTTTCAGCTTCGGTTTTACACAACGCTGGCTACTACAACATCATCACCATAAATTGCTTATGCACGTTGGCTCGACATTGATTCAAAATCCATCGATCTATTTGAATCAAATGCGGAAAGAGCAAGTCAGAATGAACAAAAGAGAGAAAGAGAGAGGGCAAGTTTTCATTCAATTCATTTGTATCCGGCGAATGAGCTCGGGAGAAAACCATCGGCGGCATTCATTGTAAGCGGGTTAATGCATCAGAGTGCCTCTGATTGGTTGTATTTTATAATTTTGACAGTGTTCTACTCGCTATCTCATTGCTGCACAATTATGTGGTACTCATTTAGTTATGGCTTTGCTATTCCACTTAGTTTTCATCGGGAAAGACACTGCTGTGGTTCATTCGGTTCGGAAAATGTTGCACAGTCATCGAAAGCATTTGCTGAACATATGAGCATTTTGTAGCATGGATTTTTGAGAAGAAAGATTAATTTCAATTTCTTGCGTGCGCTGCCCATTGTATTCATAGAATAAATCAATTTTTGATATATCACGCAAATGTTCCGATAAAATGAAACACTTTTAAACTGCTATAACATGAAGAATCGCTTTCGTTTTATTAAACTGATCGCATAATAACAAGAACATCTTTTATCTGGATTTTTTTATCGAACTGCAAACTCCCATTTATGTCAAAGTTAAATGGAAATTGGACATTAAACATGCAATTTTAATGAGATGAGATGTTGTGTGATGGATACAAATGAACAATCAACGTAAGCAAGCCGCTTCGATTCTATACGGAAGCGGGAAATGCATGACTAACAACAACACCATTCTATTTACCGCAATTATTCTAAATATTTAAATTATTGCTCAGAAATCCGCCATTTACATGAAAAAAAACATGATTTTTAATGCCGTCGATTAGCGGTAGTCGGGAAATGCTGTACTTTTAAGGAAATAGTGTTCTACATGGAACAGCCAATTTAATATATGCGGAATGTGGAGAAAATGAAAACAAGGTATTACCCTTGCAGAAGCCGGGAATAAGGCATTTTAGTCTAGACTCGATGAGGCACACTTATGCATGGCAAAGTGGATTATGCTCTAAAACCAGCGATTAGATGAAAGTTTTACAATATTTATGCGGAGACATTTTGTGCCAGCCGAAATCAAGTTAATGCAACGCTTGCGTTAGGTATTAGGTTTCGAAAAGCTTTGTTGTATTTCAACAAAATATTCCTCGAGTAAGCATAAGTTTTGGAATTCAGCTTAGATGAAAAGATTCGCATAAGGAATGCACGTGATTTTTGTAAGTGAAATTTGAGAAAGAACCTTAACGCATGATATTGAGATGGTTAATAGAGTCTGCACCAGCACCTAATGGTATGCATCGATTCATATATTTTTATCTCTGAAACGCAGCTGTGGTTTGAATAAAATGAAAACTAATGATTGGGCAAAACCAACTTTAAAAGCCGGACCACTTTTCTATTTTGTTGACGCCATCGACTAGAGTTTGCAAGCTCGACAAAGCTTTTCCATTGGAGAACAGAATGTGTCGCTTTCATTTAAGATAAGAGCAACATTTCCCAAGTAATTTGAAGTCACCATTGGAAATGGTGGTCACTTAAGTATCTTATGTGTAAGCGACTCACACTTGATAACAATTTCAAAGGTTCTTCTTATGTCTTATCATCGCAATCAATCAAAGTGAAGAACAATACAGTTTCTCTGGGTCAACACTTTATATTTTCCATCGATTTATTATCATAAATAGCAGTGATGGAAATGCTTACGCCTTCGTTGTCCGGACACTGGCATATGCTATAAGCTAGCGTAAGCCAACACGCAAATTGTCCACTAATGAGTGCGATATAGTGTGAGTGCGTCCAATGACGTTTAAACTAATACTATATCGTTAAAAATTTGAATAAATATACGTTTTGAAGCAATCAATTAAAATTAGAGATAAAAACTTTCGTTTGTATTCATTTTTACTTGCTTAAATTTAAAAATGAATACAAACGAAGGTTTTTATCTCTAATTTTAATTGATTGCTTCAAAACTTATATTTATTCAAATTTTTAACGAAATAGTATTAGTTTAAACGTCATTGGACGCACTCACACTATATCGCACTCATAAGTGAACAATTTGTGTTGGCCTACGCCAGCATAAGCAAAAGTGGACAATTGTCCAGCTTATCTAACATCAGTGATAAATAGTGTCGACAACATTTTCTCTCTTGGCCATCATTATTCCAACTTGATAGTTGCAAATGTATTAAATCCCGACGACTTTTGTGAGATATTATATTCCGTATCGTGTGTTAACATTCAATTGACGTCAAATTTCACCAATTTTGTTTCGCAATTAAAGCAGATTAAATATAAATGAATGTGTGATGCTTTCACGCGTGGCCGAAACATCATCTATCCGGATAATCATGATCGGTTGATATCAAAATATTTTGCCAAAATAGATTGAGTACGTGGCCATCGGTTAAACTACACAAAAGGTGTGAGATAATTATAAATACGTATGCAAATTTAGACTAAATACTCATATCCCATGTATAGTGCGTTGCTCATGCCGCTTTCAATTGAATGCCTAAACAAGCGTAGCAACAACTCAAAAGATATTGGAACACAAAGAATTCCACACATATCGAAATATGTTATTGGTTGTCGTGACTTTTTCTTTGAAATCAACGCTGATTTATGCCATTATATTTGTTCATGTCAACTTGGCCAAAATTCGATATTGGCTATCAAAAGCTAATTAAATGGCCTTTTTTGTATTATTCAATTTTGCGATAATGGGAAAAGTTCATCCTTGTTCAATAGACTGTAGCTGAATGGATGCAGTCGAACGAAAATTAAAATCACATTCATCATCATATTGTAAAGCACATCCTCTTTCTATCTTTCTTTCTCTCTCTCCATCTCTCTCTCTCTCTCTCTCTCTCTCTCCATCTTTTTCTAAAATTAGTTCGAGTTAGAATTATGCTCTTTCAAACACAATATCGGTTAAATTCGGAGAAAAATGATTAAATATTCATTTAATTCACAACCCAATATTTTTAATGCAATTTGTGTGCGTGTGTGCTGAAAATGTTTGCTTTAACGACAAACAAATGGTAGTGTCGAAGACGACCTACATTTAAAGTTAAACCTACGACATGCATTCATAATGAATTTTATTTAGAATTCTCAAAATATAATCTCACCCAGAGAATTTCACTGAGAATGTGGCATGTTCACACATGTGAATCTAATAAAGCTGGTTTGGCTGATATTCGGATTCAATATTTTTAGATTTCATTGATTTCTTTGTCTATATATAAATATCATGGAATGTTGGAACAGCACATCGATCTTCATTTTTCAATGTCCAACGGGCATTATTCATCATTCCATAGTTTTGTTTGGCACAAGCGCTACTTTCTGTGTCCTTCAAAATGAATTTTACAGTGATACTATGATGAGCTGAGTACTTGGCGTGATTACCATAGAGCTGAGTCAAGTGAGCGATATTTTAGTAAGTTAGCGTTATGCTGCTCATAGTAATGAGTGTGTGCGATGTACGTCGCCAATGAACATTTGCAAAATGCGTATGAAAGTTTTTAGCAATCCAAATGAGGGACACACACACTCATCACTGTGAGCAGCATCGTACTCACGTACTATACACCGCTCACTTAGTTGAGCCTTATGGTAAACTGAGTGTGCTGTTCAAATGCTCTGAAATTTTCTCAACAACAAATTATTGAAATAGTACGCAAAAACTCGAATTTGGGTTAGATAAACAATGGGAATTGTATAGCTCTTGAAATAAGATTGATGGTTCATTTACATCTAAATTAGGTTAGTAAAAGGCATGCGGCATACTTCTGTTCTACTCAGTGAATCTAATTCATCAAAACCTCCATAGGCATTCATGAAAAACTCCATTAGTCACGTGTCCTAAACAAATGTTTTCAGCTTGATATTTTAGAATCTAATCATTAGATTAAACTTTAGATGTAACGAGCAAATTTTTAAACAAAAAATGTATGCTTTCAAGGACTTGTCCGAAATGGTCAACCCAAATTTGTCAAAATCGAGTCCAATAATTGCCTTTCAATAAGTGTCTTCCAGTTTAAATCTTTTGTTGAAGCTTTTTTGACTGTTCTTCATGCTGATTTATTTGTATTGTGCAGTGCGATGTGTTGTTGAGCAAGGCATCAATCTTGACACCGAATTCCCTTGGAACTTCAACATTTATTGAATTTGCCACGAGCTCAAATCTTGAATAAAATCTCCGTTTTCCCTACGGTTTGATTTTCTTCTTGTCTGTGTTTTACTCTCATTCAACCACTCTCCCTCATGCTCTTTCTCTCTCTCTCTTCACGCTTGTGAAAAATTGAATTACGTTTTGTTGTTTACGCCTTTCGGGGTAAGAAGCAAGAAAAACAGTGTTTGGTTGTAATAATGGCTGATGATATGTGAGTACGTGGTGGCATGTGTCTACCGCTACAGGTGATCGTTGATATAACACGAACGGAATACATAAAAGTGTTTTCAGCTGTCGCAAAAATTAAATTAACATATGAAAATTGATTGATTGGGCGAGCATGTTGAGAACAAACAATCTGGTAAAATGTGTGAAGGGAAGTGATGCAGAAAAAAGTGAACGAACGGAAAAAAGGGCAAAAAATTGAACGGAAACATGATATCGGATAGGTAATTGAATTTGCTGAAGCAATAAATACAATAGCTGTGTTCCATGGGAAATTCGAATTAAAATTTTTTCTGCTGGGTATAATATTTTATTTCGATGAAAAGTTTTTCGGCTTAATCAACATTGACCCTATAATGATTCAACTATCAACTTGATCATATTAAGGGATTAGCTATTAAATGGCCGGACTTTGATGAGCCCTTTTCAAAGAACCGGCCATGAAATACTTTCTTCAAAAAGCTACAAGAATATTTAATGATAAAATTATTGGCGACGAGATTTTCTTACCGCTTCAATGATGATTGACGAGATTCGTGTCAGAGAGAGAGAGAAAACTGGACCAAACCCGTTTGATGTGTGTCAAGGCACTTCGATATTCTTCAATATATGAATGGTGGTATCATGCCACTCAATTTATTCAATGTGCATTAAAGAGAAGTGTTTGTTATATTTTTATGATGCGCAACTTTATTAACATTTCAAAAATACCGGCAAAGTGTTTTTCTTTTTGAATGCAAATTGAATGGATGAATTTCAAGTGACAATTTTTAAAGTGATGGGAGAGATGGAAGAGACTGCTCAAGAAAGAGCTAAGGTACAATAAGAACTCATAACTCGCAAACCACGCACACCTACTCCCTCATCGATAGCTAGAGCTTTTGCACCTGATAAATGGTGTACGTTGTTCAAACAGATTGCAATGCATTGTTGTTGTAATCTTGATTTAAGTTTTTTCTTGATAATATAAAGTTTCGCTATATTATGCATCAGAGAATCATTGAATTATCCAATTTTATCATTAAGCAAATTCTGATGTACTAACCTTTTTGATCTTGAAAGGAAAATATGCTAAAACTATTTAAGTGCCCATTTTATGCATCAGCTCAGTGCTGCCTTTTTCCCGTGGGCGCGCGCGCTTCCGCTCGAGCGACATAAATATACACACAATTTTGTATTGCAAATTTCTGAATACATTGTTGTGTTAATGGAACAGCGATATAGAACTCTGAGCTTTATGCACTGTTGCTCTGTGAAACGTGCCGAACGAACGCGCCGCTATCTGTGTGAGGAGATTGATTGATGGTGGGATTTATCATTTGGCTGCGTGCGCTTATGTAGATCAATCTCAACACATATTTTTTCTTGGATTACACACTTCTGCTGTCGCTTTTCAATCGCTTACTCAATATTGCCGTACACAATCCCGTGTTTGTGTGTGTGTACGTGCTATGGAATTGAGGTGAGAGTGAATGCACCAAGAGGTGTATAATAATGGAACTTTAATGAATTTATAATACCCAATCGGTGATGAATAAACAGCAATGTTCAATGGAATGAAATCAAATCAATTTCGTTGAACAAGAGACAGAGCGAGATGAAAGAGGAAAATACGGTCTGCTTCACAAAAAATCTCAATGAAATCACATTAAATGTGTATTCTGTTTCAAAAATGGATGAACACAAATTAAATTATTAACATATTGGTATTTATTGAAATGGCATTGAAGCGAGTGGCAAATGTTTGGCAGCTGCACTCGATTGAATTATTGAACACGCACGTTCATCATGTACACAAAGATGGGCAGTGACCAAAAAATGGGCCAAACGAAAGCTTCGGCTCATTAAATATAAATAATGAAAACATTATGAATTTAAACTGATAAAATCAACGGAAATACTTGGGCTGCACAATACACATAACAGTGTAACCCATCGATTAAAACCCATCATGCATATTCCCCGCATACACAGAAACATTCAAGAACGTTTGCCATGTTGATGCGGGATATTTGGGGGGGGAACAATACTGAATCGTCACATGGGTCGAATGGTTTTGGCTTTTGTGGTAATTTCACATTACCTGATGAGTTTGACGCATCCCTCACTTCTCTCAGCTCATTCGGAATAATTTTACTAATTCCGATGTGCTGATGCCGGAAAAAAACGACAAAATGAAGAAGTCGACATGGAATTGTTGCATATACAAAATCGAGTTCCGAGACGAGAAACTGAAATGACCACACAAATAAACACTTATAATAAATTGGACCAAATTTCATCGTGTAAAACATTAGATTTCATTCAGGCAGAAAAACATTCTCGTTTTTTTCACATGATTGTCACATGGACGGTACCATTTCCCGAATTTTTCTTCATTTGATTAGCTAAATGTTGTTGTTTTTTATAAAAAAATGTTATTAAAAATATCCGAAAAAAGCTCAATTGTACAGTCACTTTTTGGTATTTCATCTGTCAGAAATTCGCTAGAATCTACATTCATATGTTTTTATTATAATATCGAATTAAATGGTTGAATAGAGTATCGACAGATCAACTGATCAATGAAATTATGCGCGATGCCACTTTGCAATGTACAATATAAATTTAATTTTCGAAACACGTTCTGTCTTTTCTATGCGCATTTATTGTAATTGGAGCTTGAATAAGTTCATTGTACCACAATTCCCTTCATCTAATATTCAGTGGCATCATTCGGCAACCATCTATACAAATTGACCAAATTGCATACACTCGTGCGTTCGCACAAACGCACATGCTGAATTCAATTTCGATGAAAGGATGCGTGATCCATGATGCGTGACGAGAAAACACCGAACACTCACTCTCAAAAAAGAACAAGAAAATTAATTTCGTTTCTTCATTACACTGGCGGTTGAGGAAGAGAACAAAAACAAAACGTATTGTGATCTATTTAGGTAAGTTTAATTGGAAAAATATGGTCGATGGATTTCCGGTAAGCAATTACATCTAAGTTTTTAAATTTTATTGCATCAATTTGTATTTTGTGAGCTAATGTCTCCCTGCATGGGATTTTTCATATTTCCAATTTCAGAAGAAATTCTCCAAAATTTGGTCTCTCCAGCTCTGGCTGTGTCATTCTATTCCTTCCATCTCCATCCCTATAAGAAGAAGAGGTATGCCTCTCGATTTGCCTCTCAGCATTCCTGGCTTTCTGCCTGTCGCCCTCTCTCTCTCTCTCTCTTTTTTTCGCAATTTCACTCATATAGTCGATATTGCGTTTAAAACAGACTTTATGGAATGCAAATCGAATGAATGGTATGCACAGTGCCGCAATGGCGGCAACATTAGGCGTTGGTTAAATTGAGTTTGTAGAATGTTCATATCAGAGTCGTGCGCATATTTCTAGTAAAACAACGGTCACAGTTAAAAACACACAGATGATTGTTTGTTTTTATTCCGATTGAATCATTTGTATATGTGTTTATTGTAATTGGATTCGATTTGTCTCATCGTTGTCTAGCCGATTCAATATGCCAAGATTATTTTGAAATTGTCTGCAAATTCAAAAATGAATCAGGGCGAGAGATAGAGAGAGAGAGAGGGAGAGTAATATGAAGCGTGAAATAAGTTTTAAGTTTAAAAATCGTTTAAAGCGGACAACAAAATGGCAAGGTAATGTTAGTAATGCAAAATTGTGGAAACATTGGTAAACCAACTGCATTGAGATCTCATAATAGAATGACCAAGAAAAGCGGTGTTGGTGGGCTCTCTATTTTTTGCTTGTTTTTTTCCAGTAAAATGGCACCAGAAAAGAAGAACAAAGTGGCAGTGCATTGTATAAAGAAATGGGAGAGAGTGGAGAATGAGAAAAAGTAAATGCGATTCGTGGAAAATTGCAAGAGGTAGCGAGAAAATGGAAGAAGAGAGAATGAAAACAAAGTTGGCATACTGGGGCAACTGTTGGGTAGAATGATAACAATTTTGATGACAACTATTATGACACAAAATTAGATGGAAACCATAGCGATGGCATTTCATGCAGAAGAACATACCGATGAGTGGGTGAGAAAGACAGAGCGCACTATCATAAGATCCAGTTGAACACATTGCACCAAATTAAAACTAAAACTGATTGCTGGTGCTGATGATGAGCACACACCGAAAAAAGAGCAACACAACAACAGCAACACACAAAACCATAGATAGACAACAGAATGAACGGTGATGCAAAATATCAAGACATTTTATATGTCCTTATAACTATATCCGTATGAAGGTATGCAATGGTTGCAAAATATGTGAACCAATAAAAATTATTGGAATAACAATAAATGAGACCAACGACTTCAAGTCCGACTCCGACTGAAGCAATGAAATGATACAGCACAGAAAAGAGTGGGCAAAAAACATACCGTTCACATGTGAATTTTCATTACCAATATCAAAGAATCACTTCGAAACCGTGTGAAATGGCTCCTGTGAAGAAAAAATGGAGCGCAAAGGAAATAGTATTGCATAAGAGTACATAAGTACATGGTTTTCTATTTTCCACACCGACATTTCGCAGATGTATGCCCTCAATGGCAGCGGTGATAATGTAATCTTGCCGTTTTTGTGTACATTCTGACTATCTTTCTCTCCCTCTCTGCCTCTCTCTCTCCCACTATCACTGGGCTAGATGTGTATATGTGTGCAGTTATAATATTCTTCTATTTTGATTCTTAGTTCTTTTTTTCACTCGTTCCCACTGCAGTTTACCGCACAGCTCAGTTTTTCATCTGAAAATCTCCTTTTATTGTTTCATCGTTCGATAAACTAGATTATTTTTTGTTTGCGACTATTTGTTCCAACTTCGACATGTCCCAAGAGGAGAAAAAAGCAAATACAAGTCATTGCCATCGTCGATTCTATGTATTTCTCTGAGCAGTTATTTTGTTATATAGATTCGACTGTTTTGCCGCCACTCCCCCCGCATCGTCACTTTAATTGTGTGCCATTTTAAATAATCATCCGTTATTTGTAGTTTTCGTTGATTTTTTTCAATCCACTTTTGTCCATACTGTTTGTATCGACTATTCCTATATTTCTGCCGCAGTCTCTATCGTCTTTGTTGTTGTTGTTGATTTGAGCTGATTGCAAAGTTTGCCAAAGGATTTACATTCTTAAATATTGATTCGTTGTGGTGTATTTGAGGTGTAAGTGTTAGTGACCAATAGCTCGTAATGATGCCGATGAATCTCTCAATGGCAGCATAAATAAACAATAGACAGGAAAAAAGGCGTTTCAATTCTCGACTATACGAAAACCAACAACGGCAGAGACGGCGTGAGCAGCAATAACAACGACAATGAACACAGAGAAAAAGAGATCATCACTAAATCATACATACATTCTAAAGTTGACTGGCTGGCTAGCTGGTCGCATTTAAGTGTTTGCAACAGTTTGATTTTCTAAAAAGCATCAGCAGACCTGAGAGATGCTATTTTTCACTGGTAGGGGTCATTCATTCGTGTCACATCCAACGAAAACTATTCATCTGTAGCCATATGGTTTTATAGCAACAATAACAGCTTTCTCACTACCCCTCTCATTCTCATTCTCTCTCTCTCCCCTCCTCTCTCTCTCTCTATCTCTCTCTCTTTCTCTCTCTCTCAAAACGGTAGAATCATTGCGAATATATTGTAGCTTTGGCAGTTTGCCATCATTGCCTTTACATGATGCGATAGTCTGATTGCTGCGCGCCTCGCTTTCGTGTATATTTGTTTGATAGAAAGAGCGTGCTTTTGATATTGCATTTCGGTGTGACTCGTTCCTTGCTTTTTCCCTCTCTCGCTTTCCTTCCATCTCTATTTATCGAAAGTAGTTTCCTTGACCATTTCAATATCATTTCATAACATCTCTTGTTTTCTCAAGTGGCAGTGACAGAGATTCAATCAAATCTCATTTCGTCCGCTTCTACAACAACAAGCCTTTGTTCATTGTGTTGGCAATTCGGACATTAACTGTTCAAGTCGAATGGTTTGCGGATTCATGAACAATCTGTTGCGTCTGTGGAAATGTAATTTAGAGAAGCTGAAAAAGCGAGATTATATTCATTAGCATTGTATGGCTTTGTTCTTTCTGCATCCCAAAAAAATTCAATTTGTTTCGGGACGCGCATGTACACCACAAAAAATCGCATCACAAACAAAAGGAGAAGCGCTTGCTGCGCGCTTTCTGCTTCGGCACAAAATCAGGCATACGAATAGGTAATACTTTACCTCTCCCGTGTGTTTTAATCGTTGGAATTATTATTGCATTGCTCACGATTTCTCTATCACGTTAACGACGACGACCGGCAGTACACAAAAAAAAAAAACCAAAATAATGTGTATGAGTAACGGGGAAAATGGTGAAAATCGCGCAAACATGCACATAAATACTCTCTGATTGAAATATTTCGAAGCGGCTAGC
The DNA here is from genome assembly GCA_028476595.1 of Obolodiplosis robiniae. Taxonomy (NCBI): domain Eukaryota; kingdom Metazoa; phylum Arthropoda; class Insecta; order Diptera; family Cecidomyiidae; genus Obolodiplosis; species Obolodiplosis robiniae. The sequence goes on from CM052016.1 coordinate 39,531,384, forward strand.
CGATTGGAATGAATTGGAATGTTTTGCACGAAATCTAGAACATATTCATTTGGATTGCTCACGTTTGAACAAGTTCTTTGATATTTTCCACGCAAAAAAGAAATACCGCCATTCATCACTCAAATTAAAAGAATCTTGTAAACGAAGCGAAAGAGCCGAAAAATGCTGGGAAAAACAAAACGAAAAAAAACACCCAGCATTCATATGTGTGCACACGCGCGCCACAATATTCCACGCAAAAAATGATGTGTTTATCGTTATGGAAATTGTCTTGTTGTTGGAGCCAGTGTGCGGACGGGACGGAATTGATTGGTCGGACAAACGAATCAAAAGAGAGCGAAAAGAGAGAGAGAGAGAGAGAGAGAGAGAGAGAGAAAAACAACCGTTACATTTTTTATTCAAACGAAATTCATACGATACTTTCTGACACTCCATTTCCGTTTGCGTGATTCTGTGTCTTTAGTCAATTCAAGATTAGTACAAAGCACGGAACACATTTTTTTCACCATGAAATCAAAATGCAAACCGTTCAAAACAAACACATATTCCATATATCAAAAAGTTTGCGCACTTTCTCTCGCGCTCACAACATTTTTGGTATTTATATTCACTTAGTTTGTGGAGCTACTGAGTCGGGTGCATCGATGCTTTTGCACACTGTGTATACAATGTCCCTTATGGACTTCTGGCTAAGTTGGCACCAAATCCAACAGCATGAAACGCATTCTCGATGTTCTTACTTACTTATTTGTTATTCGATTTTTGAACCCAAAAAGACATAAAAACCGATACGTACGAACGAAAAACAAAGAAAATCGCCGAGCGTGTAACAAAAATCACCGCCAAATGGTATGGTGTAGGTTTCTTTGAATCGATACTACGGTCGACATTTCTTAATCTTGGTTTATATTGCCATGAATCTTATAGTACAGTGCCATCGTGCACCCGCGTTTGATACATATATAATTCTCACAATTTTCTGCGGTCATCGTTATATGATTTGCTCATTGGTTTCTTTGGACATTCGGTGACGGGCCGTCAGTGAGTTCCACACTTCTTCTCTTTGATTAAATGAATTCATGAAAATAATTTTTGTGGGTGGGCACCCGACGAGACATTTCTAATCTACTTCTCTCCACATTGTTTCCCTTCTCCGAGATGGACTATTAAATAATCTGAACTTCTGCTGGAAATTCATTCAATTTAGTGAGTTTTAGAGCAAAGTAAAAACAAACCACAGTTAATTGTAAATGAATTACATATATCATTGTGGAATGTCTAATGTCCACTAAGCAGGCTCAGTGAAATGCTTCGAGGAGGTGCTCAAATCCAGAACATTTCACTAAAGTTAAATTGAGTAAAGTTTTGCTAATGCGGGAGCGCAAGGAATATTCATAAAAACAGGTTTAGTCCGGATTACAATTGAAATTATTCATGTGGCATCTGAAACAATCCAATTGTCCGTTCTGCCTCCTCAAGGCGCCTCCTTAAGGCGATGAATTCTTTCGCTGCCATATCAGGAAATTTACGACGCTCTTTTGATGAAATGGCATTCATAAAAGAACGAAATTTCTTTCATTAGATCTCTTGAACAATTTAATTCCCGGAAAATATGAAATCAGCGAAAACATGGTGATAAAGATGTGGCGAAATTAATGCATACTCTCGAGAAAGAGCCATGGCCAAAACCAGAGCGAGAGGGAGAGACCGCATCGACAAATAAATTAGAATGATGAGCAGAAATGAAATCTTGTTATGAAACGAAAATGACACGAAAAGACACGACAGCACAAAAACAACCACTATTGTTCAGCAGCTAGTCGGTAGATTGAGAGCAAGAGCGGGAACGAAAGCATGAGGAATACTCAACAAATGGTTTTTCAAATATCAGATAATCGCAAATATCTTGTTTATAAATAGCCACAAACACTGTTCGACAAACAGTGTGAAATTCTACGTTTGATATCGTTGTCCGTCTCTCGCGTTAACTCTAGCTTCTCTGCTTAACAAATATGTGCCGGACATATTTGTAAGGCGAGAAGTCAACGCACGACGGTAGAATTAAACACATTTCCCATGAATGGTTTGGCAATTATGGTGCATTCTTTTTGCTTGTTCGCTGGCAATTTGTTACTGATACAATTTGATCATAATCTAATGATATAAATTTATATGCTCTCTACCCCCCCTCTCTCTCTCTGCTACAACTATTAACCGGAAAACAGCAAATTAAGAGAGCAAGAGCAAGACAAATAAAGCCATTCCGAAAATGAGTTGAGTTTTTATGAATTTCGTGAGTTTTTGATGAAAGGTACTTAAACCATAAAATAAAGAGTAATCGAATACTTACATACGAAAGTGTCGGCTTCCGATCTCTCGGTTTTTGTATGCTCGATTCTGGTTGAATTTTTTCAAACGCACTGTGTCGATAAAGTTCTTAAGTTGCTGCTCTATTATTTGACTGGTGCAAGATAAAGATGTATGAAACCACATAAAAATCAGTCCGATCGGGACAACTTCGATTTCGCTAGAACCGTTTTATTTCCAAAAATAAACTGTGTACTCGCTTGAAAACACATGTGCAATGCACACCAATTTTTTACCCAGAACACGACGAATTGTGTATATCTTTCGCTCGTTTTCTGTTGCTGATTGAATCTTATTTTATACGTTCAAGTATGTGTATGGCATTTTTTTGTTGCTGTTTTTTCCTAATTCGAGTTGTCACTGGCTTTCGATTGGCATTATTGGGTTTATTGACTTTGTCGCATTCTGTCCCTCACAATCTCTGTCTCTGCCTTCAAAGATAGCTCGTAGCACTGGAAAAAGGAGTGAAACTTTAGAGTGGCGACCAATATTTCAAGTGAATCAGCAGAATTGAAGTTGAATGTGGGTCTCCTTGCGTGCGCGAAACTGCCATTTCTGTTCCAAAAACGAACATGTTGTGTTCGCCGATCATAAAATCGAATTTGTAGCGCATGATTTAACTCATTGCAAATGAAATTCCTGTGTTAATTCGTACGATTAACGCCGAAACAATACTATCACTCTAAAGATCTCCCATTCGTTTCAACTGTCTTTCCAGTTCTGATTTCGCAGTATGTTTTCCCCCAGAAAAACACTTGTGATGAAAGCTTTTATATTTTTTTGATTTGCTCCTTTTATGATGCTATTTCGTTTTCGCATATACATTTATACTTTTTTTTCTCTTTCTTTCTACATTCCACATTGTTTGACAATACATTCACCGTACTTTGATGAAGAAACATTTCCATTTTTAGTATCGATATTCGAATAAATGCGTATGTATCCCTCTGCTCGTTCGTTCGATTCGCTTTTGCCGCAGATCATTTCAATCGATGCGCACACGCACACCATATTTTAAATCCATCTCAACAATGGAGAGAGTTATTTCTTGTACTTTGTTTCATGAAAAAAAAGAATGAAAATAATGTGGATTTCTGATATGGAACCGGTGTATTTTACGGCGGCATAAATTTAATGACGAAAAATGTAAAATAATGATGAAATGTTCGTGTGCGAGTGCGTGTGCGTGTATGCGCTCGTGTAAATATTCAAACAAACAGCCAACAAAAAAAAAACAACCCATCGCCGTTTATTATAAACGCAAACTTTTTCGCTCCGATAAAAGAAGGAAAACATCGTAAAGGTGTTAGCTCATCTTTCCCTTTAAAATTTCCCCTCTATTTCTCAGGCCAGAACATGCCTCATGTTTGGCCAATTGAATTCAACGCAAATTTTGATCGTTCTTGGTCTTATCATTACTACTGCCGAGAAAATTAAATGGAGAGAGAGAGAGAGAGAGAGAGAGAGAAAGAGAGAGAGCAAATGGGAAGAAAGTTTACGTCGTTTTTTCTCGCAGAAAACCTCATACTTGGTTGTTGAAATTGCAGTCTCATTGTGGCCTTTTTTCTGTAATTTTCGATTTTATTAATTGTTCTAGATGTGACTTTTTGCATCTCCCGTGATTGCGAGAGCGAGCTCTCAATCGTTTACTTCTCTCGAAAATTGAGGCACACACATAATGGGCGAAAAATTGAAACAATAAACAAACATTTTGAGAAAGCCACACTCGGAAAGCAGCTCTCCAACAAAAAGCGCAGATAAAATTGTGATAATTGTTTTATTCGTCTTCCCACAAAATGATTTGACCATTCGGTTTCATTGTAGTCGAATTGCCATGAAAATAGCATAAATCGTCTAATATGAACTTATTAAATTCAATTCACTGAAGAATGCAATAAATAATTGCGAATGGATTGCAAATGCAAATTCAAATGTATGCAATGCTAAATGGTTTTTACTTATTGTTTTCACTACTCGTTGTTTTAACCGTTCGGTAATTTCGAAAATTGGAATGGTGTTTTGAAAATGGGATAGCTGGCGTGTAACAGAGCTAGTGGCGTTCGAGTGGATTCAAGGTAGATTTAACGGCGTGCGTGCGTGCTCGAGTTTGTTTCGAGGGTGGTGGACGACGAGAAAGGCAGCTGCCACACAAAAAGAATAGTTTAATGAATGTGTTCTAGCTCGAATCAATCCGTTGAGACTTTGAATTAAGCTCGCTAATACACAATAAACACACGGAGAGAAAAAGAGAGAGAGAGAGAGAGAGAAAGAGAGAATAAGCGCGAAAAGAGAAAAATACCAGACCGAACAGAATATTTACTGTTCATATTACATTTTCTTGGTGTTCTTTGAACATCAGAGAGCCAGCCTTTTTTCTCAATCTAATGTGCTTTTAGAGTCACAAATGTGAACGACGATTAAATTGTACGAATACAAAAGCTGATATAAATGTAATTTTGTTCAATGACTTGGCCATTGTGGAACACAACTTGAAAATCTATATGAATTTTAAACACATATGTCCAACAAGCTCGTATGTGCACGCACGCATATATGCCATGCGGGCAGAAGGCAACAACGACGAAGGCACACAAAACCAAAATAAATTTAAATTTATAATGGAAAAATCGGTGCGTTTCTCGCTCTCCATCTGTGTAGTTTCTTCATTAATTTCATTGCACCATTCATTCCAATTGCATTTTTCCCTGTCTCGTGCGTTGGCTCATTGTGACGGCACTCGTGCATGCGCTAATTATTGCAAGAAGTCTTTCATGTTACTGATTTATCATCTCATAGCACGTCCAAATTCGCTTATCAACTATCAATGCCATTTACATCAGTCATTTTTGTCGTTTTCTTGTACAAATATAGAAATGAATTTGTTATTGTACAAGAAAAAGTAACCAGTTTCTCCCGTTCGCGCTCTCACACACTACTCGCAACTAGTTGTGTGTATTTCGGTCATTTGCCCCGTTTTTTGACTATATTTTCCATAGTTTTAGTTTTACCTCTCTCTCTTGCTCCCGATATTTTGTTTTTCTCTCTAAAAATGTTCGCTTTTCTTAAATTCTTTGTTAAAAACGAGAGTGAATGAATTATGTTGAAACACGAAATGTTTTCACCGATTTTCTAAATAAAGGAAGCTAATACAAACACATGTTTCAGTCGTGCCGACTAAAATGATTACACACCGAAAGCAACACACGAAAAATGTAACGGGAAAATTTCCTATCTCAGTAAATTGTTTGAAGCACTGGCAGCACCGTTGTGTCTTAATGTGTATGCACGAATCGAATTCTCGTTGTGTACTGAACACACACCGATTTTCTCGCCGCTTTTCAAACACCAAATGTTGTGTGTCGGCAAGTTTTCAGCAGCGAGTATCGGATGAAAAAGATAGAAAGTGTGTGTGTATTGTTGTTTTCGACTACAGTTACGTTGCGCGTCGTACGCTCTCTTTCGTTCTTTCGCATTGAGTGCTGGTGATTCTGCTGTCGCTATCGCCGTCGCCGTCGCCGTCGCCATCGTAGCTGTAGTCGTAGTCGTATCCGCTGTCACCGAGAAATTGAAATCGGGATAAAAGCTATATAGAGCCAAAGTTAGAGCGCGTCAATTCAATATACATTCCGTTCCGTGAAGTACCTATAGGAAAATGTGGGTGCTAGAGAGAATTGCATACATTTTACATGTTGCGCTCACAAACTTTTTTCCGTTCCGAGGCACAATTTTCCCGGTGCATGTGTGTTACTTGGCCTGTGTCTTCTCGCACAGAATTTTTCACATTCACAGTGTTTGTAGTTTTGTGTGCTTGGCCGAGAGTTTTACGCGCGTAAGTTTGTCGCATGCCAACCGACCAATCTGCATAATATGATGATGTTTTTAATACAGTTGTATTGGTTGTAATTTGCTAACAGCCGAGCTAGTAAGTGAGCTAGCATTCGCTTTGAGTATCAAGCAGTTTAGTTAGCCGTAATTTAGTGCCGGAACGTATATCAAGCACACGATGGAAATGCGAGCGAGAGATGAAACGAAATGACACATCGTTCCGAACAGACAAAATGTGTAACACACACCGTGTGTATATCACGAATCAAATGTGTGTAGCACTCGGCTACACATTTACATGCATGACTCATTTTAATTTTCAGTTTAATCCGTTCGTCTTCCTCTTTTTATTCCCATTTTCTTCCATATCATCATCTTTTTTCTTGTCATTTTCCATTAATTTTATTGTGTGATTCATATTGTGTCTAAATATCAAATTCATCGAATCACAACATGGCCTGTCATCTTTGCTCATCTCTCACCATGAATCCCATATGAATATTAATGTGCATCTTGAATTTTTCTCGTCCTCATCCTCGTCACTTGTATCTTTGGTATTCCAATTGCAATTTTGAATTAAAGCAATGGAATGAGAGCGTAAGAATTTAGCATTTCTAAGCCGAAAATTCAAAATACGAAGAGAAAAAACGCTTCGTGTCGCGGATGAATGAGAAATTTGAAATTTGATGCTGAAAATAGGCACAAATAGGCTCGCACTGTATCTGATATACAGTGTGAACGATCACATTTCGATTTGAAAACTCTTTGTACGAGCACACCGAGCAAGCAATGCAAAGACTAGCGCCGCATTTCAACGTTTTCATTTTGAATTTCGTGTTTGCGCGCTCGGTTTTTCCTCTGCTTCGGTTATTATTAATAGCTTTCAGCTAACGCACATATCGAAACAAATGAGAATTCCGCATCCTCAATGTTTCACTCGCATTAATCGTTTCGCTTGTTTGCGAACCTTATTCGTTTCGGCAAAAATGAATGGTGTATTTGGTCTATTGTCAAATGGTGTTCAACACTCAATATTCAGTATTGTCTCATCTTTGTGGTTTTTTTCTTGTGCACAAGAGACAAAAGGCAAAAATGAATGGATGACATGCGTTCATTCATCTGAGATATTGTACGTTAATTTTAATTCGATTCGTGCGATCACATACATTTCTTTTCTTTGCTATAATCATCATCTCTTTGATGTCCTCATTCGATTGCACGGGACTTCTTTGAATTTGTATTGTCTACCTCGTTTAGTGCCATTGCAATAAAAAAAAAGAAACAATTGATTTCGAACAAACATTCAATGAAATCGATTTCAGCGTGCAAGAGACTCAATTGCATTTTAAACTCTCTTGTTCGAACATTTTCGAGATGAAAGTGCCATTTTCCTGTTATAAACATTCCTAAATTGAATTTGTGCTATGAAACTGATTTCCTGTTTTCTTTTTGTGCACATTTGACATGAGAAAACACAATATCACGAAGGCAAGACGAGCTGCTGTTTCAAAAGAGCGTCTGCATTCTGCAAATTGAGTCAACTGCATTCGAAAAGTATTGAAATGTGATTGTGCTGAACTTGCAAGGAAATTTTGCAAAACAATTTATATTATGACTGCTTTGGGGTCATCAGAGATTTCAGATTAGAAAGTTATTTTAGATTAACAATTCAACTATGTGCTGCACTGTGTGCAATTTTGTGGAATTGTTTTTCTAGTAAACTTTCTCAATAAGAATTATATGCACACCACTGACCTGCCAATGTCAGCATAACGCATTACAAGTTGGACTCATTTGTGAGCAAATGCTTTTCGGGGATCGTTGAGACTTTGATCTTGGTAATTTGATTCTTTGCACCAACAATCCAACCAAAGTAGGATTTGAGCCATTTTGGGAATTCTGTTTGATTCACTGCATCTGCTTGGATGCCAAACAAGCGCGATCGAAATTGTCAATGCACAAAACGAAATTGCGAATGATAAAATGTTGGCCGCATGCGGTTGGGCACCATTTCAGTCATAGCCTTTCCTCATTTAATTTATTGTCTACCGCAAGCACTGAAAATTGGTAGGGCGATAGCCCGAGAGCAAACATTGAAATTCAGTTTTTTCGCCCTTGTTGTAGTTTGCGAAAAGAAGATCATTTGGTGCAAATGTCGAAAAAATAAGCTAAAATTTGGAATTTAGTGGTGAACTAAACAAATTTTTAACAAAATTTAAGAAAAAGAAATAAGCGCGTGACAGAAAAGGATTTGCAGTCATGTTTCTTTGGGCTCTGAGGTTGTCACTTGCAGTTCTTGGCCATTTGGAGAATTTGCTGGCTATTATTCTGCTGAGAAATCGAAAAACCATTACAATTTATAAATGGGTCATGCTCTACCCACATATTTGTGTCAAAGTTTCCTATTATTGTTTGTCCTTCTGCCACAATTTTCATTTGTTGCAACGGAAAACACAATAGTGGACACCCAGAAAAGTCACTCAATTAAAAGGAAATCAATAACTCAAAAGCATTGAGCAGATCTGTTAATTTTATATCGACCACATTCCAGTGGGCGATTCCAAATAATGAAGAAAATAATTTTGATTGGAATAAGTTCTATTTTTGGCATCTCAATTCTCCAATCAACAGATTCTGCTCATTGTATCTAATAACATTTTACATAACAGAAATTCGATTTTGTAAATAATATCTTTCTAGCTCAGCATTTTCCCATCATCAGGCTCATTAAATTTTGGAATTCATCTCAACTATTTACTTTCAAACATAAGAATTGGAATGAAAAGCGTGTATTTTTCATAGATTCATCCAAAAACGTTCTGAATTCCAACAGAATAAGGAATATCAAAATGCGTTTTTCCTTGCCATGAAACAGCTTCCGGTGACGCGTATTTTTTCTCAATATTGTTATAATATCAGCCACTGAAATTCACTGATAGTCACAGGAAGTGTCCAACAATTACGTTTGTCCATCTCATATAATTGAAATAGAATCTTGCAAAAGACTTTGTATTGATGTCAATTAATTAGTATTTTCCTTGTTGACAGAAATGTCAGCAAAAAACATCTCAGCTTTGATGGCGTTGTATTTTCCTCATTAAATAACACTCTTTCACTTCGCCGATGGAATTGACTGTAGTTTGATTCTCTGTAATTTGTTCAAACAATTTGAACAGTTTCAGAGCTTGCTGAACTGATTCATTTTCAATTGACAATTTTTACCAAGTTCTTGTTGTCGGGTCTCGTGTTTATGCTACCTGACGCTCCTGCTATTGTGTAGAAACTATTATTATATAGAATGAAACACTGTCAAATCATTTACCGACTATTCATGGGGATATGAACATAAAGTTGGGAAATTACATTTGTTTGGTTAAAATACATTAATTACATTGTGCTCGAATCTGAAACTTTTTTTTGGGAACAAACGGGGCACCCGGAAAAAAAAAGATAATTCGAGTACGCTGAATCCAATCACTTTAAATCGATCAAATTCTTTGATTTTTTTTTCAAATGTCTCTTTTCTGATGTATTCTTGCCAATACCAAAGTTTTCAATTGATTTACATTGAATAAATGGTAGAAAAAAACAACTCATTTTTTCCTCTAGGGGTCCCCAAACATCCAAACTTATATTCAAAATATCTCGAGAACGCGATCTAACTTTTAAAAATGACTAGCACCATTGGATTCAGCGTACTCGAATTATCTTTTTTTTCCGGGTGCAACGTTTGTTCCGATTTGCGACTTGCACTGTGTTATCAATGTGTGACGAGTTATTGATACTTTGATAGAACAACAAATAAATCACTTTGAGGATTGTATCGCACATTGAATGTTTTGCAAACAGCATTGGGTCGATTTGGATATACTGCTTGAATATTGTGACATTTTATTTAACTATTATTGCATACATTTAGGGATTAAAACTATTTCCAATCTGTTGAACCTTCTTTACAAATATTATATGGTTTTAATTAGTTCTAGTTTGCTTCGTGAGTTTTTCGAGAAGATTCCAGCAGTTTCTATTAATGACTCTGTTGAAGCAGCAATTTTTTTCAACTTTTATGCAAAGAGCATTAATTTCTGGTGATATTATCTTCTCTGAAATGTTTCAAAAATGATTGCAATGCCTTGAGTGTTGCATCCCGGTGTGTTACTTATTGTTTCTGCCATTTTAAATGTTGTACCTTAGGATATTCGTCAGCAAATGCCTTGGTATACTTATTTATTGATTTTTCGATCGACATTGTTACTCCAACTCAAACAATATGTGACGACAATTGTTGAGATTCTCATGTTTTGAATGCTAGCATTTTCGTTCTATCCCATTTGCCCGCACTGTACGGTTTTTTTATTGATTCACAGCCATTCCTCTTCACAATTACCGATTTGATGGTTGAAATCGCGTTGAGAAACGAGGAAACACTGCATTCGAACTGAGCTAGCGTGTCTCGGAGTGCTTCTCCAGCATCCAATTTCGAAATAATCTCGCGAATTTTCTGTAATTGAACGGTCAATTTGGATTCTCCAGTTGTGGTGAGGCTTAATCCATCGGACTTTGAATACATTAAATCCCAAAATATATTTGGATGTAATGTAATAAAAAAAGTGTTAAACAAATACAAAAATATTTGACTATTATCACAGTGTTTATGAAAAAAACGACCAGAATAAGAGATGAAATCAATTATTTACGTTGGGTGCAATGAAAGCCATCAACGTAATGAAGATAAAAGCTTGCATTTCGGCAAAGAATTGACAATTACATGTAATGGATTGCATCAATTATCCATACAGTTCATATACTGTTCGAAAACAACTAAAAACTAATAAATATGCATTTTCCAAATTGAACAATTTACATTCACCTTCCAAGAATCCACAATAGAAAGTTCAAATATTTTATCTAAATTGACAGGCTATAAATGTGTTTCAATCGAAAGCTATGCAAAAGTTCAATGATATTATATTGATAAATGTAAAGACAATCGTAATGTTTATTCTGAGTAAAAATAAATGACACTTTTCAATAAATTCGAAACATATAACGGAGACAACATTTAAAATTATAGTTTAAATATTTTTCTGCATGAATATATGTATCTGCAGTATCCTATTTCACACTGTTTATTTCAATTTTATCTCCGAAGTGGATGTAAGCTGTGCAATCCGGGTGCCATTTAGCTTGTTGATGAGTTGTTGTCAGTTGGATATAATATTAAGAAAAAAGGTAAAAAACACACTATCTAGATAAGATTTGTCGGCCATAAATAAGATCAAGATGTGTACTATTTAATCTGTAAATGAATTTACATACATTTTTGTCGAGCTTTACAAGTCAGCCACTTTGTAAATTGAGAATACTCAATTGATGATAATGTAATAGATATAATGAGATAAAATTGAGAAAATACTTGGAATATATGCGATGTGTCATCAAATCAGCTTTATTCATCCGAATTAAATACTCTTTGTCTTTTTCCAGTCGGAGATTCTTTAATAAAAATGTCTTTGCATTTTTCGAAAGCTCAAAATCTCATCATGTTATTGTTAATGCCCTATGTTCAGGATATGCCGTTGTACCTCATAGAAAATAACCGATATTTTTCGGAACAAAAAGTGCGAACTTTCGCATTAACACCCTTTAGGAATCGTCGAGCAGTAGGAAAACACGGCTGTACAAGAACGTTGCCAATTGCCATTCCCATGCGGAACCAAATTTAGCTAGATGATTGGCATTTGAAATACTTTGGTGAATTGCTCCTCGTTCTCGTTGCTTGAACGAAATCGACAGTCATTGCACGTACAAAATATCAGTCGTAAATGTGCAAAAATCAAATGGGCTACCGAAAAAATACATTGGCCGCTGCATTCGGCACGTTGGGAAACGAAAAAAAAAACATCAACCAGGCCGCATCTTTTCAATTTACTTACGAATCCATCAAACTGTATACATTGATCGATCGATTTCTGCACAGTGTAATTATTCATTTGGATTTCCCTCTTTTTTTCTATGTTTCACAACTAAATGTTTTTATTGTTTTTGTTTTCAATACATTTGCTCTAACTGTTTCGAAATGAAACTTCATGTTCGATTAGGAATGTGCACGCGCCATACTCGCTTACATCATCATTTCGAGGTGCATATGTGATTTCAGCTCAATACGTTTCTTCATCAATTCATTTCACATTCGAATGATTATTTCCACGTTTAGCTGGCGGCAGAACCAACAGCCAGTATAGAATGTAAATCACATTTCGGCATTGTTGACTGTTCGAATTTAAAATCCCTGAGAGTATAGTTGTGCCGTTTTGGTATTGTAATACAATTTATAATACTTAATATTCAGTATTATGACATGTTTTATTATTATAAACAACATAATACTGAGTATTAAATATTTATAATACCTCAAAATACTCGAGTATTATGATTTATCATAATACCGGTATTATGAAAACCCAAATGCTGTTATTATAATCAATCATAATATTCGCTATGGTTATACTTCGCCATAGTGGTGAATATTATAACCGATCATAATACCAGTCTCGGATTTTCATAATACTGGTATTATAACCAATGATAATGCTCGAGTATTTTGAAGTATTGTTAATACTTAATACTGATATAGTACTGAGTATTAGGTATTATCATTCATGATAATACTAACAAAAAAGTAGTATTAAGTATTCGGTATTTTGATACTGCAGTATTATGAGTTACAACTATACCTGAGAGAGCTCCACCATTTTTAATGACAAATGTTCATATACTTTTCGCGGCTATTTTCACTCGTTTCGTTAATATGTATGCAGAGAAATTCACTTTTTCTCATTCGATATTTCCACGTTTCTTGCCACTTTTTGGCGGTAAAATATATATATTTATTTCGACTACTCATACGTTATGAAATTGATGTCAAATGGAGAGAGAGTGAGCTTGGGAACAGTGGCTGTAGCATTCAGAAAATTTTATGCTCAAGTCTGGCTGAAAGATAATAGTAACCATGCATTATGTGGCCGGATAAAAATAGTTTTGTATGCACATATTATAAAATGCATAGAATGAAAAAAGAATAGAATGTGATGGAGAAGAGAAGGCAAAGCAATACGATCAATGCAACCAAACATACAAAAACTATGAGCGCAACACAGGGAATAGATATACAATGAATGAGGCTCGGAGTAAACCGTTTAGAAAAATATATTTATCACTTGTAAAGCAGCAGCAATAGCAGTATCACTCTTGTTCGATTCTCCTTACACGGTCAACGACGTTGCATGAATAACTAGACATGTCTGAATAAAAAAAAAAAAAAGAGAAAGAGAGAGAGAGAGAAAGAAGAGAGAAATATACATATTGAGAGCTCGAGAAAATAGGCGACGGCTTAGAGAAGGATAACTTCGGCTCTTGATGAAAGGCAAAAACAAGAATAAACTTCTTTTCGGCACAATAGCTTTATTTTTTTACGCATTTTCTGCATTTTGTTAGTAGATAAAATTAAACGCTCGCGCTTTCGAATGAATTCTAAAAGCGCTTTCAGGCGCAAGATGTTTTAAAATCAGCTTTCTTGCACTAAAGTTCATGAGAGTGAAAGAGAAATTTATGTTCAGCATGTCCATGGTTCCATAGATGTCTCTTTCCCTCTGGGTGAATTGAATGCAAAAAAGTCGCTTTCTCATACCGCAGGCCGCTCTTACAAAGCGGCTTTCGCCAAAAAGCGCTTTGAGAACGAAAGTTTAATATGCTCCGTTTATAGTCACATATCGATAGAATACACATATATTTGCATTCGGACTGCATGCCAGACTCCGTCTTTCTCTTGATAACTTTCTCACTGTTCATGTAGTACAATAAAAAACAGCAATTTAGGCCAACATTGTAACGTTACGCAGCACATAACATACGTCTGTGACAATTTCTTCCCATCATCAACAATGCACAATGTGAGCCGTAAAAAGCAGCAATTTTGCAACGAGTTTCCGATTGTGTTATATCTTCATGTTTGATGAAATATAATTTCAGAAAGAGATTTTATGTACATACTGAAACAGCACTTGGTTAATCGGCTTATTCGAGTCGTGTTTCCTCAAGCCGGAAGTTGAATGTTAACTAGAACTTTTGTGTTAGTGATATCAACTGAAAAATATCCCATTACATGAATGCGCACTCATGAGATTACATTCAGATTTTTAATTGGAAAATAGCTCAAACCCCACATTTGAAGCGTCGGTATTGCAAACAGTTATCAAACATTAATGGCGACCGTTCTCCATTCGAGCTTTTCCCTATTTTTCGAATGATTTGGAGCGCTTTTGGCGATGAGTTTTTGTTGAATCACTTTTTTTACAGCTTCTATGCTTTGGTAATTAAGAATTAGTAATTTCTAAAGTTTAACATCATTATTCAAAAGTTTCCTCATTACATCTGCTTGGCACACTGGACCTCCAATCGATTTAATTATTCAGTTCATTCCGAAATGAAAATATATTGCCTATTTTCATACGAAGATCGTTCATTACCAAAGAATCGAACATTTAAATTGTTTGTCACATTGAATATGTTCATTAGAATAGATGGATTTTGACAATATTACATTGCACAAGATGTTTGACCCCCAAAACGAACCTCCTGTCAATAAAAAAGCTGAGCAATACGTTTTTTTCTGCGAAATTTACATAAATTCATTAAATTTGATGAACTTCTGTTTGAAGGTAATGACATAAAGACGTGTGCGCCTCTCAAGGAAATACTGCAGCATTTTCATGAAGATATCAATCAATACAGGTTGGGAGTCACTGCGTGTAAATCATATGATCATTTACCAAATTAGGGCTTTATTGTTAGATACACCTTGGTAAATATCAAATACACAATAACTTTTGATTTCCATCCACGCATTCGATAGCATTCGAAACAGCAGAATTCAGTATGGATGAAAAAATATTCTTTTCTTGCACTAAATATCATTTCGATATTGACGCGACAGCTCATGAAAGGTACCCACAAAAGTGTAAGCTTAAAGTGACCTAAAAGGATTACCATTTTTCTGACAAGATGAAACTAGTGTTTTGGTTGTTGGTTCTGCTAGTCTCATTGCTGACGGAATATTTTGTAAGTATTTTCAAAGAGCATTAAAATCGTTATTTTACAATTATTTTCTGTGAAAAATCAGTTGTTCCAGTGTGAAGCAATAAATGAGCAAACGAATGTAGCTCATAATGCAATTCAAGTGAAAGATGAGGGCGCAAGCCATGCATCCAAACATGAATCAAATATTGGAGCTGTAGACAAAGGCCGAAGTGCAAAGTTGCAAGAGAAAGCGCTCAAAAAGAAAACGTCCAAAAGAAAAGTGGCAAAAAAGAAAGTCAAGGGAAAACCAGCTCGACGAAAAGTCAAAAATCATAGTCATGGTGGTAAGAATCAATATGAATAGTCTCAAAATTATTTGATCATACAAAATGAATAGGAGCGGAGCTTTGTTAGACATTTAATGATCAACGATTTGAATCAAAAAGGTAATGAGTTGTTTGATATTGACGGAACGAGCTCTAGAAATCCATATCTTCGATTGTCGTATCGGTATTTTGTTCCTTCTTTTTTTTTTTTTAAAAAAAAAAATGATCAATTTCCAGGTCATTCATCTGTCACTAATTCCAAAAGACCAGCAGCAAAAGGTAATTCTTTAAGTTTATTCCAATTCTAAAGCCAAATTTTGAGATTTTATTCTTGATATAGCTTGCAAATCATACATCAAATCAAGAATGAAAGCAAAAATCATGGGGGGAGAAATGGTGACAGACGGCGAACTTCCATGGATGGTATTTTTTTCATTTGAAATACATTTTTGATTTTACAGTGGCATTTATGTGTATTTTTAAAGGCTGCTCTGGGCTATGATAACTATGGTGGTGTGGAATATCGATGTGGTGGCGCAATAATATCCCAAATATTCATTCTTACTGCCGGCCATTGTACGAAAACTGAGCTATCGCCAATTACCGTGCGATTGGGACAAGTGAGTGAAAGGAAATCACCTACTGAGCTCAAATTCTATTTGATTTAGAGGCTAAGTCACTTGTTATATATTTGGAAGAGTGTGATATTTGATCCGGCGGGAATAGCAATAGTCACAAACAAAAGCAACAAAACGAAAATAAAATTGTGTTGATCTATTCAATCAATTCAATTCATTCCATTATTCTTTCCTCAAATTTTGAAATTCTAGATATCGATTCGAGGAACTGGTCAACCAGTAGACTACAAAGTTGAGGTATGATTTGGTTTGACAAAATATTAATAACTTTAATTTGTTGATCAAAGAACCAATTTTCAAAAAGAAAGCATACAACTTGTATTTTATCATATAGCATTTAACAATTTTTTTTTTTTTCAAATCTGTCAATAGAAAATCATTCGGCATCCAAATTACGAACCAAAAAAATGCATTTACAATGATATAGCTTTGATTCAGGTCCAAACTGAAATAAAATTTAATACACACATATCACCTGCGTGCTTACAAACAAACGTTCAGGACATCGATTCATCCGTGAAGCTTATCGTGTCCGGCTGGGGAAGACTTGGAGCGAACCGTAAGTTAATGCTCTGAATTGATCGGTTGAATGCTAACATTATTTTCATAAATCTGAAGAAGGGAGATCATACGATTTGCTGAAAACACACGTGGAAACAGTGCCAAACTCAAAATGCAAAGATATTATGATGGATAAATTAGGAAATGATCCCCTCATTCCGGAGGGTATCATTAAGAGTCAATATTGCGCATGGGATCCGAAGGGCAAGAACGACAGCTGCGAAGGCGATAGCGGAGGACCTCTTCAAAGAATTAATACGAAATCCCACATGGCAACGATCGTAGGTGTTGTTTCGAACGGTATCCCGTGTGGCGCAGCGGCAATTCCAGGCATTTACACCCGAGTCGCTCATTTCCTCAAATGGATTGAATCACATGTGTGGCCACAAAAAATGGCAGCAAACAAAACTAAACACAAACACAAGAAAAGACGCCGCAAATCAGATATCATTTATGTTACATTCGATTGAATTCCGTAGATTGATTTTAAGCCCCCAGTAATCAATGAATATTATGATGAATGACTATTAAAGATACGTAAAATCTATCATTTTAGAGACCTTTAAGGCTGGTGCATTGATTCCGAATAATCAGAAATGTTACCGATCAGTTTTTTAACATAAAAGACGCATCATAACCTACAGATATGTTTTTTGGAAAGGAAAATTGTATTGTAGTCAAATGTGAAAAAAATCTAACATCAAAATGAAGTAACCAAAACTCAAAATCCCAATTAAATACCTAAACTGAAGTTCAATCAATCGATCGAGCTGGACGCTCTTTTTTGTTGCAAATAGTCACAAAATTATAGAACCACAAGAAAACTAACGAATCCGAAAATATATTGGCATCTGGTTTGCCGAAAAAAATTTAAATTCTTTTTTATCACATCATCATGCGAATGAAAAACGGTTCATTCTCATAACATTGACTTTAAACGAGGTAGAATTCTATTGATGTATTTTAATATTTCAAGCTGTAACATGTGTGGTTGTGTGAAAATTGCGCACAATTTCAAATTAAATTCATTCCGTTATATCATAATATTGCATATGAATGGAGCTGCTTCACCAGACTATTTAGTTTTCGTGAAAAAATTCTATTCGGCATACATCAAATATTCAGCAATTGAAGTGTGAGTAAAGAAAAAAACAATAATGAACTCAACAGCTCTTGAAATCGAACGAACAGTTAGCTAAGCGACGGGCAATTTAGTCGTTCTCCTGACAGCTGAATTGGTTACAAATCGAATAAATCTTGAAAGATAAAAACGAATTCAATTGAAAGCATGAAATTATTATATGCAACGCTGGTCACATTGTCAGTGGTGGTGGCTATCACCGCATTAGTGGCACTGTTGGTGATCCAATTGGTTAGTTTTTTTTTTCAATATTTTAATAACATTGTCATTTACTATTTACTAAAATTTGACAAACAATGAAACATCTTGAAATTGCTACGTTTCAGAGTGACGTGTCAGAATGTGGAACAGGCAATATCGACAGCAAAGGTGATTTAATTATACCAACTAATCTAATGACTTTATAGATTTTCGCAAAATGTTCAACATTTTGTGCCGCGCGTATGTTTTGATTCGTAAAATTCATTTAAGAAAAGTCGTGATCATTCTCCAACATACGATCAAAAATTGCAAACATATTATTTATGGAGCGGGGTACACCGTTTAATACACCTAGATGAATTTGAAATTAAGTGAAAACAAATTTCGTTGAATTTATTTTTCCTATTTTCAGACAAACATTTCTACATTACTTTCACGAAAGGTAACTAAACACAGTGCGGCGAATTGAGCTTTCATATTTATTATTACTATTATACTAAAAAAAAGTAGTCGAGCATTTTGTTCCTCATAGGAGAATAGCGTCCATATTCAAAGTGGTATAAATGTTCAAAGTGGTGTAAATGTAAGAGAATACTCTCTTAGTCGAAGAAAATAATGTCATTTGGAGTAAGGACTGCTGAGCTCTCCTCCTATGAGAAAAAAAATGTATACTTCTCTGAGAGTATTAATTGAATTATTTGCTATCATTTGGCAGGTGATCCAAATATCAACAAAATCCCTAGTGATTCAAGAAAAACATACGAAAATACACCATTCAATTGGTCTAATCAATGGGCTACGAGAGATGGCATTTACGAGATTATTAATAGAATGATGGCTCCATTCCAATATTTCAGAAATTCCGGCACATTTCAATTCCAATAGATTCAAACATTTGATTTTCACATATCCTAATGAATGAAATAAGAAAATAAATTCGAAAATTTTGTATTATCTCTAAATGAACAGAGATGTCAATAGCAACCTGACATTCAAATAAAATTCAAAGATCATACAAATGATTTGTAAATTCTTTTATTCTTTTTTTAACATTAATCATTCTTTCACTCATTCGAATTGTATTACTTCTTTATTCTGATATAAGTTTCCTTTGAGGCTACAAATACATCGGAACTTGGCTCTGATTAGTTTTGCAAATATTTTCAATTGAGATTTAATTTGTAACAAATTCATGCCGAAAATCTTAAATATTGTATTTTATCAAATCTATCGTTGATATGGAGAGAAGAGTATTTGCGTGCTACTTTAGTAAATGTACACCCAGAGAAAAATGATGAATCTCTAATTTTTTACTGTGAAATACGAAATTATTTGCTCAGTATAAAAACAGAGAAAAAAATTATAAATTCGAATAGATTTTCCTGAATTATCTACTAGCTATTATTATTATTTATACAGAGTTTGACATACAAATTGAATTTCAACATAAATTTACCGCAGATTGACTTAATTCAAGCTAAATTCACCAGCAATTTATAAGTTACCACCAAATTCTATTGGGAGAACAAATTGAAAACCGCGCATTCGTTACTAACTTCATATCTATCATAGATGTCATTATTTTGACTTTGACAGCCATTGTATCTTAAAGAGGATAAAAAAATACATTGAAAACGATCTGTCAAACTTATCATTCAGTTGAATACACAAGTTTATTATTGCGTTGAAAATGTCGAGCTACGTGCCTACAAAACAGCATTTGCGGGAAGTTTTACTTTATTGGTTTAATCTGAAGAAAAATGCTTCCGAGAGTCATCGTTTGTTATGCGAAGCATATCCAGAATATGCTCCGTCGATTAGAACGTGCCAGGAGTGGTTTGCGCGGTTCAAAAGTGGTGATTTTGATGTGGAAGACAAAGAGCGTCCAGGCCAAGTGAAAAAGTTTGAAGACGAGGAGTTGGAAGCATTACTCGATGAAGACTCGTGTCAAACGCAAGAAAAACTTGCAAAATCATTGGGAGTGACACAACAATCCATCTCCTATCGTTTAAAAGCCATGGGAATGGTTCAAAAGCAAGGAAATTGGGTGCCATACGAATTGAAGCCGAGAGACATCGAACGCCGTTTTTTCACTTGTGAACAGCTGCTTCAAAGGCAAAAACGGAAGGGTTTTTTGCATCGTATTGTGACTGGTGATGAAAAGTGGATTCATTACGATAATCCGAAGCGAAAAAAATCGTATGGTTACCCCGGCCACGCATCAACATCGACGCCAAAGCCGAACATTCATGGCTCGAAGCTAATGCTGTGTATTTGGTGGGATCAGCTCGGCGTGATCTATTATGAGTTGTTGAAACCAAACGAAACCATCACAGGAGCATTGTACCGAACTCAATTGATGCGTTTGAGCCGAGCACTGAAGGAAAAACGGTCGGAAACGGTCGCAAGACACGATAAAGTTATTTTGCAACATGACTCAGGTCGTTAAAACCTACTTGGAAACGCTTCGATGGGAAGTCCTACCCCACCCGCCCAGACATTGCCCCTTCCGATTACCGCCTCTTCCGATCAATGACACATGGCCTGGCTGAACAGCATTTCCATTCTTACGAGGAATGCAAAAAATGGGTCGATTCATGGATAGCCGAAAAAAGCACAGATTCCTTTCTACGCGGAATCCGTAATTTGCCAGAAAGATGGGAAAAAGTTGTGGCTAGCGATGGACAATACTTTGAATAATCAATTTGTAACCATTTTTCCATAATAAAGATCGAAATTTTGAAAAAAAATGCGCGGTTTTCAATTTGTTCTCCTAATAATTAATTTTTTTTCAAATGTCATCTGCGCCATCTAGTTAATCAATAATCGACCACGAATTTCACGACACGAATTTGACTGACAGTCGTTTGCATTGAACTCAAGCCGTTTGATGTCGCTAGTGATGCTCATCGATAAAATGTAATGGGATTTTTCAATACATGATTACAATTACTAATGGTTTTTTATACATTTTAATTACAATTACACATTTAAATGGGAATGTCAAAAGGAGACAATTACTTTTTTCAATTACATAATGGTAATGATTACGAAATGTAATGCATTACGAAATTTCACAACTCTGAATAAAATATCATCATAATAAAATATATTAACATATTGATTTGGGCACATCGAAAGGCTTTTTCCCTGTCATTTGACGCGAGTTGGCCTATGATTTTTGATTGCCGCTGGCTGCCTCCACGTCCAACAGTCCGATGTAAAGGGAGAAAATCGAATCCTATACTTATGAATCGTATCCGAAAAATCAATACTCTTCTTTCTTAACTATCAATGAATTGTCACATAACATTCGTTGGCTAAATTTAAAGACTTTAGGTAAATTATGTTGCTCTTACTAAAATTTTGTAAATAAAGACGTACTAACAAATCGACCACTATTCATTTTTAAAACATATTCACAAAATAAATACAGAAACCATTTAACTTTTCTAACATCTCTTCATATATGCTTATTTGGTTTTTTTTTCGAATTAAAACGTTAAAGATTATTAAAATTAAAAGAAGATGAAAAATGACGAATCAATATTGTCGTCGTCGAGATTAACTGTATTTTCGGTGATTTGAATATAAATGCATTCGTATACGTCTAGCCTGCGTTCATCGGTTATCTGTTTCAAGAGTTTGACAATGTGATGCGGTGGTTGTCAGTCTTTTCTCAAACAAATGAGTGGCAAAAGCAGATTTTTGTGTTTGTTTATGTTCGATACACTTAAGGTGTTCTTTGAAACGAGTGTTGATCGCTACATAAACTAAATTAAATGCGATAAATGAAATGTCCGATTTGGATGTCATGTTCAGGAAAAATGGCTTTTATTTTCTTGGTGATTTTCAGAATGTTTGACATCGAAACTCTTCTTTTTTCCGGTTTATCCGAGATTGAATTTGAAAAAGTGTGGACAAATTCGCTCTTCTTAACCTAATTGAATGTCTTTTTAATAAATCATCAAACATAGTTGTTGAATAGCCGTTCACTTCGGCCACATTTTTTAAATATTCGTATCCATTTTTGTAGTGTTAGATAGAGAGGGGAAGTTTGCATAGACAGTGAAACATTGCATTAAGCGCTTCATATATTGAAACGGGCCGTGGGAATGGCTCTCATTGTGCGAGTGGGTTTGTGATAGACGGCAAATTCGAACGTATTATCTGATTTTTTGTTTGAATTCAAAAATTGATTGAGAAATTTCCGTGTAAAATCAGTAAAGTGAAACAAAAAAACATTTGATATTACATCGATTTTACGTAGTTCAGAAACAAAAATGACAGTAAGAATATGTTTGAAGATGCCGGATAGATATTGAAATGAATTTTCGACCGTCCCCACCCGAAGCTCTTAGCAACTTCCTCGAAACAGAATGCACAGCAATAGTCAACTTTTTCGAAAGCCCATTTTCAGTGAAGATTTTTTTATTCGCTTTAAAGCGCAGTTCAGTATGAATATGTCGCTAGTTTACTCTCGAAGAGTTGGAGAAAATAGCATTTTCTTCTATTTATCAAATAAAAATGAAAGAATTGTTTTGTTAGTCATTTTCATGATTTGATTTCTACAACCGATTTGTTGTCTGCTGTGCATTAATTATTCATATAAAAATATTATTCATGGAATCTTGTGGATTTTCCTTTGTTTAAACATTAAGCATTTCAATACTATTGAACCAAATCAACAATAAATTTGAAAATAAAAAATTTACCATTACAACAATTCAAAATCGACTAGTTTCAGCTCAATAAATAACTAAATCTGTTGACACAATAAATCGGTTTAGTCATTTTGTCCAGCCACTTGTTGATATTTTTGCATTTTTTCGTGACTTCTGTGGCATGATGTTAAGTAACTTTTAAATTTGCAAAAAATTTCTCCGAATTGTCAGAAAAATAAAACACGAAATTGGAGAAAAGATTGTTTTTTTATTTATATTATTTCATACAGCTCGTAAATCCATCTAATATTTTAAAGATTCCAATTTATTCTATGTGATTTGCTTTATTAGACTTTTAAAAACAGTTATTTACAAAGGTAAAACAAGCATATGTTTGAATTTGACATTTAAATTTAGATTTATGAATAATAAATAATTTGCTGGTTGTAAAACGTGTTGCGACAAATGATCTGCATCCAAAACTATTTTTTTTTTTTTTCAAAGATTTTTATTATTATTTTTGTTTTATTATATCAGGCAGAGTTTGGTCGTGTATTTGACTATATGACTAGAAAATTGTGTTTGACATAAGTTATGATCAGAATGTAAAGACTGTACAGATTTTTTGCTGCCCATTTTTTTAATAGAGATTCCATTAGCAAATTGTAAAAAGATTTCAATGTTTTGTGGGATAAATATGTGAACCAAAAGATGGAAATAAGTTTTAATAGGTTTTTCCCTTTCCAAACTATTTTTATTTATTTGAAGCCTCTTCGGCTATTGATTTCCATTTGTTCAAGTTAATCTGACACATTTCCAGTAATGGTTTTGTTTCGGGAATTAATCGATACAGAAGTGTGTAGCAAGGTATGCAGATGCCGGTGAGGAAGCCTACTTGCGATGAAGCCTGTTGGTCAGGTTGATTTCGGTCCATCATCGAGATTGGGATGCGTCCAGCTGCACGTTCAGCATCACCTTGCTGATAGAATTCCTCAAAAATTACGCTCACCGTTTGTACTTGAATATCCCATGGTTTTGTTGATGCTGATAGGTCCGATGCTGTCATTGATATTGCTTGCATCAACATTCGATGCTCTAAAATGCTCCAAGAGAATTTTTCCTCTTCCATGAGCATCGTCAATTTGGCTTTGTTCGGGAAGAATAGCGCCAAATCTGTTGCTAAAATACAATGCTTGATCAGGCCAAGCACCTGTTTATACTCATTGTTGTTCAGTTTTGCGAATATATTATGACCCTCCTGCAATGAAATAGAAAACACATGAAAATCATTATCAAAACCGAACAAGCCGTAAAATGTGGTCTTAAGCTGAATGAATCGAACCTGTTGCAAAATTGTTACAGTTTGATTGAAATGATGATGTTCCATAGTTGATGTACTGTAAATGGCAGCCAATGGCGATTCGGTGTCTAGCATGAATTTATTATTTTTACCACGATGATCGAGATCGTGACAAAGCGAACCAATGAACAAAGCCAGTCGCTGCAAACCACAATTGGCAAAAGTTAGTTTCACGCAAGAAATTGAAGAAAAACATTTGATGCAAAGAAACAAACAAATGTGAAAAAATGGAAAAATGGAATAACCAAAATTACAATACAAATGCAATTCAAATCGAAAATCATTTGAATCGCTGCAATATGTTGTTCGGCCTACCTCAATCGGTCTAAATGCATCTTCGCTGTGTTTAATGACCGTATACATGGTGTTGGCCACTGAAAAGCCATGCGTCCAGTTGTGATACGGAACTCGGCGATAATTCTTTTTAATTGTTAATGTGAATCGCACTAGGCTGTGTTGATCAAATCGATGCAAGCCAAATAGATCCGTAAACATGTAAATCGTATATTTTGCTTTTTCAAAATCGTCGAAAGCGAACGGATTGAAATGATAATGATCGATATCGACAACACTGTCTGGAATGCCTTCTCCCAAGCATTTTCGCACTTCTTCCTCGGATGCGGTGTTGTGATAACTCAACACCTCCAGAGCGACACGATACTTTTGCGCCGAACGCCGAATTTTATCGTATAACTTTGCGTGATGAAGAGCCAGTCCGCAATACACGGCAAACATTTCAAAAGCCTCTTGGTCCTCGGTAGTGAAGTAGCCGGAACGTTTGTTCACCATTTGCACCACGCCAATCACAGAACCCCGAATGAAGATCGGCATACACAATATCGATTCGGTTTTATAGCCGGTAATTGCATCAACCGATCGATTGAAACGAGGATCGGAATATGCATCTTTGATATTCAATATTTCACCGGTCAATGCTACTTGGCCAGCAATTCCAGTACCAATGGGAAAACGAATTTCACGTGACGGCGGTTGAATGACGCTCTCTTCACTTGAATCACAGTTTTCCTGTGCATTTGGACCATCCACACCAACGTCAAATATTGTCGCATACAATTCCTTGCTTTTTGAATCAACGAGAAACAATGACGCTCGATCCGCGTCCACCAATCGTTGCGCAAAATTCATTATCTTTATAACAAGCATATCCATGCTGACCATGTCCTGAAAAATTGATCTGGCGACGTTTTTATTTCATTTCGAGTGGCAAACGGCAGGAAAAATTTGGTTGATTTTATTAGAGAGAAGTGAGAAAGAAAAAGAGAACGTGAAAAACGGAATGAAAGATTAAATTAGATTCAATAACATCAATTAACTTATATTGAAATTAAATTTAATTTCGTTCAGACTTTGATTGAATTGATTGATTCAATAAAAGAAAAAATTTCGCACTCACTTGACAACAGCTAAAAGGAAGTCGTTCAATTTTCGCTGCTTGTTCATGTTTAAAAAGAGATGTGCATAATGTAATGCAATGCCGCCCCAAACCAAATAGCTGTAAGCGATTTCCTCGTCCTCCTCGTGAAAAGCGTCTTCATCGTCACGTCGAAGAATCTCCAGTACGGCCACCAGTGCACCATCTGGCTGAGCGATCGCTTGACACATTATATGGGCCACATCGCCCTGCATCCAAAAAATGCACGTATAAAAATGAAACTTATGAAAATCAAACATAGAAAATCAGTAGTCAAACGACTTTTCCAATTTGTGTCACACGTTTGCTTCTTTTATCATTCACCTCTTTCAAAGCATATGAAAATGTCATATATTAAATAAGAGAAAAATAAACAAATTATTCACCACATCGACAAAACTGCCGGGAAATCGTTGATCTTGGTCATCTTTCGATATCCGAACGGGCTCTCTAGTCCTAGCCACATACGTCGGTATCGAATGGCTGTCACATTTGATTTTCTGCATTTTTGGTTCGCCATTCTCCATTAAATCATGTCCAATGTATAAATTCAATGCATCCGGATTTCCACTATCGGCTAAATACAAACGAAAGCTATCAGCTCCAACGGCCGATGATATGCAATTCGATAATTCCCATAAAACATGTGCCTTAGTCGGATGCAATTGTAGAGAGTGCGTAAGATCCAGCAGCATTTGCCGTTTATCAGCATGCACGCAGAATTTCCATCTGTAAATGCATCTATTTATGGTTTTGTGCAACGAAAAGAGAATACGGAAAGAACCAGAGGGGAGAAGAAAAAAGAAAAACAGCGCTGTGTCTAGAGAATGGGAACGGTTTTGACAAAGATTCAGGAAGTGAGAGTGAGAGCGAGCGAGCGAGACAGACAGACAGAATGAAGCAGTAGAATTTACTATGATTTGTGTGCAACCGTGTTTGCTTTCGTCCACGGATATAATGTCAGCGGAAAGAATTTCTTCAAATATATCCAAAAAGCTAGCTGATTTTAAGATGGTGAGCAGATGTGTGGTTAGCGCATTACTATGACATACACATTTCAATCGTATACAAAGCATATGATGAGTTGCGGTTTAGCAATATATGATTATTTTTTTGGCTGGGTGATTTAATTCGGGTGTTTTCACGTCCATTTTCTTACCATTCGCTTGGCACGCAAGCAAATGAGAATTTACAAAATCTTTGGATAAGAAATAAAATCTTTGGATCGAAAAAAAAATAAAAAAATTGTGTTTGGGATGGAAGCAGATTGAATGAGTGTTACTGTCAGAAATCTAATCACAACACATTTTTCGTCAATATGCTTTTAATAAATGAGCTAATCCAACATAATCTACATGAGATTTGCATAATCGTGATAATTACATTATAACGTTCAAATGTGCCGAAAATTTGAAAAGTGTCACTTTCGAGCATATTGACTGAAATATTATGATTAAATATTCGGTATTTTGTGTCGCCATGTTTCCGTGTTTATTCGACACATTTATTTTGTAATTCGATTGTGTGTGTGTGTGCGCGTGTGCGTTTGTGTGTGTGTGTGTGTGTGTGGTTCGCGTGTTGTTGGTGCGCGGGAAATTTTTGGTTACGAATTCTCTTAAGTTACCTGGACAAACTCGTTTTTCGACCATTTTTACCAATATTCGATTGTGTGGTTTTCTTTGCCTGTTGCGTACGCCGAATCATCCATCGCTCCAATTGCTCTAATTCAATTTCTTTCATAATATGACGCTCGAGAAAATCGGGGTTCTCAACCAAATAAGATGTTACCTGTTCAGCGGATAAATCTGTAAACGAGCAAACAAACATGTTACGCACCAAATGCATGTGTTCAAATAACGAATATGGGATTTGAAATAAAATTTGTTCAAGCTATGGATCATTTATTTGCTCCCTCTCTCATATAATAATTCTCAATGGAAAGCATTCAGACTGTGATTAGATCTATAGTAATACTCGCTATGTCACTTCGTTCATATCTTTGTAGATTCGATCCCGAAATCTATCATCAGCTAATCAGTGCAGCGAAAAAAAAAATGTTGAATACAACTTCGCTTTCGATTTTATCCGGACAAGTTTCAAATTGATTATTTCGATTGGCTCATAAATCAGTTTGACATTAAAATCCGTTTTCAATTGTGTTTTTCTGGAAGGAGCGCTGAACTAAATATTTCCCGATTCACATTTGTTCCCACTTTGTTGCGACAACAACAACAATCATTAGAGGATCAGCATCGGAGAGTTGCTATTTTCAACTAAATTCTTCTCGGATTTTCTCTCTCTCTCTCTCTCTCTCTCTTATTCTGTATATAATTTGTTATTTCAAGCTTAGAATCATGACACGCAAGTTGCATGGTCGCCATGAGTGCTCCTCTTGCTTATCTGTCAAGCTATCGATTTAAATGTGCTATCATATATCATTTGGAAAAGGTGGCATGAGGCAAATGAACAAGACGCACTCTTTTTTGGGGAAGGTAAATTATTAAATTTCCATTCTCGATTTATCATGATGAACAATGTGCGGTAGATACTTTGAAAATGGCTGTTTGTTGCGGTTGAGCTCGCCTCATCACCGCTGCAATATCAATTAATCCATGCGATCTGTTACTAACGGAACTTTATTTAGGGAAAGCAAAGAAGTTGAACGAACATTACCGTTGATAGAATGTGCATTTTAAGGAATGACGATCCAAATTTAAATCTACCAACCAACACAAAATTTATTTGCTGTGCCGGGCTGTTCCCAGAATTGGACTTTGAAATTCAATAGAAAAGACGAAAGAAAACAAATTCCATTGACCTGAATGCGGTTTGTGTTGTGCTCAATTGAAGCACTAGAGGTAGGCAAAAGTCTAACCCGAAGTCACCACATGCCGCAAATAAATTTACAAAATAATGACGGGACATAAATTTATAAAGATACGATACACCTTTGCATCGGAATATAAATCCAATTTCAATTTCCATTGAGAATTACATTGTTTCTTGTCGAATTATGCCACTTCCATCAAAGTAATATCTTAGTTGAAAAACGTGCCATATTCCAGCGAACCAATCCTCAATTTCAAACTTATTTTAATTTCATCTGATCACACGTATGGTGAACGCGATAATGACACGAAAAACAGAACGAAACAATGGGGAAACGCTTGTGATTTCGCATTGCCACTCATGAGAGCATCTTGTCAACTTTATTTGTAAATTGTGCAATTAATTTCCGAAGATTAAGTGGTTAATTATTTCGCTCATCATGGCACTGTATGATTCCGATGTTCATGTAATGACACCAACCGAGCGAACAAATTTGCGAATTGCAGATATATTCCGCATACACAGACAAAAAAAATTGCTTTAACTTTAATGTGTAAGAGGTAGATTTAATATTAATTTTACCATTTATCGTATGATTTTTACCATTTGACATTTTTGCGGCATATTTTGGAAATGAGTAACGTTTTGAGAGTGAAGCGGCAATTGGTAAATTTAATGTGTGCTGTGGTAGATTTAATTCGTTTATGTATATCTTTTCAAAAAATATGCCGCATAAAAGTGAAATGGTAAAAATCATACGGTAAATGGTAAAATTAATATTAAATTGACATTTTACACATTAAAGTTACCAATTTTTTTTGTCGATGTAAAGGAAAAGTTTTGCAATTTTTCAAATAAAATTGCATAGAAATGATGTTTGGACAAAAATTATCAGATTTCGGAGACATGCCTAATTGGACAATACGACAGTATATTGGAAAGTAGTCAGGAAATCGTTCATCTGAAATCACATTAAAAACAGTTTCGAAATATGGTGTTTTTTGGGGCCTGGACACAACTAGTCAATGCACGAGAGCATAAAAATAGTAATATTTATTAGTAATCAAATAGTGAAAAGAGCAGCCATCAGCCCACAGTATTTTGAATGAGAGCGATCGTGAAATAAAAAGGTTCGATAATGATTTCATCAGAGACTAATGGATGTAATGTTGAAAATTTTATTGAAATTCATTTTGCCATTTCGAATTTGGGGTGTATTGCAACTAAAATAACACTTACTTTCCTACCGCTTCAATTTGAAGTGTTCAAAAAATGAAATGAGTGTTTAAAGTTTGAGACTGTTAGATGAAAAAAAATTGCAATAAATAATCATTTATAATATCAAGAGGCATAGAGTTCGAATGGAAGACGCACGTCAGACAATGAGAGGCAGCGACGAACAAATTGAGGGAAAATGGAAGGAATCGGTAAATCTAAATGAAGAAAAAGTACAAGAAAGAAACTCTCATTAAAAAATGAAAGTCTTCTATTCTGTTATCGAACGAATTAGTCGAATCTTGAATCGAATTGGAAGTTGTAGATATGTAACATTTTAATTGCTACACTAAATTTATCACAATAAAAATTTATTACATTAAATTTTGATAACGAATCTCATCAATAACATTCTTCCCGTACCAAATTGCCCATTGATGGCTTCCAAAGTGATAGCAACAAGTTAATTGATTTTTATGTGTGCAAAGAAATCTCAACTTGCATCAATTGTAACATCAGTAAAAAAAGAATTGCATTAAGAAACGAGTAAAGTCGATCTTCCGATTGCTTGTCGTTTACTTTAGAATGCGAAAATTAGTCCGTCCATATCGCATGTTGCCAAGAAATAAATACAATTACAATTTGGAAAATTGTTGAGAGAATAAAATAAACGCAA
Organism: Obolodiplosis robiniae; assembly: GCA_028476595.1. Lineage (NCBI taxonomy): Eukaryota > Metazoa > Arthropoda > Insecta > Diptera > Cecidomyiidae > Obolodiplosis > Obolodiplosis robiniae. Next base: position 39,561,697 of record CM052016.1, read on the forward strand.
TTCTACAAATAATGATGTTTTAAATGCGTTGCATTTAATGTTTTTTGCACGACCATACAGATTTGGTTTCAATGTATTGCAATGTATTGACAATTTAGCTGAAGTGTGTTGGCTCAAGAAGGTTTTCGAAATGTGACTATTAAAATTCCTATTATCTAAATTGTAAAGTGCAATAAATGTGCATTTCTTCGAATTCAGATGCGTTTAATGGACAGTAAATTCAGCTATTCACTCTTGAATTCAATAAAAAAATAAATAATCTCATAAAAAATTCCACCAGCAATGCTATTTTATACGTAGAGAGTGAAATTTGAAATCTAATGAACGCGATAATTAATGTTTAGCCTTGAGAATGGATAGTTTCCATTGGATACAATTCAACTTACTTGGCGATTTGGTGTATGGAGTGTTCGTTTCGTACATTGTACTGCCATTGCTCTGGTAGGTGCCTGCAAAGGAAAAAAGGTCAGAAAATCATTAAATTTTATTAATTTAGAAACAATAACACAATCTATTCATCGGCGCGAACAACGGCGTTCTTCGTTCACTCCTGTGAAATCATTTTGAAAGGAACGATAAAGCTTATGCGAGCTGTAATTTGAAAAGTAATGAGAAAGTAACGAGGGGCTCACAAAATTTGTTAACAGGTATTTTGAATTTTATTTAGTCAACAAGGTTGTATCTTTATCTCTCTCTCTCTCTATCTCCGTTGAAGTTCACTTTGAACCAAATCATGAGACCGCAGGCGATCAAACGATATTCTTTAAAACACTGATATAATACCAACATCGAAATGGTTTTTTATGGATGTCCATTTTTACGATTAATTTTCATGAAAATATTAAATGCAGCGAAATGTGGCAAAAAAAGTGATAATATTGCGGTAGATGGTTTGAAATGGGCGGCAACATTGGTCAAAACCACTAATTTTGTCGACTGTCGTCCATTAAAATTTCCGAACAATTTATTCTTTTGATGAGACAGAGATATTGACTACAAAACAACCATTTTTAAAATGAACAAAAAGAAATGTTATTCTCCGGGATGGAGAGAGAAAGCAACATCTTACGAATGAATATTTGCTTTGCATTTGAAATTGATTTATTTTGAATTTCAAAGGGAAAGATAGGATTAGTTGAATTTCAAAGGCCTCATTATAGATTCATGGTCATCTTGACGAATCAAAAGGAACCTCTTCAATAAACAGAAATATTTCGGGGGAATAAGTTTACGGACTTCCAGCAAAGTATTCATTAATTTTCCCCATTCAATTCGTCTTCAAAAGTGAAATAAAGGTGAGCAAACCCGTTTAGAGCGAGCGAACAGGAGAAACGGGAAAAAAAATAAACATTCTTCTGCAATTTGCTTTAATTGAAAAGGCAATAACAATATCTACTTCAGAATTGCTATCGATTGGAATGGAACGGAATGTAAACAACAGAGCGTTTATTGGCATTTGCTAAGTGATCGCTATAAATTTTGATGATGTACGATGAAATAAATTGAGCGCTTTTATTTGTTGACGATGTTTAGTGTAACTTGTATTCAGTTCGGGTCGTATATCGTTTGTTCTCGATATGCTAAATGGCATTTAGTAAATGCTAAATTCGATAAAATAGTGAGTGACATAAAAAAATACAGTTGGCGTAAGCGTACTTCAAGGTTTTTCATGCAATGTTGCCTGTAAAAGTAACAGTATATTACGAGACTTCCAAAGATTATATTCGATTAGATCGTAACTTTAAGTGGTTTCGAGAAAAAACTAACAAACAAAATTCAGAAATTGAACGAATGGTGGGAGCACGCTACAGTTATTTGATTAACTGCACATTCACCATTATTCCAACGCCAATATCATTTATAGATTGTCGTATGTCATGGTTTGATATTGAGCAATCGTTGGCTTATTCATTTTATGAGTCGCATCAATTCCATCGCATTTATTTCCAACGGAGCAGCTTGCATGACCAAGGAATTTTACCTTTTATCGAGCCGTAACAAGTGACAAGATAATGCTTTTAATGAAAATAACAAAGTAATTTTCCCAGATTGCCTGAGTTGCTCTTATTGAAAAGTGCATGTTTTAAAAGTCGAATAAATTTTATTAACAACAAAAATACATTAATTTCGGATGGAAATTCGAAAATCTATTAAAATTATGTAGCCATCTTCTTGTAAGCACCATTCTGTGTTTCTCAGAAAACTACATAATTACGGCCACGTTTTCGCGCACGAAAAAACAATCGCATTGGACTTCTAATTTAAATGACGCATCGAAAACAGTTGCATGTTATTGCAAAATGGATTTCGACACTCATTTCAGAAACGTTCGAAACTATAGCGAAGCTCTGAATTAAATGTAGATCATAAATGTTTTTTTATTAAGCTTGTATGACCAGGTAAAGTGGGATTATCGTTTGGACCCTGGGAGAAAACTAGTTTTGTAATAGCCCAACGCAAACGGTAACGGATTTTCTTTCCTTCAAGGATACCCCTCAATCAGACCGTAAAAAAAGGATTAGTTGAATACTAAATAGCAAATGGTTGTGCTTTCGAACATTCACGCAAAATTGCACATTGTTTCGCATCATTTATATATTTATGAGATGGGTAATCTATATTTCATAAGAACAAATAGCTGTAACATATGCAGATTCGAGACATAAAATAGCATCAACAAGCTTTGTGGCAACAATATGACCGAAGCTCACATTTCAAAGAATCACAGCAAAAGCGCTTTGAATAAAATGTTATAATTAAATTTGATATAATTGTAGTCAAATCACTAAAACTTCCATTTCGATTCCGTAACTCCAATGTTTATTCCAACTTCTTATGAGTTTAGAATGCATTAATAATGATTGGACCCAGCAATTAATATACATTATGCTGTTGCTAAAAGTTTAAATTGAAACGTAGTAAAAAGCTAGTAAATTTGACCCAATATCTCTATCGCTATTATCAGCATGTGTTGTCCAACTCCGTGTAATAGATGAATCACATAGAAATTTGTACGCTTATCAGTTCCAGTTCTATAGAGTTTTAAAAGTTTTCCTTCGTTATGATGCATATTGAAAAATAAAAAAAAAAGTTTGAAAGTAGTTTGAAATTGAAAAAATGGTATGCTTTACGAATAGCTTCGGGGTGATGATTTACTTTCGGATAATTTTCAATTTTTATCATGTTCGTCGTCTAAAAACGAATTTTGCCGTAGCTCCGTTCAAAAAAACGAAATTAACGAAAAAACTTCTGGCAAATCACAAGTACAAGTTTCGGTTATGATTACATACCGGATTATGTAGCATAGTTTATATTTATATTGAGTATAGACTAGGGAATGTTAAGCAACGAATAGGAAAAAATCGTATGGCTCTAACCGAAAGTGTCTGTTTCAAATATGTAGATATGTGTAGTTTTAAGCCGTTTAGGTGCATTTGGAAGTCGGTTTGAGTAACTCTTTTCAGTTGATTACAAAGACAATTCACAAAAAGTAGTTTTTGAGTCTCCGGTCCGGACGCTGATAAATAGATTTAGTATAGTACGAAATCCTAACAAACGGATAAATAATGTGCAGGTTGTACTTCTACCAAAAAAAATGATCATAAGAATATAATTGAAAACAACCTCAGTATGTGTCAGTTGGAGAAGCTAATGGTCGGGAGAAGAAAAAAATTCATGAATAACTCATCTTAATTCATTTTTACATGGCCAAAGTTTCGTTTTCAACAACAGATCGATCAAATGTGTGTACAAGTCTAAGCCCCGCGCACAAAAAAATCATATGTATTAACCAACACTGAACGTCAGTTTTTGGTATAAGCGTAGTAATTTGAAGTGTTAACGCACCAATCAAACTGACATTTGGTTTCACTCAGCACATTTATTTGTTTTTGTGCAAAACAAGTTTATTTGTGTTTTCATGTAGTTCCATTTGCTCAGTTAGTGAATATCCAGTGCCGATAAAATGATTCAAACAAAATAGGATAAGAAAAATATTTTTAGGCGCAACAAATAAATGTGTACTTCAACTTTGCAAAATCCGCGCTCTGGATATTCTTCAAAAAACTATACATAAAAAAATATTGAATTGAGGTTTAAATAAACTCTAATTCAGAAAATCTGCAATTAATTTTCCGTTTATGCAGCTAAATAGAATGGATGGAATTTACATGCATAAACAAAGAAATAATTTCGGATATTTTGAATATGATGTTTTTTTTACTTCAATATAAATAATTGTGGTGAAAAATATGATACGGGAATATCATTTTTTAAATAAACAAGGAAATATCCAGGCGCTCTAAAAATATTGTTTGTTATTGTCATGTATTGATTCGTGATATGTCATCAGCACAAATGTGTGACAAATGAACCTGGAGGCTATATAAGCAATCATATCCAACTCTCTCTCTCTCTCTCTCTCTCTCTCTCTCTCTCGAATTATATCAAAATCATATGCATTGCTTTCAATTCATCCATAAACTGCGCAAACATTCATCCAATTTAACTAATGTTACAATCCTCACACATTTTTCCCCAAAATCATTCTAATTTTGCCACGTGCTCCAATGGGTTACGCAATCAAGTTTTTGTGCTGACCTTATGATATGTTCGAAATGCGTGCACATGAGCACGCACTCACATATAGACCGGCAAAAGTGTGTAGATTTTTCGGATGGGAAACAAAAACATAATTTTATGACTGTTATCCGTCGCTAGTGGCTCAGCACACGGCCTATCTACTTATCTCTCACTCCCCACTCGCTCACTGACTCCCTTCATTCCAACATTTTGCTTCGAACGCACGTAACGACCGAATATTAAATTTATAGCATAAAGCCTTTTTGTACGACATTTGCACAACATTTGTAAATTGCGAATTAATTCTCATGTACTTCAAAAATCAACCAGATGGATGTGCAATTGTGCATGTGACGTGTGCTTTACGTTTATATGCTTAATTTTTTTGGTTGCGTCGATAGATGATCATGATTAGCCTTATATCACTTCACAGCAGACATCCAATTTTCAAATGTAATACAGCCAAAACTGTCGTTCGGATAGTTTAATGGAAACAATTATTCTCAGTTAATAAATTCAGTCAATTTTTTTCCCCTAGGGAACGATATAATCGACATCATCTCTCTGAAGGAAGAATGAGTGGTTTTCCATATGATTTTGACAACTTGAATTTTGAACTTAGTTGAATTGTCAAAAATATCAAAATCATCCTTCTTTTCTCCGAAGGAAATAGAAATCCAAAACTAGTGGTTTCTTTCAGAGAGATGATGTTGATTATATCGCCTCTTAGGAGAAACAAATTGACTCATTTTATTGATTGAGTTCAAGTTATTGGTGAAAAACACTTCAAATGATCCGAAATTCGGTTGAGTGCTAAGTGAAAAAAGTGGGTAGACACGAAACTAGAGGAAACTAGAAAATATTAGGTAAGAGATGCTATAAGCTAGAGAAAAAAATAAGCAAAATTCGACAAAAAGATATTCAATAATAACTCGCTGTTTATACATGCGTTGTTGTTGCAAACAATGTATTGCTTCGTCCATAAGCAAAAACGTTAGCAATGCATTGCTAACGAAAGAGTATCATTGATCCTTTACATATGCGAATGCATTATAACGTTGTGAATCATAGACGAAGCAATTCATTGTTTGCTACAACAACGCATGTAGAAATAACACAGCCAATAGTCTTTTATGGAATCATTATTGAACCATTTCTTATGGCAAAATATTCGACTCACAACTGATATTACTAGAAATACTAGCAAAATATCAGCGTATTTTGGGTGAATATTAGAAAAACTGTAAGCTACTGGGAGAAAATTATGAAAATTGAATAAAATTTGTGCGTACTAGCATCACTTGGAATTTGTGTCTACCCCCTAGCAAATATTTTTAGTTGACTTGTACTTGAGGCACTGGAAAATGTTGTGCAATGGATAAAAATAAGGTTTTTAGCTCGAAATCGACCAAAGGCGTAAAACGTAGGCTTTTTCTAGTACAATTCGAAACATTTCTCGAATTCTTATTAAACAAGCTTATATAAAGATAGAAACGAGACGACTTATTTCTGGAGTTTCATCAACATTTGCCGGCGCTTTTGCGATCTGCTTTCTATAAATGAAATCCATCAATAATTCGTATCAATTATTATTATTATTCTGTATTACACTTATTTATTTATATACTTCAGTGGCCTTGAATCAAGATGCATACCTGAAGATGCGTCGCGCATTTGCACGTTTGTCATTTTTCGCAGACATGAGATTTTTTTTAAATCTTTGAATGAATGTTGAAATGGAATAATACTCAATGAGACTCAATAATACTCAATAAGCTGATGATAAATTCGCAATCCTCTTACGGGCGGCGTCCATTCACAATTTTTCATATACTCACAAGAGTTTGTGTTTCTTATTTTTAGCTGCTTTGATGCGAACAAACCCGTTCATCAATCAACTCATACTTTGGATCAATCAAACCGAAAAATAGATTCATCAGTCGGGGAAATTTGGTAAAATGACAAACTGTGCTAATCCGTTAGTAAGCGTGACAATCGCAAGATCGAAACTCGAATAAAAAATTGGTTGAATTGTTGCTAAATTCATTCGGGGTTCTTTTCTCCCTATCTCTCATCATATTCGCCTTCTCTATTCTCCGAATTATATAAACTTTTGAGCTGTTGATATGTCATAATTTGTCTTCGCCAAAAGGATACCATGGTCATTATTAATAATATGATAACATCATTAATTTGTTCCCAACAACATAGAATTTGATAATTTTTAACATCATCTAGCATGCATTAGAAAAAAAGCGGATAATTATGTCTGTTCTATTGAAATGCACGGATCGAGTACATGGGACAAGCGATCCTTTTCCCACCCCAATCACTCACTTCCTTTTGACGCTTTTTCCTGGCCGCGAATCATACAGCAGTTTTTCGGGTCGCAACAGTCATTTGTTGCATGCCATTTTTCAAAAAATCTATTTAAATTTTTGGTTAACATCTGTTCGACGCCCACACGCAATGAGATATTAGAGAGTGAATGCAAAATTATTGTCGATCTGTTTTCTTCATCACCAACAAACTTTTAACTTACTAACGTTCGCATTTCCAGTAAATATCTCTCTTTTTCTTTTTCGGTCAACGTGATGAGCCATTCTCTTTCTTTCATTTTTCTTCCTTTCACATGGCTTGACGCATCCCAAATGTGTAATTTGATTATATGGCTCACATAGTCAAATATCAAATTGCTTGAGCATTGAGAACACCCAAGAAACAATAATATCTGCTCAATATCCGCTGCACCAGCAGTAGTTAAAGCGAAAAATGACAGTTTCGAGATGATACAACGGACGGTATGTTTTTACTAAGCAAATTTACCATTGGCTTTGTCACGTTTCAATCTCTTCGAACGTATTCCCAAGGTTTCGCTGTGCTTTCGGCCACTAAGCTACATTGACGAAATGCCTTTGAAGAACGAAACCAACGGGGTGGAATGACCATACAAACGTGGTAGGGCGCGTATTTTGCATAGCGTAGTTAAAGCTACGAAACACAGAGCTCACATTTTTCACGACAAAATAATTTTCAAATCATTTTAATGAACTGACATTTCGATAATTTCGGATTTTTTTTTTTTTTAATATTTTAATTTAGAATGAGATTTGGCCAGTTCAAACGAGCCACATGATAAAGTCTAAATGCGCATTTAAATGATCTTCGTCTTGCAATGATTGCTATTACGCATGAATCGTTTCGTTGCGATGCTCCTTGGGTGTGCTTCAATCTACATGAGAGTGTCGTTTTTATCCAATATGCAAATTGCATTTATTTAGAATATGTAAATTCATGGCGCATTACTGAATTAAGAAAAGCGAGGGTGAATCGTTTGCCAGTTATACTGGTGACGACAATGCCAAAGCTCTTACATCCTCTTTCTGGATTCAACAATAGATTGATGTATTTCGTTGTAAAATGCTGTATATTTTCGATTGAGGAAACCATTTAGTTGGTGTTTTTGTGGTTTTTTATTACGGCGGCTCGTGCGCGCGTGCGCTTTTATGTTTGAATGTCTTTTTCGATGTTTTCGAACACTTGAAGTCGCCCATTTCCGTGGTTTCCGTCTGTAATTTAATCGCTAAATCGTAAAAACCACTTGTTTTCACACGCAATCCATTTCCCGCAATTCATTTCGAAATTATTATTGTATATCCAGCTCGTAAACGGAACAACTGACACTCAATTTCAAATGAGTTGACGTCACTTTTTAAATGTTATGTATACATTTTTAATTGAAATTCAAAGTTGAAATTGACGCGAAGTTATATTGCCATATGGCTTCCCAATTTGGTCTATTGCTGCGAGCACTCACACATTCAAACTCAACATGCAACAAAATAGAATCATCAAAATCATTTTTAGCCGCATGCTAAAAAAGCAAATCACGGGAATGGTTCACTTTTGTAATTTCATAGACTCTTTCAATTCCAACTTTGCTCTCAATTTTTGGATTTTGAACTTAAATCTAATCCGGGAGATAGAATCAATGTAGATTAAAATGTTGCAAATACTCAGAATTTTTTTACCGATTGTCTCTTTTTTACATCTGCAAATTAACCGGGCTCATTTTTGCTCTCAAAAATTTTCTGGTCTCATTTCTACATTCAAATGGTAAAATTTTCTCGATCCCATTTTTATCCTCAACATGTTCACGGTCTCTTTTTAATCTCCGAAAACCCTGGTCACATTTTTGTTTTCAAATTTTTCTATTCTCATTTTAATTTTCACAATAGTTAGAGGTCGGTTTTCATTCTCACCCATGAATATAGTTTCTAAAGTAATAATATCAAAAATTACCGTAAAATTGATGTTTTTTGAACTTTTACACGGAACAAGCATAAAAATATCGATAATTTAAAACCATCTCCCAAAAACCTGAATCCATTCATTTTTGCACAAATGATCGATGACAAATGATCGATGTGTAGTCAATCGACATAATCTCAAACCAATATATTAATTGTTGAAAATGTCGTTATTGCAGACAACGTCATATGTATCACTCTGAGGTGAATTTTGGCTATGACACCTGTCACATCAGAAACTTCATGTCGTTGTCTAATTATTTCAGTCTAGGTCATTGGTCATTAGTGAAAATAATTTTTTTTTTTTTTGTGAAGCCGTAAAATGTCTACATTCGTGCCGTCAAAACAACATTTGCGGGAAGTTTTAATATGCTCAAATGGGATGTCCTACCCCACCCGCCGTATAGCCCATACGTTGCTTGTCCCAATTATCATCTCTTCCAATTGATGCATGGCTTGGCTGACCAGCACTTCTTCAATTATGATGAAGTCAAAAATTGGATCGAATTGTGGATAGCCGCTAAACCGATCGATTTTTTTAGACGTGGCATCCGCCTCTTGCCACAAAGATGAAAAAAAAGTTGTGGCCAACGATGAATATTAAATTTGTATTCATTTTTCTCCAATAAACAATGATTTTAAAAAAACGACATTTTCAACCGGTAGACCTATTAATAAAAAAAAGGTTCTAAGAACGGAAGGAATAAAGAAGGTGGGAGAGAAAGCATTGCATCGAGAAATTTTGATCACAACAACTGATTTGGAAGACAGATAGGATTGAATTCTTTCCGGGATATATTAAAATAATGATGATTGAAGGTAGAATTCACAACGGCAATTTCATTTACGATTTCATATTTTGATATGAAAACGTCAGAGCATCAATCGTACTTAATTTAATTAAGTTACTTTAATTACTTCCTGAAAAAATATTCGTCCTATTTTCAAAAGCTTGTTGTTTGTATTATAAGAAACTTGTTCACATGTGAATCCTTGATGAAAGCTCATATAAATAATATATATAAATCTAATTTTTCTGTATGCGAGTGATGAAAAAGCCCAAAAGAAGAAGAAAAAATATACGGCAAAAAGAGAAAAAAAAAAAATATGCTGACGAAGGTAGCGTTTTTTTTTTTTTAAGTGGAAGGTTATGGAAAAAAACCAGAACGCATGAAAGGTGGGCATTTTATCGGGATTAAGTCATTTTAAAAATTCATATCATTCCTTCTGTTGAACTGTGCATTATCATCGATGTCGATAGGTGACTCGAACAGTGAAAAAATGTCAGAACACATATATGTTTTTTATATTTTTGACGTTGAGATGCTACATGAAATAGTCATTGCTTGCGACGGACCATTTATTATTCCTTACACGATACAGCAAGTTTTCTACTGACGCTAAATTTATTGGTTGTTGTTTCGAAATGGGAAGTGTTTTAAAGAAAAATAGAAAAAAACAAATGTGTTTTGACCATTTAAATCTTGGATTCGATTCGCATGTGCAAGTAAACATTCATTGTTCAACAATTCCATTTGCTGTGCGAAGAATATTAATATTGATTGTTGAAGGAAAAGGCAGTAATCGGATCAAAAGAATAAAATTGCGATACGAATGAAAACAAAAGGGAGTTGACGTGAGTTTAAGAATGCTTGTTAGTATTCATTGCATCGGAGTTGGCACAAGTTTTCCATTTTTTTCGGGAAAATTGACAGTTTCACGTGCTCGATATGATTTCCATAACAAAGAATCCGTTGCTTCAGATGGCTGTCACTTAATTCAACATCCTCGGCGATTTGCTTGCATAGGATACGTGTTGATTTATGGCTTTTGTATATGGAGCACCGAACGTGAACATATGATTCTATCCCTCCGGTTTTGATGACAAGCGATTATTTGAAGAATAATTTTCGGTTGTTGCTCCTTAGTCGCTCTATCAGCATTGGAATATATCAGTAATTGAACCGAACGGCATCAATTTTCATATTGATGTTTTTTGCCGTTTTCATTTTGATTTGATAATAATTTTATATTTACTTTATATGAGATCTCGCTGGCAATGTACCCCCCTGGCCCCGGCCGGCTCGCGTTTCGATTGCGTAACAAAAATTTCCGTATTATTATCATGCTGAATTTCGAAGAATAGCAACAGGGAAAAATTATCTTTGTGAATGTATAGAAGAATGAAAGGAAGAGAATGTAAGAGCGAGCGAGAAAATGCAAGTGCTGACGCGAACAAGAGAAAGAATGGAAGGAAACAAGAATTCGCTCATATATTCAGGCCAATGAACGGAACCGTCTCGAATAACTTTTATTCCATTCTTTTTCTTGTTGATTTGTGTCGAGGGGGGAAAAATAGCGTTGGCTATTGCGCGTCACATGAAAATCGCGAGATATCTTCGATTCAGTTTGCGCCAGAAAAGTTTTATATATTCATTATCCATTGTGCGGCAGTCTACGAAAATCGTCTGAGAATTTCGACACGGTGCAAATATAAATGCACTTCAGGTATCTCGTGAATGGCAAATAAATTTGCAAAATGTAAAAATCAATCAGATGCAAAAAAAAAAACAACAAAATAATATGTACCCTCACACTCACAGCGAGTAATTCAAATCGCGAACATACACGATGAACATCTAGTTCATGTGTGTATGTGTTTGTGTGTTGATTGAAGAAAACGAATGTATGAAAGAAACTCAAAAAATACTTACGCCTCATTGTTCCGTTTCGCCAAATTTCGGTTATTCTTTCGATAAAGCTGTTCCACATCATTTATTTGTGACAACGTTTGTTGTGCAAACACTCAGCTAACGTTTACATAGAAAAAACCGAGAAATATATTTCAGCTCAGGCGCGAAAAAATAAAACAACACATTTCGAGCCGAAAAGAGCTGTAGAGAATAGAATAAATTGAAAGCTTGCGGGTGAAGAACAACAAGAAAAGCCGATGCCAGAAGAAAACTCCAAGGCATGGCTGTGTGTGTTGAACAAACAGCACCGCAAGCTTAAAAGCATGCACCAAAATTTATTTATGCGTATTCGATATGCGAATGGGGGAGAAAAGAAGCAACAACAACAATGTAAGTGATGATGTAGAAGCAAAAAATAGACTGAAACGGACCGATAGAGAGAGAGAGAAAAAACCGGAGTTACAAGCGCCCAAATCTTCGATCCAATCAACTGAATTTGATACATATTACATTTGCTCTGTTCGTCAGATTTGCAATGTTGATGTGTTTGTGTGCGAGCCTTCATTTGATTTGTGCCAGAATTATTGCGACTTTGAAACCGCATTGTGTGCGGTATCAATCACTTTTCCAAGATGCGGTCACTTGCCCATTTATATTTTCAGTGATTTTTCTTTGTTTGCATCGATATCCAAGCCTTTGATTGCGTGTGACTGACTCAATATAATGGTTGATTTGACCGAAATGTGTAGGCTGACGCTTTTGTTCACAAGATCATGAGCCAGTCATGTAAATTCCAATTGTTTAGCAGATTACCAGTTATCCCAACTCCCGCATTAACAAATGATATAATCATATGTAACCAAAAAATAATGTACTCATGCGCTGGAAACAGCCATACGGCACATTTGGCCGGCACACAAAGCAAAGTGTGTTCTGTACAAGCTCTTGAGCTGATCGTTTTTCAAGATAATCTGGATTTTCTGAACGCATGAATTATAATAAATTATAGCGATATTAATTCGTTTTCATTTTTTTAAACTCCAAACAAAACAAACTTTTCTCGGCACCAAATTCGAAAGAATGGAGACATTTTTTATGCGTCTCATTTTTTTTCGAGGAGGTATTATGATTTTTGCGCAGATTAAGAGGAGATGACGAGAGAATGTCAAGAGAAATCCTTCTTCTAACCCTTTCTCTCAGTCCTTGTATTTTCGCTGGGTATATTCGCTGAGCTGAATGCTCAGACAGCTAAATATAATTGTATTTTGTAGCAGACACCGTCTGCCGTGAAATACATACAGCTAGCTGAGAGCTCATTTCACCGGATATATCTAGCGAAAATACAATGGCTGCTTTCTGTCTCACTCTTTCGTTCTCTCGATTAAAAAACATGTTTTTCAACGACTGCAGTCGTGGCTGTAAATATAAAATAACTCTTCGACGATGGACGAATGTTCGAAGGTCAAATGTGTTTGATATAAACATACTCTGCATGTGAAAAAAGTTGATTGCATTGCAAAAGGGACAATTACAATATTCAAATAAATCGAAATCACTTTGAAGCTCATTCACACAATTTTCGAATCAGAATGCCATAGTCGATGTGATAAAAATCCAATGCAAACAGATCAGATTGAAGGAAAAAGCACACACAACAAGAGAATGAGAAAGTGTGAGTGAGAAATGTGTTTGTATCAATACTAGCGTTTTTGGCAAGAGTTTCCTTTTAGCACATTTTTGCAATGCACAAGTCTGATAAACTTCTTGCTATGGAAAGTCGATAAAGGAAGTCAAAGAGAAACAAGAGGAACCATGACGCGTTTGTTTTAATTCACAATGCTTTTTCTTGTCAATTGTATTCATTCCGAAGTTCAGTTGCTCTTGGCCTTTTTTTTCTTGGGCAGCAATGAATAGCAAAAACATAAACACACACGCGTTGGTTCGGTGTGTCCAGCAAAAAGTCCATTTGAATTGGAACAATAAGCGTCCTACTACATGATTCAGTCAATAAATCCAATTCCAATTGATCTAAAGGTTTAGTCAACTTATTATTCTTACTTCAAGACCTAGCTTCGATTCATTGTGTTGCCCGTCTGTGTGTGGCCGACAGATACTTGTATCGTTTTCGCTAAAACTTTTTCAACTTCCATCATTTTCATTCCGAGAAGTATAATAAAATACGAAAAATATGCGCAGCGGTTTTGTACATCGAATTTTTCTGTTAGGCGATAAACTGGTCGTGAAGTGTAATATTCAAGAGATAGCAAGCAAACGTCAAAACACGATAAAATAAGTGAAAAGGCAGAGCAGGGCAGTGACTTCAAATTGACGCAAAACACACACACCATACACACATAATGATTTCGATCTCACACCCGCATCCGCCCCATACAATTCCAACAATCGCCCGTATTGCAGAGGTGGTGAGACACTAACGGAGCCATAGGTAAAGTGGCGACGCCAAACACTGGCCAATTTTTTTCCATCACACAATTCCTTCATCCGTTCCATCGAGTACATGCATTTTTCGACTTCTGGCAGAAAAATGAGGAAATTCAATTTTTTTGATGAAAACCGAATTTTTCTTGGCGAACAAAGAATTAAGCATATTTATAAAGTATTTAAAGTGGTGGTATATAGCGAAAGGTTAATGACTTTTCCGCGACTATTTATTGCTTAGTGCTTTGATGATATATTGCTTTATTTCTTGCTTCTGTTTATAGTTTGAATTTTGATGGCGATGGTGGTGATGCAAATATGAATGCTCGAAGAATGCGCATCATTTGCAGCGTCCTAACTAGCTATCAATAACCCCTCGATGAATGCATTCAATGCCATCATATATTCGACTAATTTTCTAAGTGTTTTGTTTCATATGTTTATCAGCGAGTGTCGCTTTTGTATATTTAGATATATTGTTTGATGCGGTGATGTTAGCGAGCGCTGTCTTCCTCCTTCGTTTTCTCTTTCTCAACGTTCGATAAACTATCAACAAATACATTGAGCGTAATATTTTACGTGAGAGATTACATTTAATCCGCTACCGCTTCAATTTATGTTTTCTACTTTCATCACCACTCGCTTCTTTAACTAGCTCGCATACACACACTGAGACACACGAAGTGCCTCCTTCTCTCTCCATAAGGTTTTGTCGAGCTTTTTGATTTCTTTTGTTGGTGCTGTTGCTGCTGCCGGTCATATATATTCATTGGGTTAGATGGAGACTATACTATTTACGGCATTTGGCCAATGAACCTTTTGCTTTATAAATGGTTATTCGGAATAAAGTGAAAAGACAGTTTTATTGTAGATAATAATTGAGCGTATGCTCTTATCTTCTATTTTTCACTGATCGTCAACTTTGTACACGCTAACATCTTTTTCTCTTTCCTTATTATTAAATTTAACGCATAGAAGAAAAGCAACCCATGTGAAAATATTTTGGGACATTTTGGCTGACTTTGTCTGGCCACAGCCTGGCATCATCTTCTATCTTTACATATAAATATATGTAAATAGACTATCAAGAATAGTACACGAGCGCCAATGTGCAATGAAGTGTTTTTTTTAAATTTCTGCCACACGATTCGAACTAGTCCTGTATTGCTAGTTGAGAGAAACGCTACACACGTAAAAGGCGCTCGCAATGCGTTTAAACGTCAAACAATTATGATTCCTACCTTTGTGTCTGGCCATAGTCAAAATTTTCAGTCAAAATGTTAAGTCAAAATGTCCGACATAAATCGACTAACTGGCTATTTTCCACACAAAATCGAAAGTGAGGCGGATATAATCGTTTGCTGCCACTAGAAGTTGGCTGACTGTTAGTCACACATTTCCAAACGGGAAACTATTTCAAATGAATGAATGCGGACGAAAAAAAAAACAATGAACATGCAGCAAACAATGCGAAAACCACAATAATTTCCATTTAACGACTTTTCAGTTGTTTCCGCGTCTACATGATGATAGCCAACGGCAGAATGTCCTTGGACATCAAGCTGCATTCAGTTGAAACTTTTTTCGCCGATGATGGTGGATATCGCTAGCAATCGATTTTCAGATAGTGCAGATTGATACCTAACCATCAAGCACAGTGAATGAATTTCTTGTGTTTCGCGACAAACAAACAAAAAATATTGATGATTCATGTTCTTCAAGGGAAAAATATTAAAAAATGTCAATCACGTTTTTCTTTGAAATGTACATCTTTTGATTGTTTTTCTTCGTGGATTTGAACACAGATTTTTGCAATTTGGGATTCAAAATCGCCAATACAAAAGTTGGAAGCACATCAACAGAAAAAATGGTTGTTGCATCTGAATACGTTCGCCTATTTCAATGCACATTCAATTGGAATGGAAGTGGATGCTTGGAACAGTATATTGTCATGAACACAATATGGTGCAATATTTTGTGGTATATTCTAAAAATGTACCACAGATTTTTGATTATTTTATTAAAATTGAATGAGTTGAGTTGGATGGGCACTTCTGCAACGAGTTGGAGCATTTATATAAACACTGTCGCAGTTCATTTGATTTGCATTTCTTCTGGACACGACATGAACGATATTTCCATGAGATTCGAGTTTTTATTCGTCTTCTTCTTGTTGTTCGTCATTGCAATTAAATTATCTTATCTGTTTGCTGAGATTCAATTGAGAACACACAATGCGCGCGTCCCGCGTGCGAATAGCACAACCACCATCTGACAGTTGACGACGACGAATGACAAAGTTAGACGAAAGAATGGCAGATTTTTGTTGAATATGTAAATGATACGGTAAAAAAATACATTGGATGTCTATGGTAACAGCTATTGTCTGGGCCTATCCAGCGTGTGTGCTGTGTGCTATTTTTGTGCCAGACCGCTTTCATCTCTGATGGTTGCTCTGCTGTCACACATCTCGCCCATTCGATGGGAAGATATAGTGAGAGCGTGGTCGGGGCTTCCCTTTTCTTCGGACATTAGGTGCCTTTTTGCCATGCATTGAGTTTCAAGGGCGTCACATTCAATGATGGGTCTTTGTCATTAATTTATCATCAAACAACTCAAAGCTCACCTCAAAAAAGTAAGACATAGAATATTTAATATCATTATGATGCGTTATGAAATATTTACGAACACACGCTTTACGGCAAATTCTGAATGGCATGTGCTTAATAAGACGTTTTTCTATTGGCATACACGATGCCCGGCTTGAGTGAGAGCAAAAAGTTCTCGAACATTTGGATGCACCCATGCTGTGCAAACTTTTCAATGCGAACTTGAATCAAATGGGGTACACACACTGAACGCAATCCAGCCATTTTATTTGTTACAAATCCATTTTAATACGTACAATTTGTTCGTCAATGAAAACATCACATAAAACCGACATACAGCAACACCCTCAATGGAATAGTTGCAGGATTGTGAAGCTTCATTGACTTCAATAAATGTATCTTAGAGAGTTAGAGAGACCGAAGTTATTTTTGTTTCTCACTCTCTCTCTATCTCTCTCTCTCTCTCTCTCTCTCTCTCCTTCTGAATCCCCCTGAATGTCGGAAGGTTATCACTCAGGGCCCCATTGCAATGCACATTTACAGCATTTACAGCTGACGTCGTCGTGTATACAAACTGACGCCAGTGTTTCAAACGAGAGTAGTCCATCGACAACGTTGACATTGATGAAAGAGTTGAGTTTGAACGGTAAATAAATAATGCATTTCCGTTTCCATGTACTTTGTCCGCCGTCTTCCAACTGCCATCTTGCACATTGCTTATTGAATTATATCGTGTTTTATTTTCAAATTGTACATTTTGTGTGTGCTCTGTTTGCTGTTCATAGAAGAAATCATTAAAAAAATTTAATGATATGCAGTTTTTTTGTATTGCACACACAAATAGTAGAGATGCGGTTGCAATGCTAGTGCAATTTTGCTTCATATGAAATGCATAAACACATTGAAATGTGGACGTTCCACTGCACATGTCAAAGTCCATCGGCGCGATCGCATTAGAAGATGGCTTTGTCCCCTTCAACGATAATCTATTCATTTCGATCCGCGCTGTTCGCTGCAAAATGCTTAATAAAGCTACGAAGATCTGGAATCGTTTATCTTTTTTGCACTATTTAAAATGGAAATTACAACAGGGCATATTGTTTTGTCTTGAAATATGCCGAACAATGTTTTGGGAGCAATTGGATGACAAGTCAGCAACCGAATTTCTTTTCTATTTGCTATCGGACATTTGTCACCAAACACTATGATGAAGAAGCTTTTTTCAGCTCAGAAGTTTCACTAATATCGCAAGATGCTATAGCGTTCGAGCTGTATTCTCACAGTCGGGATCTACT
This sequence comes from Obolodiplosis robiniae, assembly GCA_028476595.1. NCBI lineage: Eukaryota > Metazoa > Arthropoda > Insecta > Diptera > Cecidomyiidae > Obolodiplosis > Obolodiplosis robiniae. The sequence goes on from CM052016.1 coordinate 39,579,624, forward strand.
ATAATCAACAAAAAAGTAGTTCTACAAGAAAATGATACAGAACCCAATAAAATATGAACAATTCCGCGACACAATTTTCACAATTTCCTGATATTTCAAAGCTTTATTGATAAAAATCAAGATCACCGAATCGATATTATGAGATAATATTACAGAACGCTCTTTATGGAGCGCCACTCTTGTATAATGATATAGAGTTTTGGAAAATCGTTTTCTTTGAAGAACCTAATATGCACATCGATACAACTGCATTAAGTATAAATGCGAGCTTTTCATTGCGATGGCTGTGCCAGCAGCAAAAGCTTCCATACTCAAAGTGATGTCCTGCTGCTTCGAAACGATGATGAGCAAAAAAGATGACACCATTTAAAAACACAAAAATCATCCAACAAAATTGACTAAAGAAGATATAGTCGAGCAAATGTTTCGATTTTTAAATTAGTTTTGTGGCAAAATTCATCATTATAAGCGAAAGAAAAATCCTGCTCTACCGAACACTGCACACGCTGCTGTGTATGTGTATTTTGGAGAAGCCAGTCTGGTGGTGAAATGGCAGAATGGACGAGCGAAAACTGCAGTATGTATCATTTTACACTACGTCCGAATGTGTGCTTTATTCGTCCAAAAACGAATAAGAATCGCAATAAATGTTTTTCATGGTCGTCATCACCATCAATTTCATTATCGAGAGTACAAAAACGAAGAGCGAACAAGGAGCGAGAAAAAACTTGGAACCGCAACAGAACGAAATTCATAGTACCAAATATTTTATGGCATAACCTAAATGCGCACCAACAACATGAAAAACGGTCGTTTGGATGCGCGTTCAGTGTCACTCAAAAACTTAATTGCCACTAGCTCCGAAAGAATTGACAAATGTTCGGTATTTCGACGAATCACACGAATAACATTCGGAGCCAATATTTATATTTAAAATTGTCAATCTTGGCAATGAATATTGATCATTAATAATATTTTTAAATCAACTTTAAATGACTGAACTCACAACGTGTATCTATCTATCATATTGTGCGACAAAAGATTTGGTTCAATGATATTTATATTGACAGAATTTGCCAATCGTTCAGCCTCTTCGAGGTATTTTTGAGTCTGTGAATTCGCAAATCCCAGCGGGTTTCATGAAATTACTAGCAGAACATCGATGATAGATGCCAAATATTATGAGCTATGAGTTGGCCGCGTCTGGATTTCAGACATTATGCCTGTCACTTGCCACATATTTCTTAATTTTTTTAAATATTCGTTTTGGTACACAAAAATTCGTAATATCTAAGTGCTTGTGTACCAAAATCCATTATGAGCATCAGACAAAAACCCTGAGCGGGGTTATCTGACTGGCAGCGGTTTCATATATTATTCTCATCCATTTTGTTCTACGTTTATAGCCCAAAATTCTACCCTTTCGAGTGTAACAGTCTTTAAAACAATCATAATTTTGCTTGTTTTACGAGTGGCTAATGGTGAGAGGCTTGCAGGGCCGTACTGCACCACAGTCATACGTGCAGCGGTTTTTTTTGCACGTGACCGACAGCTTTACGTGCCCTTCGAAGCACACCGTAGTTTCCAAATCAAAGCAATACGAAATAAAATCATTTCGCATCACCGAGATTCGAACTTATGTGCCCACGAATGTGATTCGAATAAGCGTTGTGCACATATTGTTCGGCCAGCGCCTGGGTCAAATATTTTTGATATGTGTTTAATTTTTTCCACTCGCTAACTCTCTCACTCTCTCTAGCGTTCATTCCATCCATCTCTTGTTGATTTGTTGTCAACATTAATTTTCAGAGAAATATTCATGCTTTATGCCGATCTTTTTCGTGCGGTTTGGGAAAAACGAAATTAGTGTCAAGTGCCCAACCAAAATATCAACCCTTTCAGAAACTTCGGGCAAATAAAATGTTTATGTCAAATTTGAAAAGCAACCCAAACTAGGGACTGAAAAATACAAAGAAATAATGTTGAGATGTACAGTAGTTTTGGCGTTTTTATTTTTGAATCTATTCGCTGAGTTTTGCTCACCACTACAAATATTTTGCGCGTAATTTGACAGATTTTCTGATACGAATTTGAAATCTGAATTTTCAACCATACAAAGTGTATTTGAGAATATATAACGCAATTATTTAAAAAAAAAAAAATGGTGCACAGCAATGGTATAGATTTGAAAATGAAAACCACTACTATTATGAATCTGAACATTATTTCTACACTGTATTTTAGTATGGATTAAAGTATGTAGTTGTAAAATAGGATCTTTTGCATACTTAATCCCAAAGTATTATTTTTGAATCCCGCGGGATTTTTTTCTCAATATATAGGAGCAATACGAATTGAAATGTGTCATGTCACCTAACATATGCCACCAATGTAAATCTTTTAAGTCCATTTGGAATAAATAAAGGGTGATTTTTTAGCTGGTTTCTTTTTGACGTTTAATTTTTTGACAGATGTCAAATTCCAACTGACGTCTGTCACAGTCAAAAATGCTCAGTATGCTTTGCAATTTCAAGATGGAAAGACTTACAAACGAGCAACGCTTGCGCCTCCAGCCACACAGCGGGTCCATCCATGGACGAACTGCGCCGTAAGTTCGGCGAACAGTTCATCTCTCGTTTCGGCCCCGTTCATTGGCCGGCCAGATCGTGCGATTTAACGCCCCTGGATTATTTTTTGTGGGGCATGAAATTATTTTCAAAAAGTAAATGGCAAGAACCAATTTATCGATTTCAATAAAGATTTGATTCACTTTTCGAAATTTTTTGCGTTTTTTTCGATTTTCAAAAAGAAACCACTTAAAAAATCACCCTTTACTAATTTCGGGATTCAGTATGAGAAAAATCCAATTTTACAGCTACATTAATCCATACTTAAATACAGTGTGTGTGTGTGTGTACAATTGGCTAGCGTTCGAGATTATCATAAGGATTGTGAACTCAATGGAAAGTCTGTGATGGAATTATTATTGAACTTGTTTTAACCAAATTTTGCTTCTCTTATCTGGTTTACAACTGATATTTTTTCGAATATAAAGTATATTTACAAGTATGTTTTGTTTCTGATTTTATTTCATAAGGAAAAGAAGTTTAAAGGCACAAAATAAAATGGAATTTATCCGTTACTAACCCCGAGAACTGAAAAACCAATTTTGGTAAAGTAACTCACACCAAAACGTGTGTCGTAGAAATAAGGCGGAATTTGTTTTATATTTTTTGTTTGTGTCTAAGCGAATGTTGCTTTTTCAAGTGTCCTATGCTTTATGTATTTTTATGTTTTTATATTGAAAAATATTGAATAATTCAAAGTAATAGATACACAAATGTGTACATTCGGTCGATTCAATACTTTTGATATTTAAAAATAATGCTGAAAAATAAGAACAGTTTTGCAAACCAAAAAATGCTTATAGCAAACACATGATGATTGTGTGTGAGAACGAGACGCAAACCTAATTGCGCATATATTTGTCGCGATGAGAAATGTGCGACTTGCCGCCTACGAGAGTTATTACATTTAGGCAAATCCAGATGTATTGAATTTGGATAATGGTAATACTGAGTAATCACTTCGCACGAATATAATTACTAAGTATCGATCTATTGTGCGGATGTTTTCGTGTTTTTGTTTTTTTTCGTTAAAAATTAACAATGTTACCGTGCCTACTATGATTTTTCACTGTGATGCTGATGATGCATTCGGTTCGGATAGACAAAAAGGTATATTTTTTTGTTTGTCAATTTTGTAATGTCATTAAGTAGTAAAAACTTAATTAAAAGTTAAACAATTTCGATTGTTAGTGGACGTTACGTTATATTCCACTAGAAAATCATTGTTAGATGCACAAATATAAACAGCACCGCGTTGTGTTTTAAATGAAAACAAATAATACATTCAAATGATTTGTGGTTTCTCGCATTCGTTAGTCGCTGGTCACTGCTGTCTGTATATAGCATTATAGAGTGAGTTGCATTACAATATGTTATGAATCGATATCGGTTCAGATGGTGCTCGCGTCGAGGCTGAATGTGAGAACTCAGTCTTGTATCTTATGGTTGTTTGTGTCATTACAGATCGATTCGTCGGCTATACAGATTAAGTGATAGATAGTTCCAACAAGAGTTCATCTAAGATCAGAATTACGAGAACTTAAGACGTGTGAATGTTTTCGTTCAGTTGACTCGACTCGATGCTGTGCTTAAGCTGTTTGTTTGACAGTTTTTATCGGCAATACAGCCGACTGCATCACGCAATATTATCGTTCAAGTGATTTTTTGAGACGCACCTAAAGTGATATTAGAGCAAGATGGAAATCACTCTGAATTTGGCGCTGCATGAAATATTCTGTAGATTTATCGAATTTTGGCCATGAGATGGTTCCTATCGATCTCCTTGTTTGGATTAATCACACAACCCACCATATTTTCGGTTAATGAAATGCACTTTATGACGTGGTGCTTTACTTTCTCGTAAGCTTTCTCAGCAACACAGTAAGTCATCGTCAAGAATGCAGTTCTCCACAGAATTTTGCTCAATTTGACTCAAAAAAGCATTTCCTGAAGATTTTCTTTATTTGGCTCACAAAAGATTCACGTGCCCTTTTCAATAATTTAGGTTCAGGATCACTATCAAACAGAGTATAAATAGTTCCAATGAAAAAAATATTTCGTTACTTTTTTTTGATCACCGATGCGTATAAAGGATGGAAATATACAACTTTCCTGTGATGATCTTCATAGAACAACTGACACATGTGTGAACAAGTGATCATCAATGTCAATCAATCTACCGTCACTGGACCTAAAAATTCTAACACTGAATCAAACTGAAAAACGACAATCGAGCTGATGGTTCATGTGGTGATGAGATAACGCAATTTTTCTTTCCGTTGGCCCTAGCATCGGCTGCATTCGCCAAAATGTCAGATCATAATCAAATTACTATAAAATAAGCTGTTTCGCGCACGCAGGAAAAAAAGAGAATAATGAAAAATGTGCGGTAAAATGCCACATAAAAATCATCGTGTGTCTGGTCGATAATGAAGCATGGCCGAGTGTCTATGCGAGAGTTTTGTGTTAGAAAATCGAAACGAATCATTTGTATTCGCACCTGTTTTTCACTGCTGCTCATCATATGAAGTATAACAGAAAATCGTCGTTTTCGATAAGAAGCGCGAGCGCATAATTGCTTGGTTCGCATATTTACAGTTTAATGACGTAATCAATGTACCACAGGTCAAAACCTGACGAAACACAGATATATTAACCACGAATTGTGTGGCAAATATTATATTTTGTTCACCAATGCAAACATTGGAATATAGAAAACACATTGAATTTCCTTCTCCTTTGGTTATCTCTCGGTGTAACTCATATTATAGGCTAATTTGTCGGTAATATAAACACATGCTGCGAACGTACCGAACCACAATTCGACAAATATCGAGAGCCAATGAGAAAATTGGGGCAGAGAAAGAGAGAGTCAACGAGTTCGACAGTGGCTGGCATTTTGAAAGTGCTGGTAAAAACGTGGTTTTGTTTGCCTTTTATTTTTATGTAAATTTGGACTGGTTTGTTTTTATGCCATCTTTGCTGCGCGGAATTTGATTTTATTCCGAAGCAAATGGCACACATAAAAAAGCTGTAGAGACTAAATGATAATAAGAATTTGCGCTGAGTACACAGGACCACGTGTTTGGTATTTGCGTAAAAAATTTACGCGATACTGGCGTGGAATCGGCAAAAGATTCAAAATTTGTGACGCGCATTTGTTGCGCACTGATAACTTTATTCGAATCAATGAACGAAAAAAATGACCACTCTAATTGAAAAACATAATAATGACAAAAACAAACGAACGTGAAGCAGCTTAATGTATCCAATATATGATTGGTATCATCATGAAATGTCATGACCAGCTTAAAAGACAGCCAACATCTCGGAGTGTCCCGGCTCGCTCGCACAGTCCCGCGTTATATATATCTTTCCCTCTATATATGTATATTATATGCATATATATATATATCATTCTCATCCACCAAGAGTGTAATCAGTGCATTCGGTAATTGGCGAGCACGCATCATCATCATTCGAGATTTGAACATACATAATAGCGCTGAGCATCGAGAGCGCACCTGACCGATACATTCACCTTTTGTTTATGAATTAGTTGAAGTTGTTTGTACGGTCAATTGGAGTTTATTGAACCTATTGGGATTAAGTAGCCAATTAAAGTATGCCAATAAATGGCAACGCGTATTATCGCGTTTCTCAAGAACGCTGCGCAACGTTATCGTGAGCTGAACCAATTCCCAATAAATCATCAATTACGTTCTGACAACGAGCGAAAATACAAGATTTTCATTTTAACTACATGATCCCAACAGAACCGATTAAGCATCGAAAGACCTTGAGACTATTCGTGAAAGTGATCATCTCCTCAATATTTTTTTGTTTATTTCCAAGCTCGATTCAAACGCATTCTTCGCATTAGCACATTCTAACTGAAGGAATCGCTTTCAACGAAATGATTCGATCGAATCGCAGAAAATCGCAAAAAGAATGGATGATTGAGATTAATCGTCTTTGGAGCAAAATGTGGACCACTAAACCACATAAATAAATAAATTGAATCAAACTCGTAAATTCGCTTGATTAAAACCTTATTTATATTTCGAAAATTGTTGCATCAATCGAAATATAAATATTCTTTGAATTAGCATCGAAAATGCTCTCAGAGCAAATTCAGAATCAGTCTTCGGTGGTGAGAGATAGCGAATTTCTCTCTCTTTTCCTTTCCAGTAAGCCAGCATCTATTGATGGGAACCTGATTGGCGCGTTTTCAACTGATCCAAAAAATTAAAAGGGTAAACAAATCGATTGAATCAACACTCTTCTGCTCATTGATTGAATTCTCTTCTTCATTAATCAACACGCTCTTTTTGGATGAAATCCGCATCGGATATCGGATTTCATGGAATTATGTTTGTTTGTTGAACAAGTTTTTTCTCATGCGTACATATTTTTTTTTCGTTCCGCACATTCCCTGCTGCTCGTGTTACGAAAATATTTCTTCCTCTTCGCACATAGAATTAGCACAATTTCACCATAATTGTAGGACCGTGCTGGGCAAACGGAAAATATTGAACACATTGGCACGCGATTGGGTTATAATGTGGTCGCTCGTTTCACCATTCAAATTTATGGAATGGCATTTGAATGATTTTATGCAAGGGGAATGAGTTGATTTGGAGTGCAGGTAAAAATCCATAAATCTTTGCCGAATCGACCTAAATTCGGTCAATTATTGTTAACACTAGAAAGTGATTTTTTGGCAAATATTTGTCACGCAAATTGAATTCGTTTTCGCAATAGCAAACTATTTCCCTTCTTATTTAAAACATTCTCTTGAGTTTCGGTTTGGCGAAACGCCTTCCGTTTTTAATTCAAGCATTTTGATTTATTGTGATCTCTCGTCGATTTTCAATTTCAAATTTTTTGACAAAATGCAAAAATTACTTCATTTAATTTGAATTTGGATTGAATTACGCGGCCACCCCTTGGCGAGGTTATGAATTTATTGCGACAAATGTGGATGAGCGTCAAACCACTGAGCAGTGGTTTTATTGTGCAATACCCACAAATTCTCCAATCTCTTTTTAATAAATATTGTGTTCAATAAAATATAAGAGAAAAAAAGAGAGCGAGAGTGAGAGAAGAAAGCGAAGAATAATCGTAATCGTTTCAGTGGTGGAACATGATGATGCTGTTTTGTATATTTTCAACGCCTTTTATGTGAGTGATGTATGTGCGCGTGTTTTGTCGTCATTTGTTGCATGTTCACATCGACGTTACATCATTTATACATTCCATTCTGATATGTGACAAAAAATACGGATATTTCCCAATTCCTCTGTTTGAATATTTAATGTTGCTCGCATTTGTATGTATGAACAAAATGGGAAACATGGAGATTATTTTTCAAACGAAACGAAATTCCTTAAGGTTCGTTTGAAGTTTGCATAGTTGATCTACGGCTCTTTTTCAAATCAGATACATTTTATAATTCTATCTTTCGAGTCTCAAAATGTTTGTGTATCATTTCATTTGTCAATGCGAATTGAATTCGGGGATACGGTGGGAAAATTCGTCATCACCTTTAATTTTCTATCAATACTGGTCAAATCTGCCACATGCAAGTGGCCAAAACAATCGAACTTTATTTAATAATGGGATTTTTCCAAGTTCCTGTTTTTTTCTCATGTTATCACACACACACAACAATCGATTGGCGTGCGATGTGCATCCCAAACACATCGTAAAAAATGTTTGGTGGCTGTCTGCCTGGTTTCACATATAAATTGTTACAATACATTTACACCCGACCACTCTCGCATTCTTATCGCTCGAGACAGAGAGATAGGGTTCGAGCTGTTGCTTTTCGCTGACAGAGAAATGTAATTGAAAAATGTGGATTATTTAATACATCCATGTCACAATTGACGTAGGGTTTTGTCGCTTTACTTCCATATAATGGAATGGAACATCCAATATAATGAATTGATGTGTGCATAGATAGTTTACAGAACATTTGTTCTGTCATATTGATTTGAAGACGATAGAGCGCGCGAATCGATTTAAATGTTTATTTCGATTTCTGTTGTCGCACGTCTCCGCACCGTAAAATGAGAGAAAGGCAGATAGAGAGATAGAGAAAGAGAGAGAGAGAGAGAGAGAGAGGGAGAGAGAGAGGGAGAGGGAGAGGGAGAGAGAGAGGGAGAGAGAGAGTGAGAGTGAAAGAAGCAGAGAAAAACCAACAAGATGTGAGTTTGTTCATTGCTAGTCTTTGATTGCGTTAAAACGATGTATACAGATTTTCGAAAGTGTAACTTAAATTGAAAGAATATTTTGTTTGTTGTGTCGATGATTTTGAATTTTCTTCATTGTCAAAACTTTCGCAGCTCATTTCCCACCGCCGTCTTTACTTAAGTCAAACATTAAACGCTTTTGTTCAAGAAAGATGGATACCATCTTTCAAATTTAACTTTATGTTCATCCTTAGTTGGATTCAATTGCAATTCAGTCCATCAATCGCTTTTCAGACACACTCCGACAAACAAAGAACAATTTTCGTCCAAGTTTTTGGCAAAAACCTACTGAAATGCAAGCGTGCACAGAGGCACAATTCACAATCACTTTTATTTTGCGCTGCAAATTTTGCACAGCAAACAACATGAGCTTTTATTGTTGCGAACGAAGTCAAATTTCGACCGAATCAAAGCCACTTTACACGGAATAGGGAATGTCAAAAACGTGTTTAAGGCATTTTCCCGTCTAAACCAACATGGCAACAGACTAAATCTCGTGTCAACAAGTTTTTTGGAGTTCTTCCTATTGCGACCTCTCTTCCTTTCGCTCTCTTGCACCCGCGTGCGCTCCCGATTCGTTGGGAAGAACATTTTCGGTTTGTCTTCTTCTATTCGCTGTTTCCTCGTCGCTAAAGGTAATGTCAAAAACGGTTTACCTAAATTTGTTAGTTCTTTCAACGTTCGTATATTCCGGACCGAAAAAGCTGTTGATAATTGAGATTTGGACATTTTACCGTGTGTTTAAACGCGCATTTCCTGGCCCCCGAAATTTCAATCCAGAAAATCGCGTTGTAATGGCAAACAATGTTGTGATAAAATCTTTATTTCAATTTCCTGTGTATTTCATCGGAATTGCTGACAATTTGAGTATTTCTCTCAATCTGGTCTGCGCCCATACCTAACAACTGTAGCGTAAACGCCTTTTGTTTTTTTACAAATAAGTTTTCAATCATTTGTTTCATGCGGGAGACATTACAAATGCGTGGCTCGTTTAAAGCGCACAACAAATTAAATGATTGTTGAAATGCAATTTTATCATAAAAGAAATTTGAATAAGGGACTGTTGGCAACGGTAATAAATTATATTTGCGCACCAGAACGATTAGAAAATAATTGAATTTGAACGTCGGGAGTGCGACGATGACGAAGTAATGTTTATAATGTGAGCATGGTGTATTCCTTTGATTTGAATTACAAACAATGGTATTCTGTTGAAGGCACGACACAGAGTGTGTGAATTGGGTGAAAAAGATATCCAAAAAGAAATAAATAAATAAATACTAATAGCCTTAATTGAAATTGAAATTGAAAGCGAGTCGACGAATGTTCGTAAGTAGAATAATGAATGATGTTTGTTTGGTGTGATTTTTATCAGAAGTTGGACGATAGAAGTGATTTACATGGGAATCGCTGAACTCGAATGAAATAAACACTAAACAAACATACGAAAGCGATTTGTGGAATATTTTTGGGGAGCTCGAGTGTTCGTGCTCCAATTTTTTCTCACTCACTCGCTTGGCCGCTATTCACAGCTCATATAATGAATTGTGCGACGCAATATTGTGAGTATCATCGGCACAAAATTCGAACGGTGGCTCAATTTGTTATTCAAATAGTGTTGTCGCGCGCGGCTGCTATCTTATCGAATAACTTCGATCTTAGTTCATTTTCTTCACCACTAATTTTTCGACATAATTGAAGAGCCAACTATACATTACATATTGCGTACGAGCTCAATCATAGCATGAATAATCTTTGCGGGCTTTATATTGTCATTCTGATGCAGCATATCATCAACAACAATAGGAATTGTTACAAAAATTAGGGAATGCCGTAGTGCATCTATAGTCTCTCATAGGTAGACATTTAGTAAATTCTCGCTAAATATTGTGTTTCTTTCTCGGCATGCGTTTTTGAAATGTTTTTTTCAGTGTTGCTCTTTTCATTCTGATGCAGTTACTCGCTTCCAGTTGATACATATTTTAATCAATTGAGAGCTCTCTCTCTCTCTCTCTCTCTCTCTAACCTTCACGCACACTAGTTCTCTTGAAAATCGAACAGACAACAACTCGGTGATGTAGGAATAAATAGGAACGATGTGAAAATGTACGATATGGACATTTCAAAGGGAGACTATCAAAATGTGCAAAGTGCACGGCGGTCGTACACGATACAGTAAAAAGTTAAAGTGGTATAAAAATTAGTTGCGGAAAACCATCATCTTGAGCTGAACACAAAAAAATAAACATCTATCCGCCGGCATTTGAATGCATCAGGTCGTTCCGTCGTATTTTTATTTCTTCTGTTGTTTGACACTCGCCACTTAAATTCTTCGCTATTTCGTGTTGCACTACTTTTCTTCGCACAACAAGCGTCCACAATTGAACGCACAATGCAAACATTGTCAGAATGTTCCATGCAATGTAAATGGTAGATAGACAAGGGGGCATACAGAACAATGCAAAGGAAGAAATAATAAAAAAGCACACTCGACCATAGACGAGTCTGAATGAGGTGCATTTGCTGAAAACGCCAACACTCACTCTCACACTCTTCTTTTGGCTAGCGATGTGGACCAATGGGGGACGATGGAAAACCGGAAAGAAAATCAAAAAAACACCTCAGACACACATAACGGTAGTTCCATTGTAATGGACAGTGAATCGGGGGATGGTGCGAGCGAGCGACTTACGCTCACGGGGTAAAGTCATTTAGCGTGCGAAATTATCGCATTCCGAACTGTGAACATCGCACGCGGTTTCATTTGAATAATTAAATGATGAGTATTCAAAAGGAAATGGACATCCATTTTCCATTTGGTTTCGCACACGTATCACTATTATGGACCCACACATTGCAATCACTTAGAATCACTCAGTCTTTTAGTATCGCTCGCTCGTCGCGGCTACACAATGGAGATAATAAAAAATCGTGTTTTAGTATAGCTCGTGTTTTACTTACATCTTCCTTGCGTTGATAGCTTAGAAATCAATATATTTGTTTGTCATGGGAGAACGAGCGAATCAACGTTGGGTGTTGCTCATCTTTGTCGTTGAAGTGCATTATTGAATCGAGTTTATATTAATTTTTTCTTCTTCAATGTGATTCTTTTCAATTTGAAATCTTTGTTAACGCCATTTACAGACTGATTGGAACAAAACAACGTCAATACAACCATATATTTGACGAGTCGAATGCGAGAGAATAATAAAAAAAATACATTCATAGACATTTATCACTTATCAAATGATGAGCAAATAAACAAGAGATTTGATGGCTGTAGAGCAAAAGGGTGATAAACACAATGTTGAAGAGTAAAAGCCAAATTACATATATGTTGATGCTGTATTCAATGATGGCTTCAGTTTACCGCACTTTAGCGCTCAATTTAATTGACAATTCGACCGATAGAAAAGTATTCGCCTAAATAATTTTCAACTGTCATTTTTCAACAGCTTCTTCGGCTTACATTTTTCTTACACTCGCTCATTCTCTATCAGTCACTGCGATGTGCGTTGGCTTGTCGATTGTAGCCGCTTTTAATGGAGCGAAAACAGTTTGCGTTTTAATTAAATGAATATAAAAGATGCATCAGACAATTATTCTCTTCTGATACACATTTGAAAAAAAAAGAATAGCAACAAAAACAACAGCAGCAATCGCAAAAAGTTCGAGTAAATTGCATAAATTAGATGACAATCGAAGAAAACAAGTGTATTCCTAAAATACACATTTCGAATTTCCATTTGGTTGTTGTTGTTGCCATTTGTTTTTTGTTTTTCTTTGAGATCGACGGGTTGTGCATACATATCAAGTCTCACTCTTTTGATCTCTTGCTGCGAATCGGTGACTCGCTGTCTATGTATGCATCATGTGCGCGCTCTTCCTCTCTTTCTATGTTTATATTTTCGACCGCAATAAAATGTAATTTCGTGTGAGAGACCGAGTATGAAACAAAGAGTCTAAAACTTAAAACACTATTTTATTAGAAACGAAATGACGAAGCGCTGCACAGCGATAAGAAATGAAGTGAGTTAATTTCATATATGTTTGCGATGCAGATATTTTATGGGAGAATCGTTAATGTATGTCTCTCTTTCCCTTCCTCTGGGAAGTTAATTGATGCATGAAATGTTGTGCAATTCGTATTCAGATTGTGACGGCGAATACTAAACACGAAACATGTGCAACGCGACGGCCGACACTGCCCTTATACTTCTCTAGCGTGAAAGAGAGACGTGAACATTTTTATCAGCTGAATTCATTTCATGTCGATCGATCTTTCTCATCGAATCCACACATTCTCTCTCGTTCGCCGACTGCATCTACGAGTTCCAGTCGATTTTAATTTATTGTTGTAACTATTTTTAGTCTATTCGCATAAATAACCAAATAAATAAATTTTGTATGCATGCTATCTCTCAGCACTCTCGGTGCATTTTTTCTGGCTCTCTTAAAAATAATTGTTTGATTTTTGAAATACAAAATGAGAAAATGATAAGGAAATTTACCCATCGGTGTTGTGTGTCGGTGATCTATGTCTCCTATGCTTCAAATGCGTTCTAAATGCGATGATCCGACTAGAGGGAAATCAATTGGCCGCAAATTCTATCTCTCTATGTGTATTGAAATGCAAAATCGGTCGTCGTATGTCCAATCAATCATCAACAGTGTTGTAATTTACACGATATAGATTCGTGTTCCATTACAATATTGGATTGTAATTGGGCCGCAGCGTTGAAAATCAATTGATTTTTAACGATTGAATCAACAGTTGAAACAAACATTTGTCGATGCCATGAGCCGCATTAATCTTACCCTCTGTTTTGTCATCGAACGAAAATCAACACACAAAATACGATATTTTTTTCAAACGGTCCCGTTCAAAGAAATTCCCCGATAACGGCTACCGCTGCGCTCGATTACAATTACACAACATTTATTGTATTAAACAATCAGAATGAAAGAAATATAATAGAACCGTCTTGATTTCAAACGAACAAAAAAGACCCAAATCCAAATTAACAAATGATACGGATGTGATTTGTCCTCTCTTCGTTTTCTTCGCCGTCGTGTTTATTTTCTCACTTCGACGAACGTAACGAAATCTATAATAAAGAATCGCGAGGCGAACAGCAGCGATGCTTGCAGATCAAGTGCACAAACTAAACTGAACTGATCTGAAGTTAAATGTGTAATGTGGGTATAAGATGAGTACACACTGAGAAACGTGCGCGTCGACTGCTATTATCTTGGTGTTACGTGACGTACGACGGTTTGGTCATTTGATAAAATGGCACATACGGACTCGAACAGAGAATAGCTGAGCCACATAAACATGGAACACCGAACAGCAGCAGCAGCGGCAGTGACGGCAGCAGCAGCAGGCAGTACGACGAGCAGTACCATCTCATAGTCAATGGTTCAAAATGGAAAATATTTTTGGTACACTTTCGTTTTCGCATTACGCTCTGTCGTTGCCATGCACACTCAATGTGTATGTGTAAATGCCGTGCGTATTCACGAGAGACGAATGATAAGGAGGAATACGCGACATGTGCTCATGCAGATCAGTAGCGAATCATCATACAATCCCGAACACTCGCTTATTCGCTCTCACTCTAAATCACAAAGCAAATCTTTAGTTTGCGCTTTGCAACCCATCCAGTGATGAGCCAATCGCGGATTTTAATTTGTAGCATTGTGTATGAATAATAGCTGTGAAAATCCATTTAATTTCCCATTAAGCACATGGGAAGAAAGCACAAATTTCGAAGCTAAAGAGTATTTGCTGTCAATGCTGTAAGAAAGAAGCTTTTGCAATTTCGGCGTACCCTAAAGCGATTTCTATTTCGGTTTGAACGATTTTGCCGCTTTCTTTACTTGCTTTAATGTGTATTTTTACATGCTGTACTATATGTGGTGCTTACCAGAGTTAAGCATTACCAGAGTCTCAGAGGACCATGAACATTCATCCATAAGGAGCTGATTTTTGGGAAATGCGCGTGCATCAACCAATCGCGGGCTTATTGATACATACATGAATGTTCTGATTGAAAAGTGCTATTATAAGAAGCATATGCTTTATCGCAACACAGGCTATTGACAATAGCCCTTAATTTTTACAGGTAAATGCGAGAGAGAGAGTGCGCACGTAACACACTTTGGCCGTTTTTTCACGTGGCAAAATATTGAACATCTCTGAAAGCGATAAAAGGGAACACAAAAATTAAGCTTTTATTTACCGACAAGCAATGTTTCATCATTCACTTTTCGGAAGCGTAATTTCCGTTTCCATTGATTTCTTTTAGGGCATAGTTGAATGATGATTGCCTCAAAGCTATCGATATTTGATTGCAAATAGTGCTTGTAATATATATAATATAATAGACATTGTCTTATCGCCTCTAAAACCAGGAAGTTGGAACCGCCAAAAATTACCGCATATTAAAGAAATAGCCAAATCATCTAAATTCACAATCACAATAGATCTTGAGCCATCAATGGTTCAGATCGAAAATCGTACGCAAATTTAAACGTTTTTCTGGATGTTCTTTTTGAACTGAACTTTGAGCCATCATTGTACGTGCGCGAACGAAAGTAGATTTTGAAACTCAATCCTCAGTCCAATCAATTAATTCAACAAAAATAAATCAATAAATTCATCAGCTACTGAAATCCGTCAGAACTTGAATGAATTTAATGGAAAATCTGATTCGAAGCAGACGCGTGATTTTGGTGAGCCGGTAGTGGCTGTTGAGAGCAGTAGTTCTACTCGGCTATGACGTGCTAGAAGCTGGAAACGTATTTACTATGATCAACTAAATTAAGAATGATACCGTTATGCCTTTTGAAAGAAATTCATTGCGGGAAAAAAAGTCATTCCGTTTTATTAGGACTTAGAAATCAACTATTCCAATAGATAAACATCAATTGCATATATAGAATCTACTAGGGGAATCTGCAAGGGACTCGGAAAAACAGAGAATTAAACAAATAGATCAGATGTTTTTTTTACGTTTAGGACACTTCGCCATGAATGTGGAAATATTAGCGAATATTGCGAATGAATGAGCGGATATGTGCTATTTCAATAAATGCAAATGACTTTTGTTTTGTTGTCGTATTCGCTGCTTTTGCCACGTTCATTTGCGTTTCAAATGAAAAAAAAATTGTATTTGGAAATACCAATATACAAAAAATGTGGAGAATGAAGTTGTAGCAATTTCGGCATGTATTAACATTGCATTCAATTGCTTTATTCCTCTATATTCTTCATTCCATATTTAAACCATTCACGTGTTTGAATGCACATTTGTATTGATAATGAATTGTCTACATTGCGCCCACGCATTATCTTCTATGTCTTGAACTACACACGAAGAATTTGATGATAAATTATATAGTTTCAAATGACAAATATGTTTAAGCTTTCGAAATCTTTGTGTGTGTGGACGAATTCCGTTAGTATAATTTTTTTTTCTTCATATTTTTAATGTAAACATTATACAATGGTAATAAAAAAACAAATTGCGACAAGTAAATGGTAAATAAAATGGAAATTGTTGTACGAATTCATCCAAACCCCATGGGGATCTAGCATCAATTTGTTTCATAAACACACCTTGTTTAGCTGTTAAGCGAAATGTTGATATGATTTGTATGGCTCATGATTCTCAATGGATGAATCATGATACGGATGGATGGTATGAGACCGAACATTAATGGAAACCGCATGCTTTTGTTGTAATGCAATTTCAGTGGCGAAATGAAAAGATTGGCAAAACAGCAAATCTACATTATTTATTATTGATTTGTTTTTCACAGCGCGAGACTCTGCGCCATATCTCACTTCAACAGCGTTACAATTGAGGAATCGATCGAAAAGATAGAAGAATGTACAAAATAACAATCACTCGTCGAATGATGATCATTTGCTATATTTTTTCGATGGTTTTCAATTTTATTTTGTGTCATTTGGAACGAATATCATAGCAAAATGATTGTCGCCAACTCTTTGACTGTTAACGTTATGAATATTTTAGCTTGAAACTGTTCCTCATTAATAATATTTCCGTTGTTATCAGAGCCGTTATTCAAATTGCACGAAATCGAAAGAAAATGAAGAGCAAGGGAGCGAAGCAAAATATTAAGTTAATATAGTCAAAAGTATTTGCTATGTGTGGATGTCATCTTTGTGTTAATAAAATATCAAACTTCATAAATATGTAGTTTATTCATGGATTCTATGGTTCGCGTGCAAAACACAAGCAAATATATGAGCAATATTAACGCACATTACTCCAGTTATGTATAACCACTCCATACTGGAATAACGCTGCATTGGTGTTGTTCCGATTTGGTGTGATAATATTGAACTTTTAAGCGGTAAATTTGAAATGTATGCCACACTAGAGTAAAACAAAAGATTATTATTCCAATACAGTATGAATGTCAAACTTGCCGCTAAAAAGTTCAATACTATCACACCAAATTGGAACAAAACCAATACAGTGTTATTCCATAATAGAGTGTTCCATTATTATTCGCTTGTGTGAAGTGTGCAAACCTCGCGCGCGCGACTTGCTTATATTGGGAGCCCATTTTTCGCTCTATTACATCTTATGTTTTTCGTAAATTGTCAACTGCTTTTATCTTCAATCGAAATTGCTTTTCAGCTAGCGAATGTGAGCAAACGAAATATGTAAGTTGTTGCAGCAACAAACTAAGCGATAAAATTTGTTGTTATTATAAATACCGTCTCTGAAAAGTGATATAATGAAGCTAATGGAACGCAATACATCGAACTTGCAGATTTTTTTTTGATTCGCCATGCAATTTTCTCGTCAGTTTTTCAATCGCAAATGGCGCAGAAATTTATGTATCGAGCGTTCGCTCACATATTTATTCATAAGTAAACATATACGACTAGTTTTCACTCAATTTCACACCTGCCATCGCACCTTATAGATGTCCTATTATTACAGAAGAATCAACATATTCAATTACTTAATACTGATCCTTCAGCTATTAAGTTCAATCTTAACACTCGTATCAAGATGAGTATTAGTATTAAGATCGATCATATAACTTGTATTAGAATGAGTATCAAGTATTATAATACGGAGTTGATACGAGTACACAGAGAGCAAGAAATTCAGATTTTCTATGAATGTGTTATAGAAATGTCAAAAACGAACCGAAGTTTGGTAAAATTAAACAGAAGTTTTTTTGCATGTATTTAAATTTGGGTTCGTTTCCCAAACTCGTCCTATTCAAATATTCAGATTTGACAGTTCCCAAAATTTTTATATGACGAGTTTTGAAGAACGCAACAATTTTGAATACATGCAAAAAAAATTCTGTTTGGTTTGGACAGAACTTCGGTTGGATTTTGGCATTTCTATAGCACATTCTATAAACAATCTGAATTTCTTTCTCTCTTACATACACTATTTAGATGGGCAGTCAATAAATTCGAAGATTTTTCCTCATATTTATCAATATAGATCCTAATATTTATCAGCTTCCAATTTTATTTTCAACAGAAAGTGATTGGAAACTGATACATATTAGGATCGATTTTACTAAATATGAAGACAAATCTTAATATTTATTGACTTCTCATCTTAATACATACTCGTATCAACTTCGTATTAATAATATTTGATACTCATCTTAATACTCCATATTATGATCGATCTTTTTAATACTTATACTCATATTGGAGTATCCCATAATAAAAATATCGGAATCGGCACATCTTTATCGTACTTTGAGCTAATTCGAGACACTCAGAGATAGAGAGAGCAAATAGTGAATGGAGTAAAATATGCGCACGCATTTTACACGTTTCTTCTTTTCTCTCACACTCACTCTTAATAATATTGCTGATACATGATTAAACAAGGAGATTAACTTACCGCGCGATGGACCCCGTTTCGGTCGAGCGAGATTTTGCGGAAATATTTGCAATCCCTTAAATGATGTTTCATTGGTTAATTGATTACGATTCAAGGCTGAAATTAATGGAATACATGCAAGCATTAGACACGGCGCTTACAAAAATTCGATAAGAAATTGAGAGAAAGAGCGGAGACGCATTTATAGAACAGGGAAAACGTGCCGCACATAATGGACACAGAAAAACTATAAAAACTAATTATTACGAAAACTTTACCGGAATGCTTAATCTTTGACCGAAATGGATTTTAGTTTGCGATAATGGCAGAGAGCGAAAAAGAAGGTGTGTATGGATGAGTAAAAGCTGAACATCAAATCAACCATATAAAACATACATAAAAGCATGAGAATTCGTGAAATCTATGAGAAAAACGTTCAAATACAAGAGTACAGCACAATCTCGATCACTTTGAATAGTTTTTGACTGGGATCCGGGTGGCGAAGCAATCGTGTGAAGTTCACTACTTTGAACAATTTGAAATTGAATGGACCTTCAAATCTCTTCCTTTACATGTTCAACAAATATCATTACTGAGCAAATCAGGTGAAAAATTGAATTCCAAAGATTGAAATAAGTGATTACGATACACGAAGGTTCATGCAAAAAATGATTTTCAACCGTTGCATTTTTCGACAAGATCGAACTGTACCGTGCCCAATTGAGCTGTAGACCCGATTCGAGATAAATTTTTATTTTGGTTGGGTGCGATTCGTTTTTATGTCATTACCTGGTGTGTTGGGTTTCCGATTGTTACCGTTCAATGGGGCTGACTCGGTTGATTGTGTCGACGAGGCATCCAACCTTTTGCTGTCACATTTCATCATAACATCATCGTCAGTTTTTCTATTAAATCCAGCATTCTCTGCCATCCGGCTGTCAATCAGCTTCCGAATCGACACTTGGATCTGTTCATGAGAAGACAAATGGAGAGATATAGAGAAGAAATGAGAGGAGGGAACAACGAAAAACAGCAAGAACAACAATAAAAAGCGAATGGATCATCATTTAATGTCAACGTAATTCAATAAATTTGGCAACCGCTACATAATCAAATAATATATTTTTGCGTACAGGTTTTTCGTTGATTTTCGCCCTGATACCGTGCACACCGTTGTGGCCGTTTAAATTCGTTGTAATTCAATTAGCTACGTATGGTTATTTTGTTCCGAGAAAAAAAATGTCCCTTGTTCGGGTGCTACCGCGATGAAGGTAAAAGTTTGACTAATTACGGGTTGCGAGAGTTCATTCTGATTTTCACAACAAAATGAACAAATTTGATGGAATTGTTGGACGAGCGAGTGCGCGCACGGACACGGTGGCCGCGCGGCATATGATTTTCATTTAACTATTTTTACATTGATCTCTGTCCACAATTCTATTGAAATTGATGTATTGTTTCATTAAGGCTGTGACGCTATTTGCGATGCGATGTGCGCGCCAGAGAAGCACCGAACGTATTGGAATTTTCAGTGCAAGGACAATAAATTTATTGTAATTTCGAATTCCCATCGGACGAATCGGCTAAAAATATCTCTCGTTCATCGGCTCTCTGTCACAATCGATTGCATGAATGAAATGCGAACGAAAGTGTTGATGAAACGTACAAAAAGGGGAGGCAAACACATCGAAATGGAATCGCCAGCAATCAATTGTGGCAAAACCAATTAACTTATTTTGTTTGAATAATTTTTCATTTTTCTTTACTTAGTCATTAAAATGGAATTTGCTGGTGGTGTGTGTGCTGGCCTAATGCTCGCGCACCGATTGACCGCGTGCGAGCTTGCAAGAGGGCGGGAGGGAATCGAGTGGAATAAATTGAGTGCCAAAATTATCTAACTAATTGTTAGCTATTTACAAAAAAGCGACACGAATTCCGTTCTAACTCGATGAAAAAAAGGTGCTTCTATTTGAGTAATCTACCCGATATAATGTTTATCGAAAGGAAAGACGAAACGCATACACGCAGCGGTGCTGTAAAGTGCCCACAGGATGGATGGTCGCGAATAGCCATAGATAGCAAAAGCAGAAGCAGCAACAGCAGCGAAAAAAGTTGCTTCAAATATATTGACTAGCGAACGAACGGATTGAATGGATATATTGATATTGGTGGATATGTATGATGATATAGTTATATGTAGTGGCGGTCAACTCTTTTCCTCCATGTGTATATGCTACTATTATTGCTGAAACAATATAATTATTTTGTGCACTCTCATATCCCTTTTTATCGGTTGTGCTTATTCGCGTTGCGTTTACATAATGATGTTGTATATGAATATTTGTCTGCGATAAATTGTTGATTGAATTTGTCGACTATAGCATTCGCGTGTATTTTATTTTTATCACGCATACACGTACCCACATACCACACGTTCACTCGCTCGCCCTCACTAACTTTCTCTGTAAAATGCTTTTTGAAATGCGCAAGTTCATTATTATTTCGTTTGTTCTGTTCAATACGTAAATCGAAGTAAATATGTGCGCTGTCACCAATATATTGTTGAGCATTGAAACCTTTATCTTTTTCTAGAGAGCGGGAGAGAGAAAAAGGGGGAGGAAGCGAGTGAAAAATAAAAAGATAACAGCACCAACCCGAATAATAATCGGAGTGAGAATAAGGAGCAGCCAAGAATCATTTTCCTGGGAAAGTCAGCAACATACTCACCTGACCATTTATCGCTGGCAAAAGTACTTATAAAAGGCAACAACAACAAGAATTTGCTTGAAATGAACAAACAAATGAGTTGGACATGAACTAAGCAGCAATTGCAAAAGATGCCACTGAAGCCAAATTGAAAAAGAAAATGCGCAAAATATATTTATGTATATTGTATTGCTGCTATGGTTTTATTTTTATCACATCAGTAATTGAAAAATGATCGGCGAATACGTGCTCGTTGGTCGGCGCCGTAAAAAGATTTGATGCGAATGGACATTTTCATTTTGATGGGGAATTTTTTTGGTGGGACGTGCCTTTTTTATTCCTCCATCAAATGATATCGATTTATTAATGCGCGTGATACACATTTCAAAGAGACAGCAATAAAAGAAAACAATGAAAACTTGTCATGATGAAATGAACATCTAGATATCATCGTAATTACTAGCTTTTTCGATAAATTAATATCATGCTGTTGCTGTAGCGATAAAGCGCCATTTTAATTGTTTGACTGCACGCAATGTCATCATAGAAATGGAAAAGTCAATAGACCTCTTAATTTCAAGTTTATTTTATTTAAGGAAATTGCAGAGATGAAATTGAAAACACCTATCAATCAGTTCAACCCATAATGTCAGTCCTGAACTATAGCTTCTCTGGCCAATAACTACAATTCTTTATCAACGCATGTATAAATGTATTTTCTCTCGAATAACGTCGATTGCCGGTTAACTCATACGCACAGACCATACAGATGTTAATCTTTGTGTAGCGATTTCTACTTGGCCATTTAAATGCTACCGCCGAGCATGTATTTTTTACCGGAATGCAACCGAATTGACGATTTATGTGTGATTCAACCAAAAGTACTTGTGAATTTATTGAAATTTGGATGTTTATTTTTATAGATCTTTTCAAGCGTTAAAATTCTGGTAAATTTATTAGTGATGTTGGTTAAATTGCGCATAAGACATCAAACCCTCACATCCAAATAAAATCCTCCCGTTTTAATTTTTTTCTGTATGCAGAAATGTATTCAAGTTTAAATTCTGTGTGCGGAACAATTCTGCAGTGGATTATGAAAAAATGCGAATGGACTTCTTTGCCATCTTTTTCGTTGTTCCATCAAAAAGCCTTCGATAAATATTTTCGTTGAGTGGTTACAAAACTAATTTTCATCAATATTTCCGGTGGTGAAAGGGAATGTGCCATCGCCCGATTTTGCATGAACAACGGAAAAACACTTGACCAATGGCGTGTAGCGAAAGAAAAATTCGATATCTTTCGCAACGTGCACCCATTTTAGTACATTTTCATGGGCCCGATGTCAATGAATTTGTAGCGGCATTTTATTAGCGTTTGATTTCTTTTATTGTTTTTCGCTTATCACACAATGGAAGTGATGGATAGTCATCGATAAAACAGGGGGCTGAGGGAACGAGAGCAAGGACATTCGTCGCAATCACCAATCGTCGATCAAATAAGCATAAAATTGCCGCGCAACTTGAGAGTGGAAAGAAAAACACTTCGCTTCGAGTGAAAGCTTTGCTTCATATAAGATTTATTTCGCTCTCTCTCTCTCTCTCAAACGCTCACACACACGCACAATATTTACAAGTCAAAATACATAGCAATGACAATCAATCTTGATGTAGTCCTGACTAGGTGTAGTGTGAAGCAGCGTTGACTCCGAAACGGAAGTAACTGTAATTGAGAGGAAAATCACGAATTTGATGGCACATCGAAAATTTATTCTCCTTCTTAAATTTTATTAGCAATTTTCAACGACTAAATTGGCTAGGAGTATGACAATGATTTATGAGGGATCTAATTGAAGCCGATGAACCGACGCAGCTTATCCGGCAGCCGCTTTATTGAATTGGATAGTTTCAATAGCCTTTTTTCTTTCTTCCATTACGTTTAGTTTTGTTTTTGCTGTATTATTATCAGTAATGTTTTATGTAAATGCTGCACGAAATGGGAAAAAATAGAAGACTTGCAACAATAATGTGATGCTATTGCGAACACTGGCGCACGTGAACGGCCAAATAAATATGTGAGTAGAAAATAAAGCTGTTGCTATTTTAACCCAAACCGTACGGTTCAGCTTGAAATATGTTCACATTGTCCTTCTTCCATCCATTCAATGAACATGGCACATGCAATGCAATGCTGACTCACACACAACACACAGTTGATGATGAACCATTTTCCGCATTCCGTATCAAACTTGATTTGATTTCCGTTGAAAATTTGTAGAAATGCTTACCCAGAGAATAAGTGTATGTCTACAACCGTTGACACTCTGACTTAACGGGGGTCAACGTTGAATGCATTCACTTTTGACTGCGGAATGAAATTAACAAATTGTCAAACATATTTGAAATATTTATATCAAGTTTATATGAAAGTACTAAATTCCAACCAGGGTTGGACATTTCTCAAATTCGGTTGGACATTTGATAATTTCAACTGTCAGGTGTAGAAATGACAGAGATTTTCGCTATGTACGGACGCTTGCGGCATGCCTATTTTAAAATTCGCATTTTTCAATGGGCCTGAGTATTATAGAATTCGATGCGCCGCTGAGTGCGTCTCTCTCTGCATTCGCATCAAATGATCAGAGGCAACGCTGCTTCGTTGATAAATGCACTGACATATTTCAATGACGCCATTCCCTTGCTCTCTTTCCTGTTCCCACCCTCACTACCTCCTTCTCTTTCTCTTTCTCTCTTTCCTTCCTTTTGCCTCCCATTCTTCTTTGACCTTCATTCTCTTCCCCGCACGAATCATTTGCATCGTTTGCATCTATCGCTATGATGACAATTCGAAGTAATGGAAATCGACTGTTAATTTTATACCATCTAGCTATCATACCCCGAGGATGGCGATATATCAACGTCGCATATTGTTACTATAATAATTTCGCATCATAACATACATTTAACGCAGACACAAACACCCAAACACACACACACACACACACACACACACACACACACACACACACACACACACACACACACACACACACACACACACACACACACACACTCGGTGACGTGCACAGATAAGGGCAGTAGCACACACATAGAAATAATATTGAAATTTACAGAAAAAATGGTTATGTTTATTTTTGGTTATGTTTTCTCAAATACTCTTTGGATGACAGTTCACACTACAAAATCGAAACCGAAAATCTGTCAAATTACGCGCACATTTTTTGTAGTGGTTAGCAAAATTCAACGTATTATAGATAGAACGATAAAAACCAATATCTGTGAATCTTAACATTATTTTTATGTGTGGAGGAACAGCAACAGCCAAAATGAAAATGTGTTCGCAATCATAAATGGAACGCAAAAAATTTATTACCTCAAAATCCGCGCCAACACATCTTATATTCAAATTTTTCTCGCAGTCTATATTCAAGTAATCCGGCTTATCGCTATTATCACCATCACATTGATAAGTATTATCATCGACGTCTTTGGCATTTGCATTCGATCCATCTTCCAAAATATTCTCGGGAATCATATCGCTTTGGAGTGACATGTCCTCTTTGGTGTGGCTGTTGCCACTTCTCTGCCCCCACAATTTTATGCTTCTACCTAAACAAACGCGAGACAAACTCTTTGTATTTAGTACGTTGATGCTTTTCTCATCGAATGCATTTTTTTTTATTTATGATCTGATTTCCAAGTGTGTTTTTGTATCTTTTTATTTTGTGCACAAGTGCCGATAATCTGGCGGTTCTATTTTCTATTGATGATCTAGTCGGCAAATAAATACAAAAGATGAAAATCAGTGTTTGCGTCAACATGCTACCAAGTACATACGTTTTTTCTTTCCTTCTCTAGCTGAAAGCTTTTTTTCCAGTTGGGAGGTTAGGTGGTGAAGCCGCCTATTTTTTCACCAGGAACCACCGATTTAATCTACTACTAAATCTCAGTTGACTCCTATTTAGGTGCATTCCATTTCAATGTTGAACTGCAAATAATACCGAGTACACTTTACCGAGTTCGCAACAAAATTATCGTCCACAATGAATCAAATGAGGGGAGCAACACAATCAAATGTGCACTATAAAAATGTGTTGAAATTTTCTGATTAGATGCACGAAATTACACACACGAGATTCAATCGTTTGCCCAATGGTGCGCGGATACGATTATGGTGATTTTGCAACTACAATAAATGACATACACATATACAAGTGCCGCTGATGTTCGACGAACGAAAGAAGAGATCCCCCGATTAATGTTAAAAACCGTGTACACAAATGCCGCGGTTAAGTGTAAAAATGCCGAACGAAGTGAGTATTTGAGTTAGAGACAAAATAGCACTCGCAGTCGCGTTCAATAACCGACTACGACACAATTAGAAACTATAAAACGAAAAACAGTTGAGAGCGAGAGAAGCGTAAATGCGATTATAGATAGATGTATAATGTAAGTATAGGTTTGAGTCATGATATCGCGCGAGCTCCACCATCTAGAATCGACTTATACACTATGTGTAATGTGTATTTGGTGTGTCTGTGTGTGTGTGGGTGTGAGACAGAGAGAGAAGGAGAGAAAAAAGTTAGAGAGACTTAGTTCCTCTTGAGTTGGCTGCTTTCTTTCGCTTAGTCGGCCAGTCGGTCGGTCTTCATGAATCAGTGGATTTCAAAGTGAAACGTTGAGCTTGAAAAATGACTGGCTCAAAAATAACGAGATGGTGAACTGAGGGCGTACGGGATCGGAAGCGAAAGACAAAAGAACAGCGGCAAACTTCAGCCGAAGAAAAGATGGATGAAATGATTTGCCTTGGAAGGCAATACACCGAATAAGAAGCGCCGCGTGCGGGAAGTTTGATTTAGATTATGTTCCTGTGTCTGTAGCACTCGCTTTCAATCTCTGCTGTGTCTGTGTTGTTGCCGTATGAATGATGCTGTAAATCTAATTTCCATTCGACTACATTTTGCTTTCGATTCGCTTGTCCTCGACCTTGTTCATTCCTATTGCTCACTTTTCACTGCTCGCCCTCAAAGTATGTGTTGATTTGATGTGCGCGTTGTCACTCAATCATCATCAAACATTATTTAAATCCCATGTGAATTTTTTAGTGCAATTTTTCTCCAGCTAGAAGCGAATATAATTATAGGATACTCAAATCCCGCAAAGTGTTTCGTTTTTGTCGGTTTGAGAAAACTTAATGATGGGTCTTTTCGGCAGCATGTATTCTGTTAATTGCAAACGACTAAATCGTAAAGATTGCACCGAATAAATATAAATTTTAATAAATAAATATAAATGCATGCTGCCACCGTTGCCACCATGTCGTAAATAAGACATTCATAGTACGCGGGGGCGATCCATCGATTATCGCAAGAACTGGCTTGAAAAAAAAATGTGCCATGCGCAGACATTTCCCCAGAAGCGACAAAAACCTGAAATATTAAATGAAATATACTACAAGTGATCGTTGGCGAAGCTGTCACGTGCTCCGGCCGAATATCTGAGACATTTCTTGACACAATTCAAACCACTAACAATAAATTGTATTGCATAATCATGAAATTTATGGGCTTTCACAAAGTTTCAGCTCGGATTTCACTAATGCAATGCTGTGAATGGAGCAGCTTTTTACGGAAAATTTAAATCATTTATTACATATGAAGTGTGCTGTGGCTGCCACCGCTGAAACTAATAAGCAACGAAACCAAACCGCCAATGACAGAATTAATTTCTGTTTAGTCCGGAAAATTATATGTGCGCATAATGATATTATTTTAAATTGCTGACGGAGGCTCTCGTTCACTCTTTCGTCCTCAATATTTCAATACAGCGACAAGTTCGATAAAAACGTTGTTTACGTCAGTCACACCACATACACAACATTTCCATTTCGAGAGATAAAGATTTTTAGTGACTTTACATCGGTTACCAACTCATTCATTCAAACGATTATGTTCATTCGACTGCCTCCGTTCTTCTTCCAAGTACTGCCTCCGTGTGGAGGCAAACAAATAGTTATTCCAATCGAGACAAAAAAAATGAGCAATATTTTTATGTTTTTTGTGTTATTTGATGAGAATGGGCGAAAGTCCTTTTGACTTGAGGCGGCGCTCAAATTCTGCTGATTAGTACGATTTTTGTCTACTACCTCTTTACACATTTGATGGACAGCCAATAGACGCAAAATTGATAGCAATACACAATCGAATCAAAGCGGACGCCACAAAAAATTACTGCGAAAGTCAAGCATATTCGAAAAGCAAACCCAGTTTTTTACCGAAGCCGATAAGAAAGATGATTTTGACACAGTTCTTGAGTTCACTGCTTTTTATTTTCGATGAGCGCCATTTGAACGAGTGTTTATCATTCATTTCGAATATAAATGGTTGTTCTTCACCGTTGTCATTATTTTGTCATCATCTGAAAATGGAACAACGATTTCAAACGTGGATATCATATTATTATAGATAAAAAAAGGCGGATCACATTTCCGTTTACGAATGGCTCATCGAAGTGTCGTGAAACTCGTATTGAACCAAAAAAAAAATTATCTATTTTCGAGGATCAAGCCCGGTGAATCAAAAACGCAATGGAATCCGTCATTTTCTATGTAATAAAATGCAACATTAATAATTAACACTATCGAAAGCAATGTTCGTAATTTTGATTTCGACGAAAATGAACAATAGACAAAACATTCGATGATTACTGAATAACAATGTTGCGCTTATAAATTACAAATTATCCAAATTTAGCATTTTATTGATTTGCAAATACAGTTTTGCCTGTTCACAGTCAATCAATTGAAAATCGTTGCTGTACGCAATGTTCGTCGAAATGGCTACACAATTTCAGTACAACAACAACAACTACAGAACTATGATTGGATATGAAAAATTAATGAATTAATGAGAAGATGTGGATGATTATCATATTGTGGATTTATTATTGGTTTTATTGTAATAATCTATATCTATAATAAAGGTCTATGGACCTCTCGATTTGTTCGTCATTCACAGATAGATTATTTCTCATCGACACATCATCAATTTGCTCTGATTCAGCCGAGTATCTATATCAATTTGGATCAGTGTATGGTTTGCCTTTAATTTTAACAATTTCCTATTGATAAATAAATGATATTCATCAATCGATGAGAATCCATCAAATGACTGTCACCGATTATCTCGAAATAGACATGGAAAAAAACAGTCTATTATATTTTTCAAGACGAGACCCCCTCTGGGGGATGTCAAATTTCCCCTCACCCGTAAGCTCTGTATTCGCTTGCGGGAAGAGAATTCATCTCGGCAAGAGGTTTCTTATTTGATAAAAAATATGAAAAATGTACATAACTTTTTTCTGCACTTAAATTAATATTTTTATTTTTTTATCTTTCAGGGAAAATCGATTTTCAAAGACAAGTATTACAAAGGGAGTAACTGGATATGATTAGTCCGAATCCATGCCAAAACCATATTGATTGGACTGAGCACCATTTCGACCATTTCCTTCGAATCCATTGCCATTCCGGCCGAATCCATTTTCATTTCGTTCGAATCCATTGCCATTCCGGCCGAATCCATTACCATTTTGGCCGAATCCGCCTTCATTTTGACCGTAATCAGCACCGACTTGACCGAAATGCAAAGGATTAAATGAAGATGGAGGTGGGAAGTGTCCGAAACCTGATTTTTCGGAAATTATTGAATTTCTTGGAATTTGTTTAAAATGTTTAATTTTCGTAAACCTTGTGGTGGTGGAGGAGGGTGCCCATGACCATGACGAGGAGATGAAGGTTCATAATTTGATTTAGAACTTTTGCCATTCTTCTTGGATTTTTTATTCTTTTTTTTATTATTCTTGGATTTATTTTTCTTGGATTTATCATCCTTTTTTGATTGATTTGGGATGAATTCGTCTCCATTTGAACCTAAAATAACGAGAAAACATATGAGGAAGTTCATCATGAACGTGAGTATCGTCATATACCCGGAGTGAATAACGGCGGATAAACTCCGTTCAAATTGCCACTGTCTTGACTTGAAGCAGGATTAGTCACCATACCACCGAACTGATTTCCATTTTTCTGAGGACCGACATCTTCATTGGATTTTGGGTTTTTTCCATCGTAGGGCAAAAGTGCTGACAGAGGCGAGGCTGCGGCTGCAGCGTCAGTATTCTCTACAAATTTAAAATGTTTTTTTTTTTTGTTTTTTCGATATTTCCATCAACATTTTACATTATAGTTGATCCAGTGAAATTTCTATCGGTGATATGGAGAGGCGAGTATGAACATTTAAAATAACACAAAAATACTCGCTTCTCCATTTCAACGAATGAATTAATATTATTATTTCATTTGGATCAAATCGACCTATATTCTTAAAAATTACACCATTTTGAGTGTGTTCCAAAATGGTTGTATACAAACGTAACGCAAAAATTATGTATGCCAAAATAAGAAATGCTAAAAATCAATGGAACATAAAATTGAGATCAAACGGCGTTAAATGCAGAAGAGTGAAAATGCTACTGAATCTGTATTACCGCTCAAGCTGTGCAAATCTTTTGAACTCAGTTGCGCCGAATTCATGTCAAGCGCAATACACTTACCTGTCCCACGAGATCCGAGCAAATGATAAATCATAATAGTCATTGTTAGTATTATTTACATTTGTTTACATTAGTTATCGCATTATTTGTTCTTTTTTTCTTTTGATTTTACTGCGCAACAAATGTTTCTATCTATTCGCATTATATTTTCAAAATTTACTTTCGAACATTTTTTGTCAAATGATTTTTACGTTCCTACGATTTCATTTCCGGTCACATAAAACTATAGATATACTTTTATCTAATTGGTTTCGTTTGTCATTGAAATCTTAAATGTTAACATACCTAGACCATCATTTTTTGGACCAGCCTGTCAAATGGAACGGAACAAGATATTTAAAACAATATAAAAGCACTTATGATATAGCAACTTCAAATTTGTCTAAACTTTTGCTCAATACAAATTGGTGACTCGAGTCACCGTTCAGTATTTAAATGCTAAAATTTATTCAAAATCAACAATTTCAATTTCATATTCAAATGGCCCATTGTAAACTTCACCATTAAAAACTGAAAAACTGAATTCGTTTTCAAAAAATTACCGCTTGCGCAATTGCAACCATAAGTAAAATGAAAGCAAAATATTTCATTCTTTTTTCGTTTAGATCTCCTTAGTGCGACTTGAATGAATTATGATATTGATGGATGTGACACGCTTGCCTCGCTTTTATACAACCAGAGAGAAGAGAATTCCAGTTTTAATTAAATAATTTCGAACTCATCATTTCGTAGAAACACATGACAATGCACTTCGAATGAACAATTTTAAAATTAATTCGATAGAGCCAGACAATTATGAGTTAAATGAAATGTCATCGCACTCAAAAATTCAAAACTTAATTACTTTTTCTCCCGAATTGAGAAATAAATTGTAATAATAATTTTTTTTTTATTGAACTCGCGATCGAATACCCTAAAATATCAACCTTTTTCTGTGCATGCCATTTTGCTGTATGCGTTTGAAGCATATAAAAGAAACACTTTTTCGGCAAACACATTTTAATGTAAGGCAAACTTTCAAAATTAGGACCAACCACTTTTTGTGTATCGAATTCGGAACCAAGTCTTTATTTATATGTGTAACAAGGTTCATTTTTGCTTTAAGATCGTATTTAGACACTAGGTACTAATATGGTTACTCTACCTTAATACGTAACGATGAATGAGTTTCAATAAATCTCACAGAGATGTCTCTTTTTTTTTGCTTATTGAGATTGAAATTTGATAACATGAATCAATTTCTTTCATTTTTGAAACTAGCGCAGAAAAAACAAAGCAACTTGTATAAGTGACAAATCGCGTGACAAATGTCTTTAAGTAATAGACAAGCGTCATTAGGATTGAATTGACCACGTGACGACATTGAATTTTGTAGCATATGAGACTAATTTATTCAAAAATAATGTTGATGTTTGATTCAGGAGTATGAAGTGCCACGTTTATGTATCGATTACATTCGTCTTCTATCGTAGCATGAGCATTTGTCCGAAATTTTTCAAAGCATTCATTTCGCTGAAGATGCTTTGAAGGCAATAGATATTGGATAAGATTCATAATCTAACGAATGAATTTTCACGGGACACCCGAAAGTGTGAATTTTGTGCACAAAATTGAGATAAAATGCCTTTCATGTGCTTGCTGCATGAGCATGATTATCAGTGAATTGCCGCTTGTTTTCATTTTAGGAACGGGACATTTTGATTATCAAGTGAAATATGTCGTAACCAATTCGAAACTATGATTGAAATCCAATTTGGATTGGATTGTATAGGATTTCATGATTTATTAAATAACCATTTTTCTTAGAAGTTCGATTGCAAGAAGGCAACTTCAAGGCTGGTATTCCTTCGGACAAAAAATGCATTTCACGCTATTATTGGACTAGCTCACACGCAACATACACATACATATATTTTCACTTTTTCTTTCAATTCTTTGTCGTTGCTTCGATTGAGTTTTGTGTGTTAAATATTTATTAGCCATTTTTCATATCAGAACTGATATTCCATTGAGACTTCTACTGAACAAATCCATTTCGATTCGAGTATTGATTGTATTTCTTTAGAAGTATTGCTGCCCGGAATCACCCAATCTTTCCATAGATTGTCATTTTAGAGACAATAAGTACAGCAAATAATAGGCTCCATGTACTGCACATTCACCAGTGCTTGAAACGCGTACACTCAAATGCATATTCCGACAAATTTGCTTCGCTGTGCACATGACAAAACGTGCGCTTCACACTCCGCAGCCAAATTAAGCGTGTCATACGCACCGAACACAAACGGGTTTTTTCATTACCAAGATAAATACAGCAACAGTTATTGTTGTGTTGCAGCTGTGATGTTGGTTAACGCATGGAATTAACACGGACCAGTGACGTTGTGCATAGTCAATTCAGAACATCCATTGCTCGGTATATTCCAGCACAGCACATTAATATGCATTTGATGGCACACAAAAAGATGCCGATTGATATGCATGTGCACTTCCGCTGACTTTTACCCATCAACTGTTGTAAAATACTTGGATTCCAGAGTGACTTACATGTGTATACAGTTTACCATGTTTCTCTGAAATCTAAGAACTTTACAATATTCGGAGTTTACATGTGTATGAAGCCTATTTTTGCGAGATCAAATTATGTGTGTAATTTATATTGTTTGTTTAATACAAAAGACATTTGATTTGCTTGTGACGCTGTGTAATTTGATGACTTTATGAAAAAAATGCGCTAAGCAAGTTCCTATTTCTTTTGATCATTTTCAGTGATACAATTTCAGCGTGAGTGCTCAACTTAATGCTCTCCCAAGTGCTCGTACAATGAAACTCATCGTGACATCCGATCATTCGGAGAACTCGTTATTGCACTTCGTTTTTGAAATCTAATTCATTATCGCAACAAACAAAAACGCTACCGTTTTGCACTGATGCTCATTTCATGGATAAATCAATAGCAGAACTGTGCAGAACGTTGGACACGACACGTTGACTGCACACATTTACATTAACCCACTTATTCTTATTCTGCTGCCAATTTCTCATTTTTATAAATAACGCGTCCTTTTATATTTAAGCTGCTATAACATCAGATTACAGTCGACGACATTGAATGGTTTTGATTGTTTATAGCATGACAACGTGATGCATGTGAAGGGCATCTACAAATATGGAACAATTACTTGCATCTCAATTTTGCAAGACATTTTTAACTATTTTGGACATTTTTACAATAAAATCATATGCGAGGAAATTTGATTTTTTGAAACGTTCGTTTTGTTATTTCACAATTACTTTTTGTGAAATCCGAATAAATGTCGATTTCGCTTGTGTTTTTCATTTGATACCGGTTGAAAAAATAATAATGATGATAATATGGAAACATTTCAATTAGAAATTCCAACGATTAAATACTCATTTTGAATTTTTATCGAACTTTTAACGGTTTCAAGTGCTGAAGCACTGTCTATTTTCAGAATGAATGAAGCTTTTTCGCTCAATTTGAATTTATGCTTCACAGCGATCAACGGAATGAACACTTTTCTCACAGCAAAAGCTTCTCTTTTCAGTTGAAAGACACAATCAAAAAACAGTTTCAATCCGGAGGACCGATCGATGAATTTAAATTGACAGAAAGTTGAAATATATATTGAAATTAAACTTTACCTATGTTATCTTCACTCTGCGTCTCTTTCTTGACCCTTCATTCATTCGTGATTATGTGCCATTTTCACTTTTATTGCCGCAAAATGAAAAAATCAGATTTTTAACGAGGCTTTGGCACTCCTTTCTTCTGTATTACATTTTGCCAGTTCTTGGCAGTAACAAAAATAAATAGGTAAAATGAATAAATCGATTCCCAAAGAAAATGCATCCATACTGGATTTCACTGAAAATTTGAGAAAGCCCGTAAATAACGATGAGCTTAAAGCTTCACCTGTTCAAACTTTCAACACACTTTTTTTGTGTGAATCAGTTGTTTTACGTGCAAAGCAGGGCATTCTCATGTGGAGACTGCTGGACCGAAGCTCCGCATGCGGGAAGCTTCCAATATATTTCGGTGGTGTACTATAATGATATAGCTTCAATTGCAGCGGTCGTTCTGAACGCATTGAATGTATTTTTTTCAGGAGCGTGAAGCATAATGTCCCTTACTATTTTATGGCGTCTCCACTTTAGCAGCCGAAAGTGTAAATATGTAAACTACCTGGTCATGTCGTAAGACATCGCAACCGGAATTTTTCAAGGGTTTAAAGTTGAGCAAATGTTTATTTTTTGATTGTTGAATTTCAATCTAGTTTCACAGATGGTTTTGATTAGTGATTGTGCGCATATTAAAATGCTGTTTGTATTCGAGATAATGCTGGAAGTATGGAAAAAAACTGTATTCATTCATGAATTATGCAGATTTTATACGCATGACCGTTGAAACAGGTTGAACTAGAATAAACATGCGAGCGAATGATGTCAAAAAAAGGTTAGCAATGTCGTCAAATGAATGCTATGTTCAAAAAGAATGTGTGTTTTAAATTTAAAAATAGAGATTGTTCGGGATCTTGCCGAAGTTGAGTTGAAACGAGCCAGAACTTGCACAGGGAAACCCATAAAAAATCGCAATTCAAATGCAATATTTACAGAATCATGGCATTTGAATGTAACGATTCGAGTGCGTTGCGGGAAAGAGACCAAACGGTAAATGTATCAAACACTGATACCATTAATCATTCTGTGAAATTCATCAATCATTAACTTGGTCTATTCTATTTGATTTGCGTATTTGCTGTCGAATGGTCTGAAGAACTGTCAGATTACAAGCACAATCATAAATACTTAGCTATTGCACAACCACAATGCTGTGAAAGTGTGGTTAAAAATATATCGCACAGCCATTTAGTATGGAAAAGCCCAAGTACGCTTGAGGCGCACTTGTTTGCTTCACTGTATGGGTAAGCAATGAGAGACCATATATATTCAATGCAATGGTATCGGCGCACATTCAGCATGTGCTACATTTGCTATGCATCAGATTTATCTTCTAGATTGTATACATTTGGTGCTTTGCCTTGTTCTTTCCTCTGTGACACATCTCTATTCTGGCTACTGCTTGCTACTCCACTCTCTCACACACACACACTCAATGTTCCGATGCTCGGTGTACGCAGTTTGGCATGTGTGCCAGAAACTCTCGCGCTCAACACTCTCCAACACCAACACACGGACAGAGAAAGGTGCACGCATCGTACGTAGTTTCTGTTGCTAGACAGACAGCTGAGCATTTGGTATTTTGTTCTGGTATATGCGAGAGAGAAAAGCACAATAACGGAGACGATTGTATGTATAAGCAGTAGCGTCATAGCTGTGAATGTGAACACGATAGTTGTTGCTTTGGGAACCGCCTCTAGTTTCTGATAAACCATCACCGAGCACAGTTGTGTACAGCACACGGCCACGTTCATTTTTCATTATCGTCGTTGTC
Organism: Obolodiplosis robiniae; assembly: GCA_028476595.1. Classification (NCBI taxonomy): domain Eukaryota; kingdom Metazoa; phylum Arthropoda; class Insecta; order Diptera; family Cecidomyiidae; genus Obolodiplosis; species Obolodiplosis robiniae. The sequence continues at coordinate 39,615,222 of CM052016.1, forward strand.
GTTCGTTTTTTCAATCTCTCGCTGACTAGTCCTTAGTTTTCAAACTTGTTCACATTTGATCGGATTAAATATTCGATATTCGTGTCTCGGTGTGTCTGTCTCTTTCATTTTGATTTTGTCATCACTCATTTTTGCATTTTAGTTTCACGAGTGTTCAATTTGCCGAATGTTATTGAATGGTTTTGTTTTTCACAAGTGAAAATCTCTCTTTTGAGAAATTCGGCCCACAATCGTTGAGCAATGAGAATTAATCAGAATTATACACAAACTGCATGTCTAAAGCATTGATTTCATCAATACAACGATCATTCGAAAAGTACAACGCATTTTTTTTCTATTTGATTTTGTTTACATTTTGAAGGCACTGATTGAAAGAGATAGAGAGAGCAAAAGAGTGAAGGAACAACATTTAAAACGATTTGTGCATTTAATTGAGAAAAAAAAAATGATTTTCATTGCCAAAATATAGTGATACGATCAACACTTAGCTGTGTTTTGTTGATATTTTGGGCGCGAATCTAGCGAAAGTAACAAATGCCCATAAGACATCCAAAGATAACTCACCCAAGCCAAGTGGAACAGTAGACAAAAAAAAACACAAGATAAACAAACAGAAGAAAGTGAAAACAACTTAAGAATTCTTTTATACACACACTCAGTTTTTCTTTTCATTCGCCTTCATTTTTTTGCATTTGCAATGAATTCACTTGAATGAGGAAAACAACATAAACACCAACAACGCAAAGAGCCCGCAAACACACGTTGCTGTGCAGCGAATTCGATACTCGCAAATAAATCGCTCAGAGCAAATCGAACATTTTAAATAAAGCATACTAAGTATAAACAAACGAGAGCAACAACTACAACAACAAAATAAGAAATATATAAATCGCATATAGCCTCTTGAGTTGTGTATATAACGACAGATGGCCCGGTCGCAATAAGTGAAAACGGAACACAAACAACAACTTTGGCAACAACAACCAAACTCGAAATGATTTGACCGATCTCATTGTCTGCCGTGCCCGAGATATTTGTAAGTATACATTTTTGTTGTACGCACTAGCAAATCAAATGTTAATGCTCGGCAAAAATTGGATTGAATTCGTTCATTCAGTGAAATTTGCTCGATTTGCTGTGGGTTTCTTTTCATCAATCGAATGGTGTTTTTTTGAACGATGTTATTTCATCCGGATCATATATTTCGTCTAGGTATTATCAAAATTACTTCTTTCCATATGCGAAGCGGTGGTTTTTGTTTTTCTCGAAACAAGCGAAAAGTGTTGCTTTCTTTGGTGGAATAATAAAAAAATTGATGCACAATTTGTTTGATTGGATTTTTTTTGTCTCAATATGCTGCGAAAGTTGCGCTCATTCCTCGCATGATATTCATAAACATCGCATTGTTTTGGCGATGAAACGGATAACATGTTAAAATTAAAAATGCATGTTCATTTCAACGGACGCGCTCATAATATACGATGACAATGGTAAACAGATTTCCACACGATTGATCAAATCATATACATGATCGAAACTTTTGGGCTCACTCGAATGATAATCTTCGTTCTTTTTCTTTTCCCATCAAATACATTTGAATTGCATGAAAATGCTGAAACCACATTCATTATGTTAACGAGACATTCATCTTGCAAATGTGAATTTAGTTTCACGACACAATATTGCCTAGACGAGGAGAAAAACAACAACCAAGAGCACAAACAAAAGTCATCGCTAGAACCGTGCTTATTCATTAAAATTTTTGGTGTACCGCTTCTGATTTGATATAATCGTTGCGATTTTATTAATAAGGTGCTCCTATGGACAAGAATGTTTGCACCAATCATGGCTAAGTGAAGTATGTCTTCGGCCGGGTTTGTCGCTTGAGTAATCCTTAGCCTTATTTGCTGATTTTCTATTCCACACGCGCGGTTTTTCTCTTTTTATTTCCTTTGTTCTCTCCATTTATGGCCATTCTTCGGTTCGTTTCTTTTTTTTCCTTCGGCAGAAAAAAAAAACACTGTGGTGAGCACACAGATTGTTTATTCAAACATTTTGCAATTGATGTCATTTGAACATAAGTGACGACTAAATGACGACTGCCATCCGAAGCCGAATGCTTAAATTCCCATCAAATTATCCACAATCATTCGGCCAAACCATCTCTCTCTTCGTCTCTTCGGCAACGTAATTCTCATTTTGTTTGGGATTGAGCGACCCACAACAAATCAAATCAAATCAAATTGCAGAATGGTCAACCAACATTTCCACCGTTTGTCTCTCTTTTGAAGCAACACATCAAAAGAGAGATAAACCTCTTTTTGCCATCAAACCACATGAAAGGTCATTGAATGAACAGTTTTTCGGTAGGTTTCATAGAGTATCTGTTAAATGGCTCACAGTGATTCAGTCCCTCTCTATCTCTATATATATATATATATATATATATATATATATATATATATATATATATATATATGTATATATCTATCTCACCTCTCTCTCTCTATCTCTCGCTCGCTCGCCTGCTTTTGCGAATGTTAAAAGTCAAATGTACTTATTCAATGATTGAAATAAATTGATTAAATGGCAAAAGATACAAAGATCAATGAAAAGAAGGGAAAATGATTGCTGCATTCATTCATTTTGACGATAGCCGGTTGTGATAATAGATTACCATTATTTATCAAGCATTTTGAAGAGCGATTACAGCTTTACAGATTTGCACCGCCACAAAGCATTGGGCCAAACTTTCTATATTAATTCGAGTCTTCCTGGTTTTCTCTGCGCCCGCTCTTACTGTCTCGACATTAAAATCCAATTCAAATAGTAGAAGTTTAGTAGCATTTGGATGTGATTTGTACAAACTGCAATTTTTTTTCACGGCACACTTTGCATTGCATTTTGAGCAATCACTATTTCATCGCTCATGTTTTATGCATCATTCAAAATTGTTGTTGTTTTCGTCTGTATTCGTGTGTTTTTTGCATTTGCAGTGGGAAATTAACATTCTAAACATTTCGAAATTGAATCGAATTTTAAGCGATTAAATTCTGAATTTGAAGGTCTTTCGCGAGTTTTTTAGTGGTTTGCGATGAATATTTGCGGGCAATCAGATTGCTTTTTGAATCTCTAAATGGTTCTTTGTTTCTGCCTTAACAATTTTCAATGGTGATTAAAATAAATCACAAACCGAAAACGTGGAAAAAGCACCCGAAAATTCAAAAAAATCTCGTTGATTCGGAGCGATGTTGGTTGAAAAAAAAAAAAAAAACACGTTTAAACAAATCAAAATAGAAATTTGGACGGATTCTGAGTGGCCGTTCAATGATAATTATTTTGCCATTAAAGTTGAATTGAAGAAAAACATCAATGGTCGCGCGCAGTACGATTAGCCATCGCGGCGGCAGCTTGTAATTCTTCAGCCGCAGAAGGAAATGAACGAAAATTTAATAATAACCAACTAAAAATCAATAAGTAGCTTATGTATGCCATTGGTTGATGGAAGAACGGACGGACGAACGGAAGAATGAGCAAAAGAAGCGATGAAATATATATGTGTGTATGGACGCGTTTTTCTCAATCAAAAAATTACCCACAATACCTTTAGTCGGCAGAGAGAAATAGAGCAACGCAAATAAAAAACCATAAACAAGCGACCTCAGTTATTTAATGAAAATTGCAGAAAACTTTGAGCCAAGTTAATGGATTATTAGGATGAATGGAGGGAAATGACATAGAAAGGGGAAGAATTGATGGAATTTTGACCGAACACAATTTCGTTGTTGTTGTACTTTGATATAGTGCGCATACAAATTTGTGCAGTTATGATTTCACCGGAGAATGAAAAAAAAAATATGAGAGATGAATGTGCATCGGCTGCGAAATGAAAATGTGTTTGTTTAGCACTACTCAAAGTCTATGTTTTGTGTTTTTGATATAAAATACCTTCTTTAACCTACATTTTTGGTCGATGTGGTTTTGTGCAGACGCTTTTTCGATGTGGATGAGGGAATAACTGACTGTGGTCGTCAGTTTGATCTCTGTATGTGGAATAAAGCAATGAAATATCGTTACATTTGTGCATGACTGTGAAATATTCAGAACTCAGAATTATTATTTTTACCGCTGCACATGAAGACATAATTTACCTAAATGATTGCAATAATAGCAACAACAAAACAACGGAAAAAATCACAACGCAATCATTGGGAATGTTACAGCATTTGTCCGATCCATATATTCCTGAATGCAAAGTAATTAAATGAAAAATGAAATAAAATAAATTGTATTATTATCTCAAAACCTAGCCCAAAACGCTAGAGATTCGGGAAGGTTTAGGATTTCTCTATATTCCTGAATACATTCGATTGCTAGAATAATTTTCTGTGGGCACGTTAAGCCGTCGATGAAACAAAGAATCACGTATGATTGCGGTGCAGAACGATCCTCCATCAATAGCCACTCGTAAAATAGGTAAAATTCTGCTTGAAAAAAAAAACTGTTGCACCCGAAAGGATAATATTTCGGTCTATAAACGAATATTGTTTCTCTTGACGATTCAATTAAAACAGTAAAAAATATATAAAATAAAGATGGCGAGAAATGTCTCGAGTGCAAGTACTCAGTGAAGTACAAATTGTATGGAAATGAAAATTGCAGCCACTCAACATAGGAGATATCTACTTTCAAGACTCTATCAAATGAAATAGTTCAACGTCAATACTTCTCTCCTTCTTTCCCTCTCTTTCGCGGCTAAATGCATAGCAAAGCCTTTTCCCTTCTAGAATTATAAATTTTTCAAAAATTGGATCTAGCGCGCAATACATGAGATGCGAACGAACGGTTAGAAGAGCACACACACACATACACGGTCACAGAATACGTACTCTCGCATAAAGATGCCCATACTCTCTTTCTCTCTTTCTCCATCTTTGTATATATACAACTTAAATATGTGAAAATGATTACAAATTGATCATTTGAATTTCGAATTCTCGAGCAAGATGCGGTTGCGCGGCTATCGATTGAACAGCAATTTGTGTGAGCGTCAGTTGAGTTTAGAAGTCAGCTAATTTTATCATGATTGCGTTGCAATAATAACATGTAAAACATGTTGTGCGAGGTGAGGTTCAATTCATGATTCTGTATTAAAACTATAGGTAAAACGAGTTTATCTGTCATAAAACAACAATCGAACGGAATAAGAGAGACCAACGTCGACGAGTGGTGAACTTCATTTTTATATTATGTATTTTGCTGCTACAAAAAGAACAAGCCACACACAACTGCACCGCGCCCGAAACACGTCAAAAGTCAGGATTTTAGCAAATATTTTGCTATAAACATTTTGCTACCATTCACAAAGTTAAAATCTTAAATATTTCACAAATATTTGGTCAAAGTTATATGTATGTGTTCTACGGGGCGCACAACTTAGTCCAAAAAGAAGTGCAATCAAAACAAAGCAACACGATGATTCTGTTCATCAGCGGGCGAGCAAATCGATAATGTATGAATGACACTTGAATGTGGGCAGACCGTCACAACAGCAGACGAAAGTCGATAATAGCAGCCAACACTCTCATTTTCGAGCAAACTTCTCAAGATCAATTTACATTACGATGAAAAGCTGCGAAGATTCGAGTCAGTGTCAAGCAGCGTTGTTTATTGTCAGCGATAAATTACCAATTTACTGCATTCCATTCCAATGAAGGCGCAAATCAAATAACATGATTTTGCATTCTTCACTCCATTCTTTTGTCTCTTAAATTAAATTGCCAGTACAAGATTACGTTTCACTCTCTCTCTATCTTGCTCAGCATCAGTTTGGCTGTGCATTCTATAGATTATCAAGCGAGCGTATAGTATCTGCACATGACCACAAGTGCAACAAGCAATTCATTGCGCCAAAAACGAATCATCGTGTGAGTCGGTCGATAGCACCCAAATCGTCATCCATCGATGAAAAGCTATTGAAATACTTCGAATACTGTGCAAAAGCTAGACATTAAAAAAGTGGATATTAAATTGATGGTATTTAGCGAGAAGCCATAAGAATATTTCTAAATGCCCTAAGATTGCATGGTTATTTGTTGTGTGTGTGTGTGTGTGTGTGTGTGCTTTTTTGCGTGTTGCATTGCCATTATCACTATTAATGTCGATGTTTGCATATTCACTCATTCGTCTGCATTATGAAAACTAGTTTATGTAATGAAAAATGCCATGGATTGCTTCCATTGCATGCTTAATATTTTTTCTTGTTGTTCACTTGAAAAACGAAGAAGAAACAACGAATTCAATAATGGCATGCTGAGCTCTTGAATACCATTGACACAAATTCTGGTGAACATCGCATTGGATTCACCCATCGACGATTATTACGTTGACTTTTATGCCAATCACTTTAGACATTTTGTCAACTTCTGGCCACGCCGTAATGCGATTTCTACTTACGCGTATATTACCATCAGTAATCAAGCTAACACGTTTTCGTTAGCTACCATATTCAGGCCTTACGCCACACAAATGCCAGCAAGTAGCGAAATTCAGCAAAAACGTCGGTTTTTATGAACAAAAATTTGAAGATGCCGAATAAATAGTATGCGAAGAATTCGTTTTCTCTTCCACGCTTAAAAATCTGCACGGATATTGAAGTTTTTCTGTAGCTTAATCGAGTGTTACGGTAATTTCACTGCGAAATACATTAGATCAAAGATATTGAAAGTGTTTGCATGACCCTCAATTACATGGGAAACAGCGTATCTTCGTATAAACTGCTGCTCACATAAATTTAACATTTATTTTTGTCCATTTACCGTTGATTTTAAAACCATTTGAGCCGAGAACAACGATGATTTAGCCAATTTAGAGAATTGCTGCAAAAAAATGGATTCCATCTTCAGAATGGTAATTTCTTCGTTGAACATGTCTCCGAACCAATTCAATTTCGCTGCAAATATGTTTCATGCGATCCTTGATTGTGAATTTCAAATGAAGAATGCACATGAAAATTCAGCTAAAAGCCATATTTTTTTCTATTGAAATATTCAACGGTTGGGCTGGCCGCTGATGACGCATGTTCTAAGCGGCATATATCGTTCGGTCGTTCGAAATTTGAGTTAAAAAATGACAATGTAGCACGCTGTCATATCGTTGTCCAGTCAACTCACCGATTGCATTATGTACGAGGAATTCTCCACTTCATGTTACTTGGATCGACAAACAACGTTGCATTTGCCTGTCCAGCAAGCCAATAATATATATATATATTCAGCGTTCAAAATGACATAGAATCGGAAAAATGAATTTCTAGGTGAAAACAAACAAGGACAACCGCAAACAAGAGCTTGGATAACTTCGATATTCAATGAATGAGCTCGAACGCGCGCGCGTGCTTAAAATAAGCGCCCACATATCGCTGGTTTAAGAGAATTTTGTGTGTGTATTGACGATGTATTTGATTGGTTTCGTCCATACACTTGTAATTATTGTAAATAATTTATGAACTCTTTGGAGCGGTTGTTGCCATTTATTTGCCATCAAACGGAACGGCTATTATAATTTTGGTAAATGCATCTGAGCTGGCGGACAATTATAAAATGAATGGAACATAAAATCAGGTCGAGTAAACGGAAGAGAGAAAATGAAAGAGAGAGAGAGAGAGAGAGAAAAAATGGTGAGACTGACCCCATTACGCGCACCTTTGCACTGTTTTGAATTGGTTGAAGTACGGTTTGCGATGTGCATTGGTCATACAATCAATATATATCGAAGTGGTAAAAACATTTTTTTACAACTGAACGGATATCGATAATATTGATCGAGAGAGCGTCAAAGCAGCCACTCGCTCTTCGTTTTGCCCAAACTTCTCAGCTGCACTTACAAATATGGAATAGATAATAATTGAATGTGCAGAACTAGAAAATCCAGTTCAATCGAAAACAGACAGATAGACGCGGAGCGAAGAGAAAGCGAGAGAGCGCGAGAGATAGAGAGAGAGAATGTATATGAAGATAAAGGTCGATGATATGGCATATTTGAAACGAGATGTCGATTTGGAATTTGTTATTTCCGATATGAGATGGCAGAAAACCCGTATTCAGGGCACTGCAACAAATTTGTCATCTTTTGAAGTCTCATCAAAGCAGAAACCATTTATTTCAGCCCACCAATCAATTGAGAATTGAAAATAAAGGTATATTTTATCTTTGATCGAATTTGCCACCGTCACCCACTTCATTGGCATCGCAGTCTATACACTCGCACTGACATTTCATTTGTGCTTTCCATCCACGTGCTAAAACTGCGACAGAGAACTGATGTGCACATGACATTTGCCTGCCACACACCACCATAATGGTAAAGTAAGGCAGCCTTAAAATGCATTGAACGTACTCTGTGGCTCAATGGCGTTACTTCGATATTGTTGTATAGCCGTGAATGAATTTTATCTGATAAATTATGCATGTTTGATGCAGACAGAGCAATTGTATTCAAAAATGTGATGACATATGCTCTGGCTAGCTGTCTGCAAGCGAATCTGCAGAGGAACACGAGTAGTTGCGAGATTCGGCACGCACAGCCGAATGTGATGATAGTATCAATGCAACATACGAGACATTATCGCATATTAACACGCCCGAAAACTACTCAGGTGCGCTCGCACACAATTCAATGCTGTGATAATTATGCGGTTTAACGTCATATCAGAATCACCAATTGAAATTAATTGACAGGCGCACATTCCATACAAAAAGTTTCTGTAGATTCGCAATGAATTCATTGTGAATGAAATTTTTCTGGCCTTTGGACAATTGAGCAATAAATTTGATTGTGCCGAGCTTGCGCGCGTACGCTCGTCCACCCGAATGTAGGTTTACCTCTCTGGATAGTGAAATAATTGCACATTTACGGCCAGACTCTTCAATTCCAAGCCCATTCTACCCGAATGAATATGTTATGATTTGAATGTGTATTCGGCTGCTGTTGCATTTTTTTCATCGGTTCAAATCACAGGCAGGGAATGATGGCTAGGTGAAAAGTTTAATTTGCTTTCGCAATGAACCCAATTAATAATAATAACCCGTTTTTGTAAAATAACATAAAAGCGTAGAGAGAGAGAGACAGAGAATGAGAAAATACAAAAATACCCAGAATCAAATGCGTTTTGTTTTCCCAAAAATGCAGTGTTTAGCCGAGCACCGAACAAAAATTGCAGTGGTGTGTACACGCGTACTGTATGGCTTAAAATGGCAGAGAAACGGAATTCCATTATTCTCACACGCCAATTCCATTTGTTCGCAACGCAATGGGAAAATATTAAATGTGCATTCATTGTGAATGCGGCAGAATTGTTACTATAAACATGAGTGAGAAATTGGAAGAGGACGCGACATGAATTACAATTGGTTTGTCTAAGTTGGAACTCTTTCTCTTGCCACTTCATTCGAAATATTTGTATTTGGCAGAGCAGTCGGGCAAAATTGAGCGCGAGCGTGTTTCACGCACATTTGTTTGATGCAATTCATCCGAACACAGACAGAATTTGTACAGCTTGAGCGACAGTTTGAGAAGTGACTACGAATGAAATCGTATTTATTTGCGCTCATTAATTACTTATTTTTGCTGGTTATTTTCTTCTGAACTTTCTTTGTTCAATGGAATTGTGCGTTAAAATACACGCACACATGAAGTGCGAGCAAGTTGCAAGCCAAAAAACAAATAATGCGATTCAACTCATTTATTATTTATTTACTAAAATTGCGCTAACATTTTGAGGTTTTTGGTGTGACTGGGAGTGCGCTGAATCGCATGGGGCAGCATGCTAAAAATAGCGCAAAAGGGCGAGACATAACTATATCGAGAATGGCATTTAGCGCTATGAAATGAATACACAAATGCATCAATAAAAACAACAGAAACGCATGAATTTAGCGAAAAATGAGTCATAGACCTACAAGCGTATCGCTTCAAATTGAATCGAATTAGAACATTCAAATAGCTCACAATCGACACAAAAATATAATTAAATATTATAAAAAATTGTGCAAGAGAAAAAAGCAATTACAAATGAACATAGATACAAACGGAAATTATCTATGAGCGGTTCGGAAATTGAAATAATTATAAATTCCGTAATTGGCTATATATTTTGTTTACCAAAGGATATAAATATATTTTTGTTTGAGCCATGCGCCATCCATATGTGGATAATAATATGCTACCGGAAAAGACAAAACAATGAGTATTTATGAGATTGAGCGGGCAATAGTCGGGCGACAGAAATTATATCGTGTTCATCATTGTATAAAATGACAGCCTATGCTAATGAATTCCATTGATCGGCCATTTCATTTTCTATATCGCTCTGTTTCGCCATTGTGCATAGCGGCGATCATGGCCGGAACACCACAATTATTCATATTGAACTCTCGAAAATTACACTGTTCTCAAATAAACTCCGGTGATTCGAACAAGAAAAAAAACGTAAAAATCACCAAACATCGCACACACGTAAAAAACAAATCGCATTGTGCGCTTTCGACAGCTTTTGTTCTAAAAATTATTGTGTTTGAAGATTGATTGACAAACACCCACACACACCACTCACTCAGCGTCATTTCGACAACTTAGCAACGATGGAAAAAACATTATTAAATACTATAACGGAAAAGGTGTTCAAACTGACGGCTTCAAATTGAATTCTGACGATAGATAGTTTTCTATTGCTTTTTCCCAAGGCAAGCATATTTTGTTGCGTTCAATATTTCAATTATTCAATGTTTTGGGTCAAAAATATTTGGATCGACGGATAGGTTCATTAAGTTGAAACCAGCAAGCTCAGCAGTGAGCCAAATTTAGCATCCGACAAATGATCGTGCTAAAACCAAAAACAAAAAAAAAAACAAAAGATATTGGTTTTTTGGATTCATCACAATTTGTTAGATGGATAGAAACGGTGAATATAGATTTGGCAAAAACGTCAATCAATTTTCGACACTTTGTCAGTTTTCTCAAGGTGAAAACGATTCATCCAACACCATTGATGCGCAGTGTGTATTTCAAAATTAATGATAGTCCAGGTGTAATCTATATGTTGATCTCACGAAAAAAGTTTGAAATGTCTGGCTAGATTTAACTATTTTTTACGACTGTTAGTTGCTTCAAAGTTCATATTTCGGTGCGTGAACATAAATCTCGCGCGCGGCTTTGATGTGAGTCGAAGAAACTCACACGATGAACAACCATTTTCATGATTGCATGCTTGACAGCGAAACATTAGCGTCGCTTCGCATAGCCAAGTGTCAACAGATCACAAAGAAAAGAACCATTACACAAAAAGATAAATGTCGATTATTTGCTAACAATAAGAAAGCAACATAACGGTCGATATGTTTCATTCTACTGTGTTTCGTTTACTTTGAATGTTCGTTTGGGGGAATTTGCAAGAGCACGACCGCGCGCGCGGCGGCCATTGATTCACCAATCCATTTTTCTCATCTCTCTTCCCATTTTTTCGTGTCCATGACCATTATTGTTCATTTATCTCCATTCACCGCATGAAGTGTGTTACATACGATTGCGATGAAAACAAAAATAAATGGGCGTGCATTTGATAATGGCGTTACGGTCAATGTCGAAAGATAATTATTATCATTAACTTAATCAAATAAACAAAGGTAATTTTTTTTCTAATGTGTTGGTCAACAGTTCGTTTCATTTTTTTTATCAATTCAATAGTTGGTTTTCACGCAACGCTCTCCAATTCGAAGAACCGCAGCTGAGCGATCCAAAAGGGAAATGCTGAATAAGTTCTCGCGACAAAACAAAGAAAAAAATGAATGAATTCAACATTTCCATTTTGGATTGAATTGAAAAATCAACAAAATAAAATTACGCATTTCAAGATTCAATCGAAAAAAACGCGGCACGACGAAGAAAAACATCATTAGAAATAACCGCAATTCAAAACTGAACAAGTGCATGATGGCATAATAGAAACGACATACAAATTAACATTGAAACGCTGAGTTGTCATTGTCACTGTTGTTGTGGAAATTGCCAAACAGTTGAGAGTCATGTGTTTCAATGTTTAGGCATTATGTCATACAATTCATGTGACTGAACTCTCGTTGAGCTTTGGAAACGAAACATATTGCGGATTTCAAACATATTATATTAAAATATAAAAAAAATACATAAATATAATTTGCACCATGTTGCGAAATTGCCAATATAAATCAACTTTCACCAAAAAAGTATTCCGTTTGAAGTAGTTTGTCAATCTGAACACACTATGAACGCTTGATCTCCGTGCAATTGTCGGATACGAAAAATTTGTCGGAAATAAATTATAGATGGATTTGAGTAGTAGATTGCTATTCAATTCAATCCCGCAATTTGTTCGGCAACGATCCACATATTTATGGTAATTTAATGTACAAATTTATTCTGTTTGCTTGTTTGTGTATCCCGCTTTTATTGCGTCTTTCCCCCCATACGCACACTTACACTCGCGCGCGCCGCGCACGATCGAGAGAAAGATGTACAGCGACTGGAATGATGACTTCTGAATTGTATCTGCTTGAAAAAATCACTATAAATCATGCGGTATTTTTTTGGTTGCAAGTGTGTGTCTTTGTCTCTGAATCTCGAAGACGCTTTTTCGCCGGATATACGCATATGAAAAAAATAAACATTATTCACTATTTACTCATCAGCAATTGCTTCAATTTAATTTTTTTCTACGGTTCGGCGGCCGGTTTTTGCATGGTCATGATGCCAGGGAGTTGCTGTACATTTCTTTTTCCACCGCTTTGTTTTCTCTCTCGTACATGCATTTTTTTCTGGACGGCTGTCGAACACTCTTTCACACTTGGACAATGGAGACACAACTTCTTGGAGATTTCATCAGTTTAACGGACTACATGATCGAAAAAATCCCCTCGAACGAAAAAAAGAACGCTGCGTCTGCCGAACTCTGGCCATTTAACGTGTTTTCTGGAGCTGTCAGTTTTTTCAACACCCTAATTTTCATTGTATATCGATTAAGTGTAGCGTTTGGAAAGGGAACATTCAACCGTGTCAATACTTTGAAACTTTCTTTACCAAATCTCAGCATTTCGCTTTTCTCTCCAACAGCAGCCGACCAATTGTGTAACATTCAGAATCATTTATTTTAGTCGTTACGTTTTCGCCGACACGAGCCACAATGCAAATTAGAAAATGCTCCGTATAATTAGAATAAATTCTAGATCAACGATGAACTGAATAAAGAGCAACAATAAAAAAAGAAACAATAACGAAAACAACAGCATGTCGAGAGTCAATTTTTCATTGGAGCCGAAAACTTGTCGACTCTCTTTCTCTCCCTCCTTCTGTGTCTGTCTTGCTCGCATATCGTTATGTTAATTTCTCATTTTGAGTCGCATATCTTTATCAAAAATAAGAATCTCTCTTATTTCTGATTGGTTTCAGTAGTAGACAGCCGTCTAACTGGCATTTGGATAAATTGAAGCGTGATTTTTTCGAGAGAAAGCGCATGAGAGAGCATGAGACGTACGTCAGACGTGCGTTCTAAGGTGAAAATGAGAATTGCTCATTTCAAACCATTTTCACAACGCAGTTCAGTTGATTTGTAGTCGCATGCATCGAAGGAATTACATTCCAATGATTTATGAATGTTCAAATTCTGCACAAAACCCATCCAAGTTAGAGAGTTTTCGGTCTCGTCTAGTTGCCCTACTATTATTGTGATGTGTGGTCTTACATGCCATTCAAATGAATATTTTTTTGCGTAATGCCAGTTTTTGATGTGAAAAGCACTTCTATATGAAAAGCCTTGCAATATGTTCGTTTTAAAAATAGTCTTTGAGCAACTTCAGCTTGTCGCGCGTATTTTTTCCAACGGCAAAAGCTTGTGTTAATAATTGAAAAACTTAATAATATTGATTTATAATGTCACGTCAACCGTGAATATACAAACAATGAAAACAATGTTGAAATTACGTGAAAAAAGTGTATGTGCGTTTTTTCCAGGGCAAATTTGTTGTAAGAAATGAAAATGTATTTTACTTTCAAGCTCGAATGAAGGCGGCCAAGATTCACACGTTTCTATTGCATTATTGCACAGATGATTTAATGAATCGTTATTGCGAGCAAAAGAAACAGTCCTCATAGTAGCAGCGAGCGAAAATTTTTTGATATGCGAGGCAGTTGAATAAAAGAAAAGAAAAAAAAATATACGTACATAAACCTACGGCGCAAGACGAGCAGCTCGAATGGTGATCCTTGGGACTCTAAATTGATTTGGTAAGAAATTGGAGCCCATTTCCTCAGTCATTTTTGATCTACTCGACAGAGAGCAATGTTTCGAAAAGCAATTGATTTGTTGGTTGACAGAGCACAAACGCGCGATGACGAGTGAGAGAGTTTGTGAAAAGAATCATCGCAGGCTTCATCTCAATCAACCGTGAATCTCACAAGCGGTGCGGTTTAATTCACGATTTCCGTTCCGGAGATTCGCGATTTCTTGTCATCCTTTATCGTTTCATTTGAAATGCCTTGCTGCAGAAAATGCGAATTATGCCCTCTAGCATGCATTATTAACGTCAATATACGTACATAAATTTGCCGTTTGAAATCTCAACACAGCAAAATATTCAACTTGAAAGATGCAACGAGCCGCACTTTCTCGCAGCACATTCACACAAAAAAGCAACCTGTTAATTACCTTAAGTAACATCGGTGTGTTGTTCAAAAGTAAAGGTAACCTAGCTGTGCGCGCGAGAGAGAGAAAGAGGAGGAAAGCGATAAAAATGAGTGAATTGACGACAACCTAGAACTCACTCTTTCTCTAGTCAATTAACCAGTTCTCTAGCTCACGGCGGGTTCTCTCTCGACTCTTACTGCTGCTGCTGCTGCTGCGAGTGTAATTGTTCGATATTTTTTTGCTGTCTCACCTAGTAAAAAATGCGGCTCGGAATTTCAAAGTTGCAATTTTTTTTCAGATTTGTTGTTTGCTCTCGCCCACCACCACTAGTTCGCTTGATCTCGCGCACACTGCATTCGTTCAATTGCGTTTTTATTCGGTGCGCAATTACTCTATTTCCACTGAAAATTTATGTGTGTGAGCTGCTGTTGTTACATCATTGTTTCAAACTGCATTTTGGTTGTGCTTATTATTTTTCAGTTGTTATTCAAAGGTGGAGATCTGTTTTTTTCCCTATCTCTCTCTCATCGAGAATTCAACTTAACCGAATTTCAGTAAGCCGACAGATTTGATGAAAAACACAAAAAAAAAACTTGCGCTCGCGCATTACGTAAATATTAGCGATTATCAAACGACAAATGAAATGTAAAGGGCCGTTTGATTTCAGTGTGCCGATGCCGCACGGTGTGTGTGTCTGTGCTGGAGAACAATAATCATGGTTTTGAAAATTCACATGGTTTCCATCGCAAAAGTAGGAAAACTTGAGAAGACAATGAGTACTTGTGCGTATTTCGTAGATGTTGTTTTATTTTTTTTGCACAATTTTTTTTATTTTCGTGTGTCGTTTGTTTTTTTAACACTTCTTTCTCGCTGGATTCTATTGATCAATTTTCATGGCGTTTTTCTCAAGGAATACAATTCAATTATGGATACGATTGACGTGTTCCTAGACATTTGCATAAAATCGGCTGGTCCGAGAGAGAGTTGATTCGTATGATTTTCGCATTTGAGAGATAGAGACTCTCTATTATGGAGAGAGAGAGAGAGAGAGAGAGAGATCAATTGGCTTCAAAAGTTTAGCAAACGAACGGCGGCCAGCGCCGAGAGAGTGAAGGAAGCCGCAAACAACAAGCAAACTATGATAGACATAATAGATAAAAGAGGCAAATTCTTTCTTTTACTTCTGCTGATTATGAATCGTAGATTGCCAATTCAATTCGATTTGAACCGAGCAGAGCAGCGGGCAAAAAATGGAGAACGAGAATGAGAACGTGAAGAATGATTCTTTGAACGCAAAAATGCTCTTGTATTTTTGATCTATTTTGAATTGATGAGCATTCACATTTTTTTTCGAATTCAATTGGATACGTTAGTTTTATTCATTCATAGCGGTCAAATGATCCCGCTGACAAACACAATTTAAAGCCACTTTCAATCTGTTTGCAGTCAGTCGTTATTATTTCGAGCAATTTAAATGAGCGATTGGAACATCGAAAATTCAATTAAAAACAATACAAAGATTATATCAGATTTACCTGTCTAAAGTATGCTCGCTTTGAATACACTTCATTCGGACGCTTTTACTCTTTTCTTCTTTTCTCTATGACCATTTTTCTCGTCTCTCGACATCAATGTGTGCGTACTGTTCATTAACTCAGAAAAGAATGGATTTTTCAGTTAAATTAATGCTCAGTGCGCGATTTTAATGATTTTGCAAAGATGTGTGCAATTGCACAAGAGTTTTATCGTAGTTCCGAGCAAAAGAGTGATACAGCCATATTATGTGAGAGAGATTGTGTGATTCTCTATCTAGAAAAAAAGTACTACACAAAGCATTATAATCCAAGAGTTGTAGCTAACTATCCGATGTCATTTACTACCTTCACACACAAAACAATTGATGGTATTTTCTCTTCCATCCTATCAATTCCAAGAAATCAAGAGTCGATGTGAAATGAACGTACTGCAATAACCGTACAACAAAATAAAGCACAAACAATAGAAAAAAGCGTTATATTAGCGCCCGGTTATGACAACACACACATGATCGCTCAAAAAACTAGCTGGAACTTTGTTAAAGGGCAATCAAGAATGATCTGGCGTCGAGACATCAGATCGCCCGTGTACAACACACACGGTAACACAGCTGATATGTCTAGTTCAGCGCGCGGGTAACTAATTGAATTCGTCTTTTTTATCTTGTTCCATTCTCTGGCGAGGATGAGAGGAAGAAGATTGAAATGCTACGCTTTTTCCCGGTGTAATATAATTTAAATATGCCAAAGCAACGGACTCATCGAACGAAAGAAGCAACAGAGAAACAAAGGAAGAAATAAAACTGAACACACAACAAGATTATGAAACAATTGTTAATTAGAATCAATCATTTGTATATGAGCATAATTTACTTTGGGTGAAATCCGACAACACACAATGCCTCGCTTCGGAATGCCACATTTCTTGTAAATTACGCTGTTGCACCTTGCTCTGTCCTTTCTTTTCCTGCTCTCTCCGGGCATCAAATGGCAAAAAAAACATTTTATCCTTTCTTGCAAGTGACAAGCATTTTGGTGAAATAATTCATTAGCTGCGATCATTTAATTGCTTTGTAGCTTTGGCTACAATTGGGTCGTCAATCGCCGAGTTCTACAACAAAAATGCAAAAATGTTTACTTTTATTTGCTGCATGCAACATAAAGCGATAGCATATGCTGTCGAGATTGACGTATTTCCATTTATCCACTCATTTGTTTGTGAGTGAATGCTTGACTATGCATCTTTCCCTCTCTATTTCCCTCTCGAAAAATTCAAACGTCATTTTTGATTCATTCGGTAGCAGATAAATGGCATACATTGACGGGCAAAAAAACTTTGATAACGGTAGCTCTAAGACAAATCGCATTCGACTTATGTGGGATCACACGCCACGAATGTTTTCATTGGACATTCAAGCACACATCCACATTTCCATTCGCCGTTCGCCGTTCGTTCGCCCTTTTTGCTCGGCTTCATTTCAATCAACGCTCGTTTGCTGCAATCAACACAGTTTTTTATCGCTGTTATTATTTTATATTTTCATTGAACTTCTGTCATTTGATCGAATCACAAAGATCTCTGTAATGGCACACCAATGCAAATTCATCAATACGCGAGCTCACCCACGCCCACAGCTCTCCTCTCACATGCCATCAATTTTATTCCATTTATGAATTTTAATTGACACATTGTTCGCTGATATATTGTCCGTAAGATGGGAGATGCATACAGACAAATTCAACCGATCGATATAAATTAAATTATACACAACATCATCAGTTTGTCAAGTTTCTGGCTCCATTTCTCTCTCTCTCTCTCTCTCTCTCTCTCCCTCTCTCTTTGTGCCTGTCTGTCTGTCTGTCTGTCATCACATTCATTGGTGCTATCGACGAGATAATAATGCATTTGCAATCAGCAGCCGCAGCTCGCAGAACAAACAATGAGCTTTATCTTATGTTGCACTTTCACATCATAGAACTCTGATGTAGGAGAGACGTATGATATTCTAAAGATAACTTTTTGATATGCTCGGTTTGAGTTTGACGATTCGGGCGTGTAGATCAATTTTTCATTATTCGAAATCCAAAACATAACATTTCAGGTGCGCACGATTCTATATGAATTCCTTACAGATAAACCCTTGATTAATTCAAAGATTCCCATTGACTCTCCTTCTTGGATTTGTCAACATTTTTCGACAGCGGCTCTTTCAAAGTATTTTTGGCATTCTTCTTCGGATATGCAAAATTCAATTCAATAGCAAAAAAAAAAAAAAATGACTAACGTTCAATTGATGCAAATCAATAATGATTCTCCATATAAATTTTCTCTCAAATTTTTAAATCGATTTTTTGGCGATGATAAGGGTAACTTTCCAAATTTGGACGTTCAACGTTTTATGTACCGAATTCGGACCTAAGCCTTTATTTTTATGTGAAATAAGGCTCATTTTTGCAGTTAGATCGTAATTAGAGACTAGGCCCAAATATGGTCACTTTACCCTCATATTTGCTTTAATAAAATTCGACTTGAAAGACCCACTGAATAAGAACCGTTGCCCTATATTGACATTGTCGTAAAAATTAGTCATGATGTTTATATCTCTGAATTAGTCATTGTCACGCATTTGAACACCTTGAAAATTGTTCATTGAATAGTCGTGTCGACCACATTTGGGCATCGAACCATTTTCTGTTTGACTATCGGCGACACATTTCTGGCTAATTCGAACGTTTTCGGTAGCTCGAAAATGAAGCGCTAAACAGATTCGTCACTTCCAGAAAACGTGACATAAGTCAAAGACTATTGGCGATAGATGAAAACATCAATTGACGACACCTGTCAAGTAATTTCTTCATTGTAAATATTTTTTTGTACGAAAAGTGAAAATAATACATGGTATTCCATTGAATGAAGTTGTTGTATTTTTCATCAATTAGATCGTTTGATGTTACGTGATCTTATTGTCGATGAATTGGCACAACGAGCAACGAATTCGTTATTATGCAAAACACTGAATACATCAAAGCGCATCGTTTTGGACGAAAAATTCTTGCTTAGTAGCTGTGGGAACAACAGCAAATTAAACCAAATTCCCAAATCGAATTTATTTTATGATCGGTTGAATTAATTATTTACCTACAAATTCGATCTGTGCGTGATGACGACGAAGATAAGAAAAGGCAGCAAAAGAGAATTACGGCAAAACCGACTCGCTCAAAATTCGAAACGGAGTAGAGCTGAAAAACAGAAAAAGAAAATAATTTCAAAACTTTATTCTTCTTTAAATTTGCGCATTCTCCTCGGTTGTTTTAACATAATCGAAAAAAGAAATGTTCCGTTTTGAGAGTATTAACTTGGGAAAAGTAGTAATTCTCTCTCATTTTTTTCGTAAAGAATAATCATATTTCATTTTTATTGCTGTGACGATGGGTGCAAAATCAAGATAAAGCGTTGTCAATGCAACTAAGCACCATTTTATGTGCACTTAAAAAAGCCTAAAAAGCCAAAGCAACGAAAAATATTCAAAAAAATGAACCGCAACACAACGAAGCGAGAAAAAACTCCATCGTGCAGCTCATCCATTACTATGGATACGTTGTCGAAATTCAATCGTTTGGTATTCACAACTGAAATACTTGAGCCAGTAATTCATTCTCGTGTGCTCTCGTATGAATACCGCTGCCGGAAGAGCTGGCGCTTGCTAAGAACGTTGCCAACGAAATTATTAAATAAACTCACAGAGATCGTCGAGTTGTGAATGTTGCCACAGTGATAGAATGTTGTTCATGCCGATAGATTACATGCTATTATATATAATGTGAAAACAATTCCATCACATGAAATGATTTTAGCCAACTTTGTATGTATGTGTCTTCAATTTAGTGCATTTCGTTCGGCATGATTGTGTTTTTCGCTGCCCTTCTTTTTGCTGTTGAACTTTTCGCCGTCTGAAACCGTCCGATAAGTAGCCGAATTACACGAAAATGAAATCACGTACCACCAAATAGCACGCATAGTGCTGCAACAACGAGAATAGCACAGCTTGTACAATGTGACTACTGGTCATAAAACAACTCACAACAAATATTGAGAAATTGGCGGTAAAAATGGCCTATGTGTGACGTAAACATGCTAACGTAAACATATCTGATTATTGTTGTTTTTTGCTTCACGGTTCATTTTTTATAATTTTTTACTAAAATCCATCCAACCTTCGAATTATCAGTGGCGTCGTGCGAGTAAAAGTGTGTGCGGTTGATCAACGTAATGAATTCTTTTTTCTGAATTTGCTTTATTTGTTCTTCAAGGCGGAGATTTCTCCAAACCCTTTTGTAGAGAATAAACAAATTCGGAATGACAATTGCCATACTCGATGAATGAACTATCCATTGTGCATACAATATAAAGTGGATTTACACGTGCTATGGGTCATAATAGTTTGCTTGTGCCAATTTTGAAGTCTCGGAAATTCTTGCACGTAATCTAACAAACGCTCTTTGAATTGGACGTATTAATTTATGGGACGCAGTCCTAGTCAACATTTTTATAGTGCATCAAATTTCAAGAATAGAATTGGAATACTTGGAATGTGCCATCAATTAATGCTGCCTCATTTTCTTATTAATTGCTCAAATTTATTCCCTCTTCCTCTTTTTCTCTCTCTCTCTCTCTCTCTCTCTGACACACACACACACACATATTCTTGGCTTCCCTTGTCACGATGCGATTCAAATTATGATGATTCGTTCAATTGAACTGCAAATTGGTCAAAATCTGCTTCAAATTGGTTACTTTTATCACATTTTGGCGCTTTCTACAAATTTTTCTTAATCGTTGTCTATTGGATTGAGCAATCTTTTATTTAAATTTTGATGTTTCTAGCCTGAACATTTTAGGATTTACACATAAATTTGGTCGAACCATCAAATAAGGCATTGAAATTGGACAGTTATAATTTTGAATGGACTAACAAAACACAAATTTCAAAGCCCAACTAAATGCATCTGGATGAGAAAAAAAGCTAGAAAGAGAGAGAATGTAATCTAAATGGTTAACGTGTCAAAGAATATAGTTGTTAGGAAATTAGTATTTTGCTGGTACATGTTGTTGATAAAAATCTCAAATGATGTTCATGCAAACAATTCAAGCAAAAATTTGCAATATATTCTGAGGTTTTTCGGCCGAGTGTTTAATAGTCGCAACAGTGAGTTTACGGTCATTTTCACATGGAATTAGTGCGTGTGATTTGATTATGATCTGAAGTGATTAGACTTCTCTGAAGTCCGCTCCGTTCCACGGCACTCTATCACGATCATTAAAATTCAATCACATCATCTATCTGTGAAAATCTATTACCATTTGATTCTAAACATATATGCACCAATTCTGATGAATGGATGATTTCCATTTGAAATCGACTGGCGGCTTAGATTTTTTGGAACGAAATTAACATATCAAATGAGTGTGTGTATATATTGTGATTTATGATATATTTCACATGTTCCGCTCTCTCTTTCATAGGTCGTCATCGAACTGAAAAGTGTAACGCGCTTTAATAAACACATTTCAATTAATGTATGCCATCGTCGCGAAGAACACTTAAACGAGGCGGTAAACGCTTGACCATCATGTGTGCCATCATCCAAATGGTGACTGTAACACATTTCGAAAACTCCATGAGAATTAAGCCCAACGATTTTGTTGCGATCACTTTGCACCGTAGTGTCAATTCAATGGCCAAGAAAGTGAATTAACTGTATGCACAGTGCACACATTGCTGCTTCGATTTCTGTAGTCTTGCATAAATACAGTCGAGTTACATGTTAAAAAGAAGTTTATGGAGTGAAACATGTAGTAAATTTAGATCAAAATCAGAAGATGCAAACATTTCCTATGACATTTTAATCACAATATACGAAATTGCAATGAAAAAAGGTTAAATTGGTTTGAAATACCAATTCTGGAATATGAATCCACACCTCAATGAGATAATTTAACACATCATAATCAATTATGAATTGCAAATCGATCATTGACTTTGGCAATGTGCGATGCGAAATGCAAACGCTCATCAAAATGCAATAACAATCGACGAAAATAGAACAGAGCGAAAACAGTTTCAGTTTGATTGAATGAGCGCATTCTATCTATTCATTCGATAAATCACAGTATTCACAATTTACTGAAATTCACTCAATCGTGCGTCTTAACCATTGATATGGATCGGATTCTGAATATGATCGGCACAAATTTTGCATGTCACATTTTTGATTAGATTCTGTTGGGCTCGAGTGGTGTGTTTGTGCTTGAGTTTGACATCGCCGAAGAAATTGAAAGGTAGAATTCCGTTAATAATAGAAACGCGTTGACTGCGACCCACAAGTTGCCCCATGTGAAGTTTTGAGAATGAAATTCCAAATAAGAGCTACTTTTAAATGAGATCTGAGTTGAGTTCCTGTTAAATAAGTTTTACCGTAACGTTATTCAGTACTCCATAATTTGTCTTGTCTTTCGAAGGTTCGGAAGTATAACAAATACAAATCGCTTGTAGGTGTGAAAATTTCTCTCGAATGCAGAGATAGCTGCTGCTTTGAAACTAGACACCAAGTTCATGAGTGTAACGAACCATTTGTTACATTCTAATTATGAAGTTGCCATAAAATGGGTTCAAGTGACGCATATATTTCGGCTTTTTTTGTAGATTCTTCTCTATTTCTCCGATCTTTTCAATAGAGCTGAGATGGGACGCGATATGCGGAACGATCTTTGAAAAATATACAAAATATATTTCATGGCTTCGTGCATTTTTTCTTTTGTATTCGTTTCAAATATTTCATTCGTTCGAATTTGAATCGATGTAATAAAAGTGCCTCATGCATTTCCAGGGGAAATGATAAAAGCAAACATTTCTGGCATGTTTTAAAAATGTGTCGTCCATCAACAGTTCATCAACATTTTGGAAGATGCTCACCGATTCAGTTGATTAAAAAACGTTTGGCCTCTATTCGGAGGAAAATACTATCATAGTAAAACATGAAATTCCCAGGTTTCCGAACATTACATTATTTTCCCAATGTTGTTTGCCGTCATGCATTTAAAAATGGAGTCAGCTCTTTTGTGCAGTCCGTCGGGGGTAATTATTTGTCGATTCATACTCCATAGTGTCTCTCTGGGGATCCAAAGTGTCTCTCGGTCTTACGTAGTTAAAAGCATTTCATATTCTATGTGGATGGTAATAAAACGTAGTCAAAATCGCTCAGTCCAAATTAAATTCATCGAAGAAGTTTGCTCCAGTTGCGAAAATGATAGCTGCTCTTACACAAGATAAACAAACACGTGTCTGTTTCAATCATATTTTGATTAGATCTGTTTGTGGATTTGTGCGACTTCATAGTGGAAATTTGAATTTATAATGGCGTGCTTATCTTTCGCCGAGCAGCATTTCCAATTTTCTTCTGCCGCTTTGTCGTCGTCTTTGTGCAAATTTTTATTTGACACTTCTGAAAAGGGTCGTCTAAACGATGTGAAAATTGAAAACATTGCGGATAAATGCTCTTTGATTGGATAAAATATGGCAACGGAATAGGGGCGAAGAGCATTTCAAAATATTCACGAATATTCACTTATGGTATTTCATATTCAATTCCATCTAATCTTGAAATGGGAAGCTTTTCATGGTCGCACTGTTTTTTACTACTTTCAGTTGAATTTGATGTACGGTTTGAATTATTAAAACACTTGTACAATACATGTAATGCATTCGGCTAGGGATTAGTGCACGTAGGCGCTACCGCATGCGTAGACGCACCTTCACAATTACGCTCATACTTTCGTGTGAGCCATTTCGTTTTTTATCAAGCGGATCGTGCTTGTATGGGATTGGAGAGCTCTTCGAGAGTATGCCAATTGACCGCGCCATCTTATTTCACATCGGTGAACTCAATTTAGATCCATTGTAATACGAACAAAATGTTTATTAACACAAATAATAAAAACAAATGAGTCATTGAAACGATTGGAATTTCACATCAATACTGCTGCCCAATAGATGGCGCTGGAGAAGGGATATGATTAAAATGTCTCAAATAGCACGGTCCTCTTGTTTTTTATTGAAAACTCATTTATCTTTTCACTTTCACTAGAACATGGCAATCAATTGAGCTGTTGATGTTTCGGAATGAAAATGATAAAACAATTCAACGGAATGAATATGTCCATTGTAAACCAATGGTTCTTATCAATGATAAGAAACTGAATTCTTTTAAGTTCAAATTTGAAGCATGTCAAGATAAGCATGTTACGCATTTTGTATGTTTTTAAACAAGACGAATTCTCTAATCAAATTCCGTTAAAACGAATATTCACGAACAATAGATGTAAAAAAGAATTGTTTGAAATTCTTTTGCTCCATAGAGCTGATTAAGAAATGGTACGATATCGCAATATGCATTGAACATGTGTAATGAATTGCATTTACTAACGGATCGTCGTAGGACGGATACAAGTTAAAAGTAGATTTTTGGTGAGCATGAATGAATGTAGCATCCAATTTTTCTGTCAGTACTTTGTGTCAGCTGAAAAGAAATTATATTACTCGCCGTTTTCTCCCTCTACAAATCTCACCAATTTCATTGAGATCAAACACTTTTTCATCCTAGAAACATTTTATTTCACTATCTTCGTCGTGTACGAGTTTTACACAAGTTGCAACTCAGGAAGTAGCATAATGTTGGCATTTTACCCAAAACTAAGTTCACTGCCTGTAGTTTTCTATCTCTTGATTCGCTTATTTCCTCTTCTTTTGCTCTATCGCACACTTTGTGGTGAATCAAACACACGATTTGTGCGCAAACATTTGCCCGCTTAATGAAAGAGAGAGAGAGAGAGAAATGTGAAGCGAGCCATGTTAATTCTACTCTGAAATGGAAAACATTCGTTTGAACATGGTGAAAACTTTACATGTTTGATTGAGTGCACCATTTCAAATACCTTTGCACAATACAAAAGCCATTCCATAATCAGTTTTTTAGCGATGCAATGTAAATATTTCGTTGCTATTGTTCGATTGGAATCGTGACCGTCACCATCGATGCAAATATAAAATTATGAAGATATGAAATGGAAAGAGTTCGCAAAATGACCATAACATCGCACTGAAATTACTTTATTAAGAAATCATCAACAAGTTGGATTTTCGGAAAGTATAAATGCGCCACAAGTGTTTTATTTTTCAAAATAGTTGAGCATCTTTTGAAACAGTATTGCAAAAAGTGTGAGCACATTGATAACCACAGCATATGCAGCATGTGCCGATTGTTGTGCGTAGAGCGAGACAGCTATAGTGACGCAGTAGCAATCTCAGTCCTACAAATTGTTCTAGCGTTTTTAACATTACTTTTCATATGCCAAATCAACGCATATGCCCCTTCACAGCACTCACTTATGGAACACTGTTATAAAGTATGCAAAATTATCATGTCGTGCAAACACTTGGTTTTAAATATTACCTGTGATAAAAATTTCTATTGTTGCTACAAATAAATGCCAGTCGGTCAGCCAGGAGCACGCGGCGCGAACACACACATGCACTTTGACTATAATATCCATGTCGTCGGTAGAAAAACCGTGCAACAAGAATAAACTAAACATTCGCGCTGAGTGGACGAAACATAGATTCCTATAGATTCAAGTCGAAACTGTTATAATGCACATATTCTATGATTACTATGGTCTGATCATTATCATGTGCGAAGATGGCGAGCACAGTTCTTTGTATTTGGAGGTATTGTGGTTAAGATTCGAATGAGTGCAAAAGACGTTCGCCAAGAGAGCCATAATTGTTGGCATGCAGTAGCATGGCGGGTTCTAAAACGCGAATTAAATTGATATCAAATATGAAGAAAGAAATAAAAGAAACTCCTGAAATGAAATAATAACCTGAAAATTTCCAAATTCTTCACAAAAAAAAAATAATGTATTTTTGGATTTTCGTTTTTGTGTGTCCCATCAAATTTTTGCGAAGTAGTTTCTAATATTTATTGTAATTTCCTTATTGTATTAAAGTATAAGAAAAAATCATGTTTCAAATCATGATAGAGCTTAATTCAAAGCAAAACGTCGTTAAGAGGTCAAATGTATTATTTGTCTGCTCGCTCGAAGTCCAAGATAATCATTCTACGATAAGCGGTATCTCTGCCTCTATATTTGGGCTAAATACCTCATTCAATTTGATGGTAAAGTATTTTTCCTATGTTGTTATATATAAATTACGAGATGGGTGCGAAGTTTTGAGTACTCCATTTTTTGCTCTAAAATTACAAAAAATGCCGAAGGTGATAAAATAAACAGCGAGGTATTGCGCATCGTTTGAAATGAATTTTTGATTATGAACAAAATTGGCTTTGTTTACACATTGAGTGTAGTTTAGTGATTAACAATATGTAAAAAACTGAATAAAAAAGTATTTCATTTGTTGATTTTCTAATCACAAAGCTATTTTTGTGAGTGGTGGCGACGTGAGGCCTTTTTGAACCCTATCAAAAAGCTGCCGCTGGTGGAACAAGCGGATTCTAAAACAACAATTGAATTGATATGAAATTTATATACTGCGGATCAACGGTTGATATTGAAATTTCAAAAGAGAATATTAAGTTCATATTTACAATCTAATGGAATGATTTGTGTTTAAACAAAAGCGACCTAAAAAATGGAAAATATGAGGAAAGCCGTGAACGAGAATTCCTTTGAGAAACAATCCCTGCTTTGGTTGAAGCCCCAATGAAACAATATATAATTTTTCGATCTCAATATATGTGTTTCGCAAAATTTTCAGTACAATTGAATTCAATACTTACAGGAATGCCATGTTATTATTGGAAAAGCAATCAAAGCTGCTGAAATGAAGCAGAAAAAAGTAGAAATGCTCAAAAAGACATCGCCGAAAATTGGAAATTGTGAGTTGGACATTGAAGTTTTTTTTTTTTTTTGAAAGGGATTCCTAAAGCGAATATTTATCGGCGACAGATCGCCATTAAATTCAACTGCGTTATTTTATTAGAATGTATTCTCTGCTAAATTTCGCACATTTTGAAGGACAAATACTAATTTTCTGATAGTTTTGGTTGTTGCTTCTAACGATCTAATCAAAGAAGCCAAATCCAAGTGAAGGTTTTATTTAATCCGGTGACTTTCAACGTTAAGCATTGATGATTTAACTTGACTTGATGAGTGACATGAAATAATGAAATTTCGTTTTTGCCGTCTCTAGCTGTCAAGCATTTTCGATTAAATGTCGGCGATTTATTGCAATCCCGTGTAGAAATAAAGTAACTGACTATTTCGGAACGTAGCCGGCTGACTATGGTTGACCTTTTTCAGTACAAAAAAGAGATGTTAATCAGTTAACTGCAATCGTCTTTAGTTGCTCATTTTGAAACAATCGTCTGTTTGTTTCCGCACGGGATTTCGTTAGATTCCATGAGAATCAATCTGCAACTTGTACTCATTTTAATCGAGAGATCAAACTTTAATCACAATTTAATTTGCTCTTTCATTTCAGAGATGCTGTATTATTAGAATATTTATCAACGAAAAGAAAGTGACATCTTGAACCAGTTGACTGCTTTCGAGCTGTGTTTGAGAGTTCTTCAAGACAGGGAGAGAGAGAGAGAGAGAGAGAGAGAGGGAGGGATTAAGCTAGCGCCCTTTTCAAATGATTGATGGTATGTATTTTTGGCATGACATGAAAATGGATCGAATGTTACAATGTGGATTTTTATTTACGAACATCCAACAGAAAATACCACATGAAATGTTAATCGAAATTGCGACGAAATATAAAATAGGAATTTATTGTGTCAAGAAAACACGTTCGATATGTGCGTTCTCTCTAGAACGAATCAAATTCAATCAGTACACTAATTGGAATTGATGGGAGCAATATTCAAAAGAAATAAAAGGGTGTATATTTTCGAGGACATTCCAGTACGGTAAATATTAAATCAGCTTAAGTCAGCTGGCCTAAACTACCAAAAACAAAATTTTAAACGGAACGTATACATTATGATTTCAGAAAAAAACTGTGTGATGCAAAACGTGATGATCTATAGCCCTATTTTATATATTACACGAAACAATACAGTTCAAAATCCTTTGACATTTAACGTTGCAATCACACTGTTTTCTCATGAAATCTTCATATATTTACTGCTTAAATGAAAGCCAAATAATGGAAGAGAAACGTTTTGGTCCTTTTCATTAAAATCATACAATCTCGCACAAAACGGTGATTTTTGGGATCGGACGAGGCAAACTGACGCCATTTATCGATTTTCAAGAGCGAGCTTCGCAAAACTTCTCTTCCTCTACGTGCTACTGCTTTATCCCTGCGTGCGTCTGCTCTTGATTGCTGTCGTTGTTATATTATTTCTTTTATTGTTTGCTTTTGGCTCCTATCGACGGAAATTCGCCATTTGTCGATTTTTCATTTATGAGGAAATAGAAATCGCATAAAAGCATGTTGACACAAAGCCGAACTTTGGGTCAAATCGTAGGACAAACCATTTATTCTCAATCAGAGCGCTGTAAGCATAAAATAAACTTCAAATATCGAACTAAACGAGAAAAAAACACACTAACACACACAAACTTGTTGATAAGGGAGAGTAAGGGTGAAGCAGTGAGAGAAAACATACATTCAGTGACGGTTCTGTCATAATGATGTGAAAATGTGTGAAGCCAAATGAGAAATTAATTGAATTACGCGGTTTGTATGGCATTTGGCTGTTTGAAGGTTCGGGAATTGTGTTTATTCCGTTTTAAAGGGCAAATAAGTCGGTGTATTCGCTATAATCTCTGTTTTGGATTGCAATCAAACAAGCACACATTTTTGGAGAATCCATCATCCAAATGAAGCTCGATTTCTATTTTATTTGCCAAATGCAATTAATTCTATAAGACACACACACATATGTACGCACGCGAAATTCCAAATAAAACTTCCTTTTTGAATCGATCGAAAATTCTTTGAATATTTCATGATTGTCTGATATCATGGTGATTTCGATAAACGAAAATTACCAGCGAATTTAACCTTGACGGAAAATCGAAGGAATAAAAGCAAATGCATTCATAACAAACAATTTAGAATAGACCATACGATATGGTTTTCCCTTGGCTCGATTGATTGCACTCGCAAAAATAAATATTTTATTTTTTACCGTCAAGTTTCGCAATTTTCAATGATTCTCTCTCTCTCCCTCTGTGCGTGTGTGTGTGCGTGTGTGTGTGTGTGTGTGTGTGTGTGTGTGTGTGTGCGTGTGTGTGTGTGTGTGTGTGTGTGTGTGTGTGTGTGTGTGTGTGTTGAGTAAACTGTGGCTTCAAAAATGAATTTACTCGACTGTTACGACTCAAATTGTTGTTAAATTGAGGCGATCGATAACTAATGGTCGAATTCTGATGTACTGAACGAGTCATTGTTGTTGAATGGCAAATAATTTTATTGTTATTTAGAGAGTCATTGTTGAAATTCGACTCATCTAGCGCCTCGATGATAAATAGCTTCATACAAATGATTCATCGACACCAGCTAATGATTGTTCACCCGCTGTGAATGCGAATTAAACTACAAATTTAATCAACATCGTAATGGAATGTCGAAAATCTTATAGAGAAATGGCGCATGTTTCGAAAATTTCGAACAAGTATCCATATTTCGTGATATGTAAAAGTTAATGGTTGAAATGTTCAACTTTTTCTTTGCAAAGCTGAAAATGGTTTCCTTTCATGAATTGGTTTCCCTTGAATGCTGAAACCGATTCGGCCATATATTCATCGGCTCACATTCTATGATAGAAAAAAATATATAATTTCTTCGATATTTCAATGTTCAAGTTTATTATCAGTAAACTTGTCGTTATATTCAGATATGTTCAAATGCTGTATTCTTATCAACTTTTCAAGTTATTCAATGTTACGCGTGTTTGATATTTTCGGATGAAAATTATAAATCAATTCAACGGAATGAAAATGTCCATTGTAAACCAATGGTGTGAGAAATATGATAAGAAACTGAATTCTTTTAAGTTCAAATTTGAAGCATGTCAAGATAAGCATGTTACGCATTTTGTATGTTTTTAAACAAGACGAATTCTCTAATCAAATTCCGTTAAAACGAATATTCACGAACAATAGATGTAAAAAAGAATTGTTTGAAATTCTTTTGCTCCATTGAGCTGATTAAGAAATGGTACGATATCGCAATATGCATTGAACATGTGCAATGAATTGCATTTACTAACGGTCAAATGTATCCGTTACTATTTTATCAACATTGCATCCGATCACATACGCATAGTTTTCTATTGCCTTTCAAATTTAATAAAACATATTAAGATATTTAGAATAAGAGAAGTTCTTAAAGACTGGAAAAAGTCCCACTTTGATTCGAAGCCGAAGTTGTAACATTCAACTTCTGAGCTCTTCGAAACAACAAATAAATAATAATAATAATAATAATTAACAATTACAAAACATACTCGGACACAAATGTGACTGAAATATATTTTGGCCAAACATCTTTCAATTTTCCCAATACAACTATTAGAAAAAGCTTTAATCTACTCCTCAAAAATTAAAGTACAGTTTAAAACAATAAAATCAATGATATGAAATATCTGCAAAATTTATCCGATGCTGTTCTGATTATCCGTTCAATAATGCATGTGATATAAATTGCCGAGTGTCTTGCTGCATTTGCATTTTACGAGTGTAGAGCATTGGCTTTTCTCCAGAAAATTTATTAAATGTCTTTCCATGGCTACAATTTTCATGATTTTGAGACTCCGCACAAAACAATTCTGCAAAATATGCAACATAATTATTATTACATCGTGGCAAAAGGTCTCATTCGTGATGAATCATTCAGAATTGTGTTTGATTTTTAAACATGAATATAAAAAACATGAATGCAGAATGTATTTTGCAGACAGATCCATTCGAATGCATTAAATAATTTGACAGAAGCAAAATTCTACCATCGTGCGGCTTTATGATATATAAGTATATGTATTAAATTTCTCGCTGAAGACTGTCAGCGCCCCCATCAGATTTCTTTGTCGAACTAGGAATCAATGTCAACACAATCTGAATTGAGTGCGTTTCATTCCGAATAGCCGTTTGAGAAGAAATTTCATGTGATGACTTTCAGTTTTCATTTGGTTCCCTTACAATATAGATATTGTCATTGACATCATATATCAAACATCTCAAATGATGGCTTCCGTAATTTGAGCCTATATATGAATAGATGCATGGATACCCCGATATTCAAATCAAATCACGTTATTAAACGCACTCATTCTGAATATTACGTTGATATATGTTGACAGCGACGTCAAAAATACGAGAAAAAGAAGAGGAAGAAACGCAGAAATTGGTAGCCGCCCGATGAATTCTACATTTTGACCATTTGTTTCTACCCAAAATCATCTTTCCAGAAAATAAAGCTTCTGTTGCTCGGGAGCCATGCGCGAATGCTCAAGACCAAAATATTGTGTAATCAATTGTTGTTACAGTATTGAAATTCCATAATAGATTTTATGCATCCCGATTGAATGTGATTTTTGCCCTGGAAGTTTTTCGGCTACGCAGTAAAATAAATATTAATGAACAAGCGACATTGAAAAATGATTGACTGAATCATCTCTCTCCGCTCAAGTGCTATGCTTCTGGCTCCAATATTTGGTGGCAAAACAACAATGCCAAATAAATAATACAGATGATGTGAATTTTGTGATTCAATTGGCACTGGGAGTTTCATTCAGGTATAACTCAGCTAATCGCATAAGTACACAATAATTGCACGTTCATTATAATATTTAGCGCTCGTAAAAAAGATTTGTGCGCAAGAGAAGAGAACAAGTATTCGATTCGGTAAGTTCGGTAATATATGTGCGCCCTACATCTTAATGCATTCAGTGTGATATTTTCATTAGCAATTTTGATAGGAAGCAAACCAAAGCCGAAGACCGATTTTGCTTCAAGCAAAAATAATTTTGATGATTCGGAGATTAAATGCGACATGGCTCGGAAAACTCAATTTATTCAAACCATCAAAATTCAATCAAGTAAAGTGGAAGATTCCAAGAACTAGATTCCAATTGAAGAAAGAGCGCAAAAGTTTGTCAAACAGTTTGATGACACTGATTTATTTTTTTTTTTTTTTTTTTTATACACCGCCAAAGACTGGCTGTTTTTATTCATTTTTAAGTAATTACATATCTGACAGGGAAAAGGTAAGGGTCATTAATCGATTATATCGGATCTCACCACCATTAAAACCTGTATCTTTTCTTTTAGAAAAATCCATTCAAACATTGCAAGGTTGAATGATTAAAAATACAATATGTATAAATACAATATTACATTCGATAACTATGCTAAAAATATCACATAATCACAATATCACAATATTAACAATGGTGATGAAATTCAAAAAGAAATGGTTTAATTACAATCATTGGATTTGTTGTTGTTTCAACATAAGATTCAATTTATCACAGGCAACTAATTGAGATTTAAAATTTACACGAGAAGTTGGTTCTTCAAACAGTTCATCAATGAAGTTTGCAAGTTTACACATCTGATTTATTGGTGCCGTATGTTCATTAATAAGTGATAGATTTTTTATTCTAAAAGACTCCACCGACGATTCACGAAGATTGAATGGGTTTGAATGAAGTTTATTTCATCATTTCACATAGTTTTTTTTGCCTTCTGGGAAATCGGAATTTATTTTGTCACCGGAAAATATGGTTTTTGTGATTGAAAATGCGTCGTGTGACTGCTCACGTTCAGTGGCGAACTTCAGCTGGCATATTATAAAACCACTTTTTTGGCTCCATCACTTACTCTAAGTGATTTTCAAATTGAAAATTATATAATTCCTCTTCGAGTGTTTTTATTAAACATTCAGAAATGTATTTTATTTTTGGGTTTAGTTGAGAAATTGTTAAACAATATATCATAATTTTTTCACCGCATATCGATGTTTCGTTTCGATATTTTCCATGCTTCCAGATTTTTTCCATTTCCTGTTCCATGTTACAATATTTTACTCTCTGGGTTCATTCCATTTTACTGGGTCGTTCAATGGAAGATCGAAACATTACTTGAAAAAACATTATTAAGAATAAGATTCATATGTGGCTGTGAATAAGTCGTTGTCATGTCAGCAGTTGATGGGCGAAATCGCGCACATGCTCCAATCGCCACCACAACCAATTTCAAGCACATTCACGACAAATACTTGCCGACTTTATTGTTATCTTATAAAATACGGCGCACGTCAACAATATCAATCCATACGAGCGTTAGTAGAATTTTTTCGGTTATACAGTCCACCGATCAACATGCAATACAACATTCGGAGTCTCCGTGTCTCAGCTTGGGAACAAAACAAGCAAGAATAGTTTTTGGTGCTGTCGCATTTCTTTTTTTCTTGAAACAATGACAAGATTGATTATGTGCACTGTTGTTGCGCACTTTCCAACGAAATAGAGAATTCGCTGCCAGAAATTCGTTCGGATAAAAGACAATAAATGCATCACTTGTCTTTATGTTCTTGTTATTTCGGAAACAATACACATGCATTGATTGGCATTAAGATGGGAAATGTGTTGGCATTTCTTTTCTCATGCAAATCGCTCTTTTTCTTTGCATTCAACATTTCACTACTTTCGGATTTGTCATATTGGTTTCATATGACAATTTCAACAAGATTTTGTTGAATATTTATATTTCGCTAAAAATAGAGACGAACATAACTTTACCCTTACATTTTTAGAGACCCAAATTTGATTTGGCCATGATTAAAGAAGTTGGATTTAACTTAAGTGCATCTGAGGATTCAAAATAATCGATAAGTTGAAATAGGAAATGTAAAGATAAATTGATTCAGATGTTGAACGGCATGTTAAGAGCCATGCAAATTAGCTATGGAAACGGTCAAAATTACGGTCATTATCGATGTGAATGAACGTGCATGTGTAAAATGACACTCATACTTACTACATGTACTATTGCAATAGATAAATAAATTCATTGTGATGCTCAGAAAATAGTGATGAAAGATAGATGAATAATGC
The DNA here is from genome assembly GCA_028476595.1 of Obolodiplosis robiniae. Lineage (NCBI taxonomy): Eukaryota > Metazoa > Arthropoda > Insecta > Diptera > Cecidomyiidae > Obolodiplosis > Obolodiplosis robiniae. Next base: position 39,649,617 of record CM052016.1, read on the forward strand.
TGAAAAATGTAGCAGATTTTATTGAATTTATTTGCCTTTCTCAGACGAGCCCAACAAAAGATAGATTCTTAAAAGATCACAAAATTTTCGCAGACACATTTTATGAGAGGGTCGAAGTAAAAAGGGCTGATTGTGGCGTAAAGAAATATCTCGTCCTCAACAGAGATTTGAAGAAAGAGCCAAGAAATATGCCATGCAATTCCATTATTTGACACAATTGAATCGAATATGCACAATAGAATTGAATCGCTGGGAATAATAGTTTCTTCTGTAGAAATTGCATATCGAAACGACACAAAAATGATTCGCATTTCAAAGCGACACAAAATTCTGTTATCTAGTCAATACGACGCATGTAATTGCAGTTTGCACAGTGTCTGTGTTTCGCTTTCTCATGCGATACGATACGCGTGTCGCTTCGTTCGAGCAAATAAACGTTGTGTCACTTTGAAACGCGACGCATATCTTTTGCTCACGTTGAACCGATAACTGAATTTGGTTTCGCTTTGAAATGCGACAGCAAATGATGACTCACATCTTATAGCCTTTCATATTTCTTTATTCATAAATCTCAAAGTACTAATGAAAAAAACTCTTTGCTCCAATTTCTTTGATATTGAATGTCGTAATTTTTATTGGAAATAAGAAATTGTTCCGGATAACAATGACAACCAGAAATATTCGCTAGTCTTCTTTTGATATAAAATGATTTTAGAAATATTTAGTCATGAAAATTTAACTTTGTTGTGCTCAATATCAATCGAAACTATTCCTCTAAATGACAAAATGCAAATGCAATCCAGTCTTAAGTTCAACAATGTTCGTCCGGACTCCAAAACTGCAAACAGAAAAAGAAAGAACATAATCAAATTAAATAAATCAAAAAATATCCATGTGAACTGTGAATTCACAACAATATCAACAAAAAATTACGGCAGTACCTTCCTCAAAACGTATTAATTTTCAGCATCAAAATCATCTTCATCTTCATCGCTCGAAAATCGCTCAGCCAGAGTAAAGTCCCGTGTGGAATCGTCTTCATCGTGCTTCAATTCACGATAAAATTTAGTTGTTTGAATATCAGCCGTTGCATGTTGTATAAGCGACTGCAAATCGTTGTATTTTGATAAGGCGATTGAACGGGGAATAATGTACAAATATCTTAGCCTTTCTGCTAAAAAATCTTCTTTCGTACACGAATGCTGGAAATATATGATGTTGACGTTATTTCCACCATACTCTACAGATTTGAATGACAGCGGAGTGTGTTTTTCGTAGATCATTTTCTGATAATTACTCCAACGGATTGTTTTGCCATCGCTCGAATAAATCCCGTTTTGTACAAGACATTCCAGTGCTTTAGATGAGAAAAAATCATTTGCCTTCATTTCCATTGCAATAAATTTTGGTTCAGTACTTTTCGCCCCTCCTACCACTTGTGCCATATCCCTCGGCAAAAAAACTCGATCCAAAGTTTTCAATTTTGATAGTAAAAATTGATGTGACCTATCACAACTATTTCTGGTATGTCCTGCCATAGAAAAGTGCTGCTCAATCGACTGTAGCTCGGAATTTGTTGTGAAGTCAAAAAACTTCTTCAACATTAACGACATCTGTATGTTTCGCGTTATTTTGGATGGATTGCTGAACAATAAAATTGTTTTCGTATCTGATGGCAAATTGTTTTTGAAATGTTTGTACAAACAGGATGCTATCTCATACGATTCGCGGCCGGCCACCGATTCATCCCTCAAATAATAATATGTAATGTTACGCACTTCATCATAAATCGAAAAAAAACTCATCCACAATTTTTTTTTAAAAAATATTGCGCTGTCGCTTAAATACGGTAAATCCACCGCATCATGTAATTTGAATGAAAAAACTTCGGTGTGTTCTTCTGGCATTTCAGCTTTTTCAACCGAATCAATCAAATCTTTTTTAATGCCACGAAGTAAATCACGATGTCCATTAAGTTTCTGTTCATATTCCGCAACTGTTCTATCGTTCACAGCAAACCGCTCCGCTGTGTTTTCGTATTTTTTGCACATGTTGCATTGTTTGGAGTGTCGCGGAATAGCCAAATTAAAATCAGTTTTGAAAATGCGTCGGAACAATGTTTCACTTATTATTTTTTTTCTTTGTTTGAACACACAATCCTCCGAATACAATTCGTACATTCTTCTGAGTGTTAATCGCGGGTGCAGGTATTTCTTTTTGGATTTTTTCGATTCATAGGTCACAAATTTGTTGATGAAATTTATCAAATGCTGTTTGTCGGAATGAAGTGTTCGATTTTTAGGGCCGCCACGACGCTCAATCGCTTTTGGATTTTTTTGTGATGATTTTAGTGTTCGAAACACTTTACTCCGACTGACTTGAAACACTTTTGTGAAAAATGCAAAACAAACTTCTGTTAAAGACCCATTTTCGTTGATCAAATGATAGGTATTACTATTCTCTTTTCTCTTGATATCAATGATAGGATCAAGGTTTTCTTTTCCGGCTTTCGGCGAAATAAGTGACCGTAGGTACTTCGTTTGAGGCGACCATTTTTTCAGTTTTGCATACTTCTCAAATAATGCCCGTTGCGTTACAACATCAATATTTTCGGCACATTTTCTTTTGCACAAACAATTGACTTGAGCATGAAAAACATTCTTATTTTTCTTTTTTTTCTTCTTTTCGCCTTCTTTTGCTCCGGTCACTTGTAGATCGGGAACTTGAGACTCGTTGCGCTGCATTTATTTTTCCTCTGAATTCCCGACTAACAACACAAGCAATTTACATCGATTTAAAAATGACAGCAATCAAATTGAAAACGCAAGAAATGTATACCGTGTAACTTTTTTGAAATGTTTATTTATTTTGTCCAAAAAATTTATTGCTTTCTCAATGCGATTGGTTACGAAATTCAAATGGTTGTGATTTACGCATTTCAATAATATATTCAGAGCTTGAGCAAGTCACATCAGCTCGAATAACAAATATGTAAACAAACAACCAAAACAGAGCCTGCTATGCTTGCATGTAAAGGATTACAACTGTTGGCATTTCTCATTGCACTTGATGAATAGTATTCAAGCTCTCTATCTAGCTTTCATTTGCACGAACCTTATGAGTTTCGTACACTCGTTAGTCAAAATCAATAGACGCAGCCGTGTGTATCGCCTTACGCGAGTACATCTGTGTGAGTGAATTTGTTTATTTTTGCTCCCGTTCCTCAATACTGAACAAATCTTCATACTTTCTCCTTTGTTAATATTCTGTCATACACTTTGAAATTGGACGAGACTAAACATTCCCATAAGAACCGGAGCGATCGCATCGAATGTTCCTGATTGTCAATTATATTTTTATCAATAACAAAGAAGCCTTCTTAATCAGTGCCCTATGAAATATCGTCAGTGTAACTTGTAAGAATCGCTTGAAATTTTTCTTTTTGAATATTAAAAATTCAAAATGTCTTCGCCGAACGAAAAACATTCGAGAAAGCGTACAAGGAATCCTAAAAAGCACAAATCGTACGAAAAGAAACGTAAGGTGAATGCTGGTGAAGAATATCAAACAAAATCGCAAAAGATTGTTGAGAAAAAAGAATTTCATTTGCAAACTAATTGTCGTTGTGCTCGAAAATGTGCTGAACGTATTAGAGCTTCAAGACAAAAAGAAATATTTAAATCGTTTTATGAGCTCAAAGATTGGACACAGAAAACATTGTTTTTACAGAAATCTATTGTAAGCGTGAGAGTCAAAGAGAACCTTGACCCAATTATTAATCGAAAAGAGAAGAATTTTTTAAATAAATACTATTTGATCGATGAGAATGGAATGCAGCAGCAAGTGTGTTTACAATTTTTGATAAACTGTGTGCAAATCAATCAAAAGAAAATGAATTCGGTGGCAAAAACCATAACTTTAAATGAAACAGCAAAAGACAATCGTGGCGTTTTTCCTACAAGAAAAACTAAAGAAACTGATGTTAAATTTGTTAAAGACTTTATCAGTAGATTCCCAACGTATCAATCTCATTACAGATTAGCCCATTCAAACATAAAGTATTTGAGCCCTTTTCTAAACATAGAAAAAATTTACCGAGAGTATTGTATCAAATGCAAATTTCTTCGAAAGAAACCTCTAAAAAACGGAAATTTTCGCCGAATTTTTAATACCGAATTTAATCTTAGTTTCGCGCGATTAAAAGTGGATACATGCCGTACTTGTGATAAATTTGCAGCTCTGACTAAGACCGAACAACAACAAGAAAACATCGAATGACTAAGATTGGTGCATTGGAATCTTGCTAAAGATATTGGCATTGAATTTGATGAAGCCGTGAAGTTTGGATCTGATGCAGAGAATCACACAGAAATCTACACATTTGATCTCCAAAGAGCATTACAATTACCATGTATTGAAACAAGTGAGGCATTTTATAAAAGACAATTATGGTGTTACAATCTTGCTGTGTACGACGAAGTACGAAAAATCGGATATATGTTTTTTTTGAGTGAAAATGTTGCGTCGCGTGGTTCGCAGGAGATAGGGTCATGTTTGTTGAAACATTTCAAGAAAAATGTGCCAAAGAACACACAAAAAATAATACTTCGAAGTGACACTTGCTCGGGGCAAAATAGGAATATAAAAATTTCGTTAATGTTGAAACATTTCCTCTCTACGTGTGATCTAGCGTGTGATTTTGCCAGTTTAACATCAACTGAACAGCACTTTTATTTATCCGGTCATTCGTACAATAGCTGCGACAGATCATTTGCTCTCATTGAAAGACAGAAAAAAATTACCGAGGAGGTGTATGTACCCGATCACTGGCTGAATGTAATAAGACAATCGAAGAAAAATGACCCCAAGTTTGTGGTTACGGAAATGAAAAAAGAAGACTTTTTTTCGTCCAGTGCATTAGAACATTTGATTTTGAATCGAAAAAAAGACACGACTGGAGAAAAAATCAATTGGTTCAAAATGCAGAAAATCATCTTCGAAAAACACACTCCACTGTCTTTGGATTTCGTTGAATATGGCGAAACAGAAATCAAGACCATTTCTCTGAAGAAATTGTCCACCAATGAAGAATTTGCGGCAACTGAACTTTGCTACTTGTATGACGACACACGTCCGATTGCTCTTACAAAATACAATGACTTGCAAGCCTTGATAAAATATGTACCAAAGAAATATCATGAATTTTATCGTGCATTGAAACATGACCAAGGCGATTCAACGAATGAGCATGCAGCTGTCGAACAATTTTCAAGTGATGAGGAGGAATTTTAAGCGGAGCAGCATTTATTTCAACTATTCAAATTTGATATTATATTTTTTATTGCAAAACTCATAACAACAAAAGCAACTCATTCAATTGGCTATTCAGCTAGTAAAATTGCAGCAATTAGCTGCAACAACAACGCAAAAGACAACAACAGCAGGAAAAGGAGTATGAACTAGATCAAGAACGTGAACTTTTGGAAAAAGGGAATCTGAATCGATTTGGTAGAAAAAAATTTCATACTTGAAATTATTTGGATGATTTGAGGAGGCAAAATAAAATAAACATAATCATGTTTTTGCAGTTTCAGCCCTTATGCCAGCACTTCCACTGTACAATAGCTATGACCAAAGCAATAATGATTTGGATTAACTCAGCGACTAGCGAATATTTCTGGTTGTCATTGTTATCCGGAACAATTTCTTATTTCCAATAAAAATTACGACATTCAATATCAAAGAAATTGGAGCAAAGAGTTTTTTTTTTCATTAGTACTTTGAGATTTATGAATAAAGAAATATGAAAGGCTATAAGATGTGAGTCATCATTTGCTGTCGCATTTCAAAGCGAAACCAAATTCAGTTATCGGTTCAACTTGAGCAAAAGATATGCGTCGCATTTCAAAGTGACACAACGTTTATTTGCTCGAACGAAGCGACACGCGTATCGTATCGCATGAGAAAGCGAAACACAGACACTGTGCAAACTGCAATTACATGCGTCGTATTGACTAGATAACAGAATTTTGTGTCGCTTTGAAATGCGAATCATTTTTGTGTCGTTTCGATATGCAATTTCTACAGAAGAATCTATTATTCCCAGCGATTCAATTAGGTATTATTTTTTTTTTGTGTTTATGTGTATGCCATTCCATTGAAATGTAAAAATATTTTTGTGCATATCTAATCTTCAGTCAAGTTTTGTCATCGTCATTTTGTTTATTCTTTCGATTACTGTTCTTTGTTGGAGGGAATGGGAACGTGAATCATGGGTTAGTTTTGAGTGTGTGAATGCGTGTATGATTTCGCGATAAGATCGCTTCGATTTGGTTGCACAAGCCAACTTTTTCGTTCGCTTTTGTCAATTATTGCTCACAGAAAACAGTTTGTTGTTACGCACAAATAATAGCTTCAGTCGCACAGCGAATATCGATAGTACTATTTCGAGTTTTGTAAGACGGATTTCGATTTATTTGAAAAAAAAAAAAAAATCGGGAGAAAATTTATTGGTGAGTCTCAATATTGGAATTATTCAAAAGGAGTGAGGTCATTCAAATATCATGAACTAAATAACACTGTGGATCGTTCTAAATTTCATGTGTTATGTTTATTTATTTTTGATTGGTTTCTCCACTATTTCATATACATTTTGACTGGAAGTAAGAAGGAGAAATGATTAGGATTACGATTTTGTTTGCTTATATCGCAGTTCTATGCAAATGTGTGTGCAAACTGAAAACTAAAGTGTTGGTGCGGTACACATTTGTGTGTGTGTGCGTCTGTAAATATGTGCAAGTGCACAAAATGTGAATTTCGCAGATATGATTAAGATTGGCATTCATTTCGTTTGTTTTCGTTTATAATTTGTGTTTTCGCACAAATGTTAGGTCAGAAGATTTGGAATTTGATGTTTGAGGTTTGACGTCTCATTTGCCTAAACATTACTGAAAATGCGAAAATTTCAAACGAAAACAGATGAATTAAATGACATGCCCATCTGAATACAAATTTTAAATGGAATTAACGTCTAGCAATTGGTTTCTGTCATAAGCTGCGGCACCATGTAGATACTAATGTGTTAGTCTCATGCGACACAATTGATGGTTTGGCTTACACAGCACAACAGTGGTTTTTTTCGCACAAATTCGTGTAGCGAGAACAGCTCTGAGAAAAAATGCAATCGAATGGCATACCATTAAAATTAACAAATTCCAACTAAAAAATCGTATAATGTTGACAGATGATTCGACATTTCATTAATTTAGATGGAATTGTTACTTCGTGCATAGAAACATTGTTCAGATTGGATTGTATTGTTATTAAATTTTGGGATGTCAACAAATATGTTGGTTTTCTGCTCATGATTTGCTTTTGAACTAATTTTATTAACAGATTCAATTTGAATTATTGACAAATGTACAAAATGTTCTGAAATAAAAAGATATTTAGAATTTCGGAAATGAATGCGCGAGAACATTGGCTACTGCAATCAGTGTTTTTATTTTAATTTTTATTCGTTCGTGCGTTCATTGTGAATTAATTTTCTTCACAAAAAAAAAAAAAATCGCACAATATGAAGGAATAAATCCTATCGGTGAAAGGAAAAAAAGACTTTTTTTTGAGCTGTGTTTTCCAAAAGAAATGATTTTTCTTTCCGCTCGCGAGTTAAAATGAAACATATTTTTTGCATTGTTAAAGGACGTCATGATTATAAATTCGAAACTGATTTTCGAACAATTAAAATGATGACTTTGTTTTACAAAAGTTCTAAAAATCGGTCAACATGCTTACTTATGGCTAAAGTAAACCGTTTTTTTTCTACTAATAATTCTTTGAAAATGATAGGAAATTTTTTTGAGGAAAAACTTATAATTTATATTACGTACAACGAACGAACAAAAATTAAAATTAATTAAAAAAACAAATTTACATTCATAATTCAGTCGAGACTTTGCATTTCCTACAAAAATAAAAGCAAAAAACGAAGTTTCAAATTTGCAATAATTTGAAATATTTTATTTGTTTATTAGATTTTTTTTAGGAAAGTTAATATTTAGGGGAGGCAACAAGTGTGATTTCACCATAAAACTTCATGTGAACGTTCATGCGGGAAAACGCACAATTCACACAATAATATTTTGTAAAAAAAGATAGGAAGAGTACTTGACCATTTTATTTCGTGATGAATCTTATGGTTTTCGCTTATGGGAGATGATGTGAGAGAGAAATGTATGTGTCTCGATCAATAGAAACAAAACTTTGGGCGAAATGCCTTTGAAATTTCCTTCAAAATGCCTGCAGAATTTGAACTTTGAAGGCTATTTCACAGGCACATACCCTTCTAAAATATATTTAAGGCTTTTTGAAGGCGTTCAAGATGCCTTTGGACCACTTTTATATTATGCATGGAATAAGTTTCGCCTTTTGGGGCTCCTACCGTTCAAAACTATACGTATACAGGCAGTGGAAATGCATGTTAAATTTCTGTAAGAAACGTAATACAGGAGAAAAGTGTTTATTGGGAATGAATTTTCATCAGCAGAATACAAAACCATATACAAATCGTAGCCACGGGAACTTCAGTAATGTCGTAGATGAATACTATTTAGTAATCGGGGAAACTATGGAAATAGTTTCATGAAACTTGGCAAGCTATGATAATAAATTCTCTGGAAAATAATCACTTTCAGACACTTTTTCCACACTCGATCCATTTGGGACAAATTTGATTAAAATTGTTGATTGTAGCTAAGAGTTGAGTATAGTTTTATTTGTTTGAGAAAATCATAGTAAGGAATAGTCAGTCAAAAATGTTCCAAATTAGTCGACAACGTAGCCTCTTGTGTTGTTGACACAAAACTGTTGGAATGAATTAGGAAACAAATGGAATTGGTTTCGTTCCAGCTCAGAAAAACCAGATAGTCTACAAACAATTTTGAGTGTGCATCAAATAAGTTTGTGTTTTTGTTATTTTTCAGGTGCTCAAAATTCTCCACGATGAAAATGGGGCTAACAGCATCGCCTCTACGCCGACGTGGCTGTCTGCTCGTTTTGGCTTTTTGCGTCATGATTCCTTTCACCTTAATGATGCTGTTCATTGGACCCGGTAAGTTCGTTATTTGAAAAAATTTCAATCAAATCAACATTAACGACATATAAATTATTATCGAAGAGAGTGTTGCGTAGAAAATTGAAAATGGTAAATAGCCATGAGACATGACTACGTTTATAATATCAAAAGGGATTTTGACTGATTTACGACTGAGTTTAGGTTTAGATTTTCTAAGTATGGTGTTAAGGTTTTTTAGTAAACTTTTTGGATTTTTTGCTACGATTTTGTTTGACCCTACATTTTTGTATGCATCAAGCTTCATCACTTCTGTTCAAGGCATCTTATTATGATCATCTGATATATTTTTGTTAAACTATTCTCTGAAATCAATTATATATAGTATATTCAAGCTATCTGCTGCACAGCCAAAATTTCACGTGAAATTGGTAGAAATGCACAAAATGGGTCTTGCAAAACCGATTGTAACCAAAATAAAGGCACTGTTTCAGCTTATCATTTTACTGTTCCGAACTGCAACTAGAAAGTCTCTTCTTTTAAATAGAAATATTTAAATTGTGACATTTCTTTGAACCAATACAAATTCAATAGAAATTACTATTATTTGAAAAAATTCAAAGGTGAACAGAGTTGAAGTCAATGACCTAATCATAATCCGCTCGCCAATGACAAAATATTTGAAAGCGTCATATTCAATGCTTCTTCTGAAGTGACTTATTCGCAACATCAATTTGTTCGAAAGAAAAATATCGATAGTAAATTATATTCGTGAGAACTTGCACTTTCGTTTTAGTTTCTCAGCATTGTATGCAAATTAAAAAGAAAAAAAGGACAATATTTCGTTGCAGACCGCTTGCTGAATGCAAGCCAAGCAATGTATTTGGCTGACTGAACAGCTCGGGCTGTGATAAGAGCCAGCTATCCAACACATAACTTTCTATCCAACCTAGTGTTATGTGTTTTATATTGAAACGCATGGGAGTGATAGAGAAATCCATGTTTTTCTTGAGAACACATTAATGCGAAATGCGTTGGATGGCTAGCTGTTGAGCACAGCTCCAGCTGCACAACCAGCCAAATACATCGATTGATGAAAACCGCATTTGGTTCCACTGTTTTAATTGGTCCAATTCATTCAATTGTAATTGAACATTTTTCCGTCGCACATTTTCGCAGTGAGGCGTGTTCAATTGAATTGTCACTTCCGAAATGGGTCATTCTTGCTAACAAACCTCAAAGCTTGGGAATAATAGTTGCGATGATGTTGCTGGAATTTGAGCAACATTTGCTGGAACGTAAAAACGTAGCTAAAATGAAATCGTTTTATTTGTATTCTCATTTTAATAGCCCGCGCCATTGACAATGTACGGTAAATATCAAGCATTAAATTTTTATTTTTATTTGGAGTACTAAATTTTAATATAATAAAGTAATAAATCTTAGGACACTTTTATCGGCGCCAATAAAGTATAGCGAAATGTCGCCATAGGTCTTAATATTTATTTTCGTGATTGTTCGCCTTAATTTGAGAGCTAGAATGTTGGATGCAACAGCAATGTGACAATTGCCTAAAAGAAAAGGTCTTTCATTTTCCCGGTACCATTGTAACCGGTATTCGCGAGTTCAGCGAAAGAATGAAGAATGTTTCAGATTGTTAACGTTCGTAAAGGCCAATTTCAATATGCATCACCGTTTCATATGAGTATTGTCGCGCTCACAAGAAATTTTCCCCATGCTGAGAAAGTTGTTTGTTAGCTAAATTCTATAAATGGATCGAATCAATACATAAAGTACACGCGCAACGTGGAAGAGTGGAAGATCGATTATATGTGTTGTACAATGAGACACCAATAAACGCGCATCACCTAGATTCTAAACAGCCGATTAAATTCCATTGAATTCTCTTTTGGAGCCGCTCCTGTGTGAGCTTTGTGTACAAATATTTTGTCGACGAGACAACGTAATTTTCTACACATTCGAACATATTTTTCATGTCCTACATATTTATTTAATTTTTCTATCTGTTTACAGTTGTTCTCCAATTTCGAATGACTGTCTTTCTCTCTCTCTCTCTCTCTCTCTCTCTCTCTTTCTATCTTTTTTGTGCTGTCTTCGATTTTCGTTTAATTTATGTTTCTCAATCGCGGTTGCAGCCAAATGTCATGCTTGATAGTTTTGAGTTCATGCTCACACAAGTGATGCTTTGCGAAAGGAATGAAAAAAAACACACTCAAACGTTGAGGTTCGTGGACCCATCGAGTCAATATGTGTATAGAATTAAATTTTGAACGTGTGAAACTGAAATTCAGCGTTTTGTTCTATTCTTCACCTAGAAGATTGACTTCGGCCAACGTGATTTTATTCCAACGAGTGTATTTATCTTTTTATGTGACCGTTTTGCTGTTGTATGTATGCCACGATCGTCTTTCTGATCGCACATTCTCTATGAGCGCGAGCCCAAGACAGTTCAAACATCAGCAATATCGTTGATATTAATAAAATTAGCCTTAAATTACATCGAATCGATGGCATGTGTGGAGATGATGAGTGATAGAAACTCGTCCGCGCACAAAGTGCTCACAGCGAACTCATACCTTACGAACATAAACTGACATTCAACTAATAATTTTAAAGCTCATACAGCACACGCGTAGCTGCATAAAGAGCAAGTGCTATGTCCATTTAGCTGGAGAGCGCAGCAAAATATAATAATAAATACACCTTTGGAACAGTTATTTTCTGGTAAAACTCCATCCGCCTCGCTCTCTGTCGCTTATTCAGATATTTTCATGTTTTTTTCTGCTCGCTTATTCTTTCTTCTTCTTTCTCAAATTTTCCTTTTTTGTTTTACGATTTTTTTTCATTCTCTTTCTGTCTTTTAATGTTTTTTTTTTCTTTCCATTCTTTATTCGCTTCTCTCTCTCTCTCTCTCTCTCTTTCGTTTTTCCTGCCCCTCCATCTATAGGTGTACATTTTTGGCTTCGATGTTGTTTGCTTTTTTGATGATTTGTGGTGCATTCAATGTGATATTTTCTACGCAAAAAAAGCAAACAACACATAGCGGCGAATGAATGTTTTATCGCTTAAATGCAATTGCGTTCAGTCTTCATAAATCGCTTGTGGACCCTAGACACACACGCATATTTATTTCGGACGTACTGTTGTTTATCTGATTAATCTTGCGAGAATCAAGCACGGAAATCATACTTTCTCTCTCCCTCTTTTTCTCTAGCAGCTGGATGCTTATCGTCTGCCACTCGTGTATTTCGCCAAACATCTTTTGATTGTGAAATTCAATTTATTTCTTGAAACTCTGTGTTTCATCGTGAGAATGTGCTCATTTTCTTGATTTGCTTCTATGTAATTTTTTACGGGAAAATTCTATTTAAACACGCATTCGTTCTTCGAAATTACACAGGCCCGTTCATCGCTCGGAATATTCAAAACAACCAAAACAAACCTCCATTTCATATTATTCCTATTGCGTCTGCAATTTGATTTCTGAATTGATGCTGTTTTCGATTCGTACGAGAAAAAATGGATATAAGGAAAGAGTTTCATAAGAGATTCTGAAATAATCATTTTTGCTTTCGAACAAATAACAATGGTCGATAAATTTATTGTGAGAAATATTCTGTGCTCAGCGCATATTTTATTGTCACCGTAGTTAATATGGAATTTGCGCTTCGATTTGATTCACTTGTGCCTAGCGTACTCGCCTTTCGTACTATACAATTCTGGGAAGAGATTTTCATTCCCTCTTCTCTCTCTCTCTCTCTCTCTCTCTCTCTCTCTCTCTCTTTGCTGCCGCAAAATCAATTCGTTCTCTGTAAATAATTTTACACTTTTTAATGCGATTGCGGAAATGAAATGAATCCAAGATAGAGAATAATTTCCATTCTTTGAGCGCAAATTCTGTTTAACTTCAATGTGACCGATGCGTTTGTTCAATTGGATTTTCCTCGCATCTTCAATTTGTTGTTTTTTCAACATGCGTACAGCAATTCTCCAGTACTTTCATTTATTGATGGCCCTTTAACCTTTTTCTTATTGGCACTTCGCCGTTATTATCATTGTCGTGATTGTGAATATTTGTGCACTGCAGCATTTGCTTTGGGTTTATGTGGCCACATTGAATATGAGATGTTTGGGAAAGAGGAAGCGACTGAACAAGTGTGTCATTCTGTGAGTCCATCACAGGAATGTTCTTCTCTCGCTCTCGATAAAAACATCGTCTTTATTGCGGTGTGCCGCCTATGTAAATTGTTAATGAAAATCGTATTAGCACATATATTGCATGCTGTTTGTTTCTATAATCAATTACTTCTTCTTTTCTTCATTAGCTGTTGATTACTTTCTAATTTCTTCTCTCATAGAATTGTACTTAGTTTTGTTCGTCACGCCGTGCGGTTTTTCCTCTTTCTGTCTCGTTCCGCTACTTGCATTTCGCTTAGATCAATGATACTGTTTCAGCAATAGCAATTTCTCCGTTAGCATTCATACATTTAAAAATAGGAGTGAAATGACATTTCATTAATTATTACACATGAGGGCTGCTTAATGGTCAACTGCTCGTGAAAGCGATCTTGAATTTCAATTAAATTAAACCAAATGTGCACACATTTCATTCTTACCAAAGAACCTTTTTTGGAAAAATCTGTCATAACAAACAATGTTCGAAATGCGCGCATTCGGAGTTTTACATCTGAAAAAAAAAATTCCTTCAACAAAATACACATGATTTTATTATGACAATTTCATTTGGAACCAAAATCTCTTCTGCTTGATTCATTTGAATGTGGCTGGTAATCTCATTATAAACCACTCTAAATATTGATATCGCCCACATTTGCTATTAGCAAACGTCCGGTTTCAAAGAATACGTATCGTTTTTTGTTGTTGTTCTCTATTTCTTATTTGATTTTGTTCCGTTCTTGCAGATTTGTCGAACGAGTTGACAATGTCCCAGCGTTTGGCTGAATTTCAAATTCGTTTGCAGTATTTGGAGTCGATTTATCGAACCCGACAAGAGGATGTAGCCATTCTGTCGCAATACATAAGCATACCGTCGCCGAATAATGACGGTACAAATATCACAATTACTGGACCATTGTTAGATGCACTTTCGCCTGAAACTCGTTCAATGCTCCGTAATATGAGCGCAGCGCCGAGATTCCCAACGAGTTTACGTTTGCCAACTGCATTTCATTTCTTACCACATTTGTTGGATGATTCGAGTAGTTTGCGGCCGGCATTTTTGTTGTCGCGCGGCCGCCAAGCCGTACAAATGGTACTTGGTGTGCCAACAGTGAAACGCGATAAACAATCATATTTGATGAGCACGCTGCATAATTTAATCACCAATATGGAAGAGGACGAACAAAATGAAACAATGATTGTTGTGTTCGTGGGCGAAACGGACATTGAATACGTTCAATTGATAGCCAAACAAATCGAGGTGCGCTTTTCGCAGTACGTTGAAGCTGGCCTAATTGAAGTGCTGAGTCCGCCGCCGTCATACTATCCAAACATGGAGAAATTAAAAATAACATTGAACGATCCACCCGAACGGGTAAAATGGCGTTCCAAACAAAATTTAGATTTTGCATTTCTAATGGCCTACGCACAACCAAAAGCTACATTCTATGTCCAACTAGAAGACGATATTTTAGCAAAGCGCGGCTTTGTCACGATCATGAAAAATTTTGCACTCGATAAAACGGTACGCAAAGAGCCATGGTTTGTATTGGATTTCTGCCAGCTTGGATTTATCGGTATGTATCCAAATTCCATTTTATTCTCGGCTATAATTCTACTGTAAATAGAATAGTTTATTTTGAAATAACAATTTAACGATCTTCCTCACCACTCAAAAAATTGCAGGAAAAATGTTCAAATCTGCCGAACTTCCCTGGTTGATAACATTCTTTCAAATGTTTTACAACGATAAGCCAGTCGATTGGCTGCTCGAACATTTAATATACACGAAAGTGTGTAACTGGGAGAAGGATATGGTGAGTAAATCAATGTCGATCAACACTTTTCCAAATGAATAATCGCATGCCACCATTTTAGAAACATTGTAAATCGGAGAAGGCAAAACTGTGGTTGCACTATAAGCCGTCACTGTTCCAGCACATTGGCACAACCAGCAGTTTGCGTGGCAAAGTGCAAAAACTAAAAGACAAACAATTTGGCAAAATTCCAACATTCTATCCGCATTCGAATCCGGCGGCCACCGTTAAAAGCCCAATAAATCCATACAAAAGTCACACACTGATCCGGGCGTACTTGGGTGAGACATTCTTCTGGGGCCTCTTGCCACAGCCCGGTGACTTAGTCGAATTTATTTTTCATCAACCGTATGATTTAAGAAGGTATTTTCATTATTCAAATGCATGTTTTTATCATGAAATATCGAGACGCATATCGATTTGGTGTATTTACCATCCAACTCGCAATGTTTGCTTACTTTCTTTCGTAAATCCGATTGTTTTTAATCAGTTCTTCATTTGAAAAGGTATCTCTTTCGAAGTGGCAACAGTGAACACCCATCGGATCGATTTTACAATACAAGTGTTGAGATTTTACCGGCATCATTACCCGAAAATTCATACATATGGAGTGCCTATAATTCAACAGCCGATGGATTTTTAATCGTTGGCTCATTTAATGAGTTCGGCATAGCTGAAGGTACGATCGAACCGAAAATCGGTAAAATCAAGGAGATTCGATTGCATGTGCACACGGACAGCGAAAACTGGGCCATTTTGAGTGAAGTTAGTGTGCCGCACAAACAATAATTTGTATCTGTTTCGTTTGACATTGCACATTTGATTCGAGCATTTCAATTATTACAGATTTACCTGCAGGATACAGTGACTCGATGATCATCATCCATCATTCGCTTAAAAGCTTGCTACGACATCGAGAATAGCCCAGCGAGACAGGAGAATCAAGGCGCCAGTGTTAAAACACATGTTTTGTTATTCTGCCACAGGAAACACATGAAAGGACTCACGACATCTCTGGCGAGATGAACAGAAAGAACAAAAACACAAACTGTGATATGATTATTACACAACAAGAGAGAGAGAGAGAGAGAGAGAGAAGAATTGAGAATTTGTTTATTTTAAATTGTATGAGTTTATATAATAATTTAGTTGCTTAGTGACTTTTATTTTGTATTATAATTCGTACATTCAACGACCGATGAGAATTAAACTGTTGTTTTTTTGCGTTTGAGTTCAACATTTTTCTTTCGTTGAATTATATACAATAATAATGTATAACAGACGATTCAGAATTGACAGTGCAAAATGCGCGAAATGTAGAACAAGTTGTGGTAATAGCACATACTGAATATGTGTGTACTTATGCTCACTCGAGAACGATATTCGTATTTCCGCGAATATTTCAATAAAGCCATAAGACGATACAACAGAAGGAATGATTTTTCATTTTATATAAACAACATGCATCAGCCTCAATCAACCGAAACACAAAAATGGTCGAGCGATTTCCTACTGCTCACGAAAGTTTCATAACTTCATAAGATATGCCAGGCAATTGACGTTCGTTCAGTGGAACTTAACTGTTTGATACGTATACTTTATATAAATATATATGTAAACACACTCAATTAAGCTAGACATTACTTTATTCCGAATCATACGTACACCGTTTCAATGTCCATGAATCTCTATTCCCATTCTATTCATAAATAAAATTAGTTAACAGCAACCAAATTACAGCTTTTAGCCACCGATTCAATCGGTTTCAACAAATTTTACATTCATTTTCGTATGGCACTTTTTGATTATGGCATTTATCGTTGATGGAACTTTTGATGGAATATTTCAATAGAATTGCCGCGAGCCACATGTGCCAAAAAGCATTTGGAATTAAAAAAAAAACAATTGAATGAAATGTTAATGAATTGCAAGAATCCGAAATATTTTATTAGATGAGAAAAAATATCCAAACTGAATGGAATCAAATAATAATCAATTCAATAAATTACACACAAAATCTTTGACAAAATGCCTTCATTATGGCCAACGAGCAGTTCTGTTAATGAGCGGTCGAATACACATCAAAATTATACGAAGAGAATGTTGAAAATGAAAACCGATTAAAAAAAGAAAATTAATTTTGATCATTTTAACGGAGGATTCTCATTGGAATAGCTGTATAATTATATAATATAATTTAATAAAATTAGCCAAACTTAGCGAATTTATGAAATCAAAGCATAAAATATTGAAATAAATGTGACCAGCCCAAAAATATGGTATTGACCCTGAAAATAATCTAAATCAATGTACACAAGTTAAATCGTTAATAGGCCCCTTGAGAATAAGTTCATTCATAATATATCTAAAGGGTGACCCAATAGGGATGATACATTTTTCAATAGGGATTACTCAACTCCTGTCAAATAAATTATTTACTTCATGCTGTCAAAATATTCAGTATACATTGCCATTTCACTATGCATCGTTTCACGCTTCCCGATCGTTTGGAAATTATTTAAAAATACTACGGAAATTCCGGCTCAGTTGTCCGTGTTTTACGTCCAAACAATCATCTTCTTCGATGAGGCACATTTCTGGCTAAGTGGGTATGTAAACAAGCAAAATTGCCGTTACTAGAGCAACCATCAGCCAGAAATATTCGAAGAGAAACAAATGCACTCACAAAGATTGACAGTTTGGTGCGGTTTATGGCATGGTGGCATCATCGGACCCTATTTCTTTCGAAATGAGGAAGGAGCCAGCGTAACCGTAAATGGAGAGCGATACCGAATGATGTTAACCGATTTTGTGTGGAACTTGAGAACAGCGAGATGAGGTTCCAACAAGACAGCGCTATGTGCTACACAAGCAACGAAACAATGAATTTGCTGGAAGAGAAATTCGGTGAGTGGACTATCTCGCGTAAATGATTTGTCAATTGGCCGCCGCGATCATGCGATTTGACTCCTCTCGACTTCTTTCTTTGGGGGTACGTCAGGTTGTTGGTCTATACTAACAAGCCAGCCACTTTAGAAGCTCTTGAGGCCAATATTAGAGACGCCATTGCTGGGATAACGCCGCAGATATTGGACAGGGTCATCAAAAATTGGGTCGACCGTATGATGAGCTGCAAATGTAGTCGAGGTGGTCATTTGAATGACGTCTCGTTCCATACATAATGGCATGAATGTAGCTTCAAAATAAAGCCAAAATCAATTTGGTATCTCAAGCCGTTTTTGTTTTATTTTTTTTTTTATCAATCTTATTGGGTCACCCTTTATAATTGTATATTTTGACCCCTCCGAAAAAAAATCAATAGAAAAATATTTATATGATTTTTTCTAAAAAAAGACTTTGAAGTTCGGAAATTGAGAGATTGGGGGATCCACATCTTTCCTTATCCTTTTAATTTTTCAATTTTCAAATGCATCACTAAATATAATAGTCAAACTGATATTGAAATGCAACAAAATCTAATAAACATTGAACTTATTGTATGAAAAATATCGAATTTAAAAAGTTGAACGAGGTATTTTAAATTGATATGCATTTTTGGCAATAATCTTAAGAAATATGATAGTGAAGCCCATAATTTAT
The DNA here is from genome assembly GCA_028476595.1 of Obolodiplosis robiniae. Lineage (NCBI taxonomy): Eukaryota > Metazoa > Arthropoda > Insecta > Diptera > Cecidomyiidae > Obolodiplosis > Obolodiplosis robiniae. The sequence goes on from CM052016.1 coordinate 39,668,304, forward strand.
GTTGTGATTTCTTTGCAAAAAACATTAATCTGGCGTCAAATCAACAAATTGCCCGAAATATATTAGAAACTCATCGCCAAATTTGATTGTCATAATAAAATGCACTTTTATTTTTTAGCCATAGAAACAGATGTGCAACGAATGGAACAAAATGTTTAGGGCATGCAAATATCAATATCAATAGCAAGTCTGTGAAACAAAATAGAGTAAAACTCAATAAACAAAATGATTTATTGCCTTTCTTTTAGGTTTTTTTTTATTTTCCTGACATTTTGTCGATTTTTCTGATGATGATATAATTTGAATTTCAAATGAATAAATAACTCTTATTGTTTCATTTTGTAAATGAATATTTTTTATCTTATTGAATATCCAACGTCATGTAAGTGTAATAAAGAGCCACCAGACTTAACTCCGACGATCACAGCTCCAATGAAAATTCGGTCATAGCTCCGATTGATGATGAATAACTATCAAAAAAGCTTGACTTTCAAATCCTTCTGCAACTATGGTAAGGCACATCGACGCATACATGTTTACAATAAAAACTTACGTGAAGTATAATTGTTTTCAATTCAGAGACGCTTACTATTCGAATAATTTTGGTTGCAGCATGGGCAAGAGTCTTTCACCATTTATTACTGAAGCGTGCATGTGCAAGTTAAAAAAGTGCTGAAGGACGAAGACATTCTCCCACGCATTTGGTGGCGCTGTGTAGATGGCATTTTTTGCTATAGTTAAATTATCACATTTTGGAGGTTATCAACAATCGTTAAAAGAGCATCAAATTCACTTATGAACTAGAGAAAGCATCGGATCACACAGACAACGAGACAACTAAAGACATTTATATCACGAAAGATTCTCATTCCTTTCATCAAAACATAAAAACATCTTTCAATTCAATGATTTATCGTATGTTCCGTTTGCTAGGGAGTAAAATAAGGGGTAGTTCATGCGGTAATCGGTAGCTCTTGACCGAAAAATGCAGCTCTTAATCGAAAATTCGGAAGTTGATTTTTTTTGCCAAAATATCCATTAAAGACTCGAAAATTTTCGTTTCACCAGCAACAATACATATACTGTATTTATATATTCAAATAAATTAAAATTGCCGTTCGCGTTGGGATAACGCAGACATTGTAACGACGTTATGCTGCGATCCTTATTATGATATCTTAATTTTGGTTTATTTTTGAGAAAAAAATACGTTTATACATAATTTCTTAACTTTAGTTCCCTCTGTGTAACAATAACGTTTCTAAATAAATACCGATCAAAATTGACCGAATTGGCAGATTATTTCTCTGAAATCAATCATATTGCCGGTAGCTGATAATAATCGATTATGTATGTATTGGCTCTCATCGTTCTAGCGTAAACGCCAACCAAATAATACGTATTTTGTTTATTGACACAAAAGCACGGTGCAGTTTTCGAAGCGATTAATGCGATTAATATAGCCAAGAAATTTTAACCACTTTGCTCTTCATTGAATGTTTTTTTTTATGAAATAAGAAATAAACAATAATTCGAAGCATGAATATAATTTGTTGTTTTCACATGTGTTTTCAGAACTAGATAAAATTCGAAAAAATATTGTTGATAATCTTAATTTTTTTTTTTTTTTTTTTTTGAATTTAATCTAACTACCGATTTTCGGTACCTCTTGGCAAAATTTGCGGTACTCCTTAATCAATTTTTGGGCGTTTTCGGTAGTTCTTACAATAATTTTCCCTATTTTACTCCCTGCCGTTTGCCATCATCAATTGCCGAATAAATGCGAATACGAACATATTGTTCACCTGGCTCAAAATAATGGTTTCAAAAAATCACTCATTGACTGATTGATAAAGAAACGCACGAACAAAATGAAAAAAGAAATTTGACCAATTCTTTTTTCTAAAAACGCCATTATTTATTTATTTATTCGAAGCCTAAATTTATACCAATATGTGCACACAGCGGATTGTGAGCATGTTGGTCAGAGACCCAATGTTATATAAATTCCGCCCATGGTACGACTTTAGCAAAGAGAAAATTTCAACAAGGGTGGGATGGTGTTGAATTCATGGTTCATGAAAAGACTTTAAACACCAAGATTGGGTCTGGAAAACCATGGCAAAACCGGCCTAACTTAGGAGAATCATGGGAATTACATAGTCAAATAAAATAAAATAACATAACACAATATTACTTTATACAATGTAAAGAAAGAAAAGAATTGAAAGCAAACTATAAGATGAGATTAAGCATAATAAGCTGGTCCGAGCATTAAATTTCAAGATTAAAAGACAAACTGCATTATTGATTAGACCGTAAAAAAAGTTTTAATTCGCGTTTAAAAATTTTCAGTGATGTTGAATTCCTAATTTCCACCGGGACATTATTCCAGAAAATTATTGCAGCAAAACTAAAAAAGCGTGTATCAAATACTGTGCGGGGTGCAAAATTAACGCGAATATTATCTGGGAATTGAGAAGTACCGTTTCGAACAAACATATGATTCAGATATGCAGGCGAACTATTGGATAATTGCTTATAGATAAGAATAATAGAATGTATTTTCGCTTTACTTTCCGGATTCAATCCATTAAAGCGTTCACGATATTCATTGACGTGATCATTACGTTTAAGTCCGTAAATATATCGTATTTTGTCGTTATCAGCAACAAGAATACGATTTTCCTGAATGAGAGTGCTATGCACGCCCCAAACATAGGAAACCACATCGCCATAACTCAAAATAGGATCGATCAGCGCCGTAGCAATGTCACGCTTCACATAATTAGGTATAAATCACTTTGTGTGTCATATACGATTCAATACCACTTACGATTTTTGCAATTTAGCCTTATCATGTAACCTTGGAAAGTTTGGCCGAAATTACTACCTTGGAGAACTCCATTTTGAATAGAAACAAAATCAGACTCAAATTCACCAACTTTAACTTTTTGTTGAATATTACTATAGATCTATTGAATATATCGATAGGAGAGTATTGTTTTTATTCAGCCATTACTCAGCCATAAGTGCTGAATAACAAACTCTCCTATCGATATATTCAATAGAGATAGACTTTACTAATTTTAACGCGTTATCAGTGAAACCGTACGATTTGCAAACTTTAAGAAGTGCGTCATGAGGAACTGAATGAAAAACACTCTTAATATCCAAAGATACAAAAATTACAACTTTTTTACGATTTATGCTTCTGATACTCTCTGATATGTTCAGCAAGGCAGTGGTACAACTATGATTCTTACGAAAACCAGATTGTCGTTCATGTAGAATTAAATTTCCTTCTAAATAGTCAGTTACTTGACTATTCATAAGAATCGCGAATATTTTTGGGAATACCGAGATGATGCTGATTAGTCGGTAATCAGATATAGATTGGGGACTTGAAATTTTATTGAGCGGTTTGATAATAACTTTAATCCAATAAGCGGGATAGACACCATTTGAAACGCAAAAATTAAAATTAAAAACAATGGGATGAGCGATCGAATGCATCATCAATTTAAAAAATTTGAGTCGTATCCCATCATCACCGATAGCATTGGATTTTATTTTTTGAAAGGAAATCAAAAACTCTTCAATATTGACTTCATGAAAATCAAAATTGGAGTTGTTATTTGAAGAGAGTGACAAATTGCTCAAATTGGCCCCGTGGGATGAATGAATTGAAGCAGCAAAAAAATTATTGATCTCATTCAGATCAAAATTATTTAAAATTTCAGAATCACTGCCTTTGGATTTGCTGTCTTTGCAGCAACCGAGCGATTCAATAACACTCCATTTCGAACGAATGGATGTCGCATCATTGAAACTCTTGACAGTTGATTCTTTTTTACTCTTGTTAATCAGGGATTTAACTCTATTGGATTTTTCCTCATAGCGATCAAATGCTTGCTAAGAATTAACTGCATTATCAAAATTGTTTAATTACAATTGAATCAGTTAGGCGGAAAGATATCCTCCGAGAAGCTAAGTACAGAAACGAAACTATTCACACGATTGTACCGAAGAGATTCGAAACAAATTTTAGTTACAAAGTGCATCAAGAATCGAGTATTCTTGATTCACTTTGTTACGAAAATTTGTTTTGAATCTCTTCGGTACAAACGTGTGAATAGTTTCGTTTCTGTACTTAGCTTCTCGGAGGATATCTTTCCGCCTAACTGATCCAATTATTATAGGCATATTTTCTTTCATCCGTAGCATGCTTAATATCATTATTAAACCAATGCTTTGGGCATCGAATGTCAATGTTTTCGTGTCAAGTAAAATAGAATTTGCAAAATATTGAACTGATCATCAAAAATTGAAGAGAATCCAGATGGAAAATTGAATGCTTGTAAATATTCATATAATTTGATGACGTTGATCATAGAAATTCGAAATGTTGGAAAAATAACGAGGAACACGAATTGAATTTCAATGAAGTTCGAGCTGCCAACAATTAATTATATGCATCGAATGTCAATGTTTTCGTGTCAAGTAAGATTGATATTGCAAAATATTGAACTCATCAACAAAAATTGAAATGAATCGGAAAAATCAGTTTCCTCCAAATTTGATCTCATTTCAGATTTTTGACGAATTCGTCCTTGGGCATTTGTATTCAAATGCATATGCACAATGTACATTAGAGAACGAAAAATAGTGAAAGCCACCACACGGAATGTTTGATAGATAATCAATGGGATAGATGTATTAAACGCAATCAAATCTTAACACAGATACAATTTCATCTTATATCCTAATGAAATGATTCACACTTCGTGCGTATTTTCAATTGGTATCTTATTGTTTTTATAAATGTCTAAAAAAATAAGAAGTAATGATGTTTACAACAAATGCCATCATATGCTTTTTGCAGATAGTCTTGGGATTTAATTCAGGCGGTGGCCGAGCGGTAAGTGCACTGCGCTTGTTTGTGTCACAGTCATGGGGACGTAGGTTCGAATCTCGGTGATGCGAAATTATTTTATTTCATATTGCTTTGAATCGAAACTATGGCATGCTTCGGAGGGCACGTCAAGCCGTCGGTCCCGTGCAAAAATTAGACCGATGTACGTATGAGTGTGGTGCAGTACGGTCCTGCAAGTCTCTCACCAATAACCACTCGTTAAATCAAGTGAAATCGTGCTAGATTTAAAGACTGTTACACTCGAAAGGGTGAATTCGGTCCATAAACGTAAAATGTTAATCTTTGCTATTTGATCATTTTCGAAGTCTCCATACAAAACACTTATTTTTAATACATTTTTATATATTTACCATAATAAAAGTATCCCTTGGGCTGATGACTTGAAATTCAGAATTATTTTCGAGCAGTCCTATGTGTTTTGTCCCGAACCATGTTACGTTTTTACGAAATCAAATTTTCATTATGCGCTTTTGACACAGCCACGTTCAGTGATTCTGTATCTTCGTGCACAAAAGCTCATCATGTTTTCTCCTCGACATGGCGCCTAGCATTTCAAGTTTTACACAAAAATAACAACTTTGCCAAGTGAACACCATTTTGAGGCCGCACCTAAATGCAAGTACAAAATCTGCACATATCCCAACTGCCTAAATGCAGAATGTCTATTATATTTCATAAAATGTCTGCATATAATTCATTGACTTATATGGGGACATATCAAAATAAGAAAATGTCTGTATGTAAGTCGATAGATTATAAGCACCAAGCAATTTAATTGGCTGACTGGACAGCTCTGGCTCTTATTAACACTCAGATATCCAACGCGTTCCGTACTAAAGTGCCTGAGAGTGAATGGAAATTTTGATCTCCACACAGAACAAGGATTCCATTTTCACCCTCGAAATGAGTCGTATCGCATGAAGGATATGCGTTAAATAGCTGTTTGACAGCCTGAGCTATGCTTGATCGGCATATAATCTATTTCAAGATTGTCGATATACCAAATAACATTAATTCATAGAAAATTGATCTTTGATAGAATTTCAAACTGTAAGTTCGTTAAAACATTTTGCAAATGGATGCTTCATATTCCGTCAGATGAATATGCATAGAAGGCCCACATTTGAATTCAAAACAGACAACCAGGAATGGTATATAAATTGTGGCCTGTGTCGAAAAAATTGACATTCGTTTCTGAATTGTGAAAACATCAGTTCAATATTCATAAAAAATTGTCAATATTATCGTTCAATCGACATTATTTTATCACCACTTACAAAGAAAAATGACGCTTACAATTCAATTAATCGTTATTTTGTGTGTTTTTGCTTCAGCGGTACGTAGTCTCTTCAGAATAACTTATTTATTTAATTTTCAAATCAATTCAATTTTATTTATTTTACAATAAATCTTTTGAATATTTTTAAATTAGTTCGCCAAATTCAAATATAATTACGAAGAGGAAGACAAGGGAGGTTTTATGAAATTGTAATACATTTTTATGCATTATTCTGTTTAAAACATTATATAAATTTTTATAAATAATACAACAAAAAGTCATGATTGGAAAAATATATTTCCAATCAATTCATCCGTTAATTTAATATGCGTGGGTTATTTTATAAATTTCATCTGTCATAAAAATATGAAGGGGCAAATCACTAATACTGTGCCAGGAAGAAATAGCAAATGATAAAATCTAATTAATCGTAGGTCATAGCGGCATTTTGAATCTCTCTCATACTCAGTTTTTTCTCGCTATTCTTTTTGTTGCTTACTGCTGCAAAACAAACTGCATGTTTCAAAGAGCACTCATTTATTCTTTGAAGCAATGAGAAACATAGAGAAAAGTTTGAAGAAATTAGTGTGAGAGAGATACAATACGCCGCTATTGCCTTCGGTGCTTCGCTATTACTTACGATTAGAATTCATTATCTGCTTTTTCTATCTAGCACACCATAAGTAATTTACCCGTGAAAAATATGCAACTTGTCTTGGGTGATGTAACCAAGTATAGATCAGCTATCGACTTTGGTACTTAAGTGCATGAGAGTGGAAGAACAATCCATGTCTCATGTTTGTTAAGTGCGGAAATAACATATTTGTCAGTTTATTATGAAATATCTCAACATTGTCCCTCAATTAAAACTGAAATAATAGATAAAACCTAATATACAAATTATTCGATTTAACATTTACCATATCACACTCATATAGATGCACTACACCGCCCGAGGATGGTCCTTCAAATAGCAATTTAACCACTTTACTTAGTGAAACAATGAATATTGAGGAGGTCTTATATAAGCTAAAAAGAGAGTGAGTTTATATTAAAAAACTTTCTAAAAACCAAGAATAAATATAATTCGAAGCAGTTCTATTGTATAATGTATTAATCTCTACAGAGATATAGCACTGATTGAAATATTCATACAAAAGTTGGGATCTCACTACCATGGATTGAATGAGTAATTAAAATATACCAAATATTAGTTGAGAGAATCAAATGCAATAAAAACTTATCGACAATTTCATATATTTTTGTAGTGCAGATAAAGCGAATTATATGCAAAAGGTCAAAGACTATTGTGAAGCTTTGTATGAAAGAATATACAGACGATTAAATCCACATCAACATGTAATGGATGCAGTGATGCCTATAATCACACCACGGTAGATGAAACCAAAAACAGCAACAATAACATTGTTATGAAAAACATAGACAATAGCTTCTTCGTAACAAATGAGTTGCGATGTTTAATAAAAAATGTTTATTTTAAGTGCAACATTTTTGTTGAGAAGTGGTTATTGACTGTGCTGAATTTTGTTTCTATGCACGTATGTTTCTAGTGTATGGAATCAACCAAATAAAACATGCAATGTATAAAATCAATTTGTGTTTTTCTTAATCAATGCAATTGCATTGAGAATAGTTTATAATTTGAACAACAACAAGAACAACGAAAAACATTTATAGACCATTATTGCCTTTCAGCGTCTGGTATGTTTTACGAAACAAAATGCCTCATATACCCCTAACAATACCTCTCCACAAACTCCGATTGAGAGCCAAGTTATGAGTTTCAACACAACATTCATATCCCCTCGCATTCAAATCATATTTAACCGAATCTAAATAACTTCGTCGTGGTCTACCCCTACCTCTCGGCCCATCAGATTCGGCGAACAGAATCCGTTTTGGTAATCGCTCCTCTCTCATGCGTTTTACATGACCAAATCATCTCAGTCTGGATTTTCTTGCTTCCTCTCCTTCCGAATCGACGTTGCAATCCCCCCGAATCGTGTCTTTTCGCTTTTATATCAGACACTTCCAAATCATGAATCAAATTTGCAGAATCAACCCAGCTCTCGCTACCACATATAATAGTTGGTCTGAGGTCAATCTTCACGTGAATCAACATCTTTGTTTCTGTACTCAATTCACGTTTATTGAAAACGTGTGATCTTAGCTGCGCTACTTCTTTATTTCCATTAATCCTACGCTGTTCACACTCTTTATTAAACTTGCCATCTTCCGAAAAGATGCAACCCAAATATTTGAATTGGGAAACTTGTTCCAACAAGTTGCCATTCAATGTGCAATGAATTGGCTTTCGAGTTTTGCCCACATGCATAACTTGAGTTTTTGTGTCGCTAATGGTCATTCCGAATATCGTACAAGCCTCTTCCAAATCTTTGATTCTATTTTCCAGCTCACCTTCAGAATTGCCAAAGAGTACCAGATCATTTGCGTAAGTGAGTGCAGAGATAATATTGCCCCCTAAAGCTACTCTACCCCTTAAATTGCCGCCGCCAGATTTCCGTCAAGAAAAGAATAGTTACGGTACGAACGAACTTGTTACTTTTGGTACGATTATCTTTGTTGACGACGATGACCGAATCGAAATGGATTTGCCTGTTTTGACTGGCGTTGACTTAACAATCCAGTGTCTAAAGGATCTGCAGCAATGGAGATCTCTGAGGTTTGGCTCTGGATGGATTTTTTTTGACCGTTTGGTATGTTCGATGAGGCGTGAATCATTTTCGATCTATTGCGGTCGGGTCCTGACGAAATTTTTCGGCGTCTGGCTTGGTGGGCCTAATTTTTGGCCGAACATTTCGCGGTTTGGAAATATTTTCCTTTGCTTTGTCCGAATAGCACACAGATTCAATTGCATATAGTCTTTTTGGCTTAGCATTCGGGTCGATAAGATGCTTGAATAAGTGCTCCGGAACCACCAGTGGGAATTTAAGTACGTAAGACAAGTGGAATCATCGATTTTCTCCCTCTAATTTTGAGCAATACACCTCGACGAACGGGCAAGTGATAAGGTTGACTCTCAAGTTATTTAATATTTCAGTGCACTGAGTCGACGGGATAAAATCCGTTTTGTATACTTCCTTGATCGAACTGCCACAATTTTGTACCGAACTTTCATCTTTTATCGATTTTTTAGGACGATTTTGAAGTTCATCGCGATTTGAATTAGGACACAAATTTTGCGAAGTTTGCGTTATTTGCGTTACCGTTTGCATATTTTCAATTCCGATTCTGATATCGAGGGTATTTAACGAAAATCATCTGGAAAAATACCAGCAAATCAGTCGCAATCCTTCTCTCAATCGTATTCAACAAATCATTGGTACTTTTCCAATTAGTCTGAAAGAGACAAACGTCAAACTTTTCTTCAAAAAACGTGACAATTGTTTAGTAACCAATTACTGCCCAATTTTTATGTAGAATATAGTTTCTTTAGTGTTAGAAAAAATTGTTTTTGATGGTCAGTTGATTGCCCAGCAACATGGCTTCACAAAAAACAAATCACCAGCCGAAAAATTGTTGGAATACACCATCTTCATTCAATTTACCTTAAAAGAAGGTTTGGAAGAGAACTGAGAAATTATGCAACACTTCAATGAATGATTGAAATGGTTTGAATCTTATTTATCCGGAATACCAATTCATGTTGTGTTTGTTCACTGGCAACAAGTTCGAAACCTATTTACTTTCAAAAATTCTGTTCAAACTTCTCATAAATGAAATAGCTAGGGAATTTAAGTTCAAATATCTGCTATTTGCAGACGACACAAAACTCTAATTAAAAATTACAAACTTTGATGATTGTTTTAAACTGCAAAACGACATCGACACACTCTCTATCTGGTGCACCAATAACGACTTTGAAATAAATGTGGTCAAATGCCAATACATTACCTTCTCAAACCGCATAAATCAAACCTACTTCGCATAGTTTGATCAAATCAATTTATAGTAATATTATTTCTCAAACAGTTAAAGTCGGTAATACTGAATCTAATAGTGTTGAAATTGATAATGGTGTCCTTCAAGGATCTAAATTCGGCCAAACTTCTTTTTCAAATTTATTTCAATGATACTCTCAATGTACCTGAACACATGACTGGCCACTTATTTGCAGATGATTTTCAGGCACATCTCGAAAAAGATTTCGATAAAATCAATGAAGGAATAAGTAAAGCTAATTTTGATTTAAATAAAATTAACGATTTTTGTTCGCGCCGTGGTATGGCTCTGAATAAAGCCAAGTCCAAGGTTATGATTATCGATTCAAAGCACAATACTAATCGTATAAATTTCGATATGATAGATGGCATAGTTTTTGACGGCGAACGGCTACAGTTTTGCAAATCAATAAAAAATCTCGGTGTTGTATTTGACTCAAATATGAATTTTGAGGAACATAATAGTGAAAAATTGCAAAAAGTTTATGGTGTGTTAAGTAGAATTCGCCATACTCGGCATATCATACCAAACTATGTTAAGCGTGATGTTGCTTGCGCGCTCATGTTCCTTTACAGTATACCTTAGGGGTAGACACGACACTCAAGACTAGTTGGGATCTCAAAACATGCAAATGATTTGTTTATAATACTAAAGATTCGTTCAGATTCATATGGAGTGCAAGTGAGTTCAAAAGATTTGAATTATTCAAATGATTTTTTGACAGATCCGCCATCGTGATGTGAGCAGATTCACAGAGACTCAAATTGATTCGAATCGACTTGAGTTTTTTTTTCATATTTGAGAATCATAGGGATTCCAAAAGATTCAAAAAGATTTGAAATGATTCGAAATTCTAAATTCGTGTTCACCCACTAGTATGAATTATACATAACTGTAGCAATGTGCGTAAATATTGCTCATAGATAAGTGCGCATGAACGAGTGCAGGGAAGCTACACGTGACAAATTGCACATAAATATGGTTTATACAACGAACAGGTCGTCTCAACTCATTCTCGCCACCGATGGCTAAGGACCAAATTCTAAATGAAATTTAATCAAATATTTCCCAGTACTGACACATTTCATCCAACAGCGGATCACTTCACTGGGGAAATTTAGAATATTATTGATTGTACCTATTTTGATCTCGAAATAAGATACCAAATGAATTGCGTTATGTAATTAGAAGTTAGTTTAATTTTTATTACAATTTGAAGTAAGAATCAGACTTTCTGGCCAAGAATGTTATTGGGGAGAACAAAATTGTGTTGAATAAAACAGCAAACAAGGTTTTAAATTTTGTTTTGAATACCATTCAGCTGCGAAACTGTGTTTGTCATCATCCGCTTGAGAAGCAGAGTTTTTCATATATAGACATTTCCAATTAGTTCATTCATTGATGTTATTCAGAACAGATGTATAGCTTTTGGCAAGTCAACATATTTGTTTGTGTATCAATCTCAATGGTGATTTACTACCGAAGTCCTAAATCTACCGGACAAAAATATATATTTTATTTGCATGTACCGAAGATTCTCTCAAACTACCGAAAAATTAAAGCAAGTACTGAAACGTTTGCATATCAAACGCGCACGGCTCCTAAATATTCGCTACGTACACGAAGAGAGTGTGCAATTCTATCGTGAAATATAGAAGAAAGAATTAGAACAGAGATGAAACACATACTTTGTCTCACTTTGAATTTGTATGTATCGAATATTTAAGAGCCGCCTGCGTTTGCTTAAATATATATGCAAACGTTTCAGTATTTGCGTTAATGTTTCGGTAGTTTCAAGGAAACTTCGGTACATTCGAATAAAATATATATTTTTCCGGTAGATTTAGTACTTTGGTAGTGAATTATCCTTTGATTCTTTATCAATTAAGAGACAAGTATTTAATATTTTAGAATCTAAAGAAAATTATATGGTGCACAGGGTGTTTCTTTCATTTATTAGTTTAATTGTAAATCCTAATCGGAATAATAATGACCTGAATATACGCCTGATTTATTAAATATATGTAGCACAACAGAACAGATTACAAATATTTTGCCGGACGCTTCAACAAATATCTTTGCGCTGAATTCTTTGATAAATTTTTGAAAAAATCGGCCACTTTGAACTACTTAGAAATTATTTCCTTCAAACTGGTTCAGCGCATTTATATATTTTGGGATGTTAACAAATATGTTGCTTATTTGAGATTTAACCTGATGATTTGTATTTGAACTAATTCTATACACAGATTTAATTATAAATTATGGTACAGAATCGATAAAGATATTATTTTCTGTGAGATCGATTGCAATCAACAACAATTCTTTTCATAACAAATGTAAAAAAAGTTTTGAAACAGAAAGATATTTAGAATTGCGGAAATGAAAGCGCGAGAACATTGGCAACTAAAATATAGCGTTTTAACATTATTTTTGGTTAAATAAATATTGATTCTTATTATTGAAATTCAATAAAAAATGACACATTTTTAAAACATGTGTTTTGGTCTTGAAAATGTGACCAAAGCCATCTGTCACTTTTCCGCACACACATAGTGGCATAAGTACTGGAATCGGTCAAAAAATTGAGACCCAAAAAACGTGTGTTCTTCTATCCATTTTGAGCGCAGAAAAACACGATGGACCTATTTTTCTGGTGTCCGAATGTAGGTGCGTGGTACGCTGATAGCAAATAAAATTGTTAACTCGATAACTCAAAAAATTTAAGACTAAAATCAATCGTACATGAACCCGCAAATAGAAACCTATTAATTTTCAGCTCATTCGGATCATGTCTTCGGGGAGTTCAATTGGTGCAATCATCTTATTCCTGAAAAAGTATTTCCTAAAAATTGATAGAGTCCCAACATCAGGATATAATTGCTAGAAATAGAAATAGTGAACTGAATAAATCTCAGAAATACGATTTTTTTATATTTTTCTTGCTTCAGCTAGACAATACTGCCTTTTTAAGTGCTCTTTTTAGATTTCCAAATTGAATGTAACAATTTATAGAAATTATTTCATCTGAAATTATTTCTTAAAAGATTATTTACAAAGACATGTTTTTCTTCAGAAATGTTTCTCTCTGGAATAGAGATACGGGGACCTCGCCGTTCAATTTGGGTATAGTCATCAAACGGAGTGTTTTTCAATATGATTACGAAACATTTGTATGGGGCCAATGTTTAGTTCACATTGTATCATTATGAAACTTTCATATTCTGATTCTTCAATGAAAAGAATGAGTCACAATTATTCAATCATTTTTCAACAACAAATTTAAGGTTAACATTTGAACTCCAAATAATGATGAAATGTAAAGAGAAAAATGATTTTTAAACATAATATGCAAGGGATGCATGTCGTGGATTACAGTGCGGAAAAGTTTATCTTAAGGATGTAAGACTTTTTATTTCTTTTGGTTTACTGCACAATCTGCTTATCTTCGGGATGTTTTTGGTCACATTTTGTGCAGCCGAATTACAAGGAACCTTTCCCACATAAATAGAACGACGAAAGATTATGATACTCACTTCATCATTCATATGAATAATGTCGACATCTAGAATCTTTCCGTCCCTGCCGGGTGCGCCATCTCTTATGTCGGTTTGAAGTCATTGAATAACTTGATAAAAAAACAACCGATTTCTATATATCATTTATTTTTATTCAATTTGGTCCTTTGCAATTTATTTGGACTAATCAAGTCAAACATGTCTTACCAAGACAATCGGTTGTTTTTTTATCAAGTTATTCAATGACTATATACCAATATAAGAGTTGGTGCACCCTGTACATTGTCAACTCGAACCGGTAGCTAGATCATTACCATTTCTATTTCATCCTCTACATCTTTCCATAAACCGATAATTACGTTCAAGTCACAAGTATGAATAACAATCAAGAGCTTAACCGATTTATCGGACAGCTCGAATGAAACTGACTATTATGCAATCCAATCTCCAAATGATTCATTCATATGCATATCTATTCTGCAATGTTGATAAATCTCGGTAACCAATACATGGGATTCAGCATGAATATAGTGCTGTCTCACGGCATAAAAGAAAGGAAATGGAATTATAAAGTCAGCAGAATTGTATGGTATTTGTTCGAATACTGTGTTTTCTTCCGTTTATGATTCTGTATTAATAATCGCCAAATGCAAAATCAACGCATTCACAACAGGCTCAGACATTGAAAATGAATCTGAATTTTTAGAACAGAAAGTGTCAAATAGACGAAAGTGTTATTTCGGGAATTCTTTTGAAATTCTGACTTCATTTTCGTGTTTTCCGGGTACGAATGAGCGATGGAGTATAAAAGCGTAAGAAAATTTCGTAAATATTGGTAGAATTCACAGCTTTATGGTTCAACAAACTTCCTCAAAAATAATGAGCACCAAAAAAGACAAATAATTCAATCATAGGATATGGCGGTTTAAAGTGGAAAATTAATCCTGAATGTAGGCAACTTTCGTATTTTTCGACTTGATCGTCCCATACACAGTCATGGGGACGTAGGTTCGAATCTCGGTGATGCGAAATTATTTAATTTCAAATTGCTTTGATTCGAAACTATGGCGTGCTTCGGAGGGCACGTAAAGCCCTCGGTCACGTGCAAAAATAAGACCGTTGTACGTATGAGTGTGGTGCAGTACGGTCCTGCAAGTCTCTCACCAATAACCACTCGTAAAATCAAGCGAAATCGTGCTAGATTTAAAGACTGTTACACTCGAAAGGGTAAATTCGGTAGAATGTTATTTTTATGATTAAGCATTTCCATCGCGATGCAATTCCTAATATTTCAATAATAAATTAAAACACAAATATACTTCTGCTTCTTGGTAGAAACATAGACATTCGAAAGAGATACTATGGAGTGTTCAGAATAAATCGAAGAATAAAGGCGACATGCATGAAAAACCTGTTCGACACTTCCAAACGAAATGCTTGCGCATTTAAACAAATAATCACAATAAAGTGAAATAGTATCCCACAGCATACAATAAACTCACTCACGCGTTACGAAATATGAATTTGAATTCGTGATGATGTGAACATTTCGGCCAAATATTCATCGGTAAATATTCATTTATGGAGAACAATGTTTACTTTCCTTGATATTTCAATGCAAGGTATCACTCATCATATTTTTCGTCATATTCAAATACGTTGGAAAATTTTTTATCATTTTTTTTATGTAAATTATAAAGTACTTTTATTTTCCGATTTTCAATGGAATGCATGCGTCTATTGTACACGAATGAAGCGATAAGAAACTGTATTTTTGATATCAAAATGTATGAGGGTGATCACCTGCACCACGCATTTTGTATGTTTTTTGAACAAACCGATTTCTCTAATCATTTGCCGTTAAACCACAGTATAGATGAACAAGAGATATGAAAATTAATGATTCTTTGACATTTTTTCGTTCAAAATAGAGGAAAATAAGAAAGCATAGGATGTAACGAGTGTTTTAGTAACAGTCAAATCAATCCGTTCATATTTCCTCAACATTGAATCCAAGCACAAACGCATAGTTCTTTTTTGCTATATAATTTTCCATACACCGTGCATTCCTTATCACATTGACTTAACATCATTTTCACTCAACATGCATGACATAATACAAAATCATATATAAATTGTAGCCACGGAAATTCGAGAAATGTCGTAGATGAATGCTATTTAGTAATCGGGAAAACTATGGAAATAGTTTCATGAAACTTGGAAAGCTATGATAATAAATTCTCTGGAAAATAATCACTTTCAGACTCTTTTTCCTCAATCGATCCATTTGGGACAAATTTGATTAAAATTGTTGATTGTAGCTAAAGTTGATTTTAGTTTTATTTGTTTGAAAAAATCATAGCAAGAAATAGTCAGTCAAAAACGTCCCAAATTAGTCAACAACGGAGCCTCTTGTGTTGTTGACACAAAACTGTTGGAATGAATTAGGAAACAAATGGAAATGGTTTCGTTCCAGCTCAGAAAAACCAGATAGTCTGCAATCAATTTTGAGTGAGCATCAAATAAGTATGTGCTTTTGTTATTTTCCAGGTGCTCAAAATTCGCCACGATGACAATGGGGCTTACAGCATCGCCTCTACGCAGACGTGGCTGTCTGCTCGTATTGGCTTTTTGCGTCATAATTCCTTTCACCTTAATGATGCTGTTCATTGGACCCGGTAAGTTCGTTATTTGAAAAAATTTCAATCAAATCAACATTAACGACATATAAATTATTATCGAAGAGAGTGTTGCGTCGACACTCGACAGTAAAAAATTGAAAATGGTAAATAGCCATGAGACATGACTACGTTTATAATATCAGAGGGGATTTTGACTGATTTTAGACTGAGTTTAGGTTTAGATTTTTTAAGTATGGTGTTAAGGTTTTTTAGTAAACTTTTTGGATTTTTCAATACGATTTTTGTTCGACCCCACATTTTTGTATGCATCAAGCTTCATCAATTTTGTTCAAGGCATCTTATGATCATCTGATATATTTTTATAAAACTATAATCTGAATCAATTCATTGATTATTTGCATTAATAACTGATTGTTCACCAAATTGATTGTCAGAGATATATTCGACTCAATTTCGCCCATAATTCCACAACCGACCAGTAATCGTTTGGTTTTGTTTACATTGTGACGGTTCCCTCGAGCATTTAATCAACGGTGACGATGAATGGTGCGAACTCGAAAAAAATGCCAGCTATTTTGAAATTCAAATGAGTTATGATAATCTTAGCTCAGCGGCGCATTTAGTGATACAATCACATCAATCTGTCTAATGAAGACATCCGACTTATTGTATTTCGCTAAATTAACTTCGCTAATTGATTCCATGCCGATACTATGCGCGAAAACCGTTTTGAATTCATTAACAAATCTGCCAAGATTAGTGATATTTGTATTTTCAACTATAATATACTATTCGTTATATCTTCGAGCTAGCTGCTTCACATCCAAACTTTCAAAATAAAGGCACTGTTCCAGATTATAATTTCACTGTTCCGAACTGCAACTAGAAAGTCACTTCTTTTAAAGAGAAATATTCAAATTGTGACATTTCTTTGAAACAATACAAATTCAATAGAAATATTTATTATTCTCTCACAAAACTCGCATAAAACCTCATGAAAACGCACGAACTTGTATGAATCCGCGCGAAAGTACAGGAACTCGCATGTAATCAAGGGGATCGTGCTATTTGAGACATTTTAATCATATCTTTTCTCCAGCGCCATCATTTTTTTTTTTTTTGAAGTAAGTTTTCAATATTTTCCAATTTTGCTCAAGCGTGTAGCGCCCATTTCGTAAATGTCAAACCTTTAACTAAATTATGAACACAAATTGAATGACATTTGAGCTGCCATTCTCTAAAATTTAGAGTCTAAATAAACAGTAGTTCAAAATGCAAACGTTAGATGGCCCACCCTGTATTGGGCAGTAGTATTGATGTGATATTTCAATCGTTTCAATGACTCATTTGTTTTTTATTATTTGTGTCAATAAAAATGTTGTTCGTATTACAATGGATCTAAATTGAGTTCACCGATGTAAAATAAGATGGCGCGATCAATTGGCATACTCTCGAATAGCTCTCCAATCCCATACAAGCACGGTCCGCTTGCATGTAATCGTAAGAGATGGTAGCCCCTAGGAGAAATCCATGTTCTGTGTGAAAACACTTTAATGCGAAACGCGTTGGATAGCTGGCTGTTGAGCACAGCTCTAGCTGTACAACCAGCAAGGGTCGCCCATCACTTAAAAGTAATTCACATTTTGTCGGTAATTCCTACGAAAACTGAAGTAATTCCAGCGATTCTAGTAATTCCAACGTAATGTAAAGTAATTTCGACAAAGTTCAGTTATTCCTTTGTCAAAAACTAAACATGAATGTCAAAATTTTGCCGATTTAGATCCGAAAAATTTTAAAAATATTTCCTAATTTGTCGATTTTACTTTTTTGAAAAAATCACGTCAAAATTAAGGAATTACTGTGAATTTATTTTTTTCATACTCCAACTGAGGCCCTACTCAATCTGTAAAATATACTATGGTTTCCAATACATAAAAACAATAAAATTGCTACAAAGTAATTGACCAAAAAAGAGTAATTAGTAGTCATTCAAAGTAATTCCTGCTTGAAAATTCTTGAGTTCTTTGCCCTTGATAGCCAAAACCTTTGCTTGATGGAAACCACATGTTGTTCCATTGTTTAAATTGGCCGAATTCATTCAATTGGAACTGAACATTTTTTCGGCGAACATTTTGTATCGCAGTGAGGCGTGTTCAATTGAATTTTCACTGCCGAAATGAGTCATCTTGCCAAATGACTTCAGAAATTCAGTATATAAGATTATTATTATGATATCTATATGACATTTTCAGGTTCTTATTTTATATTTGAAAAAAGGATCACACAAAATTTCGGTATGTTTACGATTGTTAGACCATTCATTTTTGTTTGTTGTTCTCTATATCACTCGTTCGATTTTGTTCCGTTCTTGTAGATTTGTCGAACGAGTCGAACGAGTCGAATGAGTTGACAATGTCCCAGCGTTTGGCTGAATTACAAATTCGTTTGGAGTATTTGGAGTCGATTTATCGAACCCGACAAGAGGATGTAGCCATTCTGTCGCAATACATAAGCATATCGTCGCCGAATAATGACGGTATCACAATTACTGGACCATTGTTAGATGCACTTTCGCCTGAAACCCGTTCAATGCTTCGTAATATGAGCGCAGCGCCGAGATTTCCAACGAGTTTACGTTTACCAACTGCATTTGATTTCTTACCACATTTGTTGGATGATTCGAGTAGTTTGCGGCCGGCATTTTTGCTGTCGCGCGGCCGCCAAGCCGTACAAATGGTGCTTGGTGTGCCAACAGTGAAACGCGATAAACAATCATATTTGATGAGCACGCTGCATAATTTAATCACCAATATGGAAGAGGACGAACAAAATGAAACGATGATTGTTGTGTTCGTGGGCGAAACGGACATTGAATACGTTCAATTGATAGCCAAACAAATCGAGGTGCGCTTTTCGCAGTACGTTGAAGCTGGCCTAATTGAAGTGCTGAGTCCGCCGCCGTCATACTATCCAAACATGGAGAAATTAAACATAACATTGAACGATCCACCCGAACGGGTAAAATGGCGGTCCAAACAAAATTTAGATTTTGCATTTCTAATGGCCTACGCACAACCAAAAGCTACATTCTATGTCCAACTAGAAGACGATATTTTAGCAAAGCGCGGCTTTGTCACGATCATGAAAAATTTTGCACTCGATAAAACGGTACGCAAAGAGCCATGGTTCGTATTGGATTTCTGCCAGCTTGGATTTATCGGTATGTAATAATCCAAATTCCATTTTATTCTCGGCTATAATTCTATTGTATATGGAATAGTTTATTTTGAAATGTCAATTTAAAGATCTTACCTCACCACTCAAAAAATTGCAGGAAAAATGTTCAAATCTGCCGAACTTCCCTGGTTGATAACATTCTTTCAAATGTTTTACAACGATAAGCCAATCGATTGGCTGCTCGAACATTTCATATACACGAAAGTGTGTAACTTGGAAAAAGTGTGTAACTTGAGTAAATCAATGTCGATCAACACTTTTCCAAATAAATAATCGCATTCTACCATCCTAGAAACATTGCATATTGGAGAAGGCAAAACTGTGGTTGCACTATGAGCCGTCACTGTTCCAGCACATTGGCGTAACCAGCAGTTTGCGTGGCAAAGTGCAAAACCTAAAAGACAATCAATTTGGCGAAATTCCAACATTTTATCCGCATTCGAATCCGGCGGCCACCGTTAAAAGCCCAATAAATCCATACAAAAGTCACACACTGATCCGGGCGTACTTGGGTGAGACATTCTTCTGGGGCCTCTTGCCACAGCCCGGTGACTTAGTCGAATTTATTTTTCATCGACCGTATGATTTAAGAAGGTATTTTCATTATTCAAATGCATGTTTTTATCATGAAATATCGAGACGTATATCGATTTGGTGTATTTACCATCCAACTCGCAATGTTTGCTTACTTTCTTTCGTAAATCCAATTGTTTTTAATCAGTTCCTCATTTGAAAAGGTATCTCTTTCGAAGTGGCAACAGTGAACACCCATCGGATCGATTTTACAATACAAGTGTTGAGATTTTACCGGCATCATTACCCGAAAATTCATACATATGGAGTGCCTATAATTCAACAGCCGATGGATTTTTAATCGTTGGCTCATTTAATGAGTTCGGCATAGCTGAAGGTACGATCGAACCGAAAATCGGTAAAATCAAGGAGATTCGATTGCATGTGCACACCGACAGCGAAAACCGACCCATTTTAAGTGAAGTAAGTATACCGCAAAGCAATAATTCGTACGTGTTTCGTTTAATATTGCACATCTGATTCGAGCATTCCAATTATTACAGATTTACCTGCAGGATACAGAAGCATATAACGAATAGCTATTAGAGTCGAGAGTCAATCAAAACAACGTGATGCATCCTTGAGGTGTACACATACGAGCACTAATGCTAAACTTTCTTTCTTACATTTTGAAATGGTTTTCGAAACAATTCGATTTGCTTATTTGTTTTAATCCCTATTCTCGTCCTCCTCAAAAAGAAATAGTTTTTCGTGAAATAAAACAATGCCCAAGAGAAAAAATACTTTTGATTTTGTTCAATATTTGTTGATTTTACTCAACATGTTTGGCCTTACTTAGGAAAACACATTTTTTTGCAAAAATTCTTATTTATTCATCAAAGTAGATCCACTTGGCGGAGATACAATCCTTCCAACGCTTCTGTAACTGTTCAATACCGGTTTTGTAGAACGATGTGTCGAGGCCTTCAAAATACGCTTCAGTTTCGGACGTCACTTCCTCATCAGAGCGAAATCTCTTGTCTCGGAGCATCTTTTTGAGTTCTGAGAAAAGAAGAGAATCATCTAACTCGAATTCATTCCGTAACAAACAAGGTGGATTGAGCATTTTGAGTCAGCACTAGAAATTTTCAGTTGTCCGCACGGAAAGAAGAAGAAATTTGTACTGTACTATATGGGCGCCAAAACATATTGTACAATATTTTGTGCGATCGAATCATTCCAAAACACCCAAGTGAATTGATTTACGAGGATATTGTAACTGAATTGAAGGATTATTTCGAGTCATGCGATGATTTTGTAAAAGATTTACGACGACTATCTACACATTTGTGTTTGGTTTGGTAAACCAAGGCTAACGAATTAGTCTATTGGAAAAGAAAAATCTGACATTGGTAAACGCTATTGATATTGCCAAAAATAAGGAATCATCGTTGAAAAGTGGTGCCGAAATTAATGCAGAAAAACGTGAGGAAGCTGATGAAAAAAATTCGCCATTGTTACCGATGCGGTGGTACTTCTCACTTAGCTCCAGCATGTGCTCACATAAATACCGAATGCCGGCCGTGCCATACCAAAAGTCACTTACAATCGGTATGTTTGAAGAGAAGGTCCAACACACACCAAATGGAGGAAACGGAACCAACCGAATTGCAGCACATGAGCATTCTCGACGACATGTGGCAAATCACCGAGAATGAGCAGCCGATTAATCCAGGGGAAAACGTCCCAATCGAAAATGATTTAGTACAAAACATTACCAATTCCAATTTACGCTCGAAGTTTTTGTGCGATTTGATTATTAATGATATTTCTATTTCTTTTGAAATTGATAGAGGGGCTCCCGTGTCGATCATGAGTCAAGTGGATGCGCGGAGACACTTCGGTAGATTGAAATTACACGACAACGACATCGGACCACAAAGTTACTGCAAAACACCAATTGAAGTCATCGGTTTTATTTACGTTAACGTCAAAAGTAATGGTAAACGTGCGTTCGGATCGTAAGCCTTTTCTTCGGGCGAGAATTGCTACGACAAATCCAATTGGACTGGAAAACAATTTTTGAGAAACTGATTACACAAAAATGAGTCGTTCAACAAGTAAATTCAATTAATACACAACGAAATACGCTTACTGAACGCAAACTTGCCGTGTTAATTCAACGATATGAAAGTTTATTTGCTAAATCAACATGCACTATCATCGGTACACAGGCCTACTTACTATATAAGAATAGATCACTCACCGAAATTTTTCAAGGCCAGAAGAGTGCCATTCCCATTTGTACAAGGAGTGGAGAGGGAAATCGATAAACTTGTTGCCGGTGGCATGTTGGAAAAAGTGGAAACCAGCGAATGGGCCACACCGATTGTGCCTGTACCAAAAGAAAACGGAGAAGTCCGAATATGTGGGGATTACAAAATTACGGTAAATTAAGCATTGATCATCGATGAATATCCACTGCCTACAATCAACGACTTGTTTAGTTGAATGGCCGGAGGACAGAAGTTTTCCAAAATCGATTTGTCGAAGGCGTACTTAAAAATGGAAATTCTTCCTGACGATCGACATTTACTCACCCTGAGTACACACAAAGGGCTATTTCAACCGACGAGACTAATGTTCGGTGTAGCAAGTGCACCGGCCAAATTCCAACGTTTCATGGAGACATTGTTATGCGACATACCTGGTGTTACAGTGTTTCTCGATGATATTAAGGTGACAGCTGAGAACGATGAACAACATTTACAGCGATTGGAAGAGGTACTAAATCGTTTACATACACACAAAATGCGAGACAATTTGAGCAAGTCAGAATTCCTTAAGTTAATTCCTTCTCACCCGCCAAAAGTTTACCTTTGATGTCAGCCACGAGAATGCAACATTATGCAATATTTTTGGAAGCATTCGATAATGAGATACGAGTAAAAAAATCAAAGGAGAATGCGAATGCAGATGCCATGTAACGATTGCCTAATCCAAGTGACACATGTAATTTCTTGGAAGAGGTCGATGCTATTGAGTTGTTAGCTATCGAAAATATGCCAGTCGGCGCATCGGAATTGGCAGACGCCACGAACACCGATCACACAGTACGCAACTTAATTCAAGCATTGAAACATGGGCAACGTTGTGAGAGTAAAAACCTATATAACATTGATCAAACGGAATTTGCACTGCAACAAGGGTGCTTGATGAGAGGTATTCGCGTTTATATTCCACCGAGTCTACGTGAACGAGTTTGGAACGAATTACATTCATCATATTTTGGTGAAACACGAATGAAAGGTTTAGCCAGAGGCTACTGTTGATGACCAAGAATGGATAACTATATCGAAGGGTTGGTGAAGAATTGCCGTGATTTTCAAAGTGTTCGAACGGAGTTAAAGAAAGTCATTACACATCACTGGATGCGACCAGATAGAGCATTTGAGCGAGTACACGCCGATTTCGCAGGTCCTATATTCGGTAAATATTTATTTATTCTAGTGGATGCGTATTCCAAATGGCCTGAAGTTCATGTTATACTAAATATTACTGCGGAAACCACCATTGCGAAATGTAGAGATATCTTTGCGTCATTTGATTAACCGAAATATTTCGTCAGTGATTGAGGAACGCAATTTTTATCGGGAGATTTTCAGGAATTTCTAAAAGACAATGGAATTGAACATCGGAGAGGTGCACCTTACCATCCATCGACCAATGGCCAAGCCGAGCGTTACGTACAAACAGTTAAAAATAAACTGAAATCGGTTAAATTTTCTAAGCAAGACTTGGAGAAGAACATTGCCAATTTTCTGTTAGCGTATCGCAGAACGATCCATCCAGCCACAGGTAAATCACCAGCAATGATTATGTTTGGACGGCAAATAAAAAGTCGTTTAGATTTGATGTTACCCAGTCTAACAAATCGTCGGGCATAGATTTAACACAAATGATCGAGTAGCAGATCGCGATTATTTGTCAAAGGATAAATGGAAATTCGGTACAATTGCTAAAACTTTCGGCGATTTGCATTACGAAGTGCAGTCGGAGGATGGTCGTAACTGGAAGAGACACGTTGACCAAATGAAGAAAGTTGGAGAAAATTTATCATCGAAGCCAATGTATGTTCCAGATGCTTCGATTGAGTCACCGAAAACAAATGTCAATACCACAATGCAAGCGGAAAACGAAGTAATCGAGGAAACCCACAATCAACCGGCAGTTGTCATCGAAAGAACCTCGAGCGAACCTAAGCAAAGCAATTTCAATTTACCGATGCCGTCGATGCAGTCTGCGGGAATGGTGAACGACAAAAGAGTTCCATCGCACAATACTAAGCCGAGAGTATTGAGGCGATCAACTAGAGCAAGACAGGCTCCCGAACGTTTCCAATACAATTGAATTCATTTTGCAAATAATTTTTTTTTTTTTTGCAGGGGCAAAGCTGTTATAGTTCCAGTTAATAGAGCGCGCCACGAGCGAAAGTCATTTGCATTTACTTGTCATTTCATATGAATAAAATTCATTCTATCTTCAACCACCAAACCGTCAGGTTCATACTTATAACATACATTTACATTCGAGTTATCTATTTCGTTGACGTCACATTTATGGTTCGTCGTAATGAAAAAAAAGAGCTTTGAAAAGAGAGAATTTTTATTTTATCGACTATGTTAACATCTAATGGGTTACTGATTTTGTCTATTGTTTTTTCATGATCCAATATCAATTTTAGCTAATTTTTTTAAAATATAATTCTCTACGTTATATTATGGTTTTTGGGAACAAACTTTTTACTTGTTGCGTTTGGTTCCCGTGGCGCGTCGCTGTATGTGCCACTGCCAAACCAATGCATTTTGCATGTCAGTTTCATATCCAATGAATCATTTAAAAAACTACTCAACATAAACGGTTCATTACTTCAGTAGCTATACGAAACAAATGATCCCTCGAATTTTGCTATCAGTGCAATTTCGTTAAAAAGCAAGACTTATTGCCGAATTGCTCTTGAATGCATTTCCATCGTGTCCGCCCACTTGGGAAATCTATCCCTATTTCTTGAATTAGCAGAAAGAATATGACTGAATTCCCAGATCAAACTGGTCCGTCTTGACCGAATATGGTGTGAATCATACTTCTTAACGCAATCAAAAAGTTGTACGCAAACAGTCAAGCGAGTAAGAGGGAATGGAGGTTAAAGTGAAAGGTTCGAAGTACGTAATGTTCTGCGACAGGGTTGAACAATTTCGCCGTTTTATTCTTATTGAAGGAATTCGATATTTTGGAAAAATAACAAGGAACACGATTTGAATTTCAATGAAGTTCGAGCTGCCAACAATTAATTATATGCATCGAATGTCAATGTTTTCGTGTCAAGTAAGATAGATATTGCAAAATATTGAACTGATCATCAAAAATTGAAGAGAATCCAGATGGAAAATTGAATGCTTGTAAATATTCATATAATTTGATGACGTTGATCATAGAAATTCGAAATGTTGGAAAAATAACGAGGAACACGAATTGAATTTCAATGAAGTTCGAGCTGCCAACAATTAATTATATGCATCGAATGTCAATGTTTTCGTGTCAAGTAAGATAGATATTGCAAAATATTGAACTCATCAACAAAAATTGAAAAGAATAGGAAAAATCAGTTTCCTGCAAATTTGATCTCATTTCAGATTTTTGACGAATTTGCCCTTGGGCATTTGTATTCAAATGCATTTCCACAATGTACATTAAGGATCGAAAAATAGGGAAAGCCACCACACGGAATGTTTGATAGATAATCAATGGGATAGATGTATTAAACGCAATCAAATCTTAACACAGATACAATTTCATCTTATATCCTAATGAAATGATTCACACTTCGTGCGTATTTTCAATTGGTATCTTATTGTTTTTATAAATGTCTAAAAAAAGAAGAAGTAATGATGTTTACAACAAATGCCATCATATGCTTTTTGCAGATAGTCTGGGGATTCAATTATTTGTGTCACAGTCATGGGGACGTAGGTTCGAATCTCTGTGATACGAAATGATTTTATTTCATATTGCTTTGAATCGAAACTATGGCGTGCTTCGGAGGGCACGTAAAGCCGTCGGTCCCGTGCAAAAATTAGACCGATGTACGTATGAGTGTGGTGCAGTACGGTCCTGCAAGTCTCTCACCAATAACCACTCGTTAAATCAAGTGAAATCGTGCTAGATTTAAAGACTGTTACACTCGAAAGGGTGAATTCGGTCCATAAACGTAAAATGTTAATCTTTGCTATTTGATCATTTTCGAAGTCTCCATACAAAACACTTATTTTTAATACATTTTTATATATTTACCATAATAAAAGTATCCCTTGGGCTGATGACTTGAAATTCAGAATTATTTTCGAGCAGTCCTATGTGTTTTGTCCCGAACCATGTTACGTTTTTACGAAATCAAATTTTCATTATGCGCTTTTGACACAGCCACGTTCAGTGATTCTGTATCTTCGTGCACAAAAGCTCATCATGTTTTCTCCTCGACATGGCGCCTAGCATTTCAAGTTTTACACAAAAATAACAACTTTGCCAAGTGAACACCATTTTGAGGCCGCACCTAAATTCAAGTACAAAATCTGCATATATCCCAACTGCCTAAATGCAGAATGTCTATTATATTTCATAAAATGTCTGCATATAATTCATTGACTTATATGGGGACATATCAAAATAAGAAAATGTCTGTATGTAAGTCGATAGATTATAAGCACCAAACAATTTAATTGGCTGACTGGTCAGCTCTGGCTCATTAACACTCAGCTATCCAACGCATTCCGTACTAAAGTGCCTGAGAGTGAATGGAAATTTTGATCTCCACACAGAACATAGAATCAATTATCACTCTAATGCACTTTAATATGAAATGAGTCGTATCGCATGAAGGATATGCGTTAAATATCTGTCTGACAGCCTGAGCTATGCTTGATCTGGCCTATAAACAGACATTTCCTCATAAAGCCACATATTTTGTTATCTGTATGCAGGCGCGGCCTCATTTTGATCAAGTTTGTCGATATACCAAATAACATTAATTCATAGAGAATTGATCTATAATAGAATTTCAAACTGTAAATTCGTTAAAACATTATGCAAATGGATGCTTCATATTCCGTCAGATGAATATGCATAGAAGGCCCACATTTGAATTCAAAACAGACAACCAGGAATGGTATATAAATTGTGGCCTGTGTCGAAAAAATTGGCATCCGTTTCTGAAATGTGAAAACATCAGTTCAATATTCATAAAAAATTGTCAATATTATCGTTCAATCGACATTATTTTATCACCAATTACAAAGAAAAATGACGTTTACAATTCAATTAATCGTTATTTTGTGTATTTTTGCTTCAGCGGTACGTAGTCTCTTCAGAATAACTTATTTATTTAATTTTCAAATCAATTCAATTTTATTTATTTTACAATAAATCTTTTTCATATTTTTAAATTAGTTCGCCAAATTCAAATATAATCACGAAAAGGAAGACAAGGACAGTTTTATTAAATTGTAATTACATTTTTATCCATTATTCTGTATAAAACATTACATAAATTTTCATTAATAATACAACATAAAGTCATGATTGGAAAAAAATATTTCCAATCAATTCATCCATTGATTTAATATGCGTGGGCTATTTTATAAATTTCATCTTTCATAAAAATATGAAGGGGCAAATCACTAATACTGTGCCAGGAAGAAATAGCAAATGATAAAATCTAATTAATCGTAGGTCATAGCGGCATTTTGAATCTCTCTCATACTCAGTTTTTTCTCGCTATTCTTTTTGTTGCTTACTGCTGCAAAACAAACTGCATGTTTCAAAGAGCACTCATTTATTCTTTGAAGCAATGAGAAACATAGAGAAAAGTTTGAAGAAATTAGTGTGAGAGAGATACAATACGCCGCTATTGCCTTCGGTGCTTCGCTATTACTTACGATTAGAATTCATTATCTGCTTTTTCTATCTAGCACACCATAAGTAATTTACCCGTGAAAAATATGCAACTTGTCTTGGGTGATGTAACCAAGTATAGATCAGCTATCGACTTTGGTACTTAAGTGCATGAGAGTGGAAGAACAATCCATGTCTCATGTTTGTTAAGTGCGGAAATAACATATTTGTCAGTTTATTATGAAATATCTCAACATTGTCCCTCAATTAAAACTGAAATAATAGATAAAACCTAATATACAAATTATTCGATTTAACATTTACCATATCACACTCATATAGATGCACTACACCGCCCGAGGATGGTCCTTCAAATAGCAATTTAACCACTTTACTTAGTGAAACAATGAATATTGAGGAGGTCTTATTAGAACTAACAAGAGAGTGAGTTTATATTAAAAAACTTTCTAAAAACCAAGAATATACAATAATTCGAAGCAGTTCTATTGGATAATGTATTAATCTCTACAGAGATATACCACAGATTGAAATATTCATACAAAAGTTGGGATCTCACTACCATGGATTGAATGAGTAATTAAAATATACCAAATTATTAGTTGAGAGAATCAAATGCAATAAAAACTTATCGACAATTTCATGTATTTTTGTAGTGCAGATAAAGCGAATTATATGGAAAAGGTCAATAACTATTGTGAAGCTTTGTATGGAAGAATAACTCTCAAATTAAATCCATTTAAAGCTGTAATGGAATCAATGATGCCTATAAGCAGAAGACGGTAGATGAAACCAAAAATAACAACAATAACATTGTTATTTAAAACATAGACAATAGCTTCTTCGTAACAAATGAGTTGCGATGTTTAATAAAAAATGTTTATTTTCAGTGCAAATTTTTTGTTGAGAAGTTGTTATTGACTGTGCTGAATTTTGTTTCTATGCACGTATGTTTCTAGTGTATGGAATCAACCAAATAAAACATGCAATGTATAAAATCAATTTGTGTTTTTCTTAATCAATGCAATTGCATTGAGAATAGTTCATAATTTGAAACCCAATAAAAATCTTTCGTCAACGTTTTTTGTCATAATAAATTCAAAAACACTACATCTAATTGATTTTCATTTCGAATTCTAAAAGTTTCGATTTCTGTGACATAGAAATTAAGATATTCAGGTAAACTGGCAAATTGGATTGAGACAATAAAAGCTTACCTTTTAAAGATAGATACCTTTTAATAACATCATGCGCTCAATTAATAGAGTGATAAGAAGTTTTTCGGCTGGGTCTATCTATTCCTGGGAGGTTATTTCTGAACAAAAAGAAATACTTTCTAGGAAATATTTCCTCAGAAATTATTTCCGTAGGAATTATTTCTAACATAAATTTATAATTATGTCGCTAAATATGAAAATGGAACTTGTAAAATACTCGGACGTTCAAATGTGGATATTATCAAAATTGAAGCTAAAAAAACAACGTATTTCGTCTAGTTTTCTTCGCTTTTCTTCTCTTTTATTGAAAGTTTCATCGTGTGCGGGACAGTTTTGTTAAAAATTGGGCATTATCATCGAAGTTTCAGAAAGTAAACATCTGTATGACGTAAATTGTTTTTGGTCGCTTCAAAAATAATTCGTCAAATACTATTACTATTTGTGAGCGACTTAAATATTGTAAATTATGACTTGACACAGCATTGTTCGCTTACTGGAAATTTTCTGTTTCACAATGTTTTCGAAAGGTGTACAAATATCACTCAAATGTATACTAAAAGAAATATGACTGATTTTGAGGTATCAACCTCAAATATGCGTTCAAGTGAATGTTCTATTCCAACTGGACATTAAAAACTAGATAATCTCATGGACTATTTATAAAAAAAGACTCAAAGAAATCACCAAAGGCTGGACATGAATGGATAAGATTCAGCAAAAAAAACTAAAATACAGACAGAATTCAAGCCAAAGACCATTTTTGTGGCAATCGGAGAAAATGTCCGTTCATTAGGTTATTATGGCAGACAAAAATATGTTAACATAATTATGATTCATCTCGTTTTGAATAAGCCGGTTTCCGCATTTGGGCAGTTATCCATGTACATTTCGAACAGTTGGTGCAAATCCATTCCTTCATAAGATCCAACCTTATACTCCCAGTTGTATACCCTGAAAACAAATGAAGTGTTTAAATGATTTTCTACAAAATTTCAAACGAATGGAGAAATATCAATATAAAGAAAACTTTATACCATTCTTCAAGCGTTGGAGTACCGAATACTTTGAAAATTTCACGGACTTGGCGGTATTTGAAATATTTTATGAATATCCCCTTGAAGCGAAGCTCTGCCAATGTGCAGCCAACGGCCTAATAAAACGAAATCTCGACAATTATTATTTGAATTTCTACTTAAATTGTATTCAATTTCTGACCCAAATGTCTACCTTTTTGTTTGATCCTATCTTGTGGAACATTACAGATGTCATAAAGGATTGGTTCCAAATTCTACGAACCCGTAATCGAGAATTTTAATGAATTTATAAACAAAACATTTTTGAACGAAACTATTTTTAGAAACTATTTTAGAAAGAAATGAGGACAATAGAAATTATTGTATGCCTCACTCGAAGGCTCAGAAGCAGAACACAGATCTGCATTAATAAAGTTTGAATTTATTTGGGCGCACGTAAGGGGTTACTCGAACTGGCCAGGAATCATCGAAGAAGAAACGCCGAAAGGCAAATACAGAATTCATTTTTTTGGCAACTTTTCAACAAGCGATGTTTCCGAAAATAAAATTGCTTATTTGATGGAAGGATCGAGGCACTACGGCAATGCAACAGTACCACAGCACCCCAAGCGGATCCCAGTATAAGCATGCACGACATTCATTTCAGCGCTTGTGTCAGCAAAGCTCAGCATGCTTATACTGGGACCCGCTTGGGGCGCTGTCAAGCAAGTGTTTAAATACACCAATGCCGTAGTGCTTCGGGAAGGATTCATTAACTTTTCAAAAATGAAAAAAAACCAGCCGCGTAACTACAGAAAGCCATACAAAATGCCCAACTTTGTGCTTTCGATAGTAACCGAACAAGTTGTCCGATTTGTGATATGCAAATATTAAAATCAGCCTTAAACACACGTTATCATAACATAGTATAAATTGGTATGAATGCCAAATTGATGCGATAATTAGTATTCTGTCTGTATTTTAGTTTTTTTTATTTTGCCGGGGTAATTTTTTACTCGACTTTGAATATTGGATATTGAACTGAGGAATTTTCGTCCTGTTGGCTTCGAATCGATTCTTGAGTTTCTTTTCTAAATGGTTTGATTGCCGAATGTCGGTGTGATATCAACTGAAACTACTGCAGATTTGCTATCCAAAGGACACTCGTTCAAAAATATAATGTCTAAAGTCAACAAACCGGCACACTGTGACAACATTTCGGCCAATTATTTCCCCAGGAATTTTTAGACCCAGCCAGTTTTTCACTTCAGGGTTTTTCACTTTAAAAATTGATCGATTGCAATAATTTCACGTACGATTTGTATTAAGATTGAAGCACTCATTTCTAAGATTTTTGGAAATTTCGATAGAGGCACAATCGTATGTGTTTTTTCATTTATGAACGTTTAATTTTTCTGAAAATCATTTTTTTTTAAGAAGATAGATAACGCAAAATGGAAAATATCTAGACCTGATATAGATACCAGAATCAAGATATCATTCAGATAAATTTAACGAGTGTCACTGAATAAAAATACTGAAGTTTAACAATACCATTGTTGTCTTTCACATATGTTCTAGATATTTTATCTACAGCACAACACTATAAATGCAGAACTGTCAACGGACGTCCATTCGACCGTTCGAAAAAAATTAAATATTCAATTATGTCCGACCGTTCTTGCGAAAATTAATTTCGAATGACGGAAAATGTTGGAATGCCAGAAATTAAAAATAAAAATGTATACTTGACTGATGATCTGGAAGTGTCTGATGTGAAAGTGTTGAGAATGGTTTCGGGAGTCTCGCGCCGCGATCAGTGGGAAATCAGAATCCGAAATGAGACGATTCGGGGTGTTTTAAACGTCGATTCGGTAGGAGAGGAAGCAAGAAAATCCAGACTGAGATGGTTTGGTCATGTTAAACACATGGGAGAAGAGCGATTACCGAAACGGATTCTGTTCGCCGAAGCTGATGGGCCGAGAGGTAGGGGTAGACCACGTAGATGCTATTTAGATTCGGTTAAATATGATTTGAATGCGAGGGGATATGAATGGTTTGATGAAACTCAAAACTTGGCTCCCGATCGGGGTAAGGTGTGAAATGTTGAAGCGTTTAGGTAAAGATGGCGCGGTCCAACGACATTCACTACCCCTTTACATAGGAGAAGATACAAAGCATCGTCCGCTTGGTATTCGCAATACTTTTATGTTTTTTTTATTTTAGTATAGCCACAAAAATTGAATCTGAAGCAGCCCTGCGTGTATTTTATTGTTTTGATTTATTTTAAGAGAACCAAACAACATCGTATTACGACGTATGCTGTTGCATGTATTGAATTTAGACTGATTTTATTATAGTTCTGCAAAATCGCTGCATGCGGCGGCACTGGTTATAGCCGGGACTAATAAAATCAAATATTAAGATATCTTATTACTTATTACAATGTTCGCTGTAATAATTATTACATATCACATCTTATTAAAATAATAAGAGTGTAATAAGTAATATTTATTACAATCTTATTAAATAATAAGATCCAAAAACTTATTAGATATTTCGTATCAAAATATTATTTCATCTCATTACTTCTGAAATGTTGCGTCAATGCAGCTATACTATGGAAGCAGTTGTAATAACATCGCCAAACTTATTAATTTGAAATTTTTGAATTGAAATTGGAAATTATGAAGTGTGATAAAAAAAAACGTTTGAAAATAACCTTTTTTGTTGTTTAAATTCAAGTAGAGCTATGAAAAGCAAATTCTCTGTGAATTTTGAAAAATTCAAGAAGTAATAAGATGAAATAATATTTTGATACGAAATATCTAATAAGTTTTCGGATCTTATTATTTAATAAGATTGTAATAAATTATTTTTTAATGAGGTGTAGTAAATAATAAGATCGCATTTTATTACAGATCCAAAAATAATAACATTTGTAATAAATATTACAAACTGACTCGACTTTACCACTGGTAATATCAGCAAACTAAGCATAAAGTCAATAAATAACAAAAGAATTGACATTTCAAAACATATGATTGCATATGATATAACCACAAAATCAACCAATGAGTTGCCTTAACGAAATGTACTGGCATAATACACGGTTGGAACCAAAGACATGATTTGTTTTGAAGCGGTACTAAGATGACGAATAAATGGCTTACAATATATTGTAGTTATCCTTTTTTTGATCACAGCCCATTTTTCGCCAATTCAGTGTTGGGTCTGAAGTTTAGCTGCGATTCTAGGTCATTTTCGAGAAGTCTCCATATCCTAGCCTTTGGTATATCCAGTTTTTCATGTGGTGCAATTGTATGAAAACACGGCAATAAAACGGTATGTATGTACAACGGACAATGTGACACAGACTCACAAAAACACACCCACGGAAATGCTTTTATCGTGTTTCTTGGATCTCAAAATGGACAGAAAACATGATTTGAACATTTCAGATCAAATTGTGGTATGTACAATATAAATGTCCGGCAATTTTGAACCTTATTGCATTACATAATACATAGATCAAAGAGGCTCAAAATCGCTCGACATCTACGTTGCACAAACCACCGTTTTGAACCTAAATCTTCATTTCAGAAGTTTTCATTTCTGTATCCACATACATCTCGTATGTATGCGGAAAAGTAAAAGCACATTTGCAGAGAGTCTAGAGTACTACTTGATAACACTAACTATAACTAAATGATTAGTGTTTGCCAAGTCGTGATGACTCGTCTCTTTCACGTTGCGCTCAATTCTCCTCAGAAAAAAGTAAAAACATTTTCTCAATGAGCTCAATCTCAACATCACGACGCTCGAAGAATCGTAGAAGAGTTACTGCCCTCGAAAAACGTGAGCATGGTATCGATACAAACACATGAATTCATTCACATATCGTAATTATGAAAAGTGGCGGGAAACTATCTATATTAGAGAATGGTTTGATTTGAATCTGTTTAGTCGGCGGCCAACTGTTTTGAGTGGAAAAGTGCTTCAAGAGAGTGTCTTTCATCGGAATAAATCATCGATCGAAAAGATTCAGTGTAAGTTGTCAGCTTGTTTGTTCGGTTGCAGCTGTGCAGTTCGTGCGTGTGAGCAATTTCTCGTTTTCCGTTTGTAATTATATAATGTTATGGTTTAGTGTGAGGTGTTTGATTGGAAGTAATGATCGATGTTAAAGACAAACACCGTATGATAACGCAAATTCGAATTTCATAAATCCATTTGCATAGGCTATAAATTGAGCGATGGTCGAGCGAACGTCCTTGTGCAGCGACTGCACTTCCTGTACAGGAGGATATTTTCGAAAATGTTATGATCAAAGTAAACGTTACACAGAATCGATGATTCAAAATAATACGGAAATCTTGTCACTTATTTTCCATTTCTTCTATTTCTAACCGGTTTTTTTCTTTTAATTTCCATAATTTGTATTTGTTCAGTCTGCACGCAACTTTTTTGTGCGAGCCAAAAGTAATAAAAAGAAAAAGCGTGTGCACACACACCTATAGAGTGAGATACGGATTCTTACGTAATGGCAAAATTGAAAATTACATTGCATTTTCTGTGTACGTCATTTCATTTCACACGAATTGCGATATCAGAGCCGTTCCATTTGCCGTTTGACTTGGCGCTTATTAGATTGGCTGTGTGTGTGCGACAATTGCTTTCCACCATATTCTCTCTTCCATTTGTAACAAAGTTAATTGAACGAATTGCACAGTGTCTCAAACCCAATGTGATATAATCATCGGCTTTGTTTGTTTTCTGCGGAACGTCAAACGTATAACCGGTAGGATTACGCACAGATTCTACATGATGGTTTTCTAACAACTGTGTGGAGAAGGAAAATGAATGAAAAATTATTACGCACGCGCATACAAAAAATGTGTTTACACATGATCGAAAGAGCGAAAGAGTTGAAGTTACAATGATTAAGCTGGCGTACAAAAAACCACTTTCTCCCAGGTTCATCACGGCAGCCACAATGATCGCGCGCATTGCATTCAGTGAACTAGCGGCTTGTATACTTACATAATTTGCGTTTCGAATTATGTGAATGATAGCAAAAACATAATGCTTTTACTCCAAAATGAACCCATCATACGTTGCAATTACAAATCAGAATCAGATCCAAAACATTCCATTGCGTTGATCACATGCACACACGCATCGCTTGTGCGCAATTTAATTTCTTTTGTGTCTTTGTTTGTTTATTATAATTTTTTGCGAAATTCAGTACGAAGAGAGTGAAACACGTTTTTTCCCTTTATATTTTTTAATTGTAGCAAAATGTGGTTCTTCCTCATTTCCTTTGTCATTGTGCTGTTGATTTTGCTTTATTTGGATGGCATAAAACCAGCAAATTTTCCATCGGGCCCTAAATGGTATCCGATCATTGGCAGCGCATGGGAAATGCACAGCGAACGTATTCGAACTGGAATGCTGTGCAAAGCGACAATGGCGATGGCCAACAAGCATGCGTCCAATGGAGCCATTGGATTTAAAGTGGGCAAAGATAAAATTGTGGTGGCCGTGACGGCTGATGCAATTCTTGAAATGATGTACAATGAGGATTTGGATGGTCGTCCGACTGGGCCATTCTTCGAAACACGCACATGGGGCTTGCGTCGCGGTATTCTGCTGGTCGACGAAAGTTTTTGGCAGGAGCAACGTCGATTTATAATGCGACATTTAAAAGAATTCGGATTCGCTCGCCGCGGTATGATCGAAATGATTCAAAACGAAGCCGAACACTTATTGAGTGATTTCAAAATGCTGCTGTTGCGTCAGAATGGACGTGCAATGGTTCCAATGCGCGACGCATTTAATATTTATGTGCTGAACACGCTATGGACAATGATGGCCGGCATTCGCTACAATCAAGAAAACAAAGAAGTACAACATCTTCAAGGCATGCTGTACACGTTATTTACGAAAATCGATATGGTCGGCGCGCTGTTCAGTCATTTTCCATTTTTACGCTTTCTGGCACCGAACTTTTCCGGTTACACACAATTCAAAGATATTCATAAAATGCTGTACAGCTTTTTGGGCAAGGAACTGGAAAATCATAAGCGAAACTTTAAAATGGAAAATGAACCGCGCGACCTGATGGAGATTTATTTGCAAGCGATTAACAGCACAGAAAGTCGTACGGATAATTTCAGCGAAAAACAACTGCTTGCCGTTTGTCTAGATATGTTCATCGCCGGTTCGGAAACAACCAATAAATCAATTGGATTTTTAATGTTGCATATCACGCGTAATCCCAAAATTCAAGCCAAAATTCAAGAAGAAATCGACCGTGTCATCGGACGAGAGCGACTGCCAACCCTAGAAGATCGACCGAAGTATGTACATATATAACGAGGGAATTTGCCAAATTATTGCACTAAATTCGGTGCAATTGAAAATAATTCGTTCAACTCATTTCAGAATGCCATATTGCGAAGCGACCGTTCTCGAGGGAATTCGAATGTTCATGGGACACACCTTTGGTATACCACATCGTGCTTTGCGTGACACCAAATTCCGAGGCTATACAATTCCTAAAGTAAGTAGCAAACACCTACGATACAAATTGTATCATTTTGCAGTGAAAATGATGATTGCAAAATATGTCCAAGTGTTTGAAATGTGGGGAAATTGTGAATTCCAACCACAAATATATTTTGAAGTTGTAGTGAAATTGATGATAAATCATATTTTGGTCATTTTATTGCTACAATGGTATGGTCTTTCTGTCGCACTAAAACAAGTAAATCAAATTTAGCCTCAAAGTGTGTGGCATTTTTTTCGCTTGCAACAAAAAAAGAATAAGAAAAAAGTTCATAAGTTAATGTTAACATCTCCCATTTCAGAACACAATGATAATTGCATGTTTTTATGGAATGTCATTTGACAAAACGATTTGGCCCGATGCGGATCCGGAGCTCAGTTGTTTTAAATTTAATCCAGAGCGTTTCATTAGGAATGGGAAAATCGTTGTGCCCGACCGTCACTATCCGTTTGGTGTTGGAAAGCATCGTTGCATGGGCGAATTGATGGCGCGTGCCAATATTTTCTTATTCACGACGACTTTGTTGCAGAATTTCAGTTTTCAAGTTCCGCCCGGCCATCCACTGCCGAGCGATGAACCGGTCGACGGTGCCACGGCTAGCATTCAACAATACACCGCCCTTGTGATAAATCGATAAGAATCGGTATTGCGTCAATTGGATAGAAAAAATCGAGAGAAATAAAGAATTAGCTAAACAATTTATTAGAACTGAAACCAAATTATTAATATGACCGGTTGAAGCGCTTTTGAAAAAACGGTTGCAAGTATTTGCATGGCAAGAACCGACGTTATGGATCTTTGTTACCGATTTTTCATTGTGCTCTTCGGCTTGCTTTTGTAATTATGGCATTTGATTTTTATATAAAGTAATCGACCAAAAAATTTCTAGTTTATTTTATTAATTTTTTATTGATGAAAATATAATTATTTTTATAAAGAAATATCAATGGAATAGATATTTACGGCGAACGCCATCTGTGAAAAAAAATTGAAATTACAAATGGCAGAGCTTTTGATCGCGAAGCTGCGCACATACTGGTTATGATAGAGACCTGTCATCGATGTGCGATAACACCACAATCATTTGTCCGTGCATCTCTTTCTAATCGGCATATTGATGGGATATTAGAATTGGTATGCACGCACACTCTATCAAACACAGCAGCAGCAGTCAAGTCACTGACATTTGATAAACACACAGTTGACATTTTCGCGCAATTTTATTTTTCGTATTTCTTTCCATCGCTCTTGTATTGTGCACAGTATTTTATTATTATTATGCACACACAACACACAAGTGTTAGAAGCAGAGAATGGCATCCAAAATAATAGGCGAACACAGTAGAAAAAACGTAACGCATCGAACGCATTCGATTTATAATTTGTATTAGATTGGATAAATTTCAAAGCGCGAGTTTTTTCTCAGTGAGCTGAAGTAATAAATGTGTGTTGTGCTGCTGCAAACAAAAGAAATAGATCGAAACATAGAACAAATCATACCAAAATCGTTTGTGTAGTTTGTGTGTTTTACATTATTATTATTATTTTTTTTTTTTTTTTTTTTTTTGTATCACAATCTAGATGTTGTTCCTCTCTCTCAATTTTTGTTTTTCATTCCATTCATACGTAATGAAAATGATAAACAAGTAGAAAAGAGCACGCATTCTAATTCAAATCGCACGATTAAATAGAGTCTTAAACCGATTTTGAATAAAATGGAGAGAAGAAACAACAGAGAGTTAACGAAATAAAAATATATCACGACACATTTGAAATTTGTGTGTGTCATTTGTCTGTGTTAAACACTTCATTCAGATGATGATTGAATTCAATGAAAAAGAAACCAAAAATTGTTTTTTATGTGCAAATTAACTTGTTTATTTTCATCAACACAATACATATCTATGAGCGGGAGCATTGTAATAGAATTTAATAGATGAATTGTGAATGGAATAGTTTTTAAGTGATCAAAGGTGTTTCAACCGAAAATTTGTTCTATCCAGCAAAGCAAATATAAGAGAAGGAAAATAAGAATAATCACGTGAGCACGAATTTGGTCCACCAAATCATATATTTTTTTTTAATTCGTCGATGTTTGTTATCACATTCAATTGAATTGGAGCGTGTGCGGTGTGTATATGCGGCCCGAATAGATGAATTCGAAATCATCAAGACAAATAAACTGAGGATTGCGAACGTATCCATCTGTAAGTAGATTTGCAGTCAAATTGAGAAATAATTCATCGTGTGATCTGTTTTTGGAACCTTGAAATGTCGATATTCTCATTTTGCGCTAAAGATCCATTATTCATCAGCTTCAAAATGATTTTCTCTGGCTCTGCCCTTGGCTCTTTCTTTCTCTCTCCCTCTGTCTCTCTTCATATATAAAGGAGCAACGGAATGTTTCAAATTCGATTGAAAAAAGTAGCTTACCAGCTACAACCAAGCCTGCAATCATATCATTCCGGAGCTAATGAGCCAATGGCCGAGACAATCAATTAATCTCAAATTGGAACCAATGTAAACAATAGATGTTTGCATTTCATTGAACAACAACAAAATACACGTATAAATACTTGATAGTTTGTGATGATAAGGGAGGAGCACGCACCAAACGAGCATAACAGTAACTGCAGCAAAATAGATCAGAAACTAGAATCCGGCGACAAAAACAAATCACATGAAGAGAGAGAGAGAGATCGAACATAAAAAATAGCAATGCATACACAAACTTGTTGCAGGTCATTGTTTATTGTGGCTGTAATTTGTTAGCAGCCAAACGCAAAATTCGATTAAGACAAAATAAGCCTTTAGAAGAGATGTAGAATTCTGTTCATATTTTCTTGAAATTGTATACATTTAAATAGCCGATTGTTGTATAATACAGACTTTATTTGTACTATTAATTCGTTCGCTCCGCATGTCACTGATATTTAGGCATTTGTTTGCATTGGTGAAACACAAAAATGACGAACACGTGCAATGGTTTTACAATTTGGCTTTGCATCCGATGCTCATTCAACAAATTTCAACCACAAATCAGAAAGCAAGTCCATGGTGAGAATTGATTACAAGTCAAGTGTACGAAAGCGATGGCAAAACCGATGTTGTTAATGACACATTCGCGAACACGAGCTTTGAGCAGCTTGCGACTGTCAATCTTTGCAATTTTTGCCAACCAATTTCTAAAATTGATTATATATGGCAAGCTGTACACCATTCATCTTTCCCTATTTTCGAGCGGGTGGAAATCTAAAGTTTGCGGACGCAAATGGAGTGGGTAGAGCGCACGAAAGGGTGGTGACAATGGGAACGACGAAAGAGAACAAAGAGTTAGATATGCGCGATCGACTTAACCAGCCCCTTTCTCTATTAGCTGGGCAATGTATTTTTCAGACACCGCCGTTGGGCTGGTATTTCTTTCTATTTGCTCGCTTCATATATATCCTGAATTCGCTTCATGTTGCTATTGCTCTCTGCCGAAGCCCACAGCAGCAGCAGTTCGATGTCATGAATGTGTGCAATTTTTCAGCATTATGCCTAACCATATGAGGCTCGATATCGAAAACAGATACATATAGTAATAGCAAAAGCAGGCGAACGCACCCGTTCGCTCTTATTGGAACATGTGAACACATGAATATTGAAAGAGTTACCGGGTTACCAATTCAATCTCGACCGTTGCATAGCAAAAAATAAAACAACGTTTTCGATTCGGTATGGAACTGGTCGATACGTTTTCCGAGTGGCAAATAGAATTCCGAATCGAAGTGAACAAAACTGAACGGAGCGCCAAGTAGCAATACCATATGTGTGGCAATAGCGGCAAAAATATAATAAAAATAAATTAATCTCGCTTGTAAATCACATATTCACCGCTGATGTGTACTTTCCGAGTAGCTAGAGCTGCAAACATAGCAAGTTGTATATCGACTTGCTCCTCTCTCTATCTCTCTGTCGCTCTCTTTCGCTCCCTCTATCTCTGCCACATGCTCACCTATTTTTCCCTTTTTATTTTCTATACGTTGATTTTATTTCCCGAGTGTTTTCTAACATAATTAATATCGTACTTCTTGGTTTTCAACATCTTTATCATGACTGGGGCTCGGACTAGCAATGCCAGCTATATGGCCAATCATATTCTGTATTTTTACTGTTCATAAAATTTTGCATAAACACACACACAGAGAAAGAGAGAAAGAGAGAGAGAGAGAGAGAGAGAGAGAGAGAGAGAGAGAAGAGACTTTATGTGTTCTACGTATCGGGCGCTTTAACGCACCAGTCTTTTGAACTTTCGTTTATTTATTTCAGAAAATAATTATGATTGACAAGAGCTCATGCGGTTTCCCTTACCGACGTAAGCAAACGAAAGTTGCCGCCGCCGTCGTCATCGTCATTGAAACTCTCGCGTGATTAAAATTTTAAATTTCGCCCGACTTTTATTCATCACTTCTATGAAACGCGTATGGCAAGCGCGTGCATGTTTGGCAAAATTGTTTTATAACAGAAAATATAACATTCCTGGGTTTTTCGTTTTCTTCTGAGAAATGAACAGAGGGAAAAATTAATGTATGGCATCAATCAGCTGTTTCGTTTATGGATCCTTAATGTGGCCAGCTCTCTGTATAATTAACATCATATGAATTATAAACTACTTTTTTATTTACATACCGGAACTATTTCGATTTTGCAAAATTAAAATTAAAATTTTCTTGTCTCATTTCGCCCGAAATAAAAAAAAAAAAAACAAAATACTTTCTGCTCGGGTATTTTACTCCACGGAAACATTATAACTGAACGTTTCCTTGTGTTATAGTTTGGCTGTTCAAATGAAATATTCAAATCGAAACCGGATCCGAGTCATGCACAAAGACTAAACGATATACATTTATAAATGTTCATGAATCATGTTGCTGGAGAAGATGACCAAGCCATTTTTCGTTTAAGTGCATATGTATGTCTCGCTTACTTACTCTCTG
Organism: Obolodiplosis robiniae; assembly: GCA_028476595.1. Taxonomy (NCBI): domain Eukaryota; kingdom Metazoa; phylum Arthropoda; class Insecta; order Diptera; family Cecidomyiidae; genus Obolodiplosis; species Obolodiplosis robiniae. The sequence continues at coordinate 39,710,155 of CM052016.1, forward strand.
GCATTTTTATCGATAACTCAGCAATCAGCGGATGTGTCACATCACGAACTCGATTTCTAAGTTAAACAAAACGACCACATGCTGATTTCATCCATTGCATGCTCACAGCTTTAAGAGACCACTTTAACAGAAATCGTAAATTGAATCATATTTTAATTGTGTGCTTGGTTTCTTTTCTCGTATCATGTGCACGAGTGTGATAATTTCTTTTTTCTCTCCGTTTATTTGCCTAGTTGTATTTACATGTTGCGAATAAAACGTTCGTTCAAGACAACCATTGACCGTCCCCAGCGCCATTAATTATCATTGAATATTCAAGGCAATGGATAATACAGCATCATCGAATCTAACAACAGGCGTTAGAAATACTTCACGATCGCTGGCTCCATCGCCAGATCCCGATTTGGATGATGGCAGCTCGAAGCGTCAAGCAACCAGGTAATCGAAGCAATTACACAAAATAGTGGATTAAATGTGTTTCAAATTGAAATAATCAAACGTTTGATTTAACCTGAGTCATTCGTTAAAAATATGTACGAATGATTCGTTCATTGACGTGTCATTCAACACATTCATTGGCAATTGAGTGAGCAATGTTGAATGTTATTACAGAGTTTTCAAGAAAAGCGCATCAAACGGAAGGATTACCGTATATTTGGGCAAACGAGATTTTGTCGATCATATATCGCACGTCGATCCAATCGGTAATTATAATACCAAATCAACCACTTTTCGAATCGCAAATATTTAATCGGAATTGGTGCTTTCTCTCCCTTTCCGTCTCTCTGTGTGCGCGTGTGTGTGTGTGTGTGTGTGTGTGTGTATGTTTGGTAATTTTAGATGGGGTAGTTTTATTGGACCCTGAATATGTGAAAGAGCGCAAAGTATTTGGCAATGTGTTGGCCGCATTTCGTTATGGTCGAGAAGATTTGGACGTGTTGGGTTTGACATTTCGCAAAGATTTGTATTTAGCACAAGAGCAGGTAACATTATTAACTTATTAGCCATATTCCGTGATGTGGGACTTGTCATTTAATCAGTTGAATCGGTAAAAATTAAAAAGAGGGTCTTTTCAATTCTTACTGATTCAGTTAGTGTAGATATTATTTGATCTTGATTTAAGGTATTTTTTGTGCCGCACAGATTTATCCTCCAGTGAATAACGACCGGCCATTAACTCGACTGCAAGAGCGTCTAATAAAAAAGTTGGGTGCCCATGCGTTTCCATTTTATTTTGAAGTGCCACCACACTGTCCGGCATCGGTGTCACTGCAGCCTGCACCCGGAGATACAGGTTCGATCGAAATTGTATTGACTTCCGTCAAAATGCTATTTACACGTTTGATTAATCGATGTATCGAATGAAGGGCGAAATTGGAATCAATTTGAACGAAATTATAGTTTTTTTTTCTTCTTCAGGAAAACCATGCGGCGTTGATTATGAGCTAAAGGCCTTTGTGGGAGATCATATTGAAGATAAGCCGCACAAGCGAAATTCTGTGCGGCTGGCCATTCGAAAAATCATGTACGCACCATCAAAACTGGGCGAACAACCATCGATTGAAGTTAGCAAAGAGTTTATGATGAAACCAAATAAAATCCACTTAGAAGCTAGTCTTGACAAGGAGGTGAGCCAGTACACACGATTTAGTGCGATTCAATGATAAGACACTCGAACTGAATTCACCGCACTCTTTTGAACACCACTAACTTTGCTTATTCTCACTGTCTCTGTTTCTTGCATTCCCATCCATTTAGTTGTACCATCATGGCGAAACGGTCTCCGTGAATGTGCATATTGCGAACAATTCCAATCGAACGGTGAAAAAAATCAAGGTTTCAGTACGTCAATTTGCTGATATTTGCCTGTTCTCAACGGCACAATACAAATGCACCGTAGCTGAAGTTGAATCCGAGTAAGTGCACACTAATGTGCTGAACAAGTGTTTAACCCTGTGTCCACAAATCGAGCGCTACAGTCAATGCACAAGCACCATGGGTAGATCAAATAACGGAACGAATGTTGGACACAAAGCACATGCTCATACAAAAATGCAACGAAGAAACGGAATTAATGCATTTACTTTTGTGTGTTATAATTTTTTTCTTCTTCTTCTTCTTTTTCTATATTTTTATTCAATTTGGGATCGTTTTTTATACCGATGTGGTGATGATTTCGTGCACGGCATCCAATGAGTAGAGAAGGAAGCACAATTCAACCAGGTTTCACGCTATCCAAAGTATTCGAGCTGACGCCATTGTTAGCTAACAATAAAGATAAGTGGGGCTTAGCATTGGACGGTCAACTCAAACACGAAGACACCAATTTAGCTTCCAGCACATTGTAAGTATAGACTGAAAGGGATGGGTGGCGGTTCCGAAGAAAAGTTTCTTTTCATAGAATGCGATCGAAAAGAAAGCGTTTCAACTTGATAAATTCGAATCCTTTAATCTAGTATCCACATCAGAGATTAACATTTTAGATTGATGTCCGAGTTTGTCGGAATCAAATAGGGTTTAGATCAATACCGATTACATGCCATATTCCTTCAAAAATTATTATTAAAATGCAAAGCTCCGATTGATTAATATTATTGAACGTCGAAATGTTGTTAGAAAGTATTTTATTATTCAGAGGTCGCGATTTCATGAATTTGCATGATTATGCGATTAGGATGACACACATACATAACACGTTACACGTCGTTGTTCTGATTGAAAAAGTGCCCCCAAATTAAAATTCTATGGCCATAACCTTTCGTACTGTTTATAAATCACACTTATCGGATGCATATCGTATCTAGACCACAGGGGAACCAATCAAATTTTTTTGAAAATATGCTCATTATTTTACACATAACAAAGTGGCCATTGGCGAACATACACACACGGTCAGCGATAGCAATCGAGTCCTATCGGCAGCAGCAATGAAGAGAACAAAAATATGTATTTACTATCGTAAAAGAAATATTTCATTCTACAATAGAAAAAAAAAACAATAGAACGGTTTTGTATAAGCAATTTGATGGTATCTTTTGCAATCGGGTTTATTGCATTCATAGCTCAATGCTGTCTATTTTTGATATTAAACAGTAAAATTTGTACGATTTTATTATGCTGTTATACGCTGCTCTGTTCAGCGAATGAACGTGCAGGCTTGAATCAGATTTGTTCTCTAGTGTGCGAGAATAACAATCATTTGACGCTATATCGAAATGATACCGTGCTAGTTTCCAATTTGGATGAAGAAAACAAAAAATTCACACCGAGATTTTCCACATCTTTTGACTTTCAAACAGTCTTTCCGATGACAGTGGATTTCAACAAAGTCAATCTCCTCTCCACCTCGTCACCACCACCACCGCCACCGTCAATCTATTGAGCAGCAAAATGTGGATATTCGCAGAATCGCTTTACTTCTACAAAAGATATCAGCGATCCTTTCATTTTCCCCTCCTCCCTCTGTTGGTGTGTGTGTGTGTGTGTATCAACATTGATTTTCCATCCATGAGTCCATTTCACACGAAATTTATGATATTTGATATACAACTGGATGATGTTTCGATTTTAAAGACAATCATCTTACATTGCCATTGACCTACTTAAAACCAAATCGAATCGTATTAGGGTACGGACATGCATGTCCCTGGCAAATAAAACGTCTCGGCTCATTATAAACATAAACACACACGCTGCATATAGATATAGATAGATAGATATGCTTGATTATTTGTGATTTGTGATATCTTGTGGATACCAGAGAGTGAGAGCTCCCGAGAGCAACAAGAAGATAAAAACGGAATACCTATCGTTTCATTATTGGTTTCAGGTCTTGCAATTTAGACGATGGAAAGTATAGGTTTGTTATTACGTCCACCATATTTTCATCCACTTGTGTATGTGTGGGTGTGTCGGTCTATTTATATGTATTTGTGTATTTGATTCCATACCATTTTCTATTGCAAATTGCTTTCATTTCTCCATCTATTATTTTCACTCATTCTACTGTCGTATTCTACAGATTCTCCGATTTCGATTGCATCATTAAATGTTTTTTTATGTCCCGCGTGCACCAGTGTCGACTCTTTTCCCACTGTTCACTTCTATTTCGCTGCTTGCTTTTTCTCTTCACTTTCCGCGTAGTTTTTGAATCGAAACAGTGTGCATTTTTATTGACTATTGTGGTGTTTTAATGACAGCTCGACCTTACCGCCCATTCATAAAATTATTTGTTATCTTTTCCGCAGAATCGCTGATCCATCGCAAAGAGAAAATTTGGGTATTATAGTGCAGTATAAAGTCAAAGTTAAACTCTGTATTGGCGGTCCAATTTTGGGCGGGTAAGTTTAACCTAGTTTTGTCAACTCGAAAACCGCAATGGTGTTTTTGTTTATTAAACGAGTTTTGCGTTAAAATGCGCATAAAATCAACCAAAATTTTTTAAGTTTTGCGTGGGAAGGACGGTAATATAGTATTAATCGTTGACAGAGATCTTGTCGCTGAACTACCGTTCATTTTAATGCATCCAAAGCCCGAAGAAGAGGAACCAAATCCAATACTTGCCGAACGATCACCAGGCAAACATTCGGCTGGTCAACGAAGTGATGACGCCAATTATGGAAATGCGAGCAGCCAAGCAACCACGGGAAACCTCATTCAACTTGATGGGTTGGTTTTTATGCTCGTCTATGGAATTGCTTGGTTGAAATCGAAATTATCAATATTTATTCGTTCAAAATCAAAGTTTTAATATCAGACGTTACGATGCCGAACAAATGTTTAATTTCGTTTAAAACCAATTTCACAATTTTCAGTTTAAACCTTTCATTTCACTAATGAATTTTATATTTTGGCAGTGATGATGATTACAAGGATGACGATATAATATTCGAGGACTTTGCCAGGTTGCGGCTCAAAGGTGAAACGGAGGCCTAGAACTACATCACACACTCTCCAATCCATCACATTTTTTCTATTTGCCATTGTATATTTCGTCTCAAATGAGATTGCAAGTTTCTATTGAAAATGCGATATGTTCGAACATAAATAAGCGAAATATATATAAATTTCGAATTTAAAGATCGTAGTCAAAAAGAAGTCGCATAGAATTTCCCTAAAAAAATTTCATATCTTCTTTTTACTCACTGAAAATGCACGAATCAGTAGTGAGAGCAGATTTGTTTCACATTTTGTGGTGAAGTGCACGTTTCTCAATTTTCCATGTCAAAATCGAAATTTGACATCCGCTCCACCCTCAAGTACTCAACTTTATTGCCATATTCACAAAAGGAAACATGCAATTCACTCAAACACACTCGTGACTTCCTCCTTCTCTATTTTACGATTAAAGAATCAAGCAAAAAAAAAAAAACGCAAAAATGAAAACAAATGAAGTATTTCAATGTTGAACATAATTCCATAAATTGAAACAAACTAATTAAAATGTATGATGTTGCACAAGTGCATATAAACGGTGGCAATCGAGGTAACCAATGATAAATTGTTTATATTATTGTTATGATTTTATGACACGCACAAAATCTATTAAAGTATTATTTATTAGATACAATTAAATCAATTATTCAAAGAGATTCTAACCGAATCCACCATAAGCGATCTATATACATGCATACAAATAAAACGCCAGTCATTCTATGTCACATGCCAATCATGGCAAAGGGGAATGGATGTGCTGCAAAAGATGATTCGCATAATTTGCGAAGCTAAGTAAAAATAAACAAAATTTCACGGACTCAAAATTAGGCTTTTTGCTTAAATTATGTGCATAATCCCAAAATATGCGTCCGAAAATATTCTCTAGGTAATTTGTGCTGTTTCGTGCCAATTAGAAGTATCACAGCTTATATACACATTCTAAAAACCCAATGTATGCGTCGTAAATGCACAATTTATTGATGTGATTTTCGTCGCGAAACAGATTCACTTGTCCAAAATACAATCAATATTTATTATAATAAGGAAATTCTAGCATAATAACGCTCAATTGATGATGCCTATTGTGCATATACGCTAATACACATTTCCCCTCGGACGATTGGCATTCTATTTGTGCATTTGTATTCTGGCCATCTTCATCTATATGTTATAATAAAATGCATGTAATTCCATCAATAAATGAATACAGTGAGATACACTCACATTGATATATACTGTATACTGCTGAAATGACACAACAAAGCATTGTTATGCATTTTCACATTTCATCATTCACAAAGAAAAAAAAAACATGTTGCCGGTGCCGATAGTATCAATACAAAATCCAACCAAGATAACAATTTTAACGAGAGATAGGTGATCCCAGCGATCGAATTTATTGCAATAACATTTTAAGAGGAGAGTAAATTTTATTTCTCAGGAAGAAAAAGAGAAACAGAAGAAAAGGAAAAGAAACAAAACGAACATTCTTAACTGATTGTCTATATAAATTATCATTTACATTTGTTTAATTATCGACTTTTATATATTGAATGTTATCGCTTGAACAGATAACACAAATCAAGTCCGTGCAAGAGTATATTTGTTTGATTTTGTTCAACTCATATTTTATTTTAACTTCAATTTAATACTAATCAATTAAATATGAAATAAATTTACATCTTTTAAATGCGATAATATGTCGAAACACAATAAAGCAGCAACAAAGTTTGTTGTTCTACTTCTAATTCAATTCATTAGACAAAAAGTATTCTATCCATCGTTCACCTATGGGTTCCATTCAACGACGTCTTAATGTCTGGTCATATACAGGCAATGTGTCAATATCTGTATTAAAAGGAAGGATGCAAGAATATAAGGAATACACGATAATCACTACCTTGTCACATTGTCAATAATAAAGAGCAGGGTTCTCGCTCGAGCGATTGTGGTTGAAATAAAGAGTACTCGAACTACGATGTTCTTTGTTTTTTACAAATTTATATTAAGGGACTTGAAAGTCAACGTTTTTTCGAAATCATCTCGATATAAATGCGACTCGATGTAGCATACAAAAATGCATTATGTATCGCTCACATCTTTGTTAATGTCATTAGCTAAGCAGTTGCTGAATCAATAAAAAGCAGATTAATATTCTACGAAATCATTTTGATTATTTTTTCTGCTCTACTGAATTTTTCAAAAGAACGCGCCGGAACCACTATTATCTTGCTACAAATATTTTTTTTTCCCTGAATCAGAGAGCTGAATGATTGATCTGACTTTCAGCGAGAAATTGCTAGAGAAGTATTACATAGATGACTTTATTGAACAACGCTTCCCAAAATTTTTATTCAGAAATGTTGGGAAATTCTCCCAAAAATCCTATTATTTTTCATAAAATTTGACGCTTTTCTTTACATGGAATTCAATGGTTCGAGCCAGGAAAACATTCCTGATATTTCAAAAGAATTAAACTTGAAATTACGAACATTTTGTAAGTAGGGTTGATGATTGTTCGTATTTAAGTTTTATGATGTTCTGTTATTGTACGATTTCATGCCAAGAACTTAGTGGTGAGCCAATAATCCATATCGCTATGACACTCACAGTCACAGCATTTCCTAAACAATCTAGGTTAATGTTGATATTTTCAATTCGATCATGCACAATGACTGTAGCATGGCATATTATAGTAAATATTGTTTGCAGTTTACTCATGTATCTGTCAAAATATATGGTCTTCGAAAAAGGATCATGTGAATGTCAGAACACGCAATATCCAACTTAACTTCTTTCAGTGTCATAAATACAATCATATATATTATTGAACCATAATTGAAAGTTACACGATTTCACTACATAGACTTAAAAAATATTTGCTACAAGGGGTAGTCTGTATAATTTATTTTGTGAGTGTGTAACATCTATCTTTATCTTTAATGGTTCAAACACAGCGCTCATTTTGCTATTAAAGTTGTCCGCTAAATGTTCCCAGTGTGAATCATTTCGTGACGTTGTAGCTTATGTATAATGTATTCCCATAATATTTGTGATTGTTCGAAGTGAACAAAAATATTGTTTGGGTTATTACCGATGCGTAAATTGGCCTTCTACTGTTACACATCGCCGAAGCATCGAAAACCCACGATTTTTGTAGGGTTTCCTCAGGTTTCATATATCATTTAGAGGTGTTCATCCTATTAGTTGTTATTTGAACGGTGTTTCACCTCTAAAGGGTTTGATTCATCTCAGTAACTCCAAATCAACGGATTTTGCGAAGAGTATGTTGACACACTGATGAAATACTTCAATTGATATTCTTTCGTATCTTCCGTTTTCAAAATTGAAATGTTTTTTTTGGTTTGACACAATAAATTGTCCAATTAGAACAAAAATGTCAACTTTAAATAAATGCCAGCTCCTCAAGTGTCATTATACAGCTTTTTTTCAATGATAATAGGATAAATATCGATCAAAATTGAATGAAAGAAATTCATATGTAAATTAGAAGAAATCAGCGTGAATCGGCAATTTCGATACAATTTGGACGCATTTATTGTAAGATATAATCAGTAGGCCATTTCAAAGATTCGTTCAATTTAAAAGAAGTGTTGGAATGTTTTTCACTTGAGCAAGTGAATTTTGGTTGGCAGGTGCTGAACATACGGTGAATGTGCAAAGCGGTAGGCATACGTCAATAAATGTTAATCTACACAGTCCATATTCATTTATATACGTGAAACTATCAGATGCGATGCGCAATATATCTTATTGTAATGGCTGGAATGGAGAAGACGCCGAACATTAACAGGAGAGTTGAAATTAGAACACCAAAACGAATTTGAATATCAATTGAAGCCAACAAGAAGAAACGAGACATTTCAAGAATTCCATATATAACAACTTGTATTTTTTTCCTAATCTGTAGTTTGACAAATGACGATTCATTACAAAAATAAAACGAACATTAGATTCTTCTACCATTGCTACGCTTCTGTTCTGAACCGCTAACTTTACCTTCAAATACCTGCGGCGAGTTGATACACGATCTCAAATACCACATTCTTTCGATCTAGCTTTCGATCCACTTGCTATTGTTGTTGCTACTGTTATTGGTGACGCTATGTCCACCATAGGCTGCTTTACACTTCATCGCATCGCAAAATTGAAATCAGTCATTTGAAATTTGCTTGAATAATTCGTGACAAAAAAAAAAACAATATTTCATTTATATTTGAAAAAAAATGGGTGCGCTTTATTAAATATCGTTTAACGATTGAACAAAAAAATCTGTGTGCACAAAAGATTATAGTTGAATGTGACGAATAAAAATAAAAACTATCGTCATCGTAGAATGACCGAATGGTTTTTTTAAGAATGGATGGAAAACGCGGTGTGCAAAATGCTGGCTATTTAACATGCTGGTGCTAAGCGCCCGTGAAATTGCGCATAATGCCAAATACTGAGTGATGCGTGTATAATTTAGTTGAAGAATTTCTTAAATTCTGCAAGACCGGCTTCGTTGATGTCATAGCCTGGTGTGGTGGCCTTGCATTTATCGTACCAAGCCACAACATTTGGATATTTGGACAAATCGAAACTAGCCACGTCCAATGAAGATACGGTGGCCACCAATGAAATGTCAGCAACTGTTAAATTGTCTCCAGCCTACAAAACAATTGAATAAAAACGGCATTGGAATTAAGCTTCATTATTCTTCGGACATTTTTTCATTTGACACATTTTTCATTAAAATTTCATTTCTATAGAAAAATAAAAACCTAAGCAAAATGCGTTATAAAAGCTATACAAATGTTGCGACGCAAATGCGGGACCTATTTTTGTTTTAATTTTCGCCCAGAAATTACTCTGCAATGATTCAATGTTCCCTTTTTGTATATTCTAATAATATTTTCATAATTAATTCTCAGCCGTTCATTGTTCGAAACATTGATCGAAAAAATTCAATTTATCCAAAATAATTAGCTGTGTTGCGATGTGGTTGCGTAATTGATGTCATAATAATAGTTTGCTACTTACTGCATAAGTTTGACCTTCCAAGAAGGTGTTCAAAAAGCCGACAGCATCTTCCAATTTTTTCAAATTTTCCGGATTGGCTGGGGCTTTGGCAAAGATTTGCGGATAGTAGTAATCAGCTAGACGCTGATAAAGTGTGCCCAAGTCGAAGTACAAGCGTTGGTTAACGACGGCACGGGCCTTTGGATCGGCTGGATAGAGTGATGCGGTTTTACCATATTTCTCAACCAAGTACACCATAATGGCACGTGATTCCCACAATGCGAAACCATCATCCACAAGAGTTGGTACAGTGTGTTGTGGATTGATCTATAATTAAAGTGCAAACCAACAAATATGATATGTTTTGATATGACATTATCAATGGCAGCGCTGGCTATAATATAAATAATAAAGTATATCCCTTGTGAAAATAAGAAAACTGGCCAGTCAATCGACCATTTGGGATATTTGAATGGAATTTGATATAGTGAGTGACTGAAAATTTAAGGTTGTCAAGTGATTTCATTTGGCTACGTTGGGTGTTTCTTTAATCATCAAATCAACGCCCATACAGAATATCAGTCATCGAGCTGTCCAAAATTAGTCAGTCACAGTAAGTCATGGCAAACGCAGAAGAAGTATGGAAAAAATTACTAAAATTCCCATCACTCAGTCAATCTATTTTCACATGAGTGTTTCAATAATGATAATCCCTAGATAGTACAGCACTTGTCGCTGTCTTATCTGCGCTTTAGTGTGCCGCTACACGATACAAAGTTCAATCCAATATATTGATCGAATGTGCTGGAAAAATGAAATTGACTTACTGCAACGAACTCAGGTTTGAGGTGTTCGCCGGCCATCAAATTTGTGAGTTTTAGGTTCAAATCAACGCCAACAGCTTTGGCTGTCATTTGAACAGCACGGCATGGGGCTGATCCAGGAACGTAGTAGAAGTCGAGAACCATCTTGAATTAAATGAGCTTGTTTTTTTACCTAAACGGGGGAAAATGGACGGAAATTGTAATTTCAGTACGAAAATGCTTGATTTATCAAAATTTATTATTTAATTATGTTTGATTGCTCTTTTGAAAATGATCAAAATCTGTTTAAAATCAAGCATTTCTTTTCGCGAAACCAAAAAGTAGTGGAATTACATAGAAGCATTTCAAACAGCGAAATATGATCAAATCAAAGAAGCGGCCATTAAAATAGATTAAATTTCAGCTTAAACTGATATTTTTCACGAATTTAAGCCAAATACTGAAAAACTATTGCGTAAATAAGAATCACCACGAAATTTGTGATTACTTCTTCGAAAAATTCGAAACAATCGAATGAATTATTTGAATAAAACGAGTGCAAAAAAATTGAAAAAAAGCCAATTACTTGTTGCGAGAACTGAAGAACAGTGAATTCCTGTCCGGCTATATGGAAATGCAAACGTCTAATAACTATGCTCACCGATGCGAGTGAATGGCTTCATATAGGAATTCTGACGTTTGAAATTGTATATGCCCGACAAGAGTGCCCGTTTGTCTATCTCTGTTGCGCCAATGCGGACTGCATACAAGACGACGCCTCACTCGCATCATTGCCGCTTTCAATGTGTAGGTTGCCGACACAGTTGTATGTAGGTAAACTGGTTATTTAAACAACTACATTCGAGCGAAAATTTTTTTTGATGAAAAGTTCCACCGCTTCTCAAAATAATTGGTATGTATAATCGTTTGTGTGTGTATAATCACGACGTAATTTCCACATCTATAGCATTAAGTAATCGTGTGTGTATATTTTCCTAGAGACAAACAGATGGAGTGGGAGAGTGGGGCTTGTGTGATCAGTCCATTTGAAATGCTACAATGGTATAATTAATTCTGCAATATAAGAAAACTGACGCGCGATTGAATAATGGACGAGAAAAGACAAAAAATCCCATTGAGAATAATAATGGACAAAAAAACATGACTCATGTTCGTTGTATGAATGTTGGATGTCCAAATTCAGCGGCATTCATCCGGGTTTTATAAATGATTCAAACGATCACAAATGCAAAACAACAACAATAAATTCATTCACCGCAAATCGATTCGGCAACATTGTTGCATACTTGCCGGGGCTTATTCACCATTCGCTTTGGACTCGAAAATAAATCGAGAATAATCCAAAACCAGAATACGAACACAGAACAGATGGGTTTCGGCATGCTATACGTCATTTGGCTGACGGTTTAAATGCGGCGCATGAAAGCGAACATTTGCTTAATCGACGATGATCTCGCATTTACGACGTCAGTTGGGTTTTTTGGCTTTTATCAAATACCGTGCTGCTGTATGTTAAAAGTGTTGCTTAGATTTTTTCGGCCCTTTTGAATCAAATGTTCCCGCGAACATTGTTGTGATTCGACATTTCAGTGTGGAAAATCTAAGGTGACAAATAAGTTGCCATTCTGGAGTTGTTTGTTTGTTTTTGAAGCAATGATGGACCTTCCGTTTGTTGGTGACTGGCATCGATCGATGAAATGTAAAGTAGCTCGATTATAGAAATACCAATTAACCATCATTTACGTCATTTTTGGTTCGCTCGACAGTAGGATGCGGTACTTTCGCCGATGTCTGGCTGTGGCAACATGTGAAGTCCAAGGAAAAAATTGGTGCGTATTTCCATAATTTTTTCATATTATTCATCAATCAGTTGATTCATTATTTTAGCATGTTTTCTTATTTTCCTCATATTTCCTTATTTAATTTTAATTTTTAAGGCTTTTTGTCTCACAAGTTTGATTATCTCTCGACTTAATCTTCAACATTGCAATCATTTTTACTCATTCCAACTCTTATGTTTTTCTTTTGTTCAAACTCTCAAAGAAAATCTTTCAAGATCCAAATATTGTGTCTCTCAAAACTTTCAACTTCATGATTCGTGATATGCAATTCTGCTCATTTTGGGCATTCATTTAAAAGCACCGAAATGTGTAAGCCAAAAATGCTTGCAGTCAATTCTAAGAATAGTTGCGGAACATGTGTATACGTTAAACAGAGTGCCGACGCAAAGAAATTATATTCTCTGCGTATTCTAAAAATAATTCAAAAGCGTTGAAGCAATGAGAAAGAACCGAAATTACAGATTTTTATGACATAATTTATGCTCTATGACACTTCATGTTGAACATTACAAATTCTACAAATCCAATTTTTTTCAACAAGTTGTTAGAACATGTCATGTTTTGATGGGTTCGAATGCGGATAAGAACAAAGAGCGAGGGGAACGTGAAATTGACCTTATGACGAATAAAATTCGTCATTTGAATATTGTACGTGCTATTCAAGTAAAGCCAGACACTTTCATCGGTGAACTTTCAAAAGCCAATCCGACGGGAATGCCGATTTTAATAGGCGAATATTGCGAAGGCGGCGATTTAAGACGACAATTGAATGACAATCGCAATGCAAGCGGCATGCTAGAAATCGAAATTAGGGATATTCTGCAGGCATTGAAAAGCGCACTCTTTCATTTACATTCATTGTCGATAGTACATCGAGACATTAAGCCGGAAAGCGTCGTCATTCATTTGGCCAATGATGGACGTCGGACTTATAAGGTAAATTGAACGGACAATTTATGTTTTGTTTTGAGAACAAACTTTTTGTTTTTCTGGTCTATGATTGTTGTTTTGATTTCATTTCATTTAACATGTTTCAATTTTGTTCGTTCCTTTTTTTTCAATCCATTTCATTTCATTCCGAATCTACATTTGGTATTATAATTTCCATCACGAAGCATAGGCATTTATTCAAAAAGAAAACATTTGAAATGAGGATTTACGCATATTAATATGTAATAGCTAATTACCCCTCTTTGCAACTTGAAATATCGTACCCTTGTAAAAAAAAAGTATCCGACCGAATGAACAACAGTTACAATTTACCGAGTTGTCCCGAATTAGGCAACATGAAATTAGTTAATTGTAAATATTTTCGAGTAAACACACAAACAGAGTCAGCCGACTAACGTCCCAAATGAGTCAGTCACTTTTTATCTAGAGCGTACCCTCTAGTAATCGCTTCTTCGATCTCCGCTCCTCCAAGATGCAATAATTGATTTTAAGTTCTTTAGTAGCTCGATAAAAATGCATATTCTGATTTTTTTTTTATTCAACTATTTATTTTCAGTTGACTGACTTAGGCCTCACAAAACCGATTGATTTTCGCAACATGGAAGCTGGTTTAATGAGTAAAATGGGATATATCGCTCCAGAGCTGATAACAACCGAGAAATATGGTCCATCTGTCGATTACTGGTCGCTTGGCACGCTCGTATTTGAAATTATAACCGGAACACGACCATTTGTTCCACATTTGCCACTGGCTCAATGGATTCTTCGAGTTCGTGAAAAACGATCAGAACACATCACCATTTGTGAAGACAATAATGGTGAATTCATTTATGCAAATCGGCTTCATCCCGAACATCAACTATCCAATAGATTTGCTACATTTTTAGAAGATTGGTTACGATTGGCATTGGAATGGAATCCAAAGCAAAGAGGATGCATGTTCGAGAAGCCTATGGATAGCGGTGCACCTCCAGTTCAAGTCAATAAATTCTACCAATGCATCGACGAAATTCTAGCCAAAAAGATTTTAACCATTTTCATCTTGACAAATAATAAATATTTGAGCATTGAAATCGATGAAAACACAACAAACGATGATTTATTTGCATTTATCGAGCGAGAAACTCAAATTCCACCGTCGAAATATCATATTATTTCGAGACGAGAAAATGAAGTCCGTGCATTCAATAAACCAATCGATCTTTATGTGGACGGTTGTTTTGATAAACCAATGGTGTTCGTCACACAAATCGGCGGCTTTGGGTCGACGGCAGCAAATGACAAACCGATCGAGGAAAAGCCCGACGATATTGTACTCGCAGAAATGCCCCTAAGTGTGCGAAATGTGCTGACAAATCATGAGCAGCGACTGAAAATGCATGCGCTTCGAAAATTGGCGAATGATACATTGCATTTTGTGCGGCATGAAAATCGACAATTCAAAATATGCTTGGAAGGCTGGCACAATTTTGCGCAGCAACTCCATCATGATATCGATTTGTGTCAACAAAATGTTAAAAATATGCAATGTGTAATTTATGGTGTGTTTGGCGCACTTGAACTGTACAATCAAACTCTCGGGATGGCCAGAGAGAAGTTGACTGATTTCGATGGCAAATGGAACGAGCAACATAAAAAAATAATGCAAAATATAGAAATATTAGTGAATGCGTGCGATAAAATTACAATCCGCTTTGGATCGGTATATCGGCGCATTCGAGAGGCTTGCCAAAATGAGCTATTGCTCAAAAGGAATACGCAAGATTTCTATGATATCATCAATGTAACCAAGGCCTATGATGTGCTTCGAAGTCAAGTTTCGAATAACAATCTTCTGCCGAAGCCCCATTTCGAACTATTTCAATGTGCCTACAAATGTCTCAAGCAGCGCGACTCGCTTTTACGCAACAAAGCATTCATTGAAATTCAAAGGTAATGACAATTTTCATTCGCACTTGTTATTAAGTGTTGACGCATTAATTTTTTCTCATGCCTATTATCGAATAACTTTAAATTTAAAATGTTGACACCTATGCAAGAATGCGACAAAAACGATTTGGACTTTTTTTTTAATAAGAGGTTATATTTTTGTCCAATATGAAGCAGAGTGCGTACAAACGACTTCATCGCTTCGAGCGAAAATTGCCTATTTAGAAAGCGCCATCGTTTCATAGGCATTTTCATCTAAATGTTTGTCATAACTATTTGATTAAATGCTCATTTCGAATTGTTTTTGTTTTGCTCGGTTCGGTGTGTTATGTTTCATTGCTATCGATTATTCAACCGTGTCTCCTTTTACCATTAGGAATCTCAATTGCATTCAAATTGAATTCAATGAAATTAAAAAAGCGCTGGATAAGGCAGTGATCCCAGCGGAAAAGTATCGATGTGAATTGATAGAAGCGAATAAACAACTGCATGAGACTGCTTGGCCAAAAGTGAATGAAAAAGTACTTGAATGCAATGTTTCAAGCAGCACAACCGATTTGATGGGAGCTTTTGATGCGATAGCTGTTTCAAATGGACACGAAATACAAAAAAATGGTTTCGATTTAAATATTGGGGAAATTCTTGGGAAAGAAGCCGATGAAAACTTTAAAAAGACGAAAATTCTCATTGAAGACAATGAAAATCTTTGCACAAGGTAAGAACCAAATATTATCAATTGAAATAGTCTAAAATTTTATACTTTTATTTACAAAAAGAAAATTTTATATATGTGTGCTTGAGAATGAATGTAAATTTGTCATCTTTCCAAGATTGTTGATGAAAAAAAAGTTTTATCTCAAAATAAGGCTATTTTCACGAAATTCAACAAAATTTAAAGAGATTGTAGATGTTCAAATGAAATGTTGATGTTCAAAAGTATTAATTGAACACCAAATACTGAGAGATTTGCTAACATTTCAGTTGATTAGTTTTTCGTTATTTCTTTATATTTCTAGAATTGCGAATATGATGAAGGAGATTGATGGTGATTTGCGAATAAAATCAATCAAGCCAGTGAAATTGTCAGAAATTACTGAAGGCTCTGTTTCCAAGGCGGCCGATTGCAATCGGCCATGATTAGACGCCCTAGGAATAGAGCCTTAATTGTTAATAAATCTGCAAAGAATTGCTGAATGCAATTGTGGCCAAAGCAGTAATTGACCGAATAAATCTTGTTTTTGTTATATCAAAAAATGTTGCATTGTTAATTTATGTGGCAAGCGCTTTTTTATATGGAAGCTGTGTTTATTTGTCAATGACTCTGCTAATGACTGTGTTAATGACGCCGTAGTGAAGAGGAAATTAGCATGATTAAATGCGAATGAACGATGACAAATCGCATTCTTATGAAAGAATCTAGAAATTATAGCAGTTTTCCTGAAAACGGATGATGACTAATTGGTATGTTGTGTTTGTTTTATCATTTTTCTACTTTTGCGTTCATAGATTATGTGGTCGTTGGTTTTCACTATGCTCGTTTTTGTGGTTTTTTTTCTATTTTTATGGTTTTCATCTTCATGATCATTTTATTATTCTGATAATTTTCAAGAGTTTCGGTAGAAAGCATGAGTCTTTTTAGTCAAAATATAATCAGAAGCAGTGTTTGGTTAAGATAATTTTTTTATCTAGATAAAATCGAGATAAAATCTTTTTTGCTCAAATTTAGATAGATAATTGTAAAATTAAAAAAAAGAGATCTCGTTGTCTTTACCTCATTTTAGATAGGACAACACATTTATTCGACTTCGAAAATTTATTAACTATTTCATATAGTTGGTAGAGAATCTAAATGAAAATTATTGAAGCGAACGAAATCGAAATGATAAATAACAGTGCTCACGATTATCTAAAGACATTGTTCAAAATGAAAGTCAAAGTCGAATGTTGGTTGAAGAAGACAACGATTTCTTCGTTAGTTTAATGATCCGGTCGTAAATAAAGTGGATTCAGAGATTTCACGCTGTATAAGTGACGAACTAAGAGACATCCTTTAATCCGCAGCATTTTCTTCCGATTAAACCCGATATTTGCAGTATCAGAGGTTTCTAAGAAAACTTAAAATTTAAAAAATCAAACTGTTTCTGTGTTCATCTGGATTTATCTTGAAATTTGCAAGATAGATAATGTATTTTGAAATAAAGATAAGATATTTTGATTTTTGAAAGTTCATTTAGATAAGATAAAAGATGTTATCTATCTTATTAAAGATAATATCTTGACCAAATACTGATCAGAAGATACTAATCAGTCCAGAAATAAAGGAATAGTCGTCTGATAAATAAAAAGAGCTAATTTCTTGGATTTTTTTCTAGTGTTTGCAAACTGCACGATAAAAACATATATACTTACTTTATTTTTTATTATAAGATTATTGCTAATTGAATAGCAATTTTTTTGCCAATTGTGGTGATAATTTCAGTAAATTACTGCATTTAATCCGGTTTAATGTGATTAAAGCATTGGATTGATGAATGCAGAGCATATTCTGGCAGCAGCTTGAGATTATGTTGAATGAGCGACGCAAACGCCCTCAGTTCCAAAGCACATCAATATTTCACACCTCAAATCGAAACTGAACAGCGCCATTATTCATTCATTATTCAGTATTTATAGACCGAATTGTGTACCGTTAGGTGTGTTCAGTCTTTTTTCGTATTCCATGAATTCGAATACATTGGTGAGAGGCTTGCAGGGCACAACTGCACCGCATTCGAATGTTCGAGCCCATGAATAGCTTCTGCATTTTTTGCGGTGTCGTATTGAATATTGAAATACCCAATAACACAACATTTAGCGTTAAGGTAGTCAACTAACGTGTGTCTGTGCTAACTCAAAATCCTCTTTGTGCACACACACGGGACCGACGGCTTAAAGTGTCCTCCGAAACACTCCGTGAGTCGAACATCACTGTTTTATGTGTTAGTTTGTCTCCCATCAATATATCACTGTTATTAGCAATGATGAAATTGATAGAAAATCAAACGGCCACTAGTGAGACTCGAACCCACGTCCCCATGCTTGCAAAGCCAGCACGCTAACCACTACTCTACAGCGCCATTATTACCAGCCATTATGCAGAGACAATCGCGTTGGCGAAATGGGATAAACTGGCGGGAATTGTGGTGTTTTTCATTGAAAAATTGCTGGCTGGCCAAGGCACGTCGGGTCATTCAATTTATT
Source organism: Obolodiplosis robiniae (assembly GCA_028476595.1). Lineage (NCBI taxonomy): Eukaryota > Metazoa > Arthropoda > Insecta > Diptera > Cecidomyiidae > Obolodiplosis > Obolodiplosis robiniae. The sequence continues at coordinate 39,728,897 of CM052016.1, forward strand.
CCAACAAAATAATACACAATGTTTGAATATTCGACTCTTACTGAATGGGCGATGAGAAAAGACCTGAGCGGCTGTGATTATTTCTAGTAAAATGTCTACATTTTCCACTTGAAATGATTCAACGATATTTCAAAAACAACAATGAATTCATTCAAAGAAATAACTAAATGTGCATTTAATTATTGTAATCGATGGATCAGGGAAACGTAACCGTATCGCAAATAAGGAGACCAACAATAAAACACACTATTTTATGCATACGAGCGATGGAATCAAAAGATCATTGATCAAACTACTTGAATGAACAATGAAGAATACGCTTCTTCGCTATTTTCACTATTGCACATCGTGTTTGTGTGTGCGAGCAACGCTCGGCAGAAACATTGCATTTAAATTTTTACTTTTGTACACGAAACAAACAATAACATGGTTCGCTGAAAACTGAGAATTGAATGAAATGCGCGGGTAGTACTCAACGTGCGCGCACCACCATGTTTAATCAAAGCGGACAAGAGCGAAAGAGAGAGATAGAGACAGAGAATATGAGAAATCACTTCAACAATGACCTTAACATTGCGGTTGTTCACGTTTCTTCCACATAAAATGGTTTGTTTTCATTTTCAAATGATCTCAATTAGTACTGGGTGCGTATTTTATAGTTTTTTCAGGTTCATCAACTTATATCAGTTGCATTTTTTCTCTTTATATGCAGTAAAATCTAAGGAACCATTTTTGCTGTATTTTAGTACTGAAATCGAAACTGAGCAACGCATACAAAAACCATTTATTTTCCCATTTCATTGATTCACAATTCCAAATTGAGTAAACGCATGCATTACGCAAACAATGACGTGAATCGACAATATTCGGGATGTACGCATTGTAATACACATTTTATTCCAATTGAGCATATAATTAGTTGTTTATATGCATCTATTTGTTTGTTGCGACTTTTAATGCTAGATAGTGTAGCCGCAATGAAATTGAAATAATTTATCAAACATGGAGTAGACATTGGAGTCTCTGGGCCTGTTCATCTCGCAATTGTACTTTTTTCGAATTGAATTCTAGTGAATTTCCCTTTTGTAGGCACATTTCAATGTATTCCGTTGTCAAATCAGAAGAATTCCAAAGCATATCTTATTTACGTGATACTTATGACGGATATAATTTTGTATTTTTTTTTAATTCTTCTTCAATTCCAAGCTATCTAATGTCAACAGCATAAAGATATCTTGAATCCAACGATGCACCGTAAACATTCTCATCAGCATCTCTCATAGAGCTTCTGTATTAGATGAGTTATGTACAACAATTTTAAGTGCACGCCAATGATAATATCGAGTAGAAAATCAACAGCCATGTTCACATTGTACTGAAGTGTGCGATCGCCGAATTTTAATGCCATAGACAAAAAGAGATATCTCCTCAATTTCGTGTTTTTATCTCAAATTCGACACCGAATTGGATGCTGTTCATTCGGAGTTCTTTGCATGTATGCTGGGCGTTTGTCTGCATTCGTATTTTTATGCAGTCTTTGACTTCTTCGGCAGGCAAGAAGCGAAAAAATGATTGTATTATGGCCGCTGAAATTACAAAGGCGGCGGTTATTAAACGTTTCAGATAGAGCTTTTCTTATATTTAATGGAAAACAAAGCGAAGCGAAACAAAAACAGAGTTTTTTTTGTTGCACGGTTTTCATTTTATCTGTTGAAGAATGTTGTGTGGCTGTAAATTGCATGTATTGTTGCAGTGCTGAATGGATGCACGCATCTCATCCGTTGTTGTTGTTTCTTCTCTCTAATAATAAATAATCTGTTGTTAGCAGCCTGATGTGCGGTTCATGTGTTTACAATCTCTAATGAAATTAAGTCGCATAAAATACGCAATGTATTACGATTATCGAATTTGATTGTTTTCGCGAGATGTACACAGTAGCATGAACACAGATACATCGGGAATCGCTGCATTTTGACAGTGTCGATCGTTCAACAAGAGATGAGCAGGTGCAACACACCAACGCACGCGCACACATGCACACCCCTTCGAACACAATGTGCATCAAGAGTTCACATCGCATAGATGCCGAAAATTGCATACAACCACGCACACAACAATGCCGTTTTTATAGAGAAAAGAGTAAGGCGAAAATATTTCAAACGGTTAGCGCCATGCTTGGTATTTTTTATAAAAATGCATGCATTTCAGGTGATCTACATTAGTTTATCATTTGCCGTACACCAAGCAACAATTAGAAAAGAAAACTAATTCACAGTAAACTGCATTTTGCAGATGATACATTAATCCTACTCTCTCGGCGACTTAATCCTTTTGTGTGTAGCTGCATTGTAATTTTCACATGTTTTCCAATCATTGATGTTAAGTTTATTTTTCATTAAACAAGTTCATTCAAAAGTAGAAAAAAAAACATTTTGAGCCTGTAAGAAATTCACATTCTTTGAAAATTCCTAAAGCTCAAATAGATATTTTTCCAAGGAGATTGAAATTTCTCAACAAAACTTAAATAATAAGTTGGTTTTTATCGAACTGAATAAGAATTGGACGAAATGCTCAAATGCTAACTAGATTGATGATGATGAGTAAAAGTCCATTGTGCATTTCTCAATTCAGCCGGATAATTCATTTTCTCGAATAACTACTCAAAAAATTATTGTGAAAAAAAGCAATAGAGACAATTGGTGCATTAAATAATTCACGTGTTGTTCATTGTTAAGTGTGTTTGTAGTGTGCGTGGAATTGGTGAATAGTGGAATATTTGAATGTAATTGTACAAATTTATAGCCTCGATTATCGGCAGTGTTTTTACGCTGAAATCATCAATTCGATTCTGCGTATTTTGGACAATCTAGAATCAAAACCGCACGGAACCATCAATCATCACAGGACATTATGTATGGGAAATATTTGAAATGTATATTTCTTCTTATCATTTTCATTGGATGCAAAGCAAATATCGTTGAGGAGTAAGTATATTTCAGCGATTTTTTTATTGATTTTCGATCGAAAAGATAGGGATAATTGTCAAAATTTTGACCTACACATTTGTGTGTTCCTAATAATGACCTAAGACACTATTTATATATGAAATAAGGTTCATTTTCGCCGTTAGGTCATCTAATTATGATATGTATTGATCAAAATCAGATCGAATCACCCCTATAGCGAAAATCGACTAATTTTTGCACTGGCCATTTTCCGATGAATTGAAACGAGACTAGATTATAATGCGAGCCTTCGCATTGCTAGTCTGTCTAGACTTTAGAACGTATAACATCTCTCTACATTGAGTTGTGGCGTTGTTGAATATGGCCCCCGAATAAAGATATAGCTCCTTCAAACGATATCAACAATCAATGGTAAATCCAAAATGAGATCGCTATTCTGTTCCTTTGGAAGATGAGCAATTTTTTCGTCTCTCAATCATGCTTGATTATTTTGAATTGAAATTAGTTTTTATTTTCAACGAAATTGATGATCACAATTACTGCACCGGCGATGTGGCAGATACAAGCGAGCTGGTAAATAATTTTGCTCAAATCAAGTAATTAGTATCATGAATTGAATGCATAAAATGGGCTCTTTTTTGTTAGGTTATTTCTTTGATTGCAGCAAAAACAATTGAATATATGCAACAAAAACTGCGCGCACGCTTTCAGCAAAACACTGTATGTTTCAGTACAATTTCAAGAGCTAGACCAATTAATATTGTACACAGCCCGGTGATCACAATAATCATTGCGATGAAGAATTGTGGCGAGATCGCAGAATTAAGATCCGTTGAAAATTACGAACGATCTAAAATGAAAGTCAGGTGATAACCATTCAATCATTCAAACGAAACAAATTAACTACGAATGCACACGATTACGTCAGAATAAAAGCGAAATGTGTGTGTGTGTGTGTTGGGTTCTGCAACTTTCTACCATCGAGAGAATGCAAGGCTTTCATTACAATGTGCGAATTATCAGAATGGCCACACACAAAAGTTCATTGCACCATTTCTCTCAACTCGCTGCTCATTATGAACCAAACCATACTGTACATCCCAGCCTGCATTATCATAATTATGAAATCATTTTTGATGTATATGATGTTAACGGGTAGGCGAAAGGCGTTCATATTCTTTCGCATAAGTAAAAGTTCATTTATTCCATCAATAAAGTGATAGTTGAGTGAGGAAGCCAACACAATGAAGTACATAATCTCGATTTTTATTGACATTTTATGTTGAGGCGCGGATGTGTTGCACAACAGTCGAGGCTCTTAAAAAATGTAATCCAATTTGTGAGCGAGCACATTCTTCGTCGTGTCAAACGGGTTTTTTTCTCTTCGGCCGAACCATTATTATTTTTAAACATTTCTCTTGCTTGTTACCCGAAAATCGATTTATTGTCTTGTCCGATGAGAGAAAAAGTCAAAATGGTTATGAAACCGAAAAGTCACATTCTAAAAATTGTTACCGCACTGCTTTCGGACTCGCTGAGAACATCGAATACAAAGCGATCAAGCGCACATGCATAAAAACAAGCCAAAGAATTCACATCACACTCCTTTCATTATTCGTGATTGGTGATACCTTTTCTCCTTTCCATTGAATGACTTGAATGATCGATTTTTTCCATTTTACATAATAAACCAATCGTCGCACAACACATTTGTTTTAATCACTTCTGTTTTTTTTTTTTGTTTTTTTTTTTTGCTTGCATGTTTCCGTTTTTTTCTACACACTTTAACTCATTTAGATTGGTCCATGCATCAAATTTTAGGCCACCACAATTGCCACCGCTCGTACAGCTCGAGCGCTCAGCTGAGGCGACAGTCAAACAATCCAACAACCAGGATGGATCACATCATCACCATCAGCATTATTACATCGACGAACCAGCAACTCCGCTTCGGCCAGTCGATGCCACCAAATTAGTAAATAATGTGGAACGCAAAGATGTTATGTACAAGCCGCGTGTAGGCGAGATTTTGGTGAAAGATTCGGTGTTTTATAATAACGAAACGCCCGCAAATAGTCAACCAAAGGAATTGTATACGAGCACGATTCGACGTAATTATTGGCCTATGGTTGATAATACGGTCACATCATTAGCATCGAAAGCGGCGGCCGGAGCGAATGCGGTGAAGAATCTATTGAAAGTCGGATTTTTCCATACATTTGATAATGTGAATGCGGCAGTTGAGCATAAAAAGCACAAAATCGCCAGCTACCTTATTCAAGCGGCACAAGAACATCAGTTCGCATTGCAACAGGCAAAAGAAGATGAAAAACATAAGCAACAAATGAAATTGGCAGCGGCCAATTTGGGCTCGGCAGCCGGTGCCACACAACAAATTCCGTTGACGAGCCAAGCAGCACATTCAATACTGCCGATACCAAAACCATTGCATGCATTAATCCCGTTGAAACAGAAATTGGCGCAAAATGTGGTGCAGCATCTGGCCAAACATTTCAAAAAACCGATTAAAAAACCACTCGGTTTATCACCACCATGGATCGTGTATTCGAAAACCAAGACATTGCCAACCACAACGCTGTCAGAGGGCTATATTCATACGTACGACAATAAATACATGCCACCAAATTTCGATGGGCCCGGACATAGAAATCCATATGCAGCCATGGGCGTCACCTCATACAAACATTTTGAAGACACAATTCTGAAGGAACTGGAAGAGAAAGAGGAGCAAAAGGTCGAAGCCACCATGCACACATTGCTTGATGATAATTATGTGTTGCATGAATCACTTGAAGGCACGAAACCTGGTGTAAGCCAAGAATGGCAACCATTTAATGCGCATGAGAATGGATTATTCACATCTTTGGCGATTAAACCAGTAACCTTGACCAGTTTTACGGCGAGCACCTTCGATCGGCCTTTCAATGATGTTCGACCCGTGTGCGAGCACCTCGACGAAATTCCAGTGCAACCAACGCTGTTTGTATTTCCTGCCGGTGTCGAGAATCAAGTGAATGAACTACAAGAAGCGTCAAATGAAAATTCAGTCAAAATTAAATCGAGAAGGCTATCCAATTCGACAGCAACAAATAATGCAACCACAGAAAAACCAAATTATCCAGCCTATTTCATGAAGCAACAACAAGAAATGCGAAAATTACAACAGAAATTGGTGGGCGCTTATCGACAAAAGAACACACAATTCGGCACCAAACCAACGCAATCGCGCGGCCAAAGCCCATACGGTCGAAGGACACGGACGACGACAACATCAACAACAACCCAAATACCATCAACCACATTTACAGCAGGAACAACAACCACAACCGAAATGCCTCTGTACTTTTTCTCAATGAATGACACCGATGACGGCTTCCGTCCTATGCATCCCAGCCAAATCGATGCAATGAAAATAAAAAAAAACATTCAACCGAAAGGATCCACAATAATAACAACCGCCCGACCAAGATCGATCTTGGCACAAGCCAGTCACGTAAAATTGCACGTGGTCGCTGCACCGGGTTCAACTGTAAAGCGCACGAAAAACGATCATAAAACACCATACACACGTAATGCACCGACAAAATCGAAAGCAATGGCTTCAGGTACGGCAGGTAATACAACATCAAAACCAAAATCGAATCAAAAACAATTCCGCGGCTCAATAAAATTCGGTGATAGTTTGAACCAGTCACAAAACAGCTAAAACCAAGCAAAGGAAATGCAATTGAAATGAAGAGAGAGAAAGAGAGATAAAGCGAAGAAAAGAAAATGAAAAAAATATTTTTGCAATTAAAGTTGCGTTTGTAGAGTTCTTTGCACCGCCCAAATGGTTTGCGTGCATTTCAATATCAACTCAATATCTCGCAAAGAAAGAAAACAACCGTCTTTTATTTGATTCGCTCGATTCAACTCTGAAATGTTTCGATTATGAAAACCACGTAAACATTAACAAAAATATACCAAACAACCGAATGATAAAGATTTAGTGGTAGTAACTTTTAGTGCTATCATTTTTTATGAACAACAACAACCAAAATATATGTTTAATTTAAATTTTAAGATTGAGTTTTTGCTTATAAAATTACATTTTTCTTCTTTCACCCAAAAACAAATAACAAAAGCAATAAACCAGCAAACAGCAATGACGGAGGGCGCGCGTGTCATTCATTTAAAACTATTTATTTATTTGAAATATACGGCTTAATATTTGCTAATGCATAGTTCGGCGAACGAAATATAGGAAATGTGAGATAGAGACACACAGATAGAGATAACAGTAACAAAATCTTTATTTATTCGAATTAAAATTAACAAAAATAAATGGAAAGTATTTAGGGATGCTTTTACACGGTGTTTTAAACTATTTTTCAATCCATTAAGAATGAACACCATTTGAAATGCCAACGTTTTTTTTCTTTTGATAACATCGCAATGTAAGTATGCATTTTTGTTGAACAATAAAATTGTAGTTGAAGAAGCCGTGATCGATTCATCTTGAATGATCTAATCATGCATAAGTCGATTTGTGAGCCGGGATGGTGAAATTGAACAAAATAATTGAAGTGGTGAGTTATGGATGGATTGCCGTTCAGTCGTTCAGGAAACTGAGCATCGAAAGTGAATAGAATATACACAGCTAAAACGCTTGCACGGTGCGGGAAACTATCGATAGATTCATTAAGCGCAAACTTTGCGTCTCACTTAACATCACTCTCTCTCTTTCTTTCCATCAATGTCCATTGCACTTGCTTGCTTTGATCTAGTTTCATTGTTCGCGCAGCATTCGCCTTTTTGCCATGATTATGAGTCAAATTACATAAACTGTTGCCATGCGCTTTTATTGACGTATCACTGTTCGATGCATTGCCTTTCGCTTTAAGATATACGCGCACTGTCGCTTGCTTTGTTCGCCTTTGTCACTTTACCTTCGTTCCGGAATCGCCTCTTCAAATGCCATGCGTCGAGTGAAAGAAGTTTTTGTCCATGCCATAACACTAACCGCCATCTATCGCCATGATTCATAGTTAATTTTCGACATCAGGTTTGAGCTGTCAAAAAATAAAAATGAAACATGCCGAGTAGATGGCGGTTGTGTTAGAGTGTGAGAAAAGCCACCTTGGACTCGACGTATGTGAAATATTGTCAATATCAAAAATAGTTTCATCATCAACATATTTGGGTTTTGTAAACAGACATTCTCATTCTTTTCACTCCATCTTGCGCAGAATAATCGAATACAATTGCTTCCAAAAATAGAAATAGAACAAAAAACTCTATCAAAAGTGGCAAAAATCTCACATCCACAGAGAATAATACCAGAAGAATCACTTTCTCCGTATTAAATTCTCTTGGAAACTGAGACACGTTTGAATTTCTGTTAAAAAATCAAATGCCTTTTTCCAAATGATTACAAAAAAAAAAAATTGACTTCATAATGAATTCTAAAATGAATGTAGAAAACAATCCGGGATTTTGTTGAGAAAAAAGTCAACGTTCTCTATTGAAAACTGAACCAGAGCTAGAGCCTCCAATTAAACTATGTCTTAAATATTGTTGGAATATCGTGGAAAATTCGATGGATTGAAACGGTAACAATCTAATTTTAATGGGTTTTCAACTAGGCCTCAATCGCAGAGCTATTGGAAAAAGCCCGCGAAAACTACCTAACCGGCTGCAACTTTAATCGAAAACCAAATGATCGCCAATAGAAAGGTGAGTTCGAATCGTTTTCGAGAGAATCGATTTATGTATTTTTTTTGTAGCATTTTCATTGCACGCTAAACTTTTTTCGCCTTTGTGTACAAATTTTAATTGCATTTTGTTGGCTGTACCGTCGATCGATCGGTGAAATCTATAAAATAATTATTAACTCTCATTGTTCGCAATACTGTTTATAGATATAAGATGGATTCTGGTGCGAGCGGTCGGAATCAATAAAACACCATCATTCATCAGACACCTACTGCGTGTGAGTTTTCCGACACTCCAACACTTCAACACTCATTGGCATTATGCATTTGTCTACTCCAAGCGTAAAGTAAACATTGTTTTCAGCATGCATTTTTGCGCTTTAATTCAATTTACTCGTTTCACAGATTTGGTGTGTATATTTTCGTTAGTGTGAATTGGTTTCCGATGGTTTCATAAGTTTTCGCGCACAGAATATACGTGTACGTGAGCCCATCAACATTGTGTGTGATTTCAGAAAAAGAGGAACAGCAGCTGCAGCAACGAGTGGAAAGAGCCAACGAAATAAAAAAAAAATCGGCACATTTGAATATTCATTTAGCGGACATACACTTTCTTTGGATGTTTTCTTATTTTTTTCCCTGCCGTTTGTTTCGGTTGTGAATGATAAAATTTATGCTTGAAAGCAAAAGACACAAAATAGAAGCAGCAGAATTTATGTAACACATAAAAACTATCAAAACAAAAGTTGAAGATATTATTTCATATACACATGCTCGTGTATTTTTTTACGTATTGTGTTTATTCGTTGCCTTTATTAGCATGATTTTTGGATTGTCGCTCGTTAAACTGCTCGCGCTACACAAAAGTCACCTACAACTCGCCGCTCGACGATCCACTGGATGGTTTGCTGCTTTTCTTCTGTACCACTAAAAGATTGAAATCTATTCAATTGAAATCGCATAACCATTGTTGGGCCATTTTTCCTGTACAACATTTATTATTTGAATTTTGTCCAATTCTATGTTTTCTTCGGCAAAAACGGATGCTCGTAACACAGTATTTTTCAATAAATTTGGTCTCTATCGGTGGGGAAATGCGATATGAATTGAAGACGCAATGACTTGACACGAGGATCGTGTCTCGAATATGGTTGGCACTTGTTGTGGGTCATACACATCGTACTCAAGATAATCAATGAGTAGCCGGTGTCTCAATCGATCTCCACAAGCACCTGTTACAACATCATGTGCATTCTGCGCAAACAGACACAACCACCTGTCGTAATTGAAATGTACGATTTTCGCTTTCGATTAGCAGAAGCGATGCAAGGTGTGTATTTATGTATGTGTGTAGGAGTTATGTCGTTATTTTCATTACTAAACAAGTGTTTCCGTCCCTAATTCGTCCAATTACCATTTTGGAATCACGCGCTCTGTTCACTTCTCATCTTTGGAATTCGAACTGTAAAAAAAGTTAATGGTTCAATTTTTTGCGTTCGTTTCTCATATTTGTCATTTTGGGTGTTGAGATGTATGTGAATGGAATCGCATTGCTGCTACCATTTTATTCACCCTTTCATCTTTCTCTTGATCTCGTCAAATATTTGTGGACGATCATCTTATTCAATGTTCCGATTCACTTCCAAATCGGAAACGATTGTTGATACGCAAAAAATTTCGAAAAAAAATGATAATTTTCGAATCGATGAATTGAGAATTCCTGTGTCTTTGATTGTTTCTCGTTTTTGTAAGGTTTTTTAATCAAATTGAAAAGAAAGTGAAATTCGATAAAATTCAAGTTTGATCGCATATATCTATAAAATTTGAAGCTACACTACGCTTTCATCGAGCGTCCGTTTCTGCTCTCGCACACACACACTCAAACAAACACATAGAGAGAGCATAAATTGCCGTTTAACGGGAACAGTGTCAGCGATAGTTTTGTATAATTTGCCTATTTTTTTCGATATTAATTTGGATTTAAATACAAAGTAGAGGCATTTTTTTCGTTGTCTAATCATCATCTTCTGCTTCTGCTTCGTCTTGAAAATGTCATAACATGAATAAGTAGTCGATGTGTGTTGGAATTCGCTTCAAGAATGCTTATGCATGTGGAAAGCCCTGCGAAAGTCTCATCCGATAGAGACAAATCTCGTGAAATGATGCTCTTGATAAGAGAGAAGGGAACATTTCTCCATCAGCAGAGTGCCTTTTTTCTGCACTCATTTTGAAAACTAATATATTCACTGACGGGCGTCGCTCACCATCTTTTTTCGTGTGTATGCTTGTCAATTGATTTCGACGCTCGAGAGGAACTAAGCTATTTTCATTTGATATTCAAATATTTCAATTTTGATATTAAAAAGAAGAAGACCGCATAATTCCGGCGAATTCGGATTTTGCATCTTTTAATAGAGCCGACATTTAATTTGATAACGAAAGTTTTATGCATAAAAGCTGTTAAAATTTCGATTGTGTGCGTTTCATTTCATTTCATTTTATTTTCACACGAAATTCCATTTTGGAAATGGACAATGCAAATGCGTGATTAAAATTGTAATCTTGGACCTTTTAATGAAAATGACGGTGAAATTTGGGCCTTTCAAACATTTTTGGCCCATCATAATTTTATTTGCACTAAATTTGTATACCATATCGATGGTGTTATTATTTTCGAAAAAAAGTTCCAATAAAAAAAAGTACCACGGCGCAAAAGAGGCGTGCTAGAACTTCATACTTTCAATGCATTCCGTGCGTTTTGCGAACCATTAGCAGCGGCTTAAAGCTACTGAAATTCAAATAAGAAATCATTTACTTAACTATAACATGCCTCAATTAAATGCCGACAAACTAACATCATTTTTTAATTAGAGAAAAAAGGTGAATTTATTGATGTTATCTGTTGTTTTTGTTTGTTTATAATTAGATGTTGGATAGTGCTTATATCGGATTTGAGCGCACAAGCGCGCGAACTTACGGTCGCATGTAAATTCATCGAATGCCAGTTCCGATTGGGCTTGGCGTTGAATGATTTCAACATATTATTTTATTGGTGGTCACTTTTTGTCCGGTGCACATTCACTATTCAAAAATGTACGTACACGTCTTTGCCATCTTTGGACTAATTGCCATACATAAAGAAGAAGTCAACTCGATAAAAAAAAAAAATACGAGTTCAGCATGTGTCTTTTGTATTTGGGATGGAACAAAGAGAGCGAGCGTTGTCTATGATTATGTGGAACCGCTCCCGTAAAATTGCCATTATTATCTTTTGAAACCCTAAAATCGATTATGCAATTGTGTTGTATTTGATCTCACATTCATGACAATCCGCAATGTGCTAAAAATTATTACGTGAACCATATTTTTGTTGTGCTCTGCTTTTCGGTGGGTTAAACCAATAATAGTATCATTATCATTACAAACAACTGTGCGGGCGCGCGCGTGCGGGCCACTGAAAACAAACATGTCAAACTGTTGTGAATTGACCGACCACATCGGATAATGACTGTGTTCGCCATTATTTAACATATATCCAACATCTTTCATCCAAATTTATTGAACAACACTTCACAACTAACAAGCTGATTGACGGTCGATTTTACTTGCGGCTATAAATGGATTAGCGAGAGATTTTTGTCACTATTATCACACGCTTAAAATATGAACCGTTTGAAAATGGGAATTTTACATCATAATAATCTAGCGGCGGACTAGCCGCGCGTAGTCCATTAATCCTATCAAAAGGCTACCAATGACTGTAATTGACTCGGCTGATTTACATTTGCACACATTGGCCGATGGGCAGGATTTGGATTGATTGTTGCTGACTTCGAATATTTTTCGTTTCTTTCTTTAGCGCATCAAAAGTCTTCGAGGCAAGCGAAAGCCATAGCGTTACATCAAATGGTCTTTTTTCCGTATCTTTCGGAAGTATCATAAATTAACAACAAATGCTTGAAATATATGAAAATCCGACAAAAAATCAAGCCATCGCGCGCACACACGTTACGTGGACCAAAGCCACCGCATGTATTCACCATTAATGCACATTATCGCAAAATTATGCAGCCAACGAATGAGCAAGTCAAGAGGAATGAAAGTCCTTTCGATCTGTCTGTCGATGTGTGTGTGTATCTCTCTCTCTTTCCGTGTCCATATGGCCAAGTGTGATTAAATTTGTAAGCGGATACAATTCGGGTGCGCGCACGCGCGCGCATTCACCGCGCTCTTTCCCTTGCTTATTCATTCGCTGCTTCGCATTGAGATCATTTTACGTTTAGTCATAATGTTGAGCCGCGGGTAAGAAATATACACGAGCCGAACCACTATAAATAAGATGTAACGCTTTCCATCCGAAACATTTCCATTTCGATTACGGATCAGAGAGTACACAATCCACTCTCAAAACAACATCACGTGGATTTTGGTGCATAAGCTTTACTCATCGCGATCAATTTTTCCACTCCGAGAAACGAAACCGACAATATTTTGGATTTAACACGGAGATTTCCGCTCAACGGTTTTTTTTTTCTCGCGAGATTTAGCACAACGGTGCAGATTTTGTGCAACTTGTTTTTGTGTTTTGTGCAGTGAATTTTCATTAATTTTTGTTGTTGTTAGAAAATCTGAAAGAGAAGCGAAAAAGTGAACATGGCATCACGTTTAGTTGTAGTAAGTACATCATCATTTGTGTAATTATTGATCTGAAAAACAGAATATTCCAATTTAAAAATGGAACAATCGAAAAATGCAGCAACTACAAAGTTGCAATCAAGAATCAGCAAATGTGTGCGTGTGTGTCTCAAACCAAAACGAAAAATATTTGTTGAATAGAAAGTGTGATATTTTCCAAAGCTGGCAAATCGTATTGCCAAAAGTGCTGCACAAATTTGAAGACTGACATTGATCTTTTTCACATTTGGATATTACACACACCCACACACGCGCGCGCGCACGTGCGGGCGCGGGACCCGAAGTTCAATTGCTTTATAAATTGTAACGGCCCGCGACACTTCAATAGACAAGTGCACCGATTTTCAACTTTGAAATGGAGTAATTACAATTGCGTGTTGAGGATGGGTGCACGAATTCCATTTGGGCCATTGTGTTTGCTTCCGAACAGATTAAAAAAAAGGAAAAAAAAACAAACAAAAAACTTTAAATAATAATCATAATAAAGGCAAAGCGAAAATAAATATGTAATATTCGAATCATTTTGAATTAAAATGGAAATATGTTGGTTTTTTAATGATTCTTTTTGCACGCCATCAAACAAATTACCGTCATCATTTCTCTTTCTATTTCTCGGCACCTGACGAGCATTGAACTGACGCGCGTTCAGCTTTTTTGTGTGCATGAATCCAATTCAATCAGATTTTTGAATGGGTTTGAGAACGAAATTTACATTACATTTAATTAACTCGACTTGTAATATAAGCTTCTTCGCAGACAATATCTCTCTCTCTCTCTCTCCCTCTCTGTTTGTCTGTATCTGTGCATGTTTATTTTGGTTCGAAATATATTTATTTTTCTTATTTATTTCTATTTGATTCACACTTAATATCTTCATTCACAATTGCATTGTTTGCTTCGAGTACTCAGAATGAATTTTGCAGCGAGTGTATTCATTGTTGATGAGTTGTTGTGTTCAATTGTGACGGCAAGACTTTTTCAATCTTTTTTTAATACTGAAATGTTATCTGAAATATCATTATGGCATTCAATTGATGGCGAGGTAAAACATTTGACCGCGCGCGCAAGAATTTTTATCGTTCATTGCCTTTGGGAACGCGCGCGTAAAATCACATATTTTCGTTTTCCCGGTCGTATTGAATCACGCACACACACACACACACACACAAAATAAAACGCTGATTATCATAAAGCTTAAGATGTGTGTGTATATGTGTATGCAGATGCAGTTCGTAGCATCATCAACCATGAATGAATCAGGTCCATTTAAGAAGCCATGCTAATTATAAAAATTTAGAATAATTAGATACATGCACTTTAAAAGCATTGCATAATAATTCGATTGCGATTCATAAATTTAGGCAAGGAGCACGTCTATGTGCGTTCAATTAATGGAAAATGCAACGAGAATCAGGGTGCATTTGCGAGATATTCGTGATTTATCGTGATTTGATTATAAATTTGTTTGTGTAAAAGTTCCTACTAACAATATGTTAATTTGAAGCAATCAAGATATCGCATGGCCTTCAATTTCCTGTAGCTACTTGTTATTTAACGGAGAGTTACTCTCCGCCAAAGAGAGGAAATACTAGTTACAGCAACCAGAATGTGCATGTATCAATTTTTCTCATTGTGAAATATTCAATTCGATGTTGCAGTCAGTGCGTGATGTTGGCCGCTTGTTCGCGATGACGTGTGGCATGGATCATGAGCAATTTTCTGGGCCATTTATCGTTAAACCGCAAAGACTTAATTTCGGTTTTAAACCGTAGATTTACATTCAAATAACTATCTATCGTGCTATGAGAAAGATTTATTATGAATGGGAACATTTAAAGAGCCACTGTGCGCTGGTCTGTCTATAAATCACGCATATCAATTATTTTATTGCTCTTTTGTGAAAAGATGAAGTGTGTTGTGTTGTGTTGGGAAGAAGTCGATAACGATGTCGGTGATTGTTCAAAGATTAAACGCAATCAATAGTACCATAAAGCAGTCGCAGCCTGTTATGATGCTCTCTCGACAAATGAATGTCAATTTAATAAGGTAGCGAATTTGCTTGATTTGTTGCCAATGTTTTTGTGTTGTTGTACATTCGATTGTGTGCACAGAGATGTTTTTTCCTCTTTCCCGTTAAATTCATCCAAATTAGACCTTTCACTTAAATGAGCTCGGTTGGGTGATTTATCTATTGAATATGTGTGTAAATATAATACGGAACGGAATAAAAAAAAAACACACACACAAACACACACACTAATCAATTGCATATGAAATAGAGAGCATGATCTCGCTGTGAATCAGCAAACTGTCAGGCGGCAATGCTAATGTTGATGCCGGTTGAGCGTTTGGTCTTGCACCGACTCAGGAAAAGTAAAAGTGAAAATTGTTCTTCGAATTGTATAGTTCACAAAACCAAATCGAATGAACCGAACACGATCGCAATGCCCGATCGCAGATTGAGCACGTTATCAGCATGTTTACATGATCGCATTAAATTATTACCCAAATTACAATTCTTAGCGCGCTCGTATTTATAAGCAGTTTATTTTACATCAAAAGTGAATAATCTGGCGAAAATTTGCTTCTGCTGTTGTTGTTGTAGTTGATGTTGTTTTGTGTTGGTTGAACAATTGTTCAACAACCATCGTCTAATCTAATATATATGGAGAGAGATAAGCAATCTGAAATAGATATTATTTGCTGGCTTGGAATAGCATCCAATCAACCTCATCAGCGCATTTCACGTATTTTTTTTCCATTTTTGCTTCAGATTTAACACAATTTTATCTATTAACTTCCGTCTATTTTTGGCAATTCACTTATGTCAAATGTGTACCGCTTGAACGAAATCAGATAATAGTTAATCACAGTCGGCCGACGACAAAACCAAAACAATATTCATGACGCATTTTTTGAACAAGTGAAAGACTAAACAACAAAACCGATGAAGCACTTTCTCCGGTTCCATGACGACACACAAGACACTCGATGCCTTTATTTTAATTCATTTATTTTACATTTATATTTCTCTTTTGATTTCCCTTCCATTCATCAAATGAGGCAGCTTTTATTACAACAAAATACGATGTTAAAATATTCCATTGATCATATCTGATTAATTTTTATTTGCATTTTGTTTGGATCTTCTTTTGTGCGTCGCCTTTTCGCTTTCAGTTCACATGTGTTTTGTCGATCACGATAACAGTGATACAAGCGGGATACAGCAGTGGAGGTGGCAGTGGCGGGTGGTCGAGCTCATTCGGCAGCTCCAGAAGTGGCATCTCTGGTCTTGGAGGCAAAGAACAGTAAGAATAGATAATGACAGAAATACATACACGTGTTCCAATTGAATTGTTGCGCTCACGTGCTTTTTGCTACGTTTATTTTTTCAGCGTTCACATTCGCATTCACGTACCAGAAATTGTACACACTTCACACAGTACCAATGAAATTGCCTACGGTGGCGGCCATGGACACAGTCATGGACATAGCGGCTCATCGCTTCCCTTGGGTGTAATTTCGGGCATTGTGAGCAGCGGAAGCGGCGGAGGCTATAGCGGTGGATACTCACATGGCGGTGGATATTCACATGGTGGCGGACGTGGAAGCAGCTTGAGTCCAGGTTGGCCATTTTTATAAATGTTTAACGCGAATTTTCTAAACATTTTAGCATATTTTGAAGCTTATCACAATGCTTTTACTGATGTAATTTATTTATTCAATTCAAATCGTCTTTGTTTTGGATTTTTCTACAAAATATTTTACCTAGGCTGAGTTACTTTGAATATGTCTCGTTGTATCAATATGATTTCGATCGAATATTTTATTTAAGACAAAATAGCATCGATTTTTCATGAATGAACATTTCCATCCAATCAATTGTTTAGTTGAAAAGACCTAATTTGTGAAAGTTTTAAGTCACGTTTTCTATTTATAAACAAAAGAGTGGAAAATTGCAGTTATTTTGTCTGATTGTCCAGATATCGAACAATGAATTGAACATTTGTTCAACGTATGTGTTCTCTATATTATAGCTGTAATTGGTGCAATTGTAAGTGCAGCAACCAGTGGGGGTGGAAAAAGCAGTGGAACATTTGGCAGTATTCTTGGGGGTCTTGGTGGTGGAAGCAGTGGTGGAAGTCACAGACCTTCCAAAACAGGTACAATTTTTATTTTAAAGAGAAATTGTTAGTCCTCAAATCGTATAGAATGCTTTCCAAGCCTAAAGTAAATCTCCATTTCTTTATGACAGTTATTATCAAACACGTACGCGGTGGCCCATCCGGTCGTCACGGATCAGGACATGGCTCAAGTCACGGAAACTCACTTTCGCCATCTATTTTGGCTGCTATCACTTCAAAAGGACAAGGATACGGATACTCTGGAAAGAGCCACGGCCATGGAAGCCACGGAGGTGGACTTGATACTGCAGCCATCGTTGGCGCAGCATTAAGTAAGTGGCTTTTAAGCAAAAAATCAATCGAAATTTCGAACTGAAGTTTTTATGAACAGTTTCGGTATCTCTGAAGCCACTTATGATACAAAAAACAACACATATTTACTCAAAAGTTAATGAAATTCTATGAATTTAGGCGGAGGAAGCTCTCATGGAGGATATTCATATGGCGGACATGGACATGGACATGGCCATGGACACGGCATCAATCATGGAGGAATTGACACTGCATCCATCGTTGGCGCAGCACTCAGCGGTAAACGAATACAAAAATAGTACCTAACTGAGAGTTTGTGTAATAAAGTAAATCATTTGCAATGCATCACAAAATTGATCCATACAGTTTGTATTTTGGAAAAATACAACACAGAAATATGCATTCTTTCGTAAATTTCTTTTGCAATTGTTTTTTTCTGCGTTAGGCCTGCAAACTTCACTTATGAACATTCATTTTATATGATTTATCTTTTTGATGTGGCTCTCAATCAAAGTGATTGGAAACGTGATGGACATTAAAATATGTTTCTCAATGTTATTTATAAAAAATAAAATATCAAAAACTTCAATGCTATTTTGTGATCTTAGGTGGAAGTGGCTCACATGGAGGATATTCATATGGCGGACATGGTCACAGTCACAGTCATGGAGGAATCGATACTGCAACCCTTGTTAGCGCCGCTCTTGGTAAGTGAATACGAGTAGAATGAAAAAATTGTTCGCTTTTATAATAAAACTGATTTCAATCGTATGGCTATGAATTCATTGCAAACATTTGATATGGTTGCTATTGGGAGTACAAATTGATTTTCAACGCAATAATAAACTTGTGTATTCAACTGAATGATAAGTTTGACAGATCGTTTTCAATGTATTTTTTTATCCTCTTTAAGATACAATAGCTGTCAAAGTCAAAATAATGACATCTATGATAGATATGAAGTTAGTAACGAATGCGCGGTTTTCAATTTGTACTCCCAATGAAAATTAAATTCATTGCGAGTTTTTATCGTTAACATAATAATGCATAACGCATTAATATTTTCTTCGGGATGATATTGAAAAATGTAAGACGTTGATTTTATCTAAATCATCTAATTATCCATCTAAAATGTACAATTTAAGGTGGATCTGGAAGCTATGGAGGCTACGGCGGTCACGGCGGTCACGGCAGTCACGGTGGCTATGGCGGTCATGGTATTGATGCTGCTTCACTTGTAACTGCTCTTCACAGTGCCGGTGGAAGTTCACACGGACATTCCCACGGATCATCAGGTAAAGTCTTATTCAAAATCAATATAATATATGTAGTGTTTTCGATAATATTTTGAACGCAACTAATCATATTGAATGAAAAATATAAAATAAAACTCATTTTCGTCTCATCATTATATGCAAATGTTCGATAACATCCATGTTTGTTATTCAAGGCATTGACTCAGCTATTATTGGAGCCATTGCCGGTGGTAATGGACACTCACACTCACACAGTGGTGGTCATGGTTCAGGCATTGACGCTGCTTCACTTGTATCGGCTCTTCACAGCGCCGGCGGAAACTCACATGGATACTCTCACGGATCGTCAGGTAATATATTCGATTAATAGCTGATGAAAAAGTTTCGCATATGTTTTTCGTGTTTAACTCCTCACCAATTCAAAACATTATGTGCAAGAGAAAAGAGAATATAGAAACAAAGGAGACAAATATATTATAACACGAATTATTCTCTCGAATTCTTGAGGCAGATGCCTAGCTGCCCCATGTAATGTTGGGAATATCTCATTTTTTCATGTATTTGTCTCTTTTTTTTGTATATTCATGTTTCTCTTGCACATAACGCTTTGCATTGAATAGATTTTTTTTTTATATTTTCTCCAGTTTTGTAAAATAGGGCCGTTTTCTTTATTTAGCCTACAGTTCATATTGCCAGAGTTTGATAATTTTGAATGTTTCAGTATCTAGATAAGATACAGGATAAGCTAGTATCTACGTAGCATCTCAGATACTTGTGAAAATATTTTCATCGAAAAAATTCGGAAAAACCAAATGTATTTGTTGGTATCTTAATACTTAGATATTTTTTGAGCATTTTAAATACTTTTTGAGTATCTAGATATCAACTTATATTATCGGTAGATTCTCAAATATCTTCAGACATGTTGTTTTCTTTTCATATAAAAAGCACATTTTTAGAGAGTGAAATGATTGTTCAGAAAAATGGCATAAAATTGGAAGTATTTAAGACACTTTTCAGAGCAAGATACTGCAAAAAAAACAATATCTAATGAGATATACATAAGATATAGATAATATCTTTATCTTTATCTATGTCTATATCATTACCCAACACTGCACAGATTAGTAGTATGTTTCAAAATAATCAATCATTATTCTTCGGTTTGAATTTCCAAAGTCATATAAATATTCTCCTTTATACTAAATTATTAATAATTCGTTAACTCTTAAAGGTATTGATTCATCTATTATTGGAGCTATCGCTGGAGGTGATAGCGGACATTCATCATACGGCCACAGCTCATCTGGACTTGATACAGCTTCACTTGTATCAGCAATCAGCACTGATGGAAGCTCACACGGAGACTCACATGGGCACTCACACGGATACTCACATGGTTCATCAGGTATTGATTCAGCTGTGATTGGGGCTATTGCTGGTGGTGACAGCGGACACTCATCATACGGTGACAGCGGACACTCATCATACGGCCACAGCTCATCTGGACTTGATACAGCCTCACTTGTATCAGCAATCAGCACTGATGGAAGCTCACACGGAGACTCACACGGGCACTCACACGGATACTCACACGGTTCATCAGGTATTGATTCAGCTGTGATTGGGGCTATTGCTGGTGGTGACAGCGGACACTCATCATACGGCCACAGCTCGTCTGGACTTGATACAGCTTCACTTGTATCAGCAATCAGCACTGATGGCAGCTCACACGGAGACTCACATGGGCACTCACACGGATACTCACATGGTTCATCAGGTATTGATTCAGCTGTGATTGGGGCTATTGCTGGTGGTGACAGCGGACACTCATCATATGGTGACAGCGGACACTCATCATACGGCCACAGTTCATCGGGAATCGACACAGCATCTCTTGTATCGGCTATCAGCTCTGGTGGAAGTTCACACGGACACTCACATGGGCTCTCACACGGATACTCACACGGTTCATCAGGTATTGATTCGGCTGTGATTGGAGCTATTGCTGGAGGTGATGATCATTCTCAATCACATCAAGGCGGTGGCATCGACGCTGCTTCGATTGTATCTGCCCTTGAATCTGGCGGCAGCTCACACTCACAACATGCACAATCACATTCATCCGGTGGTTTTGATACAGCATCAATCATTTCAGCCATTTCGGACTCACACCAAGATTCAGGCGCATATGGTAACCAAAATGGCTTAGATGTAGCTTCAATTGTCAGCGCTGTTAGCCAATCAGATCAAGGTGGCTACTCGGGAGGACAATCCTCAGGCGGTTATCAATCCGATGGCTATCAGTCTGCTAGCGGCTACTCTTCAGGGCACTCTTCGGGCGGTGATCATTTGAATGTAGGCACTATTCTTGGAGCTATCGAAGGAAATGATGTTGGATCTGGCCAACAATATCAACAATACAGCTCATCCGGCAGTGGATTGGATACATCAAACTCACAGAGCTACAGCGGTCAAAGCTATGCATCTCAAAGCCATGGCGTTTCTCAAAGCTACGGGGTTCCTAGCTACTCCACACCAACGAAGATCTATCGAATCACAACTCAAACGCAGTCGGCACCACATACGTATAGCTCTTCAAACGATTACAGCAGTTCATATAGTCAAGGACAGAGCTACGCACCTCAAATACAAAGCTACGCACCACAATCGTACAGTTCCTCGAATAGCTACAGCAACTCATACAGTCAACCAGCACAGAGCGGTGGTTTCGTGCCAAGTCAATCGTTCGGCAGCCAATCTTCATATGCATCTGGTCATAACAGCTACAACAGTGTAAGCAGTGAAAGTCTCTCATCATCGTCGGGCCACGACAGTTATCAAGGTGTTGATAGCTACAGTGCACCGCCATCAGGTATCTCAATCGTCTCAATTGCTGCTTCAATTCAAATTTGAAAGTTCATCATGCCATTTTAACCGTTTTCAATTTTCGATTTTGCAGGTTTGATTGGTGGTGACAACGTTGTAACTGTAAATAATGACAACGGATACAATTATCCACGACCATCGCATGGTCTGCACCATTGAGCGCAAAGTACTCATTAGCCACCAAATTGTTGGTGATTTGCTGAAAATGCTCGATTTTCATGTATATAGTCACAGCTATTTGCTTAATCAAGTTATTTTATTGCATTTTGAAATGGGGAGATAAGCGCAACAATTGCCATTGCATGTTATTTTCATCTATCTAGTTCTACTTCTATCTATTTCGAAATCTGCATCTATCCTCATTGCAATGTCACTACATTCATTTCCATTCAACGTCTTTATTTATTCATTTTCATTTTTATTTCATGTTGGAGGTTTAGAATGAGCATTAGCTTATGCACTGCCAATAATATTTCATTTCATTTCATTTGAGAGACACTGTGAAAACCACAACAATTTCAGTACGTTTCTTCTTGTAAATGATTTCATAAGCTCGACAAATATGCTCACACGGGTAATTCATAGATAGGAATGAAAACAAACCAACACAATTAACAAAACACACGTTGCAAGCACGGGTTTTCTCACTATTTAATGGATGGTTTAATATTTGTCAGCTATCATCTATCCTATGATCCTCTCGTTCGATCGCTCTCTCTCTCTCTCTCTCTCTCTCTCTCTCTCTCTTTTGACTATCACTTTTCACGTCATCCCGCCATTTTCAAACATCTTCCGCAATCACACCAGATTTTCCTTACATTTTCAGTTACCAGTTGTACGGTTCAGACAAAAGGAACCCGAGGGTCTTACTGGCAACAAATATTTTTTTGTTAACACATTTGTCTAGAATTTGTAACTATTTAAATTCATTTAATTAATAAATATTATGGTAATATTATTCTTTTAAGTATGTATATAAAGAAAAGCGTACTTTTCGAAGATTTTAGACTGTTTCTAAATATAAAAAATCGTTAAAAATAAATTGAATTGTTTTTTATTTAACTTTTACTTTTTAATTGAGATCCTCTAAGCGAGATGCAAAATTGAAGAGCAAAAGTTCTCGCATATTATTATTATTATCATTATGTGCAGTACCTTATAGCGTTAATTCGCCGGAGGTGGTTTATTTGAAATATAATTTTATTCATTCAGTGTCCAAGTCAGTTTCGGTTTTGCTTGAAATGCCCAGACATTCTTTTCTTAATTGTGTTCACATAAGGTCAACAATGAATTCATGGATAGTTGGATTTTAATCGGTTGTTATTTAGTGTAGTCAAGTTAATTCGACTTATAATCAGATTTGATGTCATATCTCCTCTTATATATTTCAAAATGAAAGCGAATCGTGCTATAAAGAAATATTTCCGTCGCTCAGCTAATGTGATCATTTATAGAAGGAGTAGGCGATTTTGTACGTTGGTAAATCAAATCTGTTTCGCCATGGCAGCCTTCCTAGTACGAATATTCAGATCAGTAAAAATATGTCTAGGGAAAATATGCTACAGACAGTAAATGACATAAAAAATTGAAGATTAGTCTACAGACATTTTTTCAATCTTTAAAAAGACACAATTTCAAAGTATTTTAAGTTAAAATTATATTCCCTACTGACAATTTGTTAAGAAATTATTTTGGTACAACATTCAGAAAAACGGTTGGAATTCCAAATTTGGCATTTTTGTATCGAACTCCGAATGTTTGACAGCTTAAACTTTCAAATATTGGGATTTTTGCATGGTTCATCTGAATGTGAACCAAATATTTTTTGAATTTGGAACAAAAACGCCACTCTTCCATATGAAAAACATCCCCTCGCATTCAAATCACATTTAACCGAATCTAAATAACGTCTACGTGGTCTACCCCTACCTCTCGGCCCATCAGCTTCGGCGAACAGAATTCGTTTCGGTAATCGCTCTTCTCCCATGCGTTTAACATGACCAAACCATCTCAGTCTAGATTTTCTTGCTTCCTCCCCTACCAAATCGACATTCAAATCCCCCCGAATCGTTTCATTTCGGATTCTGTTTCAATTTCAAATAATCGCATATTACGTTGGTTATGGGTGGGCCACCTCAGATTAATTTTACAAAGAATCGGATTAGATGTCATTTTTCTTTGCATTACTTTCAAATTGAAAGCGATTCGTGCTATTTTCTGTCCATACTTGGCAATCAATTATGCGCAGAACGAAAGTGTAGTAGAGCCTTTTTATTGTCCACGGAACATTAAACTTCAAACTAAATCGCTTTAGCCGAGCACACATGGTTTTGTTTTGGCCAAAATGTATTTAATGTATCGAGCACACATCATTAGACTACAGCGAATATGGAGCTCCCTAATACTAACGCTATCTGTAAGGTATTCAAATGAAACATAAGTAAGAGCACAAGTTTAGGCACCTTTCGCTCATGAGTGTGCTTGTGGTTGTTTCCTTACTAAGGTTTCATTTGATTGCCTTACAGATGGCGTTAGTATTCGGCAGTGTTTTGCAAAGATACTTCAAAAATATCTAGATACTTTTGAGATAGTATCTGATTTTTCGAGAAAATATCTAGGTATTCCTCAGATACGTATCTTATCTTTGGTATCTTAGATAAAATATCTTCACGATATCTTTCAATTTGTTCCAAGATACTTTCTTTTTCTTAAAAAAAATCAAAATAAATATTCCAGTCTCATAATTTTATTCGTGTGATCATATCATTTTAAATTAAACAAAAATAATGAAAAATGTGTGAGAAAGTTTTTTACTGAGCCACAAGTTCATTTGCTATAATGGAAAATTATTGCAACAATGAGCTTGCATTAAATCTTGTCTTTTTCGTTAATTTTTGTTCCGCATATTTTAAAAGATTCTTTTATCTTGAAACGAATCAACTTTTGTGATTGAGGAACGAATGTTTACCTCTCTTGATTAAATTTGAGTACTAAAATAGTACATTTGATCACATGAAAATCATCATTTTTTTTTTAATTTCAAATTAAGGCTTAACTAAATTAATGTGTTGTGTATTTATTATCTGCCAATTAATCGTTCGGGTTTGAATCAATTAAATCGATTGATTGGTTTCTCGATTGCTTTTCTTGAGTGTCTTTCTATGTTTGGCACAATAGTTCAAATCAAATGAATTTTTTCTTATAAAATCGAAAAATAAATCAATTTGAAAAAAATTAATGCGAAAAATCAATCAACATAGAAAGGTACTCAAGAGAAGCAATGAATATAAAAACAAAATGAAACACTATTTCGTGAATAAAGAATAAAAAAATTTATTTATCTTTTGAGTATCTTCGCTAAAAATCAGATAAGATATTGAAAATTTCGGAGAGATAAGATGAAAGGTAAGATATTTTGGAAAAGGAAAAAATCTATCTAGATAAGATAAAAGATAGTATCTAATCTATCTTATCTCAGTATCTTATCTGAGATAAGATAAAATGCTCAAACACTGGTATTCGGGATTTCCATATTCGCTGTAGTCTAATAGATGTGGTCGAGCATGATTCTTAAGTCTTTCGTTTCTGATACTCTTTCCAGAGTTCCTCCATTCATTGAATGATCTCGATGATTTATTCTCTCCGATGTCACAAAACTGGCAGTAAACCTGTTTATTTGTTCACCCCTGATTCTTCTAGTGATGATGCTAAATATTCGGGAAATTAAATACACTTGTGTATTTTTAACTCTTTCGAACGTTGAACAAAACAATGACATCAAAGCTGCGCACTTAAACGTAAGCGTTACTTTAGTTCGTAAGTTGCTTTGTCAATAGTAATTTTTCCTATGGCATGAATGAATTTTGTTTTAAATTCTTTTGCGATAAATCTTTTCGATAAGCACCCCACTTCATTGAATATATCTTTACGATGGACAGTGGAGTGTCTTCAAAATATTCCGCATTGAAGTAGCTCTTGGAGCCAAGGGTCAAAATTGTACTCAAAGAGGGACGAAGTACACAAAAATGGTGCGCAAGGTGCCACAAGGCGATTTTGTTGTTATATTTGAATGCCTAAGAATGAAAGTGAGACCTCAATTTGCAACATGGAAATTCAACATGAAATAAATAATATTTCAAAGTGTAGCACCGATTGAGACATCTATTCAAACTATTTCGATATTCATGTTGCATTTCAAAATGTTTCGATTTTGGTGTTACACTATGAAATGATGAAATGTTATTTTATTTGTTGTTGCATTTCTACAATATATGTTGTGAAACCAGGCCTCACTTTCATTCTCAAACATTATTTTGTTTATGTTGGTGTTTTCTGGTCCCTTTTTTGACTGCTGATCCCAAAATCAATGTTTCAAAAGGCTAAATCAAAATGAATCCAGGGCCCTATTACACCAAATTTGCTTACTTGAAATAATTCCCATTGATTTGTAATGTATTTTAAATACAATTTGTGCGCTGTAATGCGTTCTAGCAGATTCTCGAAAATTGTTGTTGTTATGTGTACATCAATATATGCTCAAAAATCCTGTAACCAATAAATTAACGTGACAAGAAATGTGAGCATATCTTTCACTAATTACAACAACAATTTTTGAGAATATGCTCCAACTTATTACAGCTCCCATTTAAAAAATATTGCAAAACAATGACAATATTTTCGCGTGATCATATATGGTGAATAGGGTCCAGATTCTTTTACAGCGCTTGTATAAAGTTAGTGAGAATTGAAACATTTAATATTTTTCCCACTCCCACCATTTTACATTCTACATTTTAAACATGTTAAAAAAAGAAAAAGACATTTTGTTTCATTAGAATGTTTCATTTTATTAATTTAATAATGTTTTTATACGCTTACTAATTAAATTTTCTATTGTCAATGTTTCAACTATATTCATAAATAAAGAAATTTTACCATAATTTGTCAGAGAAGACGATTTCTTTGAAGACGACATCTTGCTTGTCGACGCTGACTTTGGATTTCTTCGATTTAATTGCATCTTGAACTTTGGTTTTGACTTCGTTCGACTTGATGTCATTTCGAATGTGGAACAATCTTACAAGATGATCTTCAGTGAGCGATGGATAATTGCCGAAAAGCGTATGCAAATCTAACACCAACATTTCCATATCACAGCTTATGAGGTTGCCCATGGTTGTAATCAAATCGATCGGAGAATCCGCATCAGTCATATTTGGCGCAATTTCACCGAAAAATGTTTTGATTTGTTTCGCCTCTTTATTAATCTTTTTCGTAATTGTGTCGCAATCCTGACGCGGTTTGCTTAGTCTCTTCGATAGCATTGCTTTGATGTATCGCTTTGTTACCATTTTTTGTGCTTCGTTTATAACATATTCGAAGTTATTTTCGCGCAAATGATTGTAATCATGGAAATAATCTGCGAGTGTTACACATATTGTATCCACAGAAATTGATGTAGTCAACCATTTTGCAGTGAACAGCTCACTGAAATGCACCTCAAGATCCAAGAATGCTTCATCCAACAAGAATACACCGACTTCATCACGAAGATTCTGCAGAAGTAGATTCGATTATTCAAACTTCGAAAAAAATATTCCTTCAGAAAACGAGAATTCAAAAAGCAAATTTGAACCTGAAACGTTTTCAAAAGTCTTTCAAAATCTTCGTAATGATCCGTTCTTGACTTCGGCCAGTAAAGCTGTTTCATATGCTGTGCCAATTCCATAATTTGTTGACAATTATTCACTATCGTTATGAGATGTTGCGTAAAATACGGCATCTAAATGGGTTAAAATGGGGATCATTTTTGATTCAATCGAATCAATTCATTGAACACAATAGTTTCCATGAGAAGAGTGGTTTTACCTGGCTGCGATCTTTGAAATGTTTATCCTTGAATTCGATGGTACATTGCCGGTAGTTTTGACCATATTTGGTCACCTGTTGAATGCTCAACACTAATGCACTGAATGTGAATTCCGAATGAATGGTATTTGTGACTTGCAAATGCTGGTCGATCATCTGGAAGATAATGACCGGAGCGGAAGTTTGATAGTATTTGTCATGACTATCTTGGTCGGGAAGTGCGTTTGACAGCCATTCTTGTTTTTCCGTTTCAACGGTTTTCGTCATCCAATCTTCGTAATTCTTCTCCATGATCTGCAAAAGGAAAAAGAAAAAAAACATATATCAACCGTTAAAGATGTGGAATACAATTTGCCCAACCTTCAAATATTCATTTTCCAATTCTTTGAGCGATTCCGGTTTGATTAATGGATCCAAATTAGATAAATCGACTTGTAAGTCCGGATGGCCCATGAGTTCTGGACCCGGATAAATGTTCATAACCCAAGACAATAATGATACATATTCATTGCCTTCCAAACCTCCTTGGATGATCTCTTCTAACTAAATTTTTTTTAAGTAAAATTATAAAATGGTTTAAATGGACATTTACTGATGAATTCATGAGTCTAATAATTTGACCAGATCATATGGACAAATCCGAATATCAAATCTACATTTAATGTTGAACTAACATGCTTCGATAGTGCAGTATGATACATTTTCACATATTCCGAAAATATATTGAATTCTGGTGGGAAACATGGAACGCAGCATTGCTTTACAACGCGCAAATCATCTAAAATAAATTGACGGGCAATCTCCAAATCTCGGACAAGCCACAGTTTATTGTCGGAGCGTTCTTCAAGTTTTGAGCCTTCAATGCGAGTGCGCACTGTTCCATACAGCGCATCCATAGCCATTTTACGCCAGTTTTTCGGACGATCGGGAGGAATGAAGCCGGTTTGTTGCTTTTGCTGTGAAGATTATACCAAGTTACATTTGATTTCAAGCAATATATTCAGAGAAATTCACACATCACAACCCAACCACTTACTTGCAATGCAAATGCATCGGCAGTCTCCTCGCGTTTGATTATCCGCATCGCTGTTACGATGATTGTTGGTTCCTTTCGAACAGTGGCCAAACATCGATCCAGTATCAATCGGATCTTTTGACCTAACTGCGCTGACACCGCTTCAACTTTGGCGAAATTACTCTTCAATGTCATCTTATCTAGCGCATATTGCTTCGGTAATTTATGTAATTCAAATAGAATATCGTCACGTGAGTTTTCTAAATCAGTCAAACATTGATGGGCATTTAAAAGTTTGTCCTCTTCGATCCACTGAATGGTTTTTGTAACACTCGATTGAACCGAGAAGATGTGCTTCAAATTTTCCATCACTGTTGCATATTGGGAATGTTTGGCGTTTTCATTGCGAACATTCTCGAGAGATTCGTATATTTTCGGAACATTCTTCAGCAATACGGAAACTTCTTTAATACTATTCGAGTCGGATGAACGAAAAGACAAACCAATCGATACTTCATGATTCAATGCAAATGACATGATATTGCATACAATTACTCACTTTTCGTCAATTACTTTAATATGTGCCATTGAATTTTCAAGCTGTTTTTGCCCCATTCCATCGTCATCCAATTGATTCTGCATGGCTGTTTTCAGCTGTGCTTCGAGTGAAGCCTTTTTACGCCCCTCACGCTGTTTGTATAATTCAACACGTTCCAATTGGCCGGGACGAGAAAACATATTCTTTATATCTTTTATCGCGCCCAATTTCGCCTCCGAATCCAACTCTTGCAGCTCCATTTCAATTGCAAAATTAGTTTTCACGACACAATTTCACAGACGATGGACAAAAACAAATATTTGGTACTATCAAAAGTAGGAATTCAATCAACAAATATTTTGACATATACATATGAAACACTGACATTTACACACCGACCGAGATAGCTGTCGGATTGCTGTAATCAAGTTGCCCATTTGAAAATCTAGCCGATGTAAAGATTATCACACCATAGCTCTCTTTTTGTAGCGTCGCATTGAAGTTAAAATTGTGTGTGCATTTTTGTATGAAAATTCAGTGTGTTTTTGCAAATGAAATAATATTTTTTGTAAGTGAAATTCAACAAACACGTTGTGTTGACGATCCAATAAGAAAGCATTGAACGTATTCATTTCGAACATTTCATTGAAAATCATTCAAAATTAATTGAAAATTGTTGCAGGAATCGAAATGTCGCGGGAATACGATTCAATCGACGATATTCTGGAAAAATATTTGCCGAAAAATGAGCTAGCTGAAGTGAATCGTATATTATATGGCACACAATTTGAAGAAAGGTTGGTTTTTATTCAAAATAAACTATTCTCTAGGAGAAACAAGTATCATTCTTAGGATTTGGGCATTGTTCAAATGATGAAGTATGATAAGGGATAAAATTTCCTTCAATTGTCGTCCTTTAAAAAATTGTTTCTATTTTTGAACCGCCAATGAAAACGATTGTTAAATCGTGACATGAAAAATTCAATTTTGCTAATACTAATTAGATATCTGGGTCAGAAAATCTATCGAATTTTGATATTGAGAAGTATCGTTTTTTCAACATGCAGGGAGATGAACAGCCAAGAATGATAAAGGTAAAAATTGACATCGATTAGTGTCGCAACTGCTTTGGTGAGGATTGGTGGCCTATTGAAGCCCGCAGTGCAGCATTTGACCATAGCTATTTTACAGTCGCTTCAAATCGAGTTGGGTGTGAAGAATTCCAGTTTAAATTACATGACGTTGTTAAGAAGAAAATTTTGGGCCCATTTTTCGGATCAACATATATTTCAGCTCCAGATGGCAGTCGAACCAAAGTATTATGTCGACGATGGCAATTTTATTACTTATCCAAACAATTACCTGAACATCAATGGTTTTATAAAGTAAAGGGTGATTTTTTAAGTGGTTTCTTTTTGAAAATCGAAAAAAACGCAAAAAATTTCGAAAAGTGAATCAAATCTTTATTGAAATCGATAAATTGGTTCTTGCCATTTACTTTTTGAAAATAATTTCATGCCCCACAAAAAATAATCCAGGGGCGTTAAATCGCACGATCTGGCCGGCCAATGAACGGGGCCGAAACGAGAGATGAACTGTTCGCCGAACTTACGGCGCAGTTCGTCCATGGATGGACCCGCTGTGTGGCTGGAGGCGCAAGCGTTGCTCGTTTGTAAGTCTTTCCATCTTGAAATTGCAAAGTATACTGAGCATTTTTGACTGTGACAGACGTCAGTTGGAATTTGACATCTGTCAAAAAATTAAACGTCAAAAAGAAACCAGCTAAAAAATCACCCTTTATTAGAAGAATCTGATAAGAATATAATTTTTCAGCGTTTATCGCGCATGAGAGATGGTATTTTGTTGGCTGAATTGGATTTAAATCTATGCAAAGTGGCGAAGGAAAAATTTGGATTATCGCAACGTTGGTCCGACTACAAAAATAGTTGGTCCCATGCAGCCGATCTATCTTTAACTCCGCAGATTATATAAAAAGAAATAATTTATCCAAATTACATGTTGTGAATTCGTGTAAAATTCATAAATCATGTAAAAATGTATGGTTTACATAGAAGAATCGTATGAATATCTCACAGCACGATATATTTTTACACAATTATTGAAAGTAACATGAATTCATTGCATTGATCCAAAAGATATTTACGACATCATTTTTTTGTCTCTTTGTGTATATCAGAAGAAAAATGATGGATTGTTTAAAATTGTTGCAATTCAAATAAATGAAAAACTTCCAATAGTGAAGACTTTAATCGTTCTCGTTTGAATCAACGGTGCATGAAACGCACCCGTTCGAATGTAAGTCAGTTCTAATCACATACTGTAGTAATTTGCGTATTTTCGATTGACAATGTGTCTGCTTTGAATGTCATGAATTTGTATGTGTATTGGCGAATAAGAGATGAATCGAATAAGTAAAAAGAAGAGGAATAAGACGAACAAAGTGATACGACGTGTCGAACGAAAGGCGATCATTCGCACATTTCATTTTTGTTATTATTGTTATCTTTTTAAGATTCGAATTGAAAAAATCAGTGAACAAAATCGAACTATTTTGCTTATATTACCATCACGGGAAAGAAAATTTAAAAACTTGTGCCAAAATAAAAAAAATAGATTAAAACGATAGATCAAGTCGAATTGTGGTTAAGAAGAATCAAGAAATCGCGGAAAAAAGTCGAATAGAGAGAGAAAGAGATAGATAGAAGAAACAGTTGATGAGAAAAATTGTGCCCTAATGTGGGTTCAATTTCGGTCTATCGTGCAAACTAGACGTTTCGATGGTGTTTTTGTTGTATGCAAAAGTGAAAAAGCCGTTTCAATTGACTCTGTCACTGTGTCGGTAGCGCACACTTGAAGCACTACCGACCGAACCAGACACTGCTATTCAATCATTTGCATCAAAACATTTATTTTCACATTGATTGTCAATCGTTTGATGATGATTGAAATCGCAAAATAGACAACAGTGACAGTAGCCGCACTACAAAATAAAAGACATCACATCTACGACAAAATAAGAGACAATCGAAATAAAGGCAGTGAAAATAAAGCACCGTAAACGGCCACGAACACTCGTGAGCAAATGTACAATAACAACAACAAAATTGTGATAAATTCGTCATTGAACCCGAAACATTGTTGCAGATGAGAGCTTCAACAACACCGAGTCGTGTTTGAAGACTCTCAATGCCGCTTTAAATGAAACTATGAACCAGGAAGCCTTATCATTTACCCTAACGCAGATCAATCATTTGGTTTCTAACTTGAACAAGAAAAATTTCGAACAGAATTCACGGCAAATCGTATCGGTAATTCTTCAATCACACAGAAAGATCATTATTATTTTTCCAGTTTCAGCTAGTCATTTCGGTAGTGGCAAACGTTTCCAAATTTGTGACGGTTGAAAATTTTGTACCGACTTGTGGATTGCGAATCAGTGAACAAACAAAATTAGCCATCGAGAATGAATAATGCAGAGAGAGTTTTTTTTATGATC
Source organism: Obolodiplosis robiniae (assembly GCA_028476595.1). Taxonomy (NCBI): domain Eukaryota; kingdom Metazoa; phylum Arthropoda; class Insecta; order Diptera; family Cecidomyiidae; genus Obolodiplosis; species Obolodiplosis robiniae. The sequence continues at coordinate 39,761,791 of CM052016.1, forward strand.
GACATTTTGAAATGTCAAAAATTAGTATTTTCGAATACTTAATGCATATTATATACATCTCTCTCGCATAAACTTTTTTTTCGTCGTATTCCGTTCCATCCACCGGAATGGTACGAGACTTGTGACGCACGTGAACGTGTGTGTATGTGCTTGAGCAGATTGTTGAGAGTGTATTTCGCCATCGACGGATCCAATTGCGAGATGTGCACACTCGAACCTAATCTAAACGAATACACACACAATTACGTTGCGTTCATATAAATACATGCAGAGTGTTCGGAATGCGTCATGATGGTGTAAGTGAAATGGCACGATGGCACAATACAAAGCAATGTCTCTCGCGTGCTATACTTTATGCACATATGATCAACGAAATTCGACGGCAGTTCCGATGCACATACAGACGCAACCACTACGAATGTAGCGCACCAACTGAAGAATTATTGTAGCCCAAGCACACTGAAATATCCCAAGTTCTATCGTTTCGCTCGCATTGGCGAAATTACAGGCACAGATATACAAAAAACAGAAAGACAGAGAGGGAGAGTGTAGTGACGCCATTTTGAAATTGTATATTGTCCGTAGTAGTTCTTTAACTGCATACTCTTTTTCTGCATTTGCTTCAGTATTAAGGAACACAACCATCTTCTTTTGAACAATTTTTACCCAGTTTAGTTTTCACATTCAACATTTGTGTGTACAGGCAAGGAATGAAAAAAAGTAATCTCTATCTCTCTTTTTGTATATAATATTTCGGCTTCCTAAATTAAAGTTGTGGATATGGTGGTTTCGTGACCAAAAATGTGCTTTCAATTGCAATAAACGAATTCGGTAAATCACGATATTCAGTTGTTTGTAGATTGATTTTTTAAATACCATTTTCCATCGAATTCAATGAAATGAAAGGCAGAGAAAAAGAGTGAAAATTTCCTCAGTTGTGTATGCTTGTCCCCCATTTGTTTGCTCACTCATAGCGTAGCCATGCAAGAAGCCAAAAAGAACAATGAATACACTCAATAAAATAAGAGAAAAATACCAAAAATTTGTGTTTGACAAATTGAATTCTTTCATTTTGGGACAATAAAAAGGAACAATTTAGTGAGAAAGAATAGTTTTTTTCTTCTTGTGCAACCGCAATTAACTGATTTTGATTTTTTCATCTCTTTTTGGTGTCTCTTCCATTGGTCGTTTCGTGTTGGCATTGCTACCGATATTTGGTGTGTGATTGTACGCTTGGTGCGTGTGGACACGGTGTTTCGGGGGAATATTGTTGCAGCTCGTTAAACCGTTCGGATTAGAAGCAGATCGTCATCTTCTGCGTTGTTTATTTTCATCAATTGATTTTAGTGACGCCAGTCAAACAGCGAAACATTCATTGCATGCCAAACTCTTAAATCAGGAGCTCAACGCTGTGCTAAATAAATCATCGTTGATTACCAACATTTGTTTTGCCATCGACAATTGTTTTGCCCATCAAAAGGTAGGCGCTTCTTGTTCAATATTCAAACAGTGTAAATAGATAATGTGTTTGTTTTCGTTCAATTGTTTATTTGTGTGTTTTGTTTTGCAACATGTGAATCCAATTGGGTGTCTGTTTCAATTTCTATGTTTTCTATTTGTTTTTTTCTTTTTTCCTCTCTAAAGACATTAAAGCCAACGCAGCATCTATTGAGTCAATTATTCAAATCACTGAATTGCTCGCCAATTCTCGAGGTGGTGATTTCATTGGCACTCACCTACTCCAAGATCCCCGAGTTTGTACGCTTGGCCGAGAATCAACTAAAAATTTGCCTACCATCGCTAATACAATCCTATGTCGAATTAGGTAAATAGAGTTCACGCAACACCCATTTTTCCCAAGAATCGCCGCGCCACTATTCCTAATATTCAATAGCACTTATCCATTTCTCGAATTGTTTATTCACTCCTTTCAGAAACGGCCCTTTCGAATCAAGAAGGAAGTCTTAATGATATATCACCCGAATTATTGCAATTGATACTGTCATTATTATCACACGATAAATACAAAAAATACGGCATTTCGGAATTAACGCATACAAAATTTGTGTCACAATTCAGCCGAGATTTTCCGAGGGAACGGTGTCCGTTAATATTAGCGCCATTGATTTATAGTGAAAATACGGAAATTTCCGCTGACAAAATGTCAGCGAATTCACAAGGAATTCTAACATCAGCCATAATGGACACATCGTGGACGAGTCTGGTTATGGATATTGGTGAGTGACCGATCTTGAGCTGATTTAACTCGTACCAAATTTAATCTAAAAATGATGTCAATCAATTAATCAATCGATTATTGATTCAATTATTTTATGAATAATTCAATTTGAATGGCAAAGCGACTCACTCATAACATTTCCGTTTGTTTCACAATTTCAGGCTATGCATTTACAGCCAGTACCGAGGAATGTAAAAATCATTTAACAAAAATTAGTGGCCGTGATTTATCTGCACAAGATATAGCAAAAATTATTTCATTAATGTGTCGAACACATAATACGTTATCGGATCTGAGTATTAATTTGCCGAATCCCAGTTCATTTTGGCCATCGAACAATGGTAATGCTCAAAGTACGCAAGAGCCCAAAGATAGGAATCAGAATTCGACGTTGACGTCATCGAATGAGCAAACGACATGGAAACCGGAAGTGTTTGTGGCTGCACTGAAAGAAGCCGCACCAAACACGAACTGGAAAGACGTGTGCCTCGGGCTCGACCATGCTGAGTTTATAATCAAAGATCGTGCAGCGCTTGTGCTGCTCATGTCCATCATACGATTGGGTATGCAATCAAGTGGTACCGGTCAACATTTCCCCGCTGACACCATTTATCGCCTATGGACTCACACCGAAGGTCAATTATCGTTGATTTCGATGATTTTGAAAAATCCCAGCGTTTATTCATTTGCCGATCACATTTTCACAAGTGTATCGATTGAATTGCTTAAAACACCGCCAGAAACCGACAACAAAGAGATTGCTGCCTGGAAATCAGTGCATTTAGTTGAGGTTTTACTGTATATTGCAGAAAAAGGATATCATTCACAAGTTTCGGAACATTTCAAAGTGCCAATGCAACACTGCCCCGACATCTTCTTCATGGCACTGCTGCAAATTAGCCCACCGCTAACCGGGCTCGTGCAGGAGATTTTCCAGGCATTGGTGCCAATTTTTTTGGGAAATCATCCGAATTCCGGCACCATTCTACATCACGCATGGAATTCAACGAAATACAATCATTCATTGCGACACATAATTATGCATTCGATGAGCGAATGGTATTTGCGCGGCGACAACGATCAATCTCGTTTGACGCGCATTCTTGATCTGGCCCAGGACCTCAAGGCACTATCAAGTTTGCTGAATTTTCGGTCATTTCAATTTGTCATCGATTTGGCATGTCTAGCATCGCGCCGAGAGTATCTCAAGCTGGATAAATGGCTCACGGACAAGATTCGCGAACATGGCGAACCATTCGTGCAATCAATCGTTACGTTCCTGCAACGGCGTTGTCCGCAAATTATGGGCACCAAAATGACCGACGACCAAATACCAAAAGCAGCTCAGCTACCGCACGAAACACTTGCCACAATGCTAACGTGCCTGCAAGCGTGCGTGGGCAGCGTTCAACAGGATCTAGCCGATGCAATCGTTCAAATGTCAGCTCACTGCAACATTCTGCTGACCAAGCAACGACAACAACAGCAACAACAGCAGCAGCAACAACAACAACAGCAGGCGCCTCCGCCCGGTGTGCTGCGCCGTGGCCTTGATACAAATCTCATTTCATCAGCCGCATCAATGTTTAGTGGTCCAGCGGTGGATTCGATTTCTGGACTAAGCTCGAATTTGGCCGGTTTGAATTTGAGCGGTCCAGCAAATGGTGCATTTAATTTCAGCACAAGTTTAATTGGTAATTTGGTATCGACGCCCGCATCACCATCCCGGCTATTGCAAGGCCAATCAAATAGTCCATTTCAACTGCCGATTGTACCATTGAGTGGCTTGCCTCCCGTCAATAATTTAGGTCGCATCGCGCCAACACCGACCGGTGACAAAATGAATGTGACTACAAATAACCCGATTTTTCCAGATATCACGCAAAAAGTATCGAAAGAAGTTGAAGATGAGGCCAATGGATATTTCCAAAGAATCTACAATCATTCACCGCATCCAACGCTATCGATAGACGAAGTTCTCGATATGCTGCAACGATTCAAAGAATCCTCAAATGAACGCGAACGAGAAGTGCAGCAATGCATGGTACGCAATTTATTCGAGGAATATCGTTTTTTTCCACAGTATCCCGATAAGGAACTGCAAATTACAGCACAATTGTTCGGTGGCATCATTGAACGCAATCTCGTGCCGTCCCCGCAACAACTTGGAGTGGCTCTGCGCTACGTCGTGGAAGCGTTGCGAAAACCAGAAGGCTCGAAAATGTATTACTTCGGGATCACTTCGCTTGATCGCTTCAAAGCGAAACTATATATGTATCCAAATTACTGTGAATATCTCAAGCAAATTTCAAATTTCAACGAATACCCCGCACATCTCATCGAATACGTGAAGTATGGTATCAAGGGCATTGAACCACCAAACAAACCACAAAGTCAAGCGGTAAGTTGTGGAGTTCATCGAAAATTGCATATTGTTTGAAGTTTGGAGAAGAATGCCGTTGAACTTCGTAAAATTTCCATGGACAAAATTACATTTTCCTTTCAAATTCTTCAAATTATTTCGTATTATTTAGTTTTATTCCAATTTTTCACTGTTCCATTGAATTTTTTATGCAATTTCCGAAGATTGTTCTATGTTGTAATGCTTTGTTAATTCTTTTACATTTCATTTTTCGTATGCAATTTTTATCAATAAATGTTTTTTCATAATTTTTTATAGCCATTGGGTCAAGTCATGACTTCAAATGCATCGGCATTGTTTCGAAGTAACTCCGTAACTGGAAATTTGGCGACGACGCCAACCACAAAAGCGACACCAATTGCAAATGCAGCTGCCATTCCACCGCGAAATTTGAAATCGATTGCGAATGCAACAAATATTAATACATTGCTTGTGGCGACAGCTGATCGTGAGGAGAAGATAACGCTGCCGCCAGACGCGATCCAAGACAAGACGGCATTCATTTTCAACAATTTGAGTCAAATTAATATGCATGCAAAGTGCGAAGAGCTCAAAGAAATCATGACCAAAGATTACTGGGCATGGCTTTCGCAGTACATGGTGCTGAAACGAGCATCGATCGAAGTCAACTTCCATGCATTGTATTCGAATTTCCTAGATGCTCTGAAAAATCCGGATATCATTCGTTTGGTTACCAAAGAAACGTTCCGTAATATTCGCGTTTTGCTGCGTTCCGACAAAGGAATCGAAAACTTTTCAGACCGAAGCCTGCTGAAAAACTTGGGCCATTGGCTGGGTATGATAACATTCATTTAAATAATGTTTACATTGAGTTCATTTCAACCAATTTATTGTATCGAAAGTAAAAAAGCATATCGTAATAGAGTACGTTGTGGCCACATCAAATTATAAATGAAAAATTTTCAAATATTGAAGTCGCGATGAAAAATACATTGCTTACCGCTGTAAGAAAATCGACTGGCTAGTCAGTCGCACAATTTGGGACATTATTGACTGACTATTCCTGGATAACTATGATTATCTCGAACGAAAAAGACAACTTAAATCAACTTTAGTTAAACTCAACGGCATCCGTCGTTAATGTCTGAGGTCAGTGGGTCTGTCAAGAAACGATAGTAAATTTTTGTCCCAAAATAATCGACTGGCAAAAAAGTGACGGAAAAAGATTATTTTCTATAGTAAATATAAAAAAGTTACTAAAATCGATAGATTTTGTGATTACAGCCAAATGATTGCTAGTCACATTTTTTTTTCACAAGGGTATTTGAGATTTGGTAAGAGAAACAAGAAATATCTGTTGGAAAGCATAGTTAACACCAACCCCAAGGGGCAGATTAGTACTAGAATAATCATTCTAGTACGTAAATAATCCAAAACAATAAAAATTGTTTTTTCTGTTGCTTTGACGAAGAATGATATACTGCATTATGTGGCATTAGATGGAATTATATGGAATTACTGCTGCATTGTTTTGAATTAGTTACGCTCTAGAATGATTACTCTAGTGCTGCTCTGTCCCTTGAACAACCCGCAATCAATAAATAGCGATTTTCTGACTCTTGGAACTCTAGTAGTTGTCTGAAACCTTGATGATTATGCGGGATAAAAAATACTGTACAAAGGTTAATGTATAGTGAGATGTATCCCACTTTCAATGGAGAGATCAATCATTTTTCGCCTCAAGGGAAGAGGGCTGAGCAGAGAAAATGATCTCATTTCTTCAACGTTGAGCATGGACCACTGAGAGAGCGTTTTCACGGTCAGATAACTTGAGGATCTCAACAACCCAACCTCAAAAATTCAATTTGCAACAAATTTTATTCTGCCACAGATCTCTTCTGGAAAATCTAAATTTTGAGCAACATGTTTTTGTTATCGCGACTTCAGTTTTCGATAAATTTCAAATTAAGATTTTTTATAATTATTATGTGGTTACCTTACTTTGTATGAGTTTTATAGCTCCTATGGAAATGTGATACAAATGCTACCATTTCATACCATTAAGAATCATTTCACTTTCATTTTCATTTTTTTTTTTTTTTTTCATTATTTCCACTAATATTCATTTTTTATTCTCTAGGTATGATGACATTGGCACGAAATCGGCCGATCCTTCAAATTGATCTTGACCTAAAATCGTTGCTCGTTGAAGCGTATCACAAAGGACAACAAGATATGCTGTACGTGGTACCATTTGTGGCTAAAATCGTTGAATCCTGCGCCAAGAGTAAAGTATTCAAGCTGCCAAATCCTTGGACGATGGGCATCATGAATATATTGGCTGAATTGCATCAAGAGCAAAGTCTCAAGTTAAATTTGAAATTCGAAATCGAAGTGTTGTGTAAAACATTGGCAATTGAAGTGGGAGACTTGAAGCCGCCCGTATATTTAAAAGATCCAGAGCGAATTAATACTATTGAATATCAATTGTCGCAGCCGAAGAAGGAGGAAGTGCAACAGCCATCGACGCCACAGCAAATGGTACAAACGAGCGATGAAACCAGTGCAGCACAAATGCAATCATCGGCATCACCGAGTCAAACCGGTGAGCAATCGACCGGACCACCGGAACCAAGATTCAGCTTCTCCGACATTACAATTGGCAGCATGTCGAATTTGGCTCAACATATCGTTTACTCACCAAACATTGCCATTTTGCATGCACACCCACAATTGAAGCAAATCGTGCGGACAGCCATCGAACGAACCATTTCCGAATGGCTGTCGGCTGTTGTTACGCGCAGTGTTAGCATTGCAGTGAACACTTGCGAACAAATTATGCGCAAAGATTTTGCTTTGGATCCAGATGAGGCCCGAATGCGCAAAGCTGCCCACTATATGGTTCGCAATCTAACGGCTGGTATGGCCATGATCACGTGCCGCGATCAATTGAATACAGTCATTCAAAAGAATATCATTTCGGCATTCACATCATCAATGACACCGCCACCACCCGAATTGAATGAGTTGGCCACACAAATTGCAAATGATAATACCGAATTAGCGTGCGCTTTCATGCAAAAAACTGCCATTGAAAAGGCCATTCCCGAGATTGAAAAACGTTTGGTTGCAGATTTTGAAGTCCGAAAGATTGCTCGTCAAGAAGGACGGTGAGTTTCATCATTGAATATACATTATTAGAAATTTGTGACATTTGTATATGTTGTTGTTTTTTCATAGCCGACACTGTGATTCAGCTGTCCTTTCATACCAAACGACCCGCATGCCGGAGCAAATTCGCTTGAAAGTTGGTGGCATTTCAAGTGCCCAATTCTCCGTCTATGATGAATTTGCTCGGAATATTCCAGGATTCCAGCCTATGACCGAACGCGATGCTGCACTCCTCTTGCAAAAGGCCACCGTTCCCGTTCAAGTTCCCGTGCCCGTTCCCGTTAGCGTGAGTTTCAAACTTCTCTTTATATTCAATTAAACTGTTTCTTATTATAAACTGCAAATCAATTGCAACATAATTGAATTCTATCGTTTCGTTTCGGTTGCAGGAAGGTGTAATGCCAGTGGCTCCATTAGCTGCTGTTGACTTGAGCCAGCCAACGCACGGTACAATGTTTAATACTAACGAAATTAGCTTCCAGTTCGAAGAGCTCGGCAGCAAAATGGAAGCATTCTTGAACAATGCAATCAATGTTCAAGCACTGCAATTGCATGTGACAAATATGCATGCATTACTCGAATGCTTGATGACAGCACGTCGTACACGCGACGACATGAGTGCATTGAATCTATTGAACCGAGCCGTCGAAAATATAATGGAGGGCGTTCAACACAATACTGAACATGCCGAATTGCTGAAACATTATCGTGAAATACATTTCCGTTTGTTGCAATGGATGCAAGATAGTCGCGCCTACGGTCCATTATTCACACAACGAGCTATTACAAAATACATGATCGAATGTCGCGAAGACATTCGTTACAACATGGAAGCCGTCGAACTGTTGATTTCAAGTAATTTCGCCAATGTTCCGCAGTATGATTACATGCTTAGCCAATTGATGGACAACGGAAACAATTTCTTGGCCGTTGCATTTGCAATGCAATTGGTGCAACACTATTTCATCGATGATCGACCAAATCCATTGATTTGCGAGAACGATTTTTTCAATACCATTGAATTGCTGGCACGTTTGGCCCCATTGCATCGTGGACCCGAAGGTTTGTCACATCTGATCGAAATGCTTCGGATTGCGACAGATCCGAGCACAATGGCATTCGATCGTCTGGAACCGCATCGCACTGGACCCACATCGCACATTCATTCAGGCATTTTGCAAGTACGTTCGAATGATTATAGTGATCCAGCCATGGCTGAGAAATGTGAAATGCTGCTGAAAGACTGGGCTACCAATCATCATATGAATTCGGGCGGCAGTCGCGATGCCAGCGCCATGAAATCATTCGCTCAGTTCGTCAACAAATTGAATTTGCATGGCGTATTGAAAACAGACGATTTAATCACTCGCTTCTTCAGACAGGCAACACAATGGTGCATCGATTTGGTTTATCGCAATTTGAACGATCCATCCACAACGCCGCAACAGAACAAGACCAAAATCTTTCACTATATCGACGCTTTTGTACGTTTGATCGCATTGATTGTGAAATATTCCGGTGACAATCCAAATGCAACCACCAAAATCAATTTGCTGAACAAGATTTTGGGCATCATCGTCGGTGTCTTGCTGCAAGATCAAGAGCAACAAGGCACATCATTCCAACAGCTTGGCTATCATCGTCTCTTTATTATGCTGTTCTTGGAATTGAGCGCTCCCGAACTGGAGTCGATCAGTTTGAGTGTTTCGACCGCATTCTGTCATACATATCACATTTTGCGGCCATCAATCGCTCCGGCTTTCTGCTATTCATGGCTCGAATTGATTTCACACCGTGTCTTTATCGGGCGCATCCTCGCATTGACACCACAACAAAAGGGTTGGCCAATGTACTCGCAACTCCTCTTGGATCTCTTCAAATATCTAGCACCATTCTTGCGTAATGCCGAACTCGCAAAACCCGTTCAATTGCTATACAAAGGCACACTTCGTGTGTTGCTGGTGCTATTGCATGATTTCCCAGAATTTCTGTGCGATTATCATTTTGGTTTCTGCGATGTGATCCCATCAAATTGCATTCAAATGCGCAATCTAATTTTGGCCGCATTCCCACGAAATATGCGCCTACCCGACCCATTCACGCCAAACCTCAAAGTTGATATGCTGAATGAAATCACAACAGCACCCAGAATTTTCACGAACTACGTGACCAGCATTCAACCGACAACTTTCAGGAAAGACTTGGACTCATACCTCAAGGCACGCGCTCCAGTCACGTTCTTGTCCGAACTTCGTGGCCATTTACAGATTTCGAACACAGCTGGTTCTAAGTACAACGTCCCATTGATGAACGCTTTGGTGCTTTACGTCGGAACACAAGCTATCAATCATATTCGGTGAGTTTTTTTATTTGGTAATATATTTTAAAAAAAAAAATGAACATATTTTGAGAATCCTGAAAATATTGATCCTTCAGAATTGGAGAAAAATAAGTCAAAGTCGAATGATTCTGAGGAAAATTGAATGGATTTCTATAAAAATTAAAAATACTAAAGGCGGTAAAGCCTTAAAACTGAAAATTCATACGATCAACAATGAAACTAATGTTCATTTTGTATTTTTCAGTTCGAAGAATCTTGTACCAAACATGACAACAATCGTTCATTGCTCGCACATGGACATTTTTCAAAATTTGATCGTGGATTTGGACCACGAAGGACGCTATTTGTTTTTGAACGCTGTCGCCAATCAGTTGCGCTACCCAAACAGCCACACGCACTACTTCAGCTGCACATTGCTGTATCTCTTTGTTGAAGCAAACTCCGAAGCCATTCAGGTAAATCCAGTGATTGAAAATATTCGAAATGGAAGTTAATTCCATTAAATTACTTGATTGAAATATTGTTGTATTGACTCAATAATTTGATTGATTGTTGGTTTCTATTTACCATTATATTTTATTTTTTGATTGTATTGAATTTCAGGAGCAAATAACGCGTGTTTTGTTGGAGCGTTTGATTGTTAACCGCCCACATCCATGGGGATTGTTGATCACATTCATTGAGCTCATCAAGAATCCAATCTACAAATTCTGGGACCACGACTTTGTTCACTGTGCACCAGAAATTGAAAAGTAAGTGTCAATTGAAATTAATTTATATGGATTTAAACTGACCCACTTACCACATTCAATTCATTAGGTTATTTGAATCGGTGGCGCGTTCGTGCATGGTGGTAAAAGCAACCGCAGCGCAGCAGCAAAATGTCGAAGGTGAATTGCAAGAATGCAATTGAAAGAAGCGTGAGCCTCAACACAATCCACTTTACTAATAATATCGAATAACGAACAAATTACCTGGAAAAGAAAAACAAATGAAATGAAATGCTTCAATTTAGTTTCCATTTAGCATTGGAAACGTAGGACAAAATTATTGTAAATAACCAGTTTTAAAGGCATTTCATCCACTTAAATGCATATTTCCGTTATGATCGCGCGTGCGCATGATTCATCGAAACGTTGCATCAATTGTGAGCAGAGAATATTTAACGGCGATTATATATTGGACTGCAAGCAATATTACGAGTCAACGTAGCAGATTCATCGATTACTTGGCGATGATTTCGGACGAACAAACAAATAAGAATACAGTTTTCTTCTGGAGAACAAAATGATGAGGAGATAATCGACAATAGAAAGAAGTTGTATATATGGCTAAGATTCGAATGGCCATCCGATTGTGACAGCTGAACTCAAGATAATGTGCCGGGGAAACGCATTACATGAGTAAACGACTATGCACGCAAGGATCCATTTCAACTGTAACCGATGAAATTAAACTCATACAAAACCAACCGCTTATGTCTAAGGAGCATTGTACATTTTATTTGATTCGTTTGCAAAATTTCAGGATCAAAGAAATTTAAATGAAAACAAAAAGAAATTCGAAAATATTAAATACGTTGTTGATATGAAAACAAAATGTGAAAGAACTCGATGAAACTGGGAAATTAGAATTATCCTTTGATGTCCGTGACTATCAATTCGTCACTCAGTTAATAAGCTAAAATAATTTTTAATAAAATTCATTCGAAAATTTACACGAAAAGTATTTAATTTTTTTGGGGTGACATTTCGGTGGAGATTCAAAATTAACTGTATAGAAGTTCATTTTGTTTCTATTTTGATGAACTCCAGCGAACCGAATCAACCATGCAAACTTTGCAAAGTGCCAACAAAAAAACAAGTTGAAGAGAACGAATTTAAATGAGCATTCCAATACATACTCAACGCTTTGATAGAAAAAGTCCATAGTTTGTTCATGCATTAGGAGTAATAATAACAGCGCGCCCGTGTGTATGCAACAATGTGATTTGGTCGAGCCAACTTCACGTTGGTAAACGTCATCGCTGCAATTCGATTGAGGTTATTAAATCGGTGTGTTGCTGTCACTTGGATACACATAGGCAAAAAAGGCTGAGATAACAATTTTGTGCAGTGATCATGTTAGAATATTAGATATTTTTTTATGCAAATTTCGATCTTAAATTAAAAGAAGATTTGCAGAGTGCTTGAAATTTTGTATTTTTTCCATATTTTGTGTGAACGGCGACATTCAACCAATTGAATCCTTTTAGATGTTCATAATTGGTAAAGCAAATTTCAATGACAACAATATGACGTTTTATTGATGATGGGAATGACAAAAGACATATAGAAAAATATGTAAATATATATAAAAAAAGGCGAAATGTTTGTGTAGTTTATTTAGCAATTGCCAATTGTCTGTATGTTGGATGTCAATATATGAGTTTTTTTGTATAGTTGGCACATCAGTTAAAGCATCTTTTTTCCAAAGTTTCCGTTCTACATATTGCTCAATAGAGAGATTCGCTACACCAAAGCCAATTTCGAATTTAAATTTGTCATTTCATGCACAGACTTTTGTTTGTTGAACAAGAAAAGAGTAGCCCATTCAGAACGAAAAGTTCATATCTAAATTGGATTATTTGATAATAATCGGAAAAAGGCAGTTCATGTGTTCGCTTTGAATTTGGTTTTAATGATTTGATAATACGATAAAGCTGGCAATTGTGTAATACATAGTAATACTCTTCCTTTGATTTCATTTCGACTCATTTCATACAATCATTTGATACAACAACAACAAAACTTAAGCATTAGAAGACTGATCGAGAGTGGAAATGGGCATAAATATAAGTCGACAAACGGATCTCTCCGAAAATACATATTTAAATCAATTTGTGGGAAAAAATCACATCCCGGCCACGGACGATGCATTCTGGAATGAATTTCTGCAATATCAAGTTGCGTTGCCAACAAATAGGTATGTGCAATCTGAATCCACGCGTTCAATGATTGTGAAACGATGACGTGTGCTTTTCCATTCCAGCGAAGAGCAATTGAGCCTCGATTCCCGGCTAGAAACAATGTGCCAACAATTCATCAGCCACAATTTGGCGACGGGAAATTTTGGCTCCTTGATCACCGTGTTCCTAAGCAAAGTGAGCGAACTGCTGGAACTATCCGATAAAGACAGGTACGTCTGTCGATACTCTTGGATTTCTTCAAACGTCGATAAAGTACAACGAAACGATTTTTTCTCACACACTCTCTCTCACTCTCATGAAGTGAATGAATCATATGTAACGTGTCCCGTGTATTTTCAATTTCGTTTGTTAATCTTTACAGTAGTATGCATATTTGGCAAACATTCAACGCTCTCTTCATTATACGATGTACAGTAAAATACTTGATTGAAACGGGCTCTGAATATCAACTGTTGCAGCACTTTGAAGCAATGCCCAGCACACCGAATAATGTAACAAATACGAATGGAGCGGCAACCATGAGCACAGACAATGAACACAAGCCGATTCGAACCGTTGACGGATCGAAATTCGAAACATTTTTCGATGCTATTGTCAATTTGTTAATCATCATTCCAGTCAAGTGAGTGTCGCAAATCATAATGCATTTCGAATCATTGATATGTTGAACATTTTGTGCAAATGGATAAAATCTCACCGAAATAATTCAATTTCAGGGAATTTACCTACCATCTGCATTTGGAAGCAGTGAATCTTCTCATTGTCCTATTGTCTGTTCATCTATTTTCACAGCAACCCACAGAAAAGTCCATCATTTTCAGGTGAATGTTAGAAATTGGATTAAAAGTCAGTCTAATCAACTCCATATGAATTCTATGATGCTGTTCAATTATTTAGCTATTGGTTCAACTATATTTATTTCCAATTGAAAAATTATACATAGATGCCCAGTAACGAAATTGTAAATATCTTTTAGGACCGTTTATAACAACACAAATGCAAATACATTGATGAGCTCACTGTTGCATTTCGTCAGTCGAATGGTTGAAGAGCCGCAAACAATGTTTGGTATCAATTCGGGTGGATCACTTGTATTTGGTATTGCCGAATCTCTTCTATCGATCTTTACTTTTCGTAAAACACATCAGGATTTCCTCAGCTCAAATGATTTGCCCACGGCATTCAAGGAACACTATCCATTGGCCAATCAAAGTCTATTACTTATATTAATCCTCACAAATCACTGTACAGCGAGTACAAAGAACAATAAATATCGCCAAAGCTTATTTGGATGCTGTGATTCAAAAGGTATGTAGAAATTTCGTATTCAAATTTCAAGAATTCACCTAAAACGAATTTCTCCAAACAGTTTCCATTGAAATCACAAAATAGTACAAAATGATAATTTTGTCTGATGCTCAATCAGTGTTAACTTACGAAGAAATCGTTGTCTTCTTCAACCAATGCGTGCTAACAACGAACGCGAGCGCTGTGGTAGCGGTATTGTAAAGTGTCATAGAGGCACTTGTGTGCTAACTTTCGTTCCAATTCATAGTAGCACGGCGCTTGAGTCAAATGTACAAATAAAAATTGAACATGTTAGCACGCATTGTCTTCAACCAACGATTCTACCTTTAATGTTGATCATTGTGATCAATGTCTTGTGATAAACGCTAACACTGTTATTTATCATTTCGATTTCGTTCGCTTGAATAATTTTCTTTTGAATTTTCTGCCAACTTTATGAAATAGTTAATAAATTTCCGAAGCCAAAAAAGGTGTGTTATCTTATCTAAAATGTGGAAAGACGAGATATCTTATCTTTTTTTAAAAAGATATATAATTATCTTACAATTATCTATATAAATTTGTGTAAAAAGATATTATCTCTATTTTATCTACATAAAAAACAATTATCTTTACCAAACACTGTGCTCAATGAAACATGAGGATGACTTCCCTTATTAGCTGTGATTCAAATTGTACCATATATTGTACTTTTAAAATTCATGTAGAATTAGGCATAGATTTAGACTCCCTCCTATTCAATCGAGTTAAGAATTCAAATCTAATCCCAGGTCCGATCCGAATGTAGCTTTCATCAATCAATCGTAATCTCAAATTCCATTGATTTTCAGGGGATTCGCCGAAAGAGGGTCACACATTCAAAATTGACTTCTCAGCGCTATTCAACACCCTGTGCAAAATAGTAACCATCGATCAAGCAACACTACTGTTATATTTGCTATTTCGCAACCAAAATTTCTACCAATTTGCGATGGCACAAGAAAATCTCCAACAATTGGTAATGATTGAATTTTATTTAACATTAATTTAGTTAACGATGATTTGTTCTATCGAATAGGTGATACCAATTTTGCAAACACTCTATAACGCCCCAGACAGTACATCACATCACATTTGTAAGTGAAAACTAGGCCGTATGATAGTAAATTTGGAAGTGATAAAAAATAATAATGATTTCACGCTATTTATTGCAGACATGACGCTAATTGTTCTATTGATACTAAGCGAGGACGACGGCTTCAATAAGAGCGTACATCAAATTGTTAGTAAATAAAATTTTAGTTTTTTTTCTTCACTCGATCGAATAAGTAGTAATAATGATTTTACATCAATTTATTGCAGACACTGAGAAATATTCATTGGTACACGGAACGCTCGATATCGGAAATATCACTTGGTGGCCTTCTAATTCTAGTTGTAATCCGAACCATTCAATATAATATGTTGAAAATGCGTGACAAATACTTGCATACGAATTGTTTGGCAGCATTGGCCAATATGTCGGGCCAGTTTCGTTCGTTGCATCCTTATGTCGCACAACGGCTAGTTAGTTTATTCGAAACATTGGCAAAGAAGCATGTCCGTCTCACCGCTGATATGAACGGAGAGAGTAGTGGCGATGCAACTTCAGTTGTTATTGCAAACGATGCAACCGTTCGTTCAATGGTGCTGGAGGATTTGTCGGTACTAGAAGAAGTTTTGCGCATGGTGTTGGAAATAATCAATTCATGTATATCACATCAATTGGTGTATTGCCCGAATCTAGTGTACACACTGCTGTACAAACGCCAAGTCTTTGAATCTTTTCGAAGTAATCCAGCATTTCAAGATATCATACAAAACATTGACATGGTAAATCAGAGAGAGGCAATCAGAAAGCCCATTTAGTTGCCAAAGATATTAAGATTTCTTTTCTGGATTTTTGTCTAGGTCGTTGGCTTCTTTTCGTCACGCTTGCAACGAGTTCAAGACCAACGTGGCGAATTGGGCGTGAACGAAGTGCTCGAAGTGATTTCAAAAGGTGCCAGCCAATGGTCAAGTGATCGATTACGCAAATTTCCCGATCTGAAATTCCGCTACGTTGAAGAGGATGCGCCCGAAGAGTTTTTCATACCATACGTGTGGACATTGGTCACCAAACACGGGTCCGTGCACTTTAACTCCGAAATTATAAAAGGTTTTACGAACGATATCAATTGCTAAGCAATAAATCATCTATATGTGTTGCATTCGAATAGATCATGTGATCGACAGCATGAACAAAATCCTCGAGAATAAAAATGCTGAATTTAGGTACTACTAGAAAATCGAAAAAGCAAAAGGAGTGTATTTATTAAGCTTCAATCGCATCAAAATCACCTATCTATTTAATAATTTAGATCTTTTCTACCATCTGTTCTTTGTTTTATTTTATTTCGTATGTGTTGTTTCAAAAGTCATGTTTCATCCTTTAATGATTCGTTGAACGATACTGTCTCCATTGCTTTCTAACATTTGTTTGTGTCTCATAATATTTCGAGAACAATCTGTAGCGTGTATATTATTTATTATTTCGATGCATTTCCAAGGGATATTGTTCATTAAAAAAAATCGGGTAAAATGATTGAATGTGCCGTGCCGGACTAGGGGAATGTATAGCTCCAAATTCGATGTGGAAATGAATTGAAATATGAACCGATAGAAATAAAACACCAACTTTATTATATGGAAAAGGAACGTTTTTAAGTGCGATGTAATAAAGTCGATCTTTTATTCTCAGAGGTTTTATATAGAATATTTTGAAATGTGTATGAAAATTCGTTTTTGAACTCTTCATTTGTTTGTGTTGAAACATTCATTCATCGAATGTAATGCACGCAAGAACGAAAGAAAGGCGACACAAAACGTAAAACGCAAATTCACCACGATAATACACGATAATTTCCGAACAAATTATTCGGGTTCCGTTCTTCAAGCAAATATTCAGAAAAAAATGAAATCAAATGAATTTTGGAAATATTTTCGGAACATTAAATGATTGTGTAAAACATGATGATGCAAAAAAAAAATTCCCCTAGGTGCCGGATATTTAGGTAGGGAGTCTTTAATTTAGTTTAATCAACTAATTGAATTTAATACTACTTCAATGACACACATTGTATCTGTTATATAAAGCAAAAAAAAATATTATTTTTTGAAACAAATAATACAAAAAAACAACAAAAAATATGGTGTTTTTATTTTGCATGATCGAGATTAGACATTTTCAGACAATATATTTTTGTGTTTCCCAATCGAATTTTCCACGCTTTTAATGAATTTCGTTTTGTACGAATGGATTCTGTAATGATGATGAGGATTGCTATGAATAATTACTGATGATTAAGTTTCTAGAAAAAAAGGCCATCATAGGCGACTGCGTCAACGATAAAACTAATAAAACCTTAGATAATATGTCGAAAGTTAAAAAATAATGTCAGAAACTTTTCAATGAGACGAGGATATGAGTTCGACTTTGTCCTACAATTTTCAACGCGTCGAATTGAGACCTAATTTATATGAGCAATACGGTTTATTTTAACAGTTGAGTCATAAATTGGACAGTCGTTGATTTGCAGAACTTTGAATAAATCTGCGGCATTTTCATGTTAAATCCCCGGGCATGTCTCTGTCGGAAAAATCGATGTTTTTTTTTGCGTGTACATGTCTTAGCATGCTCCTCGCCTTAAATTCATTTTAGCTCGAAATCGAAATCGACATTTGCGACATTTGCGAGCACTTGTGAAATATTTGCACAAAATTAAAAATGTGCTCAAATGCAAAGAGTTGTTTCAATGTATATATCCACATACAAGTGAGGTTGGGTTCATCATATTTATTTTTCAATTAAAAAAAAAAAAAAAAACAATTTTCAGAGCAAATAAATGTATTTTTTCATTAAATTCGACTCCAAGCCTTGCGCGATGTGATTGTATGTTATCAACAGTTGATTCTAATCAATTTCACAAATTCATTATGGTTCATATCAATGTAATTATTTAAAATTTACTCATTCGAAGCTAATGCGTATCAATTATCAACTGCAAATGGAAATTTTGTTTCAATTTTTTTGCAAGATTTTAAATAATTTCACCACGATGGAAGTAGTATAGAAAAGCGGGTTTCATTCGCGTTTTTATGTATTAGTGTACATGTACACACATACACACACATACACATACACATATTCACATACACACACATACACATACACATATTCCACATACGCATACTCTCTCCTCTCTCTCCTCTTTCTCTGACGATCAACCATGACTAATACGGCAACGGACCTGCTTACCAATATATTTTGTTGTTGGATTTCGTTTTGAGTATGATCTTTTATTTTCATATTTCTCTCTCTCTCTCTCTTTCTCTCATTCACTTTGAGTGTTGTTCAATGCTTTTATTTAATTTTAAATAAAAAGGTCTACTGCTAGTGAGAATCGAACTTGAAACTTCTGTATTCCAAGACCAATGCTCTAACCATTGAGCTATAGTGAGCATTATTAAATGTATGAAAAAGTTGGTTTATATGCGTTTCTGTAGAAGCATGTGTATAATGAAAGAAATGAACGAACGAACGAATGAGAGAACGACCGCAACGGCAGCGAACGATTGTAACAAGCGGGAAGAAGATGTGAAGCAACACGATAACATATGAACGAACGACAAGGCAACCACCAAAGCTTCACAACATGTAAACAAACCAGCTAAATTGAATGCCGCGTCAAAATTGTTTTGAGTGAGAATCGAACTCACATCTTCTGTATCCCAAAAAAATACATTTTTTATTTCGAAAAAAAGAATTATTCACGAAATTAATAAGAAGAATACAAATTTTTATTTATTTATTTAGATATATCATACGAAAATTCATATAAATGAAGAATTAATATCTTCACAAAGACAAATTTGATTGTTTTCATGATACAAGTATTTTTTAAAAGGACGACTTTCAATACCATTACATAAAATGCATATATCATTAAATGAAGTGAATTCACGATGTGAAATATCTTTGACATGATTCTTATTTTTTAATCCATAAGTACATTTGCAAATTAATCTGAATACTGGGAAATTAGTTTCGTTCCTTTTCAAGAAATATTGATATACAAATTTAATCAACAAAATATCATAAAATGTATATGTTTCAGAGAAATGGTGAGAAAAAACCATATCTTTGAAATTATATTGGATTAAGTCTAATATTGAAGTGAATATCCATTGTTTCGAATTAATATAAATTTCAGCAGCAAGCTGTTTTAACATTCTCGGTTTCGGTTTACTTGATCTACATATTAGAGATCTGTTCATAATACTTGAATATTCCATAACTCTAACTGATTTAGTATAAAAGTGTGCATTTTCACATTCATATCTCTTCGAGTTTTTTACCATTTCATGGAAACTTTTAGTAGGAACGGCTTTAAATTTTAATACGTTTTCGTTTTTTTCGTATTTCGATATGATGCTAAAGCTCATAAAAAGATCTGTCATTATTGCTGGGATATGACTGAAAAATTCTTTACCATACACACTCTGAACTATGAGTAAATAGTGAAATAATAATTGTCGTATTAATTCACGTTGTTCATTATTTAATCTTTGAACGTATAAATGTTCTTTTAAATCAAATTTATCTGGATATATAGTAGGTGAAGTCTTATCACTAAAATATAAATGAGCATATTCTTCTGCATCTATTAAATTTGTCATTGTTGAAAAATTCTGTGAATTCCGAACGAATCAATTAGCATCAGCATCAACATCAATCTAATGAATAGAAGTAAACAAAAAAAATTAAAATTATATATTGGATTACTATTTTTATTTACTTCTACTCACTTCTGCTTCAATGTTCTTTTCCTTGATCTCTTGCTCCATTTGTGATTGACTAACAATTCTGAGAATCCAAGATCTATAGAAAAAACGGAGAAATATATAATATATAATATATTTGAATAAAAACTTTTCTCAGTTATCTCATTTCTTGTTAGCAACAATCTATGCTTCGATTCATATATTTTTCAGAAGAAAAAAAACATGTACACTCACTTGTTTCCTTCACGTTGTCCACCAAAGTACAAATAATTGTTTTCATCAGCACAGTTTAGATTATTTAAATCATCTTTGTCGAGAGCATTCATGAAGTATTGTGATAGGAAGACCACTTCATTTTCAAGCTCCACTAGAATACTTTTTTCTTCATCACCAGCAACATTAGCATTTTTTGTGAACTTATTTTTCACTAAACGAAAACACTCTATTTTGTGAAAACCAACAGAAAGTTTTGCAAACCCGCGATAAGGTTTAGATGCAGCACCAATCATTCGTAGTTTTGCAATTGCACTCATGTTACTTATGATTTTTCTTTTATTTGAAAACGAGAAAAATAAAATGCGAACTAAATCTTCTACACAACTGACCGAGAACAAAAAATAAATTTTAACTAAATC
This sequence comes from Obolodiplosis robiniae, assembly GCA_028476595.1. Classification (NCBI taxonomy): domain Eukaryota; kingdom Metazoa; phylum Arthropoda; class Insecta; order Diptera; family Cecidomyiidae; genus Obolodiplosis; species Obolodiplosis robiniae. The sequence goes on from CM052016.1 coordinate 39,782,677, forward strand.
AAAAAAATGTCATGAACAGAACTGACCGCAAAAATGAAAATACACAGCTTATAAACCTTTCTTTTAGAAAACACACACGCACACTCACACTCACACTCACACACATCATATTCTCAAATGTATATTTTGCATATTATGAACTTTATATTTGATATGTATTACAGCAAACTAAAACACGATCGATCATGAAAATGCGTATTCATTGTTTGTTACTATTTCTGTGCAATAGAAATCCGGTGCAATAGAAATCCGTGTGGTCTTAATTATTTTTTATGCATGACAAATGTTTCGATTTGCAAATACACAAGTTCCTATTCAACTTTTTACTACCAAAATCTCACTCTATAGTTTAAACAAGTTTACTTCTGTGTTATTCTTCCAATATTTTCTAGTTGAACATAACAAATGATATTCTCAACTCGAATGTCCAGTGCATCTGTTTCTAATTCACAGTGAAAAGAAACTAAAGAACGTAACATTATCGATTCAATTCTAACACTGTTACATTTCTTTTCATTAAGCTTGGAATGCATTCTGCGAAATAGAATAATATTTAAATAAGCTACTGATTAAAATCGATAACATTAGGTTATTGAGTGAGAAACGTTGAACAGCAAAAATGGAAGAAGATAATTATGAAATCCCACGAGTGGAATTAAAAATTTCAAATTCTGCTTTCGGTCGCCGTATACGAGAATTTGATTTGGTGAACAATGGATATAAAATTATCGAAGAATTTTTAATAAGTGCGTTCGAAATATATCAAGTGAAATTATTTGAAGCTGTCACAGAGTTTGATTTGATAAAAACGACATCATATTTTAGTGCGGAATTTGAACGATCTTTCCAAATTGATGAAGACAGTGATCCAATCACAGAAAAACGGGAGATTCATATACCAACGAAAAATTGTGAAATTAATTCAACTACTGATTTGCGTGAACATTTTCAAAATGATATCATTGATCATGTGGTGAAACAAGTTGATGAAGTGATGGTGGAAGGTTCTGGATTTACATTAAGTAAAATCATACAATTGCGTGTACAACTTTTTAAATATGAACCATTGCGAGGCTCTGGCTATATTGAACTCCCGAAAATGATAAAAAACAAGAGAGCAGTTATAAATTTAAAGAGCACCGGCAACAAATGTTTCAAGTGGTCAATTTTAGCAGCTTTACATCATGATGAAGTGTATGCTAAAAATTATAGAAAAGTGACGGATGCTATAAGCTATCAAGAATGGATTAATGAACTGAATTTCGATGGAATAGAATTTCCAGTGCGACTTGATCAAATTGAGAAATTTATGCAGCAAAATGAACACTTAGCTGTCAATGTATATTATTTCGACTCGGAAAAAAAATGTATTTGCCCACGCTTTCTGGCAACAAAATCTGTTGAAAAACAATACATTCATTTGCTCATGCTTACAGAAGCAACAACAACAAACAAATATAATGAAAAAGCAGATGAAGTGAGTACACAATCACATTATTGCTGGATTAAAAATTTAAGTGCATTGGTCGGCTCACAAATGAGTAGAAAAAAGAATAAAAAATGGATATGTGATCGTTGTTTGAACCATTTCAATTCACATGAGAAAATAGAAAAACATAAAATATTATGTGAACGAATGAATGAATGTGCAATTGAAATGCCGCCCGTTGGAAAGAACTATGAAACATTCAAAAACTATAAAAATGAACTTAAAGTACCGTTCATTGTATATGCTGATACGGAAGCATTGTTGAAAGAAGCCGAAACAGAGGTCTTTGACCCTGATTGCTCAACGCATGCATATCAACATCATGAAATGCACAGCATCGGATATTATTTCAAGTGTGAACATGACGAATCGAAATCATTCTATGCAAGTCATCGAGGAACAAACTGTGCTGAATGGTTTATGGAGGAATTGAAGAAAATTGCAAATGAAGTCTTTGAATTTTTGGAGGATACAAAACCGATGAATGACTTGACCGAAGAAGAGGAAAGAACATTTAATGAATCAACTGTTTGTCATATATGTAAAAAAAAGTTCATGAACGAACAAACAGAAACAGATATGATTCGAGTGAAGGATCATTGTCATATATCAGGTCTTTATAGAGGTGCTGCACATCAATCATGCAATTTACAATATCAAATTAGTCGAAACATTCCGGTTGTAATGCATAATTTGTCTGGGTATGATTCTCATTTATTAATCAGAAAACTCGGAAGCAACAATCAAATCTCTGGCGAAATAACAATCATACCAAATAATTCAGAGAAATATATTTCGTTCATCAAGACAGTGCAAGGTGTCGGATTACCGTATCAAAATCAAATTAAATTAAAATTTATTGATTCTTTGCGTTTTATGACGGCATCTTTAGATCGTTTGGCATCACTTTTACCACCTGAAAAAAAGCAAATTCTCAAATCTGAATGTATAAAATCAGGTTTTTGTTCAGATGAAATGTTCACTTTACTGAATCGGAAAGGTGTTTTTCCATATGAATACATTGATGGATATGATAAACTTGAAGAGAATACGCTACCGCAAAAAGAGAGTTTTTTCAGCAGTCTAACTGGAACAGATATATCAGATGATGATTACATTCATGCACAGAATGTATGGAATAAATTCGGAATACAAACACTTGGAGAATATTCTGATTTATACTTGAAAACAGATGTGTTATTACTGGCGGATGTATTTGAAAACTTTAGAAATACATGCATTGCTACACATTCACTGGACCCTGCTCACTATTTCGGTGCACCAGGTCTTTCATTTGATGCGATGTTGAAATACACCGGTGTTTCTATTGAACTGTTCACTGATGTTGATATGCTGATGTTTGCAGAAAATGGTATACGCGGTGGTATGAGTCAAATAAATAAGCGATATGAATTGAATGAAATAAAATAATAATACTGTCTATTTAACATAAGCAACTTGGGTCCAAAGCACGATTCATTCGCCATTACCCGAAGGTGCCATTTTGGCTGGACACGATCAAGATGGATCACCTATATACGTTGGTCGAGCATGGCACGGTGGTGATCAAGTGCCTGCAAAAGTATTGCCTCAAAAACGTGCTTGCTACATCGCATACGGTGGCGATGAGGTTCTTAAAGATTCATTTGAAGTTTTATGCCATGGTAACGTCCAATGGGTCAGGTCAAATCCAATGACACGATCGGTTCCACCGATGTCCCTTACAGCAGGTATTACGTCTGAAGGAGAGCCGCTATATATCGGAAGAGCCCATCACGATGGCAGCCTAACTGTTGGCAAGTTTCAAATTTCACATGGTGCATTGTACATTCCATTTGGTGGAAGCGAAGTTCCAATTCATTCCGAAATCGAGGTTTTGGTTGAACACTAATTTTAAATCATTTTGTATCAATTTTGAAAGCAAAACAAGCATAAAAAAAGGAATCAAATTTTAATAAACAAAGACAAAAACAAATGATTTTCAAGTGAAATTTTATAAAATCAATAAAGCTCCAAACAATGTGGATCTCGTATGCTTATTGCATTCGCAAGTAAATCACCTGTCGTTTCAATTATACGGGCATAATATCGATACAATACAGACCATTCATCATCGACAGTGTCCTCTTTGATTGGAGTGTCCTCGTGCTTCACTTTCTCCCGTATCATAATTACAATAATGTGATGATTCAAAATTTGCACATGCATCCAATAGCAACTCTAACATCTCAGTATGTTTATGTAAACATGCTATTCCAATTGCTGTACGTCCACAATGTGCAGTTTGTGTTGGATTTGCTCCTAAATAATAAATTGTCATTGAATTTGATATCGAATTCAATGGCAAATAAAATCGAGAAAGAGAGACAGAGAGAGAAAAACACACACACAACACTAACCTTGATTTAAGAGCTTTTCCACATTTTCGAGGTCATTGTATCCAACATATTTGCACATAATCTCTTCAATTCTATTCATTTTATTCTGATTTAACAAAATTTTATTTTTTTTTTCTTTGATTGTGGGATATTTGCACATCGCAAAAATACCCCTAATTACCTCAAGTCATCTTATGCATATATTTACTTATCAAATCATCGTTAAAATTGAGTGATTTTATTTGTTTATTTGTTGAAATCCTATTATAGGCGAAAGCCTTTTTTGTCAAGCAACCTCATTTCTTCGCGTCTTCAATTGTTTGAAAATATTCCTTGATTTGATTTATCTTTTTTCTATATTTTTGTAATTTTGTTTTGGTTATTTCTCTCTGTTCTATTTTTACCAATATCGTATTTCTTTGCGCTTGTGCTACTTTTTCATTCGCTTGTGCTACTTTTTCATTCGCTTGTGCTACTTTTTCATTCGCTTGTGCCAATTGAATCTGGAGTTTTTCATCATCGTATCTTTGTTTTATTATTTCCTCCAATCGTTTTATCCTATTTCTCAATAGTTTTATCCTTTCTTTTTCATCCAGTTGTGTTTCTTGGTCAAATGAATCATCAGACGACGTAATCTGTAAATAATTATGATGTCAAAAAAATCGCAAACAATTTCTAGTCGAAAGCAGAATCGTATTGTGATTACCTGTTGATCTTGAACGGCAGATACCACTCCTTGCCCTTTGGCCGACTGTGCATTTTGGCTGCTATGCATTGATGGGGATTCTGGCTGGTCTGGCGATTGCTGTAGAAAAATCAATTTCAATAAGGCATTTCAATTTCAGACGAGTTTAGAAGTAGAAGAAAACGCATTTTATTTACCGATTGATCGTGTTCATCGCTATCAGGAGGTTCGCTCGAATACACTGGTGGTGTTGCGAATGGGTCAAGCTGGTATGGGTGCTCCTCATGCATCACGACAAGTTGGATGTCGAGAGATCCAGATTCAGAGTCGCTATTCGAAATTGTAATGTTTGAATTTCGTTCTGCTAGTTCCGCTGCAGCAACAAGAACAAGTAGGCCCTGGTTTGCATTTGATGTTGGATTAGATGTTAATGGAACTGGTTGCGGAGCATTATTGGATTCACTGGTCAGCATTTCAGCATCATTATTTTTATTTTCCGATTGTTTATGTGATGAGCTCTGTGCTCCCAAAACTCGTATCGGTTTTGAATTTGTTTCCTCCGATGATGAATTTCGGACTGGTATCTCCCCTTCGTTGTCTGAATTTGGCGGTTCATTATTTTCGTCGTTACGGCGGCGACGTTGTAATTTGTATCCATGTTGGACAGGACCAGAATTTTCACGTTTCATATTTTTACGTTCCATATCCTTTAAATATCAAACATGGATAATTTATGACAATTTTCGTTTTGTGTATAAGAAATGTGTAATTTTATACCGAGATGCTACTAATGCGGAAAAAATCAGAAACGTCAAACAGTTTGGTTTTTTCAATACGTCATTATCTCATCGTAAGCCAATATACTTTGAATAGGCCTGTTTTTATGAGCAAATTCAGACGTTAAATACGATTTTAAAATGAATTGAATGCAAATGACAACAAATTTGATGAAAATTATTACCAAACATAAGACCAACAAGTTTATTCAAAATTCCGGATGACACCAAAAAAAAATTTTGTGCTATCTTCTAAAGAACACCATGACTCACCACCGAGAATTCTCTACTTTGACTTTTGCTTGCATTTGCTGTGTAAACATACAACAATACATACAAACTCTATTGTCAAAGTGACTTTCTTATGCGTCATTGATGAAAGTGTTTTCACCACTCGTGGTGAAATATGTATTAAATTCAAATAATATACAATGTTTACATCGAATTTCATGTGCATATTTTTATATTAAATGGAATTACGCATAAATTTTCCCAAAATCATCATGTGTTGAAGGATGTATAATTGAATCGTTACGGTGCAAATAATAATTGAATCGTTACGGTGACTGCGTAGAGTTTAACTTTAAAAGTGAAACTTTTCAAATGTCTGCACCAAAGAGATGCTAAAACTATTTTAGTAACAACACACCGTAACGATTCAATTTTGTAAAAGCAAAAAAAAAAACATAATTCATTCATATATTTCATTTTGATCTCAAAGTTTTCGAATAATACCGCCAATTGAATTTTCCGATGGAGCGGGTGTGAACAATTTCATTGAAATCGGGCAAGCCGTATAGGAGGAGTATGCGAACATCACGTTTTGCCACTTTATTATATATATATATAGATAATTTGAATTTTGATACAAAAATTGCCTCGAACCTGATCAATTTCCTGAAATTTTCAATCATATTTAATGAAATTACATTGAATAGCTTTCTAAATCAGTTCAAATGTATTTAAATTTATTGAAATTTCCTTCGAAAATGATCAATTTTTAGGAAAATGTTTAGCGATCTTCTGAAAAAGATGAAATTCACAGAATTTCCTGAATCCATTGGGAAAAAATTTTGTTTTCATAGAAAATTTTCAAATAAATGAAATATTACAACGAAAATTCTATACTTAATTTCGATTTTTGATAAAAAATTATTTCATGTAAGATCAACTACAAGCAGAAATCATGGAAAACAGGTCAATTTTGAATAGAACAATTCACTTTTTTGAATTGATATGGATTAAATTTCATCAAGTAGCTTCGAAGATGAAGATTCTCTTAATCGTAAATTTGAAGTTTTGTTTAAAAAATTTTGAACTTTTATCCTAAAATTTGAATTTTATTCAAAATTTTCCAAGTTTTTCAATCGAAAAATCCAATATTTTTCATTTCATCGTTTGTGAATGGAAAGAAGTATTGAATTTTTTCCGTAGAATTTTGTATATTATTGATGATTTTTGAACAAATTCAACAATTTTGAACCACTTTCATTAAGTTTTCAGACATTACTGCTTTCTAACGAAAAATTACTTGGAAAAGAATTAAAACATAGAATTTTTAGTTGGTTTCGGTTGTTTTTATCATCGGTAATTCAAATAAAATGCATTTTTATACATTTATGCATTATCGACAACTTTTTCTAAAAAAACATTCGGTGCCATGCACTTAAACTAAATACAAACAAAGAAACTCTTTCAGTCGTGATGTTTCCCATTGTGAATTCGATTTCTCAATGAAAATGACATCGATTTTCATTCAAAGGGTTAAACGAAGAGGTAAATTTATTCCAAGGAATGATGATAGTGATGACTTGATTCTGTTTTTGCTGTGGTGAACGGGAATAGTTAAGTCAATCAACTTGATTGTATGTGAAAATGCGACCAAAAAAGGAGCAAAGTGAATAAGTTTGTTCTCTTCCATGATAAAAAAAGACTAAATTCGATCGTTTTTAATGTGAAACTTTGCATAAGTGGTTGATTTACGTTGTCATCATCGTTTTATCATATTAAATGATGAAATTTGATTAACCTTTCATCTGAATTTGTCTGATTTTTGGACAACTATTCATCAAAATTGAATCCAACAACAAAATACATTGGTAGGCAGGTCCGTTGCCGTATTAGTCATGGTTGATCGTCAGAGAAAGAGGAGAGAGAGGAGAGAGTATGCGTATGTGGAATATGTGTATGTGTATGTGTGTGTATGTGTGTACATGTACACTAATACATAAAAACGCGAATGAAACCCGCTTTTCTATACTACTGATGGACTTTGGCATTTTATTATGCAGCTCATTTTTATATGTGTAATCGAACGGAGGAACGAGGAATAGATGAAAAATGAAATGGATCAATTTCGAAAATCCAAATGCGAACTTTACGTTTGACCCGATTCATTCTCATTTCGTTTTCGAAGCACCTAACTTCAATTTCATACTTAAGGACCTAATTAAAGGGCGACATTTTTTTAGTTCTTTAATTACTATTTATTATTCCGCAAAATATCTTCTAATACATTTATTAACAAATATTATCCTAGAAATTGTGTCCACCGAAATTATTTCTTCGCGCGTTTGCCATACAATCTGTAACAATTGTGGATTTAAATAAAACTTTTAAATTGCTCCAGAAGTTGAAGCTTATGAGCACTATACCCTTGAATTCGTTGTTTCCGTAACTAATTTAATATCGGGATTCGAGCTGCACTTACATCAAATGAACCGAATAGAGATGTGTCAATGCTATACGCTTAAAAATAAGTTTCAGTTTTCAGAAGAATGTTGCATGCAGCTAAATGAAAAATGTAAAGTTTCAAACTTGATCATGTCACTTTCCCCCGATGATAGACAAATTATATTCCCTTTCCATTTTGAAACTGCTGAAAACTTATCGGTTTGAAGAAAGAAAACCATTTTAAGTGTTTGATTCTTAAACAAAATGTTTTGTATTTGAATTTTCTTTTTCTTTTGGAAAAAAAAACAAGTCAAAACGAATAATATTAAGAAATAAATAGTATCGTATATAATAATAGAAAGAAACAGAGTTTAACAGAGTGTATTAAACTAACACAGAATAAATATATTTGGTTGAAATGTTGGAATAGAGCAAGAAAATAAATGGCCAATTGAATAAATTCCCCGGTCAATTTAATACTCTTCCACTCAAAATTGCCACATTTAAACGCCTTGGCAAACTTCCATGCATTGTTTGCGTGTAGAAAAATTGTTGCCATTGCCATCGCATCCGCCGAATTTGAATTCTCTGCATTCCTTTGTGGCTGGATCGTAGGAATATCTTGGAATTAATGCACGACACACGCCTTTGCGCACTGGTAATACGCATCGTTCGCCTGGTTTCATATCTTTCAATTCATTGCTGGCCGATGACGACGAGCTGCTTACAAAACGCCCTGAGTCGATGTCCGAATCATCAGTGCCTATCGATTCAATCAGCTCGGCCATGCGTTGCAAAAGATGTTCTTCATCTTTTCCAATCAGTTCATCATATACGTCTAACGGTTTTGCTTCACATTCCTTGATCAACACAAAAATACACAAAATCAAAACACCAATAAGAAGAATTATGTTCGCTTTTGTGACTCGCAACATTTTACAATAAGATTTATTTAAAATTGACGGGAAAAATTCTCTCGAAAACACTTGAAAATCAACGGGCGACTTAGTTAGGTACCAAACCTTATCTTTGCAATGTTCAAAGTTAACTGAATAGCGCGCATTCGTTTACGTTTATATATATTTGTCTTGAGTTGGGCACGCAAACGCGTAAACATTTCGCTGATACGTACCGATGATGGCGATGACGAAGACGTCCACCACATTATGGAAGGGAAAAAACACAATTGCGTACACGTTGGTGAAATATAAAAAATGATCGAGTGAGTTATCTGAAGAAAACTATTTAGCGTTGCATGTACTTGAAAGTAGCGTCACATTGACAGGAGAATCTTTGAACGGATGGAATAGTATAAAAATGGTTTCTACGTCGGTTGGATTGATGTCCACGTGAAACACAGACAACATTCTGTGTATGCAAACAATAAGAAATACCCGGTGAAATTCAACGAAGTTTAAAGCAATTCATATACATGCATTTGAACGCGATCAAAGTCAATATATGCGAAAGCAATGAGTAAACACCGCCACACTATCGTCAAAATGATTGATTATTCTCTCTCTCTCTTCATTCTTCATTTTGCGTTAATTTATTATCTTATATCGTATGACTTTACGGCAAACGACGTAATGCAGATGATCTCACAATGCAATGAATGATCCGAATATTTGAAAATTAGTAGGTTGCTTTCATTTAAATTCAATGAATTCAATTAGTTCAGCTGAAAAATGCCAAAAATTGTCTACTTATTTTGTTGAGTAAGGTCATTCCAAATCGCTTATGAACCGGTTTTGCGACGCTCATTCTTCCAGATGATTCGATTCAATCCTTCATTCTGAAAATTATTAAGCCATTGATGTGAATATTACACTCTGTTCTGACTTACGCAATGCAACCGATGCGGGACCGAATGTATTCATGTGTCCATTGAATCATGTGGCTACTGAATTTAAAGTGCATCGTCAACACACACCGATTCCACCAAAATGGTTTACTATCCAAACCACTGAGCTTTTTATTGATTCGGAAATCCCCAACACTTGTTGAAACAGTTAACACGTAGGTATTGCGCACACTTTACCGCGTGTGATTTTACGTACACCAATTTTATCATTCGCAGAGATAAATCTTACCAAATGAGAGTTGAGCAAAAATAGAACAATGCGATGGTTGGGGATTTCCGGATCGACAAACGAGGTATATTGACTCGAAATATTTCCTATATTTCCACGTTTACATTCCGCATTCGTTTACCTTTTGAAAAATACCCGCCAGGTTTGGGCCAGACTATTTTAGCAATGGACTTCGATAAGAGGTGTCAGCGAACCATTCGAATCCCGGTTGAGTTCAATCTGGTACAGTATTAATAACATAAAAGCCAAAATATGATACGCAAGATTCACCACTTTCTTTTTACATTAAACAGCATGTAACATTTCTCATATATAGTCAACGTTTTATGAAGATTTACACACTTGATATGCGCAGTGCGAAATATTGCATATTGAGAATTTCAATAGTATACGTGATTGTCAACATGCATCAAGCAATGCAATGAGTCACAAAAACAAATACACAATTTTGATGAGATTTTGTATTTTCACTCTTCCCTTTCTTGTTTCGATTATGCACAATTTGTTGAAAATTATGATAAAATTTGAGTACGGTCGACGCTTGATCATTTTTTGTTGGTGACGTGATTGTAGTTTCTCCATATACTTTTCCCTTATCACGGGCGTTGAAATATTGATATAAACACCTGATCATGTTGGCTAATCTCTTCATCATTATTAATGCACTTCAAACAAAAGGAAGTGAATAAAAAGCAATTTTGGGTGATTATCAATATTTTATTGGTAATAATCGATTTTTTATTACAATTGTTTACATGTTATACGAAAATGATTATTCGGTACATTTCATATCTATCGTTGAGATGGAGAGGCGAGTATGTATGAGTACATTTAAAATAACACAGACATGTTCACCTCTCCATCTCAACGATAGATATGAGGGAGTTATAAAACGTTACATATTTCTTCGCTTTATGTGCATGAGGTAATAATTTCACGTGAACAAGATAAATAATTACAAAAGTGCTTACAAAGTTAGAATCGTTTTGACGGGGGAAAATTCTGTTGTTAACACACTCGAACCAGAAATTCTCATTCCGAACTACACTCAATTTGTTGTTCATCGTGAAATTTCTAATCAGCGAGACCGCAAGATTATTATGGTCGGTGAAACGTCGGATTGCACGCACTACCACAAATTCGTACTTTTTTCCGGTTACAAATGAAATTCATCAAAAAAAGTATACCCATTATTTATTATCAGCCAAAATCCCAAATGCAATCGCTTCAATTTGTGGTGCGCGTGCACAGCGCACAACCGAAACAGCAAAATGAATAATTCAATAGAAAGAAAACCATTAATATGGACAATTGGTGTACCAATGATGGTATTCCTAAGTTGTTTGTAACCGACAAGAAACGGACAAAAGCAAAAGACACCATTCTTAGCCACAAAGTGCCACTTGGACACCTGCCTGTACGTACTTTTAGAGGAAAAAAAAACACCAACTAAATCAATTTCACTGATTTTGGTGTCAACAACAAAAATTGGCTGGTTTTTGTTGATGCGATTATGCTGTGAAATTGGAATTCAGTCCGCATTCGGCAAACGTATACACGTAATCATCGGCAGATAAAAGAAAAAACAAGAGAAAACAAACGGATAGATAAAAAAAGATCAAACAATTATTGTAGTTTTTAGTTGTACGGAAAATAATTATTTGGTTTGGGAGAGCGAGAAAATGAGATCAGTTGCGGTTACTCCGAATTTGTCTTATTTTATGATTTTTTTTACTGATGATTTTAACCAGAGATTCATGGGTTTTTGACCAGTCGAAAAGGTGCAAATTCTGTAAATTTCACTTGTTTTCCTGTGCAAGACCTATGGTTAACGCGAAGCAAACTGAATGGCCAAATTATGGAATGGTCGTGTTAAATGGTCGTGTTTTCTCATTGGTTCCGACGAGTTTTTGCTTAAAATGATCAAATTTTTCTTAAAAGTGTCACCCTTTTTTGTTTGACGTGTAACAAAGTATTCCTAAAACGAAATTCTTTTGATGACAAATATTATCTGGGAGTCAAAGTGGTTTTGAATTGGATTCACGATACGAAGAACAATTTCCGTTTGGAAATCGACGCTGGCTTGAAATCCACACTTTCAATTGTATTTTTTTAAACCAAACAGCGAAAGAGAACGTGAACAAATTAAACAGAAAATTACAGCGTTTATCGCTGAAAAGTACAAAAGCAATCAAATTTCCTCTTAAACATTGTCATCATAAATCATTTTCGTTTGAAACGACAGTCAAAGTCGAGTATGCGCGAAATTGAGATGAGGAAAGAAACCAGGGCGTTTTTCTTGGATGGTTTACAATGCTATTCAACCGTTTTATTTCAATGTTGATAAACACATGTGGCTCAATGTGGGAATTAAACCACACAACGCAATACACCAGGCACGTTCACAATGTGTTCAAGACTCAACAGCTGGCGCCGAATGGATTTCTCTCTTGCTCTCTCGTTCAAAGAAATGTCAAGCTCAATTCCATTCTCATCGGAATATGTGTCCATGGAGTTTGGAATGAGGTCGAAATCCGGCATACAGAGGATCTTCTGACAAATTCCAACTCTTAAAGTATTAAAGCTGAATCGATTATAGACGTGCTCCTATAGAACTGAAAGCGACACCCAATATTGTTGCAAGGACGAAAAGTTCGATTTTTCCAATCTGTTTTGATAATTCGGCTTTTTACTCCGTATTCTCGAATGGAAATTGAATTTTAACCAATTCGAATCTGCCAACTTTCTCAGAATTTTCTACCGATTTCATATAAATTTTCACTTATTCCAATTAAATTTGACAAATTCAACTGCATTCATTCTTATTCATCCGATTTGAAGAAACTATTTAAAATATTTCTTCCAAATTTTGCTATTTTTCAAATCATTTTCTTATTTCAAACAATTTTATAGCAGTTTTCTAATATCATTTTATGAAATTTACCAATGGAGATTTTCCTGAATTTACGAAATAAATAACAATTGTCTATCCTTAATAATATTTGGTAGTGCACTTATTTTACGACTTATGTATCATTGGATTCGATTCGCCCAAAGCAACTGGCTTCTTCAATATGTACATAGAACTACTCAGTCAGAGCTGTCGCCATTTGATTTTCTACTTTATATCACTGACTTTGTGAATATGTTTAAAATAAATCCTTGGCATAACTATTGGCGCACTTACCGAGTGACAGATTTTGTGCTACGAATTAATTTGAAGTAATCGCTTCAAAGCGGTTGCATGGTGTGCAGAATTGTGCTCCGGACTGGCTGGTGGTTGACAGAGTATAGTATGTGCACGTAAATTGTGCATTTATTTAGTTATTTAGTAAGCCATTTAGACACATGTGTGCTTTTGCACAGCTTAAAACACAATTATTTCTCGCCATGAAGGTTGAAATAGTATTCATAATATTTATTCTGTAGCTAACGAAAATATGAACATTTATGTGTTTTTCGCTACGCTTTGCGTACGAAAATGGCAAAGGATTTTAATACACTTGCCGGCGAGAAAAAACCAACAAATTTGGAAGAGCTCAGTTAATGATGCACATATTCATTATCGAAACTGTTGCCGTCTCACGAGTGCTCGCACATGCACACAATCAGAATGTATATTTTGTGGAGGGAAAAGAACTTAATACGAAGTGACGACATAATGGAGGAAAGTTCAAGTTTGTTCGATTTTTAATAGTGGCTTTCACCTTTTAAATGCATCCATTCAAAAGCGAAATTTATAGGAAATGACGCGTCGCGTCGTTCGGTTATTATTAAAATATATCCAGCAAAATATCGTCCAATCAGAATTGCTGGCGTTCCAAAAGGTTGTCCAGAAAATATTTCGAATTTTCGCGAAAGAACGAGTTGTTTTATTTTCATATAAGGAGAAACCCCCTTTTTTCATCGTTATAATTGTGCGATTTCTAAAATAAAGCGTCTAAATGGGATGAAAATGTGTCTTTTCATTCAAGTGCATTTGTCCAAATGGCATTCCATTCGGGGGCTGCCATCGTTCCCATTCGGCACAATTTTAGTCAGTTTTAATTCATTGCAAATTATCCTGCAATGTATGCACATGATGCTGTTCATTATCCAGAGCCATTGTGTACCAATCGTCGTTGCGGCACACGCTCGAATTCGTTGGCAACGACTGAAAAAGTAATCGCAATGTCTTACTGTTGGTTGCGCGAGTGCTCTTTTTTTCGTGTTGAAATAATTACTGACAACTGATTGACGACACTGGTAGACACGTTGATTTTACGGCTGTAAAATTTTCCCCGTTCGATGTGATTTTAATTCCATTTTGCGATTGCGAATAATGTTAAGCATCCCTTCGGTTGATGCTCTCTGTGCGCGACATAGCACACACGGTCCAAAGAATCAGCCGATCACTGATTTTATTTCAGTTTACTTTCCGCATTTGTACTCCGTCTGAATGGATTTGCCGTAAGGCATTTTAACAAGAACCAAATCTAACGATGCTGAACAAATACGCAGGAAACATCATTGCGAGACACATTTATTTACGACAGCTCGTAAAATCTTTCACTATCCATGTATGAATACCCGCACCACTAATGTACATGGGAGAGCGGGAGAGAGCGCGCACTCACTCACTCACTGAACGCATTAAATTGTAGAAGCACCGTTGATAAAGCATTGCTCAAGCAGTAATTATCAAAAAGTAAACATCCTATGAGCGATGGGCTTTTACACGGCCCAAGCACAAATGACAAACGATAAAACATTACGTTTTTAAAGCTATTAATGGCACACAAAAAATACAATGGCACATTGAATTAAATTGACATGCAAATGGAATGTTTCACAAGCAGAGAAATACAGGTAATATTTCGATTAATACTGACTGAATGAGTATGACATTTCAGCCTGAAATTGCTAAATCGGTCGGCTACCTCTATCCAGATTGATAAAATTTATCTATTTTGGACTATTCACAAGCTATCACCACAAATGAAAAAAAAAACAACGATCAAGCTGCCGATCATCTCAGTACGTTTGTTGACAAATTAATGTGATAAATAATAAGAAGGTCCATATTTAAACTCTTGAATTCTCATATTCCACAGCCTTTTTTGCTTGAAGAGAACAACAAAAACAACATCAATCAAACGCCGGAAACGAGCATAATTGCTTGCCAAAAATAGAATACAAAAATGAAGTTTCAATTAATATAGCGATTTCGATTAAAGTGACAGTTCCGATGCAAACAACAAGAAACGAGAATTAATCATTGGATTAATTGAGACTCTGAGAATAAAAGTGATCATACACATCTCACCTCCTTCTCATGCTAATAAGATGGAAGAAAACGAAAAAAAATTCTCTTCGTTCAGGTTTACATTTAAATATATTTGTTTTACCAATTGAAATATGAAAAGAAATTGTGCATATCATGTGATTTTAATCGAACCAAACTTTTATTTATTTATTTCCAATAACATTCATTTAAAAAATCAACAATCAAAATAGCCTCTTCCATATCGAGAACATGTTTCATTTGTTTAATAAAATCTGGATGCAATTAATTTTATCATTGTTTGTAATTTCTATAACACCGCCTTTGAACGATTTGTTAAGATATCGTAGTCCAATTATTAACAAAAGAATTCAAATGCTATACAGGTTAGGATCATATGCTGACAATTGGAGCTCGAGCTAAATAAGAATTTTCCCCGATAAATTCAGGACTTTCAAATATTTTACCAGCTCGATGTGATAGATACTACTGAGCAAGGTGCTCGCGGTCTCATTGGCTTGCTGATTCACGCATTGAACAGACAAAACAGATCGATTGTGGAACATGTGTGAGTATCAAGCGGAAAGTCGACCTGGGTAATGTAAAATGACTTCAATTCTTCAATTGGAAAACTAGAACATTCAGTTATCACAGTGCTTACAAACCGGACATCAACAGGTTTGGCGCATTTAAAATAGTATAATATTCACGAGCATTACCATGTGTGATGACGTTGCAGCCGTCAATTTGAGGTTCCCACGATTAGTACTCATCAACATACGTGCGGTGCATACTTAAGTTTGCCTGCAATTTTCTCATATCTAGGCCAATTTTCCACAGCATTCTGTACAGTTTTAGCGATATTCTTGAAAAACCTTTGTTCATGTCGACAATATCTGGGGTAATTTTTTTTTTCGTATATGAATAAGCCGATTGCCATCAAGAATATGTAAATAATTCTTTTATCAGAACTTTTTCACGGCCTCTTCAAAGGACACATCAAAGAGCATCCGGTCAAAAGCAGGCTGGTCGTTCCCGCATGCCATTTGGCCAAAGCCGAAAGCGCCACTGTCAAATATTCAGCGTCCAATACGATCGGTCGACTATCTTGAATTTTGATAGACGCAAATTCTCCAAAACAAGCAATTTATTTTCAAAACATGCCATAAAACATTCAAAAAGTTCATGAGATATTCTAAAGCTGTCTTAATATTCATATATGTGGATGACGCATTCACTATAAACCACGTGTTTTGACTTTGGTAAAAACGAGATGCAAATTGTTCATAAAGACACTAAAAGTACCTTGAAGCTATTTATTTGGGTAGACATCCCAACTAGCGCGAAAGATTTTTCTATTGCAGGTAAAACTTGTGTGTATGCTTCAATTTCTTTTTATACGTGAGAACCTCTTCATTTTGTTCATCGAATTTTTGGACCGAATACAAGTTTTCAATATAAAATCACGCTGTTTCTCCATTTTTTCGCTTTCTCCAAAGAATAAAATTACCGAATAAAGCATGCGACTGCAAAAGCCTTCACCTTTGTCGTATCCCCTTTTTGCATCAAATGATTTCGTTAAAACATTCCTATTTTGTTTCGATTTTTCGATTAGATTTTGAACGAAACTCGATGTCATCCATGCAACTCTTCCGAAAATATACATTTAGTCACTCATGATGATTTTATCAAGGCAAAAAAAAGTAACACAACACTACCGGCTCTGATCTTATAGCCAAGATATGGTTATATTCAAGGAAGGAATAATATTTCATCAAATATTTTGTCCTATTTAGAATTAAGACGAACTTGTGTTTTTCTATTTTGAGCACACACGAATCCAATGCGGTAAAATGATTTTTATGTAACATGGTGAATTGTCAAAATATCAATAAATCAAAACGAAACTTTTGTTAATTGCTTTCGCTCAGGCGCAACTCCTTCACAGAGATTGTGATGAATACAAATAAATGCACTGGAAACCTATTCGGATATGTGTGGCCCTAGGCATAGGCACTGGCCCTTCCGTTTATTTGTTTTCGCGATCAAGATGATGATGAAGTCATTTTCATCTTTGCAAATTTGAATACATTTATATTCTGCATGATATTACGAACAGCTACAGTTAGATCTATTGGCAATTTGATAATTCATCATTAATGCAAAGTAATTTTACTGAATTAAGTTTTGTGTGTAAGAGTTACATTGAAAGTGACGAAAATATTATCAACTCACAGATAAATAAAAGTCGAATGTGGAATTGTTAGGAATAAATATGACCTCCCAAATTCATACAAAATAAAACTGAACAATGAATTAATGTGAAATTAAATGTGTAACAAGGCATAATGTTTACATACATCTGCAACATAGAAAGACAAAATGAATATAAAAATAATTATCATTATATTTACTGTTTGGTTTCAATTAGCTATTCTATTTGGTAACATTTAGATCTTCATCATTTTTCCACGGAACTTTTCTGCTGAAACCTTTCGGACAATTGGTTCGTGAAATATAGCATTTTGAGCAAAGCAACTTTTGTCTTTGAAAAAAATGGATAAAAAGGAATTTCGTGTATTAATGAAAGACTGTTTTTTAGTGGGAAAAAATAATGCTGGGACAAAAATTTTGCTTGATAAACATTATTCGGACTCTGCACCAGGGGAATCAACCGTTGAGAAGTGGTTTGCTAAATTCAAACGAGTCGAAATGAGCGTAGAAGACGATGCACGCAGTGAATGTCCAAGAGGCTGTTACCGACGAAAACATTAAAAAAGTCCACGAAATTATTTTGAATGATCGTGAGGTGAAGTTAATCGAGATTTCCGAAACTCTAAAGATATCAAAGGAACGTGTTGGACATATCTTGCATGAATATTTGGGAATGCGAAAGCTGTTTGCAAAGTGGGAGCCGCATGAGCTCACAATTTATCAAAAACAATAACGTGTTGATGATTCTTCAGTCTCATTCTTATAAGTTATTCTAGCGCTTTGCACATTGCTCTGCATTGACCAAATTGTCGCATATGCCTATTAAGGGCGAAAGAATACGTAAAGTAGGGATAAATTAAGATATTGAATGTGTAATTGTATAAATTGTTCATCGGCACACATTTTTCTAAAAATTTTCGATTTTGACGACGTCGACGAAAAATGTAAGTATTTTGTATTCAAAGACTTGACAGAATATACTCATTTAAACTGGATCCAATTCGGGTCTATTTCGTCCGATCCAATCGAATTAAGAAAAGTTGAACAGCAATCTGTGTCATTAAAACTTGTTATTCATCGGTTGGAATTTCCGTACCAACTTTGTGTGAATACATTTTGGCTTAAGTCCATAAGGTCAGGTCATTTGGGCTAGAAAATAGGAGAAATACTGAACGTATCATCCCAAGGTAAAGATCATCATAACTCAAAATGTGGGTTTTAAAAAGATCTTATTCAACCGTTGAGTTGTGCAAGGGAGCATAATTCTTTTGAAGAAGTTTAATATCTTACACATCATTTCCTTAAGCATCGATATATTTCAGCTTTTTAATTGTGTGTCCATCTTTTTTCCCTTTTATTCCGTGTAAATAACTCAGAAATGAATATTTTCTTTGATCTGTTGCTGGAATTGTACCGTGATTTCGGTCAGATGCATAATAGATATATCTTAGTTATTGGAGTGCAAGAACATCAAAACAAAACATACACACACCAAAACCATCGTGAACAAGTGAATGCAAAGAGAGAAACAAATGAAGTGACTGATTGTAGTTTTAATCATTCAAAAATGTCACCAATCTCTTCCTTGCCATTTGTCTACGCTAATATATAATGGCATTCTATTTCTACCCAGTACCTTGGCCGGGGGTAGACGCAACTATAGCTATAGCTAGAGCCTGTTATCAGTATAAAAAAATAGGGAGATTAATGAAATTTTCTCGTATATATCGGGCATCAGTTTAAAATCAAGGTCCATTAGAAATGAAATAAATTATTTATTTTTAAATGAGAGCGGACGCGCCATAAAAACGTTTAATAAGTCCATAAGAGACTATTGCATGCGTTGTTACAATACTACACAAGTGAAATGACAAACACTGATGATCTGAAGTTAGCGTTGTACGTTGATTTAACAGAACTACTGTGAAAAATTAAAATTTTATCGATTTTAGGTTATTTATATATGTCCTTTCGCTGAACATACTTGCGGTGTTATTGTTTTCAATGAATTTCTTCGTCCATAAACAAATCTATTGGATATTTACTACAACAACGCAAGTAGAAACAACGAATCATATTTGGCTCGAAACTGATATAAAATTGAGTCCTTAATAGCTATACTAGAACCTGTGTCTAGCCCCCAGACCTTGGTCGCACGTTCGCTATTGTTTGACAACATGGAAATAAAGTACAACACAGAAAAAGAAATATTCAACATAGAAAAAAGCAGCAGTCGTATACACACAATTCTTTAGTGCAATGGCAATTCTTTTGATTTGTTTTCTGCATCCCACGAGAATAATATTTTTATTCATATTTTTGTATGTGCAACTAAGGCTTTAGTTTTATTTTAATTTGACATCATAAAAAAGTGGGAGATTAAAAGAGAGATCCATGGCAAATGATTTGTTTGTTTGTTTTTTCGTTGTTCTATTTCGAGGCTAGTGAAAGAGAGAGTAGACTTTTTGTGTTCGCTATGAAATGAACTGCGTCCCTTTTAATTTTTTAATCACTTGTGCGGCGATATCCCTGTGCCTTTTGTGTGTGTGCTTCGCATTATTAATTTTGGTCGTTGGATATTATTGTATCCTTTGTTTATGAAGGATAAAAGCGACCGCAAAAGAAAATCAATGCTCAATTCTCGCAGGTTTTTACATTGATTCTGCTGTCGTTTTCCTGTTGTTCGTCGTTGTTTTGTTACGTCTTTGAATGTCGGTTTGAAATAAACGACTTATTCTCCCAAAAATGTTAGAGAAGGCGATTTCCCGGCTGCCGAGTGCATCTTAAGATTGCTATTAATTGGAATCATAAAAAATGAGAACATCAAAGTTTCGGCTATATTCGTCCAACATTGTTTTGAAATGTGGAAATGGTTTTTTTTTCCGTATTCATTCATAATTTTGCTCTTTACTCAAGCACCTTTTTCGATCATTTTTCCACAATTTTTCCTTTTTTTATTGGTTGTACTATTGACTTTTGATTATTGAAGCTGTCTCGTATAATTGCTAGTAGCCAAATTGCAGGCCATTTTTATTAAAATATACAATACGCACCGTTTTATTTTCCATTGCTTGAAACGCATGGTGATTTGTTTCAATAATACCTTCAAAAAGTGTTTGGCTTCGATTTAAAATCCTCAGTCCATTTCAATTTAACAATGAGCTATCTAGCAATGCCACTTTCGATTCGATAAGACAAAGTTCTTTCGATTCGGCGCGAGAGTATTCGATACATCTGAAAGACACATTCAATATTCACGTCGTTCACAATAATTGATAACTGAGAAAAAGAAAAAAACTAAATGGTCCCATTTTTCGATTGCAGTCCCATTATAATGAAGTGATTTACCTGTTTGGTTGGATTTTGGTTTAATCTGTTATTGTGCGTAGTTTTAAGTGATTGAACGCATTTTAAGTGCCTGTTCAGAAAGGAGGACTGTAATAAATCTAGATCATGTGGGCTGAATCGCATTACGGTGCACGGGGCTTACATTTGCAATGGAATCGCAATACGAAAGGAAAATGCTCCCAAGTTAAAGCGATAGTAATTCTATCGTTAACATTAACATTAATCGCTAGCCGAAAAACGCAGTACCACTTATTCTCTCTTCGAAATTAATAATTAAACATTAATGTAAAACGCATAAGCTCATTGTGAACCATTGTGAATCCCAAATATAATCACACACTCGCCACACCTTTACGTCTTCCCCCGCTGCATGAGATGCACGTGTGTTGGACGCCATGATGCACTGAATATGCACTTAAGACATTTTGGAGCAGCTAGAGGGGAGAAGGAAGAAAAGGTGTGGGAGATGCAGAGACTGCGATAGGGAAAGAGAACAGGGAGAAGAAAAGGCATAAGAAAAGGGCTAGGATAGAGAGAGAGAGAGAGAGAGAGAGCGTGCAAGATATTGTGTCAGAATATGTGGGGATGTTCGAATATTCTTTATATCTATTAATGGACGTTGTTCTAATTTTTTCTTCTTGGTCGCATTAGTTATCGTATGCATAGAGCAATGGTATTCTCGGCTCTCCTCACTAATTACGATGAAGTGCACATACATAAAGACTCTCACTCTCGCTCTCATTCTCGTTATCGTTCTCTTTATCTCCTATCGTACAGTATTCATAAATGTATGATTATTGCAAACATCAACTTTCGATGTAGCAGCAACAGCGGCGTGCATTTTCTGTAGTCCCGCATTGAATGAGAGTATGTGCATTTGGTGAGAGATATGCGGTGAGAAGTAGTTTCGAAAGCAGCAGCATATTAAAATATATTTTATAAAATATGTACGAAATGTGCATATTATGCGAAAATATATACACAGCAGGAAAATACCGAATGGATATAAGTATATATTTGACGAAGGCATCAGAAAAAAAAATATAGAAAGAGAAGCAAGCAAACGTAAACCACAAAGCGCTAGAGCATCGGAGACAACGACGATGACGACAACAACAACAACAGCAACAACAACAACAGCAACAACAACAACAACAGCAACAACAACAACAACAGCAGTGGCTACAAAGATCATAATGGATTTGCAATTCACATTCGCAGTAATTATGAAAGGAAACCACTTAAAATGGCTTCGGGCTAAAAGAAAGAGCGTAATGCAATGTTCGTTTTTCGCAACAACAAAAGAGAAGCCCGTAATGCTTGGTAATGGCGTTCAATGCTTTTACTGGTTGATATTTTCATGTGCGTTACTTGGCTAACGCGCCAACTAACTCTTTGCGATATGTTACCGACCAATAAACACAGTATGAACGCATTCATTCAATGACAACAACAAGTCTTGCGCGAAAATAAAAGAATCCACGAAAAATGCATCAATTCGAATCGGGTACTTGTTGTTTACTGAATGACAAGTACTGTTATCAATCTTCACGATAATTAGAATGATGGCTCTTTCGATTCGAGCAATTGAATTCGGCGTCAGCGGTAGCGGCTGCTAACAATATTCAAGGACCACATGAATTATCTTTGGCCTAGCCAATTTTAGCGGATATCATTTAAAATGAACCAGCTCAAAAATTCATCATAACGAAATTCAGATGCATAAAAAAGTGTGTTACGTTTTCATTTGTCATATTCAGCATTTTGTGTTATTGACTTTGTGCCTGTGTTACTCATTTTTCAAGCAACGCCTGTCGAAGCTCGAAGGGCTCCGTGACAACCAGGAAACACGGAACTCAAACTCAAATAAAATCTGTGAATTATCGTGTCTATTTGTATCCGTTAAGTACGTATATTTTTCAATTTGCAATGTGAATTTTCTTGTCGATCATAACTTTTTTATCTTCTGCGCTCTTTACCCATGCAGTCTTCACTCTCTGTTCACAGTGTTGCAAAATTCCCTTCCATTGGCATTGTGTTTTGCCGAATGTAAGCCCATTGTGTGATTGTGAGAATATTTTCTTCATTCATTCCATTCGGTGTGCTATAACGGTTTGGGTGGATGGTATTTTAAACACAGTTTCAAAATATTATGTAATATGCAAAGTGCACCTGAGGCCAATAATTACCTCGAATCGCTTCTCCTCGACTTTGCCGCTCTTATTCGCTTGCTGGGGCCTTTTCAATGAGACCTTGTTCAGACGCTCTCGTTCTTCGACTTGGATTCATATTTGGTACTAGCTTAATGTATGGAAAATATACAAAAATTAGTGTTGTTCCTCTTTTTTTAATTTTCCGGTGTCATTTCTCGCATTTTAACATTGCAAACACTTACCCATTTGATCGGTACAGCTCTCCGCGCGCTATACTTTTGTCGACCGTCGTGCGCTCCCTCTATCTCTCTCGTTCACTCACTCCGCTCCATTGCTGTTGGTGCGTCGTGAATACAACAATATTATTGAATACAACAACACGTCCAACGTGCTGTTTTTCTACGTTTTCCGCTTTTTCACGATTCTCATTCTCACATTTATTTTATTTTCATCTAGAGTTCACTTATATTTGCATTCTTTTCCCCTGAATCGTTTATAATACACTCGTTTAATTTATTTTTTTATTTGGCGAACCTCGAGACAAATATTTTTCGAAGTAGCCGAAAATGTGCGTTTTATTTCACCGTATTAATTTCAGTGTTGGCAAACAATCGAAATGAGGACGTCCCGAAAACACATGAAGTGAATCTCCCAAAATTGTTTTTTGTATATGCGAATGAATTTCTTGCTTAACGAAAAATACCTTGGCAAATGAGAAAACGCTGAGCTCGAAACTTGCAAATGTTTCAGATTAGAATATTTATTCGATTAAATTTTAAATAACCTCTGTTTGCTGGATTGTAGTTCGTCAACTTGAAGTGTTACATGTGTGGCCGCCCGACAAATGCAATTCTGTACCGATGAATCTTTTCAAACTAAATCTATTTGTGAACTAGATCACCATTAAACAACGAGACTTTGAACAAAACTTACAAAAGAGAATGTTTCTCTTTTTATTTGATTATTTTTCTTATTTTGCTTTGCACACAACACGGCCCGGGCTACAATATCACGTAGAAATCGATGCCTGCATGGAAAGTTTTGGGCAACGAGCGACATCGGCGATAATACGAATGCACAAAATAATAGATTCTTTTTTCATGGCATTCTTCGGAAGTTTCTCAACATTGGAAATTTCTCGACTTGCACCATTATTTCTAGAAAACGCGCGCCGCGCGACACAAACATAAAATTCCAAATTTATGATTTGTAGTAATACCTTCAATTATAAGTTTCATTTGGATGAAAAAAAAAATGCTATCGATTTCGCATGAAGTGGTTAAAAGTTCTTCGAATCGAAATATCATCGAGAATAAATGTTTTGCAATCAAGAGAAAAATAGTGAAGTGGTTGGGCCTTTTGTTGGAACCAAGTCCATGCCACTTGATACTTAATAACACCAGCAATTAGCAGCCACATTTCTTGTCCACTTTGGCGTTCGAGGTGTATTAGAGTGATACCACAAATGCAATTGAACCGAGAAGCGAATAAAATAAAATCGTATTGAGTCGATGAAATGGAGAAAAACGAGAAAAAACTGCATTTCAATCAAAGGAACACAAATCATTAAACATTAAAGAAAAACAGCGAATGACACTCATTGGACAAAGCAGGCACCAGAACAAATCGAATAGCACGTGAATAGCCCTAAAAATCGTTAGGAAATCGCATAAAACCCTTGGAATAATAGGAATGGAAATGGAAATTCCTAATGAAACGCAATTTGTATAGGAAAATTGTATATTTCAGATATCACAAAAGCAGTTTGTCTTGCGCCAAAAAGTTGCATAGCGGAAAAATGGAAAGTTTAACATTTTGTCAAAAAAAGTCATTCGTTTTTCTCATGCTACGAAATCAAATTGCCAAAAATGTCACATAAACATTTCACAAAAATGAAAATATTTACAATGAAAATGATTGTTCCACATCGAAAAATGGTGAAATTGCTACAAAATTTCGTCCCTGGTTAGTTGCTCATTGGCATAGCCAAAAATTGTATCACAATTGTATGTATGTGTACTTGGCATGGCCATAGGTCTCGACATTCATAAACCATTATTTGTATGCACAATTAGAATGTGCTTTCAAAATGGATGAAGAGGCGCGCGCCGTTCACCAACAAAATAGTTATTTTAGCCAACAAAACAAAGATGATAGATATATCAGCTCATTGATGAGATTGTCCGTGTGGAAAATTACTTTTGAAAGCACCATCAACGATATCAAATATAGTGCGTTCGCAGTTCTACAGCATTCGAAAAATGCTGTGGCAAAATGAAGTTGGAACGAATCGCATTTCACCTCACCGCCCACTCCAAATTTATGAATGGCACAAAACTATAAAGTAGCTAACACGAAAAAGAGCACGCATGTAAACGAACGGCCGTAATAATATATTTGTTTAACCATAATATTTTATGTTTATGATCATTTTTATGAATTTTGCGAGATATATTCCAATTCGAAGGCTGTGCGCGTTGCGATTCGAGGATACTGATGACGCTAAAGTAAAGGCAATGGCAGCAGCATTTTCAACGAAAAATCAACAGGGCAAATCGAACCCTTTACACTTGCCATTCGGTTCAGTCGTGGGCACGGAGACAGTAAGAAGCCACTAAACAAGTACAAATAATATATTCTGCTGTTGTGTTTGTTGCTAACGAATCAAACCAGCCCGAACCAAACCGTAGTCACTGTATTTCGTGCGTGCCACAGGTACTATTCATATTGTATCATTGTTATTATTATTTTGAGAATGAAGAAGAGTGTTGTATGAAACCGTAATCTTTGGCATTCGGTGTTCCCCCAAAAAATTTATATACACAAATATCACCGCAAATACACGTTTTAGCATTGAAGCATTATGATCAACCCTTGTATCACACATCATTACATAAGTCTTTTCCTCTACGCATGAGAACCCTTTTTTACTCTCCACCCAACCTCCACTCTCGATCTATTTCTCGCTCTCTAGTTCTCTCTTTCTCTCTTTCTTTCGCATCCCTTTCATTCACTCACTCTTTCATTCGCTCGCTCGTACTTGTTGAATCTCTTGCCGAAAACAACCATTTGGCATCCGATGAACACGCATATCAAATTGAAACTTACAGTAAAATGTAACCATGCTGTGACCAAACGTGCAAAATTTATGACAAATAAAAGATTCCATCGATGCAGCAAGAACAAAAAAATAAAAACAGACAAACCGATATTGATATAGAAATGGAATAACGTAGCATGTAAGCATATTGATCCGTCTGCTTTAGCAGAATACTTTCGATTTGATATTAATGAAATTGGATCATGCTGCGTTATGGCGTATAGACTCCGAACACCTTCATCCAAAAGGATAACCGCAACCAAAAAATATGAAAACAAAATCGCATATTTTTTTATTTTCATAGATTTTGTGTGTTTGTGTGCAGGAATACTGTTTGTGGCGAAACTTTTGAGACATGTATCGTTCAACGAATATCCTTTATGTCACCAAGATTTCGTGTGCGTCCGATTAAAAGGGTCAAATAGATTTGATGGTGTCGAACCGTCGGAAGTGTTAAATAGCCTTTTAATGGGATTGATATTAATGATTGATCGATTTTGTGCAGTGTAATTATGGCAAATCGAACGAATTTATGCTATCTGAGCTTAAGGCTCATTAACGCATCTTCATCACATTTCTTCGTTGTGCAAAGAATATCAAACACAACATTTTGCATCAAATTGCCCATCATTCTCTCATTTCCCAAACAAACAAGTAGTAATTCAATACATTTGTGTGCCTGATCTGAATGAATCAAAGATGAACGAAACGCTCTTGAAAATTGCAAATTATCGCACAAGATGCGCCGAAAAGTGTGACAGTGCCGAAAGAGAATTCGTGTCGCTCTTATAACCAGAGACCAAATATAATTTCCAACCTTTTCCACTCCGGTTCTACAATACTCAATCAACACCATGAATTTTAATTAAATAGACGACTTGAGGACAAGTCTCGACTTAGATTTCTGCCACTTTTCTGAAAACCACGTCGCACAATCCTCTTCAGCACAATGTCAACTTCGGCACATTTAAATGTAGATAAACATCACACATGGGAACCAACTCTTCGGATGCCGCATATTACCGGACCGAAAAGAGGGCAATGCACAAACAAAGCGAAAGCGAGCAAAGTGTTCGAGAAATTACGACAGACAGAGAGATATACAGAAAGTGATGATGAACGCGTACAACAAATACACTAAGTGCCACACATTAAAATTATAAATATTTACTCAACGAGATTACAGCGGCAAATATGTCGTGTGTCGCATATCTTATATCTTGAATCCATGCATCGTGCCCCATAGAGTGCTATATTATTTTAAATTTATTGAATATTAATTACTTGACATTTATGCAAAATATGGTGGCCTTTGAATAGCTGCCATCAAGTGGCAACCTTTTTCCAATATTGCAGTTAATAATGTCAAAATCACAAATAGTAAAGCTGTTATATGGAATCATCTGAATAAGGAATATTATCATTATAATTATAGTGTTTCTTTTTGATCTTTTTGTTTTTTGATGTTTCTGCCTAGCCATTTTTTGTTTGCGTTGTTTAACTTGCTCAACTGTTTGTGTTCAGTCACCGCGGGCTCTTTTGGATTTGTCCACCTCTTAAAGTCGTGCTACTGGTTCCAACTTATTCCCTAATTTTCTTGAGCATCAGCACTGAACTTCACTTAGCTTTTTCACAACAAAATCGCGTCAAACAAGCATTGTTAGCACCACTCTAACATTGCACAAAGTGGCAAACACATTGAGCCGTCTTTGTTTTCCATTTATTCATAATGATTGATGGCCCAAATTTTAAACGGCAATATTCAGGGAATAAAGGCGACGCGTCGTGCACATTTTGTGTGCCAACAGACTCATCGATGATGATCTGCATTGCAAAATAGATAGCTCTCTTCTTTTTGTCAAATTTATTTATGGGTGAAAATTTGCTAAATTATGATTTGTATATTAAATGCGATACACAAGCAAGAGCAGCGCGCCGCGACACATCGACACACGCCGCTTTTCATACAGGAGTGTCATCTCGTTCGATATGCATATAACGGCATCAGAGCAATAAATAAATTACTCGCCGATACACACAAAACACACTAAGAGTGTGTATAATTCAAAAATGGAAATAAAAAAAAAGACATGTTGCTGAGTAAAAGTAAACCTATGAATCGTATTCAATGGAATGCAGGTGCTTGAAAAATCGACATCTATTAAATCCGAGTGAATTGATTTATGCGAATTTACGGTGGAACATCTTTGACAAATGAAGAAATGTACGATAAACAGAGAGCTTTGTATGTGAAGTGATATTATATTATTATATAAAATATATTGCAGAAATACGCTCAAAATCGTTTATCATTTGAATTCTTGTTTGGTCCATTTAGTCGGTAATCTGTTTGCTACCGCCATTGTCATCAACTTAGTGCTCTGCAATCAGGGAGCACCAATTGAATTCAATTTGATAGATGTACATAAATAACCAAAGAGATTGAAGGTTACAAAATCTCTGAAACCGAGACGATATGCCCCAAAATCTAACGACAGGTGGGCTTTGAAGCGGTTTTCACTTTTCTTTGGCAATCAAAAATGGAACTAATTCGTGAAGAATCGATAGTTTGATGTTATTCATAAACAATTTAACTCTTTAATCCAAAGATTAAAACTATGTCGAAATGAATTTTCATAAAACATATTGTATTTTATATGTTCATCAATCTAAAAAGTGATGTGTATGAAATTCAGAAATTTAAAATGAGTTATGATTATTCAGTATTTAAAACAATTAGTCAAATTTCCTGTACATTCGAACATCGGAACACCAAAAAATTATACAAACTGGACATAATTGAAGTATGACTTTGTATTAGTAAAGTGAAATTGTGTCTATTTAAAGATTGGAAATATATCTGTAGAATAATTTTCATTTTTTTGTCATTTAGTGTCTATAGAGATACATTCACTGCCCCAGACCACATTTACATGACGAATAACAGATGTTTGTTAATGCATTGGAATAAACCCTTTTTCATCATTTATGAGTCCAAATTCACTTCTTTCTGAAAAATTTGTTGATACTAGTCTTCCTTAAAGACTAAAGAAAGTTATGTTTGAATAAGGTTGAAATTCACAACAAATGCATTGTAGCCCAATTTTCCAAATCTAATTCAAAATTGTGAGAAGGGATAACATTCGTACAGATAAATTGCACAAATTATTTCCGTCCATATTGTGGAAATTGACCAAGAAAATTGACCGTACATGAGCTGATACATATAAATTAGATCATATATGTTTTCTATATCACTTTTTTATGTTGAAAAAATGCCATTTGACAATTACGGATATGTCGAATATGGTCACTGGATCGCTAATTCGCATGTTGAAACATCATTCGATGTGCCATAAAAAAGCAGAAGATATTGGAGCGAGAGTGATTTTCTGGTGTAATAAAAACCAAGTCCAATTTCATTGGCAAAACCAGATCAGAATAAGCAAACAAAAATACACCCCGGTAATGGTTTGTGTGTCATGTTATTGCGACATTATGTTTCTCGGTGAGAAACGGTTAATGCGGTAAAAAGATTACAAATATATAGAGATGTGTGTGCAGCCGAGGCAAAATGGTGTGTGTTACGGCAGTAGAATCGAATGGTTCTTTAGTTGTATGCTTATTTATTTGTATAGCCGTTGTCAACTCTAGGGGGCCATATCTTTTATCCATAGATTTCATTTCTTCCAATGTCTGTTAAGGTTGAAAATCATCAGTCAAAGTATTCACGGTGGGAACGACAGAGAGCGATAGAAACATCTTCAATGATGGAGTTCGACTTGGCGTTCGAATCAAGAGATGCGTAGGTGAAGATGCTGTTCCCATACACACGCGTTACATTAAATATTGATGTGATTTGCGATAGTCACCGGTCTCCCTAAACGTATTGAGAACGAAAAAAAAGAGCAGGAACCATTTATCCGATCATGATTCCCTTTCCCCTTTCTCTTGCTGGGCTCGGTTCAGCACCACATGATTTTGCTATTCGAACGGCTTGCGGCCGGTTGCCGTGCGTGACTGTGATGTGAACATCGAATGTCCCTGCTCTATTTTCAATTAGACAAGACCATTATCGTTACAACACTACGAAAACAAACGAATATAACAAATGTCTATAAATAAAATACGCAACCAAAGTGTGAAACCCTCGAATGGAGCGCATGAATAAAGGCTTTGCCATGAAACGCAATTTCATTACTTCTTCGGATGAAATAAATCAAGAAAAGATATAAAAATGAAAAAAATTATAAACGAAATGAACGAAAAATTCACTGGACAATTGTTTGCGGCCCACGATTATGCAATATTGAAAAACTGTCGACGTACTCGACAAATTGTTGGTCAGAAGATGGTGGAGAATTAGGGAATATTTCGGTAGAAAAACAAAACTTCTACGACTTATTGTTCGATTCTTGCATGTGTTTGATGTACGAAAAAAATAGATACGTAAATTGAAGTGGTTCAATGAAGATAAAATATATTTATGAAGATCTGAGGTTCTTTTTTCTTGGAATATTCAAAATTGCACTGTTTAATGTGCGAAACGACCCTTTTTACCGTTTCAATACACAAAATGGTGCCAAATGTATGAGCACGCGCTTAATATTTACGATATATTTCAAAGATACCATTATAATTTACCATTTCCTCCCACTCTTTCCCTTTGAATAGCACTCACTACATTTCGAATACGTGGAGCAAATCATATTGCACTTAAAAATTTAATTCACAATGTAAGCGATATTTTCAATGAAATTTATGCATTTGTATAGAGCGACATGTGAAATGTGTACACGCACTCGTTCGCTAGTCATGCATGTATGAATATTCTTTTACGTATGCAATTCTTTACATCATTCTATTTGTAATATTTCGATAGAAAGTACGTTACAAACCTGCACCGATGTGTTTTGCATGATTTTTATGAGATATGGATGCGACTTCTAAAGTTTTAGTTTTCATTTTTGGTGTTTTGGACATTTCTGCTTAGCAAAATTATGGTCGTGCTGTTAAAAAATGTACAACGCTTGAATTATCTTAAAAAAAATTTAAAATACACTCGAAATCGGTTCCGTTTAGAAATACAGAATCCTTCTTAAATTGGCGTCTCCCCATTTTCCGCATTTTTCCCACCGATTCAAATACTTTTTTTTAAGTCATTTTCTAAGTGCGATCCAATGTAAATCTCAATATTCATTCACTAAAAGCATGAAAAATGATTTCGAACTTCAAGAACGATGATGCTTCACCTAAAAGATATATTTCTTTTTCAATACGTTGAAGTTGTTGCAGTGAAATTTTTACGCACCATTCACCAATGGCTGTCGAAATACTTTTATTGGAAAACGTACAATATTGAAAATGGAGTTTTGTCGAGCGCGTGGCATTTACATTTGTGCTATAGAAAATTTAGAAGGGGCCAACAAAAATAACGTCTATAAGTTTCGACGAATATATTCCAGTGTAACATCGATAAATACCATTCTGAACAGGATTTTTTTCATGGCAACCAACGGTTTTTTATTTGTCTTTATAGTTCAAGTTCAACTCCAGTCGCTTCTTGACTAGGGGTTAGACACGAGACTCAAGATTCGTTGGGATTTCAAATGATTTTTTGACAGTTCCGCCATCATGATTTGATCAGATTCACAGAGATTGTAAAAAATTCGAATTCATTTGAATCGACTTGAGTTTTTTTCGTGTTTGAAAATCGCAGGGAGTCTAAAAGATTCAAAATGATTTGAAATGTGTCTACTCTCTAGGATTTCGATTAAATCGATTTTTCTTGATTGACAAATAAATATTAGGGTAAACTCTGGAGTTATGTCCTAAAACTTTTAGCGTTTCTATGCACAACCCTCATATGTAAAAAGGTTCTTTTGAGAACGGAAATTTCAAAAGATATTCAGGATTTTTGAAAATTCGAAAGAAAATCTGCAAATCTCCTTAGGCTATAAATTGATGTTATGGATATTTAAAAAGGGAACAATTTAAACGCAACATATTTAATGTCTATACTCTGACGGTGTTCCATATTCCGGTAAGAATGAAATATTTTTTGTCAAAGTTGATTAATTCTTGAGATGGGAGAATCGATCTCATTCAAACAATAATCTAGAATTTTTCGCAAACTATTTTATTCTGTGAAGGGATTTCATTAAAATATATTTCTTTTTTATTTTAAATATCACACACTCAGAATAATTAACACAATAAAGATTCCATTCTATATTTTTATGTTGCGCATACGCAGATCATTTATGGATGAAGTGCTTAAACTGAATGTTTCGACTGATTCAAAAAAGCGAAAAGTTCCAGAAAATGTGGATTTCACGTTCCCATTGCTTGCCAATAAGCCAAATCGCGACTTGGCCCCTAAATTCAACATCTCATGAAAGAAGTATATCATTTAAATTAAGCGTTTGTCCATAATCGACGTATGCAGCCCCACAGTTGATAAAATAGGCTACAAACTTTTATCCATTTCCATAATTTTGTTTTTTTTTTCTCAATGTGGAGCAATTCAGTGAAATTCTTGATGATTGATTGATTGCATGGTTTCGCTTAGTCCCCCTTAGCACCCCTCTGGTTTCGGCCCTGTTGCAGGAGAAATAATTAATTATCAAACCAGGACAATTCAATCAACAGTTTCCAAAGCGGTTTACCTAGTAACAGTTTTTCAGACACATAGATAGTGTCATATAGCGACAGAGCTACAATATTTACACTGAACATTTAAATATGCGCCGCAACAATTCTTTGTGTTTCCAGTCAAACCATTTAAATGTGCGTATTTCGTACAATAAATGTATGCGGTTTGCCGAAAAGCTACTAAGATTTGTCAGTTTATGTTCAAAATTGATCTATATTGATTCACTTGTACAGAGCGAGGTGTCAATTCGTATTACAATTTAAGGCGTTTAAACGGCAAAGTTCTCTGAGGTTTGATTCGCCGTATATTTCCACTCAACAGCAAACCCTACCAGAATTTTGGTACTGATGAAACCGAGTCGGACAACTACGACAACTCCCATGGAAAAGCACCAATTCATACGCACGATGATTCCAAACGGGACCCATTGGATCAACTGAGACCAGTACTATCGCCAACGCCATCCCCAACGCCACCAGCACCGTGTAGAACGAAAGAACGAATTTTGAGAAATTTGCAAAGGAATTATCGACGCAATGCCACCAACCACGTATGAAGAAGGACCTAAATCTTAAATACCCATTCGTGCACTCAATGTACCTCATACTTTACATGCTATATCATATAAGATACACACCTTATCAAATGCGCCTTAAAATTGCATATTGGGTCGCCAGAGATTTCGACCGCAAAGAGGCATACGACAGATAACGACCGCAGAGAACTGGCGAATGCGAAATCCCGTGTGCGGAAAAATAAAATGAACATTGAATAACTTTAACCTTTCAAAATGATTAGATTTTTCACCGTTCCAATATGCAAGAAAGGAGTCTGTTTTCTTTAATTGTTCAAACCAATATCCATTTCTGATCAAACATATAATTGAAGTTTCGCTAATTTCTAAAACTCAAAATTATTTAAACGATACCTGTTGATAAAGTTGATTTTTTAATTATTTTTTGTGAAAATATTTAATTGATATTTCGGTTTTTTGATGTTATAAAATATTTTAGAAATGTTGTTAAAATATTCAATGTGAATAATTCAGTTGCATGTGAACGAGTATCTGTCGTCTAGTCTCTTCTCGACTCTTCTCGTCTCTTCTCGTCTCGTCTCTTCTTGTCTTGTCTAGACAGTCAGGTTCATATGATTTCAGTATTGTTTTAATAAATCAATCAAGCCGATATTCCATTCATCTGCTTATCATTAATGCCAATAATTTTCGACTCTTACTTAAATTATCTGGCGGAGATGAACTTATTTTGCTACTAATATCAGCATTTGCTCCTTCCAAAAAAATTACGCTTAGATCAAATTAAGTGTAATCACGAAAATTATTTATTTGATAATTTTATTATCTATTAACCGTACACCACGATATTTCTGTGTCGATCACCCTGAAACCCATCGTCAAACACATTGACTTCATCGTCGTTCCAAATCACTTGTCTATTTACATATCCTAAAAAAAAGTAATTCATTGTCAATTCGACGTCATTTGAAACGAGAATAGTTGAGCCGCTGTAAACGACATCAACTTTCCATTTATTCTATACATTGTTTTGTTTTTCGGTTGTGTTTTGGAAGTTATTCATGTTTTCTTGACAATAGACAATGATAGACAAATGTGTCTCTCTGTGCAAATAATTTATTCAGTGCACAAGCGCCATATTCAAGAACTAATACCGCATAAATCTTATTCTTTTGAGGCACACACAAACACATCAAATTGACGGGATATATCAGCGATCGACGTCAAAATTAAATCATGAGTTTACTATTGTTCGAAAACAAATAGAATGAGACGTAAATTGTAAGTGAATTAGAATTTCGATAAGTGTTTGAAGTGAAATGCATATAGAAAGTTGGTCTTATTAGTTTTGTCGCAAATAAAGTTTCGAATTTTATTTATCTAGAACCTTCCACATCATGCGAATCAAAAAAAGTAACTCATAATTGTAAGTTTCGTAATGAATACCAGTAATTTCGTTGAAAATGAATGAGCAAAACATAGGAGAATAATTATCATGTCTGATGGTGAAAATGAATAGTTTTTTCCAGATCATTGGAAAAGTTTCTCTGAATAATTGGAAACATTTAATTGCCAATTTCACTTTTCAAAGTATATGCGAAAAAGTATTTGAAAAATCATATGGCTTAGAAAGAAAATTGACATAACGAGCCGTTCCAGAAATTGCATCGTGTAACCCTAGCGCAGAATGTTTGCTTCTGTTCTTTGAAAGATTGCATCGATTCAAAGGAACGGAATGGGGCTCAATAATTTCCAAACGAAATAATGCGCAAGTTATTGAGAACCATTTATTGCGAAATTGTTAATGAGTCAAACAGAAACATCTACTACTATTTTTAACCGAAATGAAACACTTGCATTTTAAAATGTATGTGCTGTCTTTGGATCGAACGCTGTACACGCATACGAATGACAACCGCATCAAATGTCTTCCAAATGTGTTGGTTCGCACACATGTGAATATTGCTGCCTTCTGCCTGCTATCCGCATCGAAAATGAGTGTATAGAAAGAATAAAGCGTCGGCAAAATCGTACTACTACATATAAACCGCCGTACCACTGGAATGGAGAGTGAGTAAGAATGGAGAGTGTACGCACAGGCGCGCCAACAAAACCGACAGCAGCAACACACAATTGCTTTTATTCAAGTTTTGACTTTTTACTGGTGAAGTTTTGATATACGCTAAATTAACAAACAATCAACTCAACTAACA
This sequence comes from Obolodiplosis robiniae, assembly GCA_028476595.1. Lineage (NCBI taxonomy): Eukaryota > Metazoa > Arthropoda > Insecta > Diptera > Cecidomyiidae > Obolodiplosis > Obolodiplosis robiniae. The sequence goes on from CM052016.1 coordinate 39,818,249, forward strand.
AACGACTGAAAGCAGTGAATACAAAAGCCTAATCAACTCTCGTGTGTCGGATTCAAGTATTTTTTTCCTTTCGTTATCCGTAAACAGTGCAAAACAATATAAGGATTTGGTGTTGTCAGTGATTTTGACTGCATAAATAAAATTGTACATCTTATCTTATATTTGCTTACATTAATTTTCGTTGGAAACAAAATACACACTCAGAATCATGGCGGCCGCTGATGTTGAACAACTACCAAAAGTATGTATTCGAAATTAGAGTGCTATGGAAATTCGATTTTTCAAAAATTGTATTTAGAAAAACAGCAACGACAGTATTTTTCATTCGGTGTGTTGTTTTCAAATGCATTCAGCCATTTTAGAGTGTAGTCATATATTTATAAAGAAAAATTCTGAAGATCTGGAATCAAATAGTTGTTTTCTGTTTATCCACAAATAGCCTTCATCATTCGCAATCGATTTGCGTTGACATTTAGAGCAATGAGCAAAAAATTTTCCTTTGAAATTTAATCAATCATCACATCTCATGTGAGCGAAACCACAGCCCATGCACTTCGATTAGGGCGTTGTTTAGTAGTTGTTTACAATTTCGTACGCACAAACATAAGATGGTACGCTCAAACAAATTATCTAGAACATCATTTGACTCTTCATTTTGTGATTTTGTTTTGCTGACACAAATTTAATTTGTATACACCATTCGATATGAATTGAAGAAAACATTTTGACAGAACAAAAAGCGCACAGATTTCGTTTAATACACATTGCATTTGTTCCATTGAACGAGACACACAACAGTTTCAATGTCACGTACTTACGCACTCGTACATGCATCAAATGGCATATTAAGTATTCATATTTACACTGATTTATCGGACGTTCGTACGAAGAATACGAGCAAAACGTAATTGAGAGAAGATGGAAAGAACAATCGTTGTTACAACGAAACTAATATGTTTCTAAATAAATTTGTATGACACAGAGAAAGCAATTTGTGTCATTTTTAGAAAGCAATCGTCGGCTTTTCTCCGATCAATTTTTACACACATAAACATTCCAAAGAAATTTCTAAGACCTTTTGAATATTCGCATTGCATCTTACTTGTTGAGTTCAGCTCTTTGAATTCCAAGAAGAAGAAAGCCATTTAGTAGAAAAAAGCGAAAAATCACTTGAAAAGAGCCCAACATCCTATTGATTTGTGAATTGCATTTAATTTCGGTTAAAAGGTCTAGGTTGCAACTATACAGTCAATTGAATCAATTCACTCGCTCCACCATACACACACGGCCATTGTAAATGGACAGCAAACAATAAAATGCCATAATTTGTTGCTTGATTTCATTAAGGTTGTCATTCGCTAAACGAGTCAACAAATAATTGTGTTATGACAATTTTAATTGATATTCATGAGCGATGTAGAGTCAGCTCGCCAAAGTAGAACAAAAGAAACAGTTTTCTCCAGTGTTTCAATGTCGTTTGACTAAAACAGAGCTAAAACTCTTTCTGAATGGCAATGAAAGCACTGATTTCTAAACGGTGCGACAGTTCTCGCATATATAATAAAAACGTGAGCAAAAAATAGAACATTTTATTCCCTTTTCATAGTTTTTTTTTTCATTCATTCAGACCAAATTTTTCTAAATTTTATTTTTTTTTTCTTTTTATTTAGCCTGACTTGGCAGTGCGAACTTTGAAATTGGCTGGCCATGTGGGTTTTGATAGTTTGCCGGATCAATTGGTGAATAAAAGCGTTCAAAATGGATTTGTTTTCAATATCATGTGCATTGGTAAGAAAAAAAATGCAAGCAATCGAATGTGCGCTTCAAAAATGAAAAACTGATGATCATTTATCGTCTTAGGTGAAACTGGTTTGGGAAAATCCACATTGATGGACACACTGTTCAATACGAGTTTTGAATCAACGCCAAGCCCCCATACTTTGCCAAATGTCAAACTCAAGTCGCACACATACGAACTGCAAGAGAGCAGCGTCCGCTTGAAGTTGACCATTTGTGATACGGTCGGCTACGGCGATCAGATCAACAAAGATGACTCGTTCAAAGCCGTCGTTGACTATATCGATGCCCAATTCGAGTCATACTTGCAAGAGGAATTGAAAATCAAACGATCACTTTCCACGTGCCACGACAGCCGCATTCATGTGTGCTTGTATTTCATCTGTCCAACCGGTCATGGTTTAAAATCGCTTGATTTGGTGTGCATGAAGAAGCTCGATACCAAAGTCAATATCATTCCAATTATCGCAAAGGCTGATACCATTTCGAAAACCGAATTGCAACGATTCAAATCGAAAATCATTCAAGAGCTCTCATCGAATGGCGTGCACATTTATCAATTTCCAACGGCCGATGAATCCGTGTCGGAAGTGAACACTTCGATGAACAGCCATGTCCCATTCGCCGTTGTCGGTAGCACTGATTTCGTTCGTATGGGCAATAAAACCGTCCGTGCAAGGCAATACCCATGGGGAACAGTGCAAGGTACGCATCGCACACATACTCGTTACATAAAGATACAAATTATCCCCAATAATTTTCCACACACATATTTACCGTCAAATAAATGAGCAATACACATTTTTATGAGTGAGAAGGAAAGGCATGCATTGAATACTCGCCTCTCCATCTCACCGATAGACTTATGCGTATTGACAGCAAATCTCTCTATTTCTCATACAGTCGAAAATGAAAACCATTGTGATTTCGTGAAGCTACGCGAAATGCTGATTCGAACAAACATGGAAGATATGCGTGAGAAAACCCATACCAGACACTACGAATTATACCGTCAAAAGCGTCTAGAACAAATGGGTTTTACTGATGTTGACAGCGAGAATAAGCCCGTAAGTAAAAACGCCACTTTTTCGGCAGCGCGCACAATTGATCATTGAAATGCAACGGATTCAATATAGCTCCCCTCCCCTCTCGCCCTTTTTTCAGGTATCATTTCAGCAAACGTTCGAAGCAAAACGTTCGAATCATTTGGCTGAATTGCAAAGCAAAGAAGACGAAATGCGACAAATGTTCGTTCTCCGCGTAAAGGAGAAGGAAGCCGAACTGAAGGAAAGCGAAAAAGATGTATGTATTTCACACAAATTCAGTTGTATTTTAGGCGATTTTCTTCATGTCATTCGGTTTAAATGGGCAATTCATCACTGATTCTTTCATTAGTTCTTAAATTTTTTGCGCACTTTCATTCGCACCTCAGAAAGAAAAATGTTTCTTATTTGTTTCCTTTTCCATTTAATTTCTGTACATCCGACCAAAAACTTGTTGTTTGAAATTTCCAGTTGCATGCCAAATTCGATAAATTGAAGAAGGACCATGCTGAAGAGAAACGGAAGCTCGAAGAAGCGCGCAAAAAGTTGGAAGAGGAATTTATGGAATTCACTCGCCGTAAGCAACAAATGGCTGCATCCCATCACACGCTGACGCTCGGCAAAAAGAATAAAAAGTGAAGAAATTCCATTCACAAGCCACCCCCCACATCGATATCATCATCTTAGACCTAATTCGATTGCTACACACATCGATTCCCACTGACACAAACGGTCAACAACAAAATAAAAACAAACGAAAAACAAATCAGCTTATACAATTATTCATTCGATACACACCACATGTACGCAATCACTGAAGCCAACCAATTAATATAATTAAAACAAAATTAAATCTATATATTTAAAAAGTTATGGTATTTATAATTGTCTTCTGCTGAACTAAAAAAAAAGAAGAGAAAATTGTTTCCAACGCAAAACACCAAATGAAAGTGCATTTTTTGCACATTTTGACGACAATGAATGAACTAATTTTGTGTTATGAAGCAAAGTTTTTTATATTTCGAAGCATAAAATCAGAAGAAAAGTCTTCATTCTCAGCTTATTGATCGAACTGCTTCGATTTTATCCCGCATACTTTAAAATGGCATAAACATAAACAAATCCGATGTTGTGACTCTTTATTTTTATTCATTGCTTAAGTAATTGATTCATTTTTTTTAATTATTTTATTTTAAATTGTATAAAAATGCGAATCGAAATTTCTGTTACTATTTGGACAAATGAATTGAATAAAATTGATTTTGATGAAAAATAACATGGAAATCGTCTTATCTATTTTTCCATTTTTAGGCTATTTCGACATTTTTGCACAGATTTTTGGGTGAGAATATTCAAGGGAGTACAATTTGCGCGCTAATTCAATAAGCTAAATCCAGAAATGTATTCATTGAACAGCTTTAGCAGATCATGAATTACGTGGTAAATCATATCGATGGGTTTCACTTCAGCAAAACGCACAAAAATAGTTTTTAACGAAGTTAAAATCCAAATTCGCTGTTGATCAGGGTATTTTATCGCCAAATTCGATAAAAGCAGTCAACCAGCGCTCAATGATGGAGTGAAGAGGGGAAAGAGTCTGTGTGTCAATTGAATTCGTGTATGATTGTTAATGTAAAACATGTGTGAGTTTATGCAGCATCTCTTATGTTTGTTTGGGCGCACTCGAAACTCGGCACCACAGCACAACACTTGAGTGACAGCGCGTCATACAATAGCTTTGCAGCAGCAACAGCAAAATAGCTGATAAAGTGGGTGGAACTTTTATGCGACAATGGAAATGAAAAGTTTAAAATTAGGGATATTTATCAATTTGATAAAAGTTCACATTTGTTTCACTCACACTATTGTCTCTCGCTGTTCACCAACTTTATATTCAAATCTTGATTGTTCGATGAGTTTCGGCATTCTGTTGCTGGAAGTCAAATTGGTGAATGAAAGCGGCTCAAAATTCAAACAAGGCACTAAATGAGCAATACACGAGCGCGAGGGATGCTTCTATGTTGGAAATATTAGAAAATTCATTTTTAATTGTTCTCATTCAAGTTAATCAAAAATCTATCCATCTGACATTAAGTCTATTAATTCACGGCCATTGTTTTCTCAATATTGAATTTTATATTTCATAACAATCCGAAAATGGCCCCTCCCGTCATATAAATCACTTACATGAGCAGATACACACGAGTCGTTGAAGCAGAAAGTATGCGGCATTGGATGTGAACAAATCACGCGCGGTGCTCTCGTTATGCGCTCCACCGCTGGAAGGTAAAAAATGTACTTAACGCGAGTGAAGCGAAAACAATCTCAAGTGTTAGTATAATTTCAATTCATTTTGGGACGGCTGTAATGAAACAAATACGTTCGACACTGCATTAAATTTGGAAATTTATTTTCAACTTGACCGTAATTAATCATGTTGCTTCCGTTCCCACTGCGTTTACATTTAGCCAGTGAAGAGCAGTTCATTCTCTCCTTCTCTTTCGATCTCTTCACCTCCTTTCCTCCATCACGCTCTCTTGTTCTTTCACGCACGCTTCATTTCCCTCGAATTTTTTAAATTTTCACAAACATTTCGCTTTTGTGAACCAAACGCACGGTAAACGTCCGTTCTGCTTACACAGCTTGTAACATAAAACAGTTATGGTAGAGCATCAAATGGAGCGGATGTTAAGAAATTCAACTAAAAATGCATTTGAGAACAAATTAGAGAGCAAGAGAGAGAGAATCGTCAAACAGGTGTCTTCTTGTCGTTTCAAATCGTAACTGTTTGCTCGGCAAGATTTATCGTACATAATAATCGAAAATAAACAGGGATTCAATTAAGCAAATTAAATTGACTGTGCTTAAGTCGAATATGCGGTACAAAATGGAATATGCGGCGCATAAAATGTAACATTCCACGCTCGCACGCGTATATTTTCAAGATAATCCTGATGGTGTAAGTAATTGTAGGCAACAAGAGAGTTTGTGTTCCAACCGTTTTTCTTATTCTGGCTATAGTGAAGTAACGACATAATTTATATGCTGGGATTTTCCAACTATTATCAGATATTTGTGATCCCAAATCAATGAATTCATTTGCTGCTCCCGGAAAAAAACAATAGCTTAATGGAGATAAAATATAAGGACAAAATATTTCCCTAAAGTCGAAATTGAAAATTGTTGCATGTGAGGATGGCCATGTTCGCGGCAAATTACCATAATTAAGAGAGAAATGAATTAAAATGGCCCAAGACTCATCTGAGCATCTTATATTATGCATATTTATGGCATATTTATGGCATATTTATGAATTAAGTGGATGTCTAACACTTGTAAATGAACCACCAATTTCACTCCACTTGATTCAATCACTCGATTTAATCGAGCATCTTATGCGCGGGTACTTTTTATTTGCTCTTAATATAGCTGTGAACACCATGGAACAAGTATGTTGAATGCATCAACCAAATGTCACATCGTTCTCGGCGCTCAGGCGACCGTGATGAGTCTCATTCTTCTAGCCATTCGTCTCAAAAGTATGACAATCACGAGCATCACCATCCAATACTGTATTCCGACGTATGCCGTTGGCTTCAGGCTGATTTTGCTGTAATTTATAAAATACTCTGAATATAGCGCCACTGACAATATCAGCAAATTCGAAATGATGTAACCCTTTTAAGAAAGTTATGAGCGAAAAATTCATCAAAAAAAGAATGAAATTTCACACAACCGTAACTCATTTTGCTTTCATCCATATTTTTCCCGATTATGTTGAATAATTTGTTCTGTTTTTTATTCGATAATACATGAAATGCGACCAGCAAATATGTTTAGGTGTTTTTAATTTTTTTTTTCAAATTGTCATTTTGTGGAATTTATTTGCCATTTTTAGCGGACAGAGTGTTTTGATAATGGCAAGAATTACATTTTTCTTTAATACAATTTGAAAGTTGTGTGCAATTTTTAGTCGCTTGGACTTACGAGAGCCTATTTCGATCACAATTTTAATAGAATATTCACGATACAAACTTCTTTTGTCGTTTACGGATGATGCTGAACAGGCATTTCAAATTGGGTAATGGGTAGTTCTACTAAAAGTTGTGTTGATGAAGTTAATTCTGATCTTGCTAAATTAAATGATTTTATTACACGTCGTGGTATGAAATTAGACGGTTCCAAGTCAAAAGAAATGATTATCGGGTCTAAACATCATACAAGTCGGTTGAATTCCGATATGATCAATGATGTTAAAATTGGTGATGAAATGGTAAATTGCAAAAAGTGTATGAAAGTGTATGGTGTGTTAAACCGTATACGCCATACCAGGCATTTTATACCCAATTATATCAAACGTGATATGGCTGTAGCGCTCATCGATCCCATAATGGATTATGGAAACGAAGTAACACATGGTTGGGGTGCTCATAGCACTCAAAATCAGCTTAATCGCGACCTTATCGCTGATAACGATAAGATCAAATATATTTACGATTTGAAACGTATAGATCATGTTACGGAACATCGTGAGCGTCTGGATGGATTGACTCCTGAGAGCAGAGCAAAACTGCAATCGGCTGTCTTGATATTCAAACAGTTGTCAAAAAATTTGCCCGAATACTTGAATCACATGTTTATACGCAACGGTGAAATGTCGCGCTATCCTGATAATCTTCGTGTAAATTTCAATCCGCGTTCGGCATTTGATACTCGCGCTTTTAGTTACCCGGCAATAAAATTTTGGAATGATATACCGGTAGATAACAGAAATCTTCGTTTAAAATTAACCGTGCAATAATTAGTTAACTATTAATATTCTAACTCGCGATATCTCGGGACCTTGTTATGCAATTTCTTGCCAATTAGTTTTAATCGAATTCAAGTTTTCCATTTTCACTTTGCTTTTGCTTTTTCAATGATGTTAACAAAATTTAACTGCATAAGTTATTATTGTATTTCCCCTGATTCTCCAGAGTCAGGCCGGTTTTGCCATGGTTTTCCGGACCCAATACTGGTATTGAAGCTTCCCTTTAATACCATCCCCCCTGTATGTATTCTCTTTGTTTAAGTCGCACCATGTGCAGAATTTATGTCGCATTGGGTCTTTGACCAGCATGTTTATTAGCTCGCCAGTGAACACGTATTGGCATAAATGTAGGCTACGTAATAAATAAATAAATAATACTCGAGTTTTTTATGACCCTTGCAACCAATCTATTCAATCACTAGTTTGCTGTGGAGTTAAAGTGATTGGCGTTGCTCAAAATTTATTTATAATATCAATAGTTTATCAATTTTAGATTTAATGTTATTTTTATGTTATTCAAACGGAGTGAAAATCTTTTGCTCGCTTCTAAAGAAACTTATCTTCAAAATTGTCCATGAACCATTCAGATATACTTTCATATTCATCTCCTTCTTCTTTCTGCCAGACAAGCATCTCATAAACCATTTGACAATAAATGGCCAAATCCAAAATGTGTTTTGGATCTCTACAAAAATGCGAATAATTTCTAATTAGTTTTTTCTCAGAAATTTTACTTCTGAAAGCATGAAATTTAGTGATTCGACTTACCCATGCTTGCAATGTCTAGCAATATACCCAACAGTTGATCTGAGGAAACTTTTTTTTCTGAAAAAATGTCAAAAAATACAATTATTTGGATGAAACATCAATTACCAAATACTATTGTTTACGTTCTAACAAGTACGCCACCCTTGCTATAATCTTCAAAGATATCACCAATTCGGTTCAATAATTTCTTATTCAATTTGTCTTCTTGCATGTTTCTATAGATTTGTTTTTAGGGGATAAGGAAAAAGAATTTCAGCAGAAATTAATTTCAAGATTGAATACAAGAAATGTATCAAGATATTTGCATATTTTAACCTACTCCGTATCAGGTGCTGGACAGCATCTTGAAAAATGAAATATTTTATATAATAATTTTGAATGATTTTGTTTAAATTTTATTATCATATATTACTTCTGCATAAATTTTTTTGCGTCATCTATTTTCCCGCTGTATTTAATACTATCTGCATTAGCGAGCTAAGGAGAAAAACAAAACTAGTGGAATGTACTATACATTAACAATGAAAACAATGCAATCGATTGTTCTAAAAAGCTAGATTTAGGTCGATTTTTCCTTTGAAATACCAATAAATGAAACAAAATACGTTACATGAATAGAATTTATGGCGATTCTGTTATTTAAAAATTTTATTTGCGCGTTCTACAAATACTTCACCGGTATACCAATACTTTTAACCCGATTTTGCCAGACTCTCTTCGCCATACAATGCGCCATATATCTGTGCACTGTCATCATTTGTATTCAAATATACCGGCGTAAATTTATGTATCGGTCAATATCGGTGAGTATTTGTCAGTATTCTTTTGTCGCGCCTACAACAAATATACTATACAAATATTTCAGTAATTCATCGAATCGGTCAATTCTCACCGATACTAATGTAGTTCATAGAAATAGCAAAGATCATATGACAGCCTCGGAAGGAAAGCATATCCTATAAATTTGTTGAAGAAAACGCTTATACAAAAATAATATACAAGAGACACTAACGAAAAATCGGCGAGAGTAAGAGCCAAACAAACCTACTTGTTTTTCACTCTTGGCATTTGAGTATTATCATCCAAAGACAATAATACTCAAATGCCAAGAGTGAAAACCAAACAAGTAGGTTTGTTTGGCTTTTACTCTCGCCGATTTTTCGTTAGTGTCTCTTGTATATTATTTTTGTATAAGCGTTTTCTTCAACAAATTTAAAGGATATGCTTTCTTTCCGGAGCTGTCATATGAATGGATGAGAATGAAAACCCACCTCTCACTATTGTGAAAATTAAATTGAGACTACAAAAATTTGAAAATAAAAATGAGACCGGGAAAATTTTGAGAGCAAAAATGTGGCCGGAAACTTTGGAGATACAAATGAAACAACAGGCAAAAGAATGTTTTATACCTTTTTTCTAGTCTCATTTTAATGTTAGTTTTTTTTCTGGTCTTATTTTAATTCTCACAATAGTTAGAGGTCGGTTTTCCTTCTCATCTATTCATATACCTTTCAGTACATAAAAACACATGGCTAAAAATTCTAATTTCGAAATTGCTTATTGCGATTCCGAAATGATTACTGAATCCTACCACAGGAAACGTGGTATACAAATTAAGAATAAATGAAACAAATCAATCACATATAAATTAAAGAAAATGATTTTGACTTGCCGTTATCAAAACGAGAGCACCTAAGGTGATTTGGATAAGTTTCGAATATCTCATTGTAACTTTTACAGTTTAAATTTGGAAAAGTGTAAAATACACAGTTTTCACTGTTCAGAATCGAATTATAGTTTCTCCAGACTGTCGTCGATATATATATTCATTTCCAGTTGTTTTTTTTCTTGAAGAATTCATATGCTGGCATCTCATTCATATTTACACCGCAATTCCTGAATATTTATATGTGATTAATTCATTTTGAATCGCGTTTCCTATGGTGGGGTTTGTAACCATTTCGAACCAAGTAACTAAATTTTTTCAAAATGTGAATTTAATCGATTACATTGTTTTCATTTTTAATGCGGAATGTTCCGTGTGATTGGTATCACCTAATGTATGAAAAATGAATGATGTTTTGTCAAAATGTCAAACTTTCCATCTAGAAAATCATGTATTATGAATTGAACGTTTGATTTCAATTTCGTATGATAGCTCAAATGGTGAAATTATTTATCACGAAAGATATTTTGTTTACGATCAATTCAACACGTTACAAAATTCAAAGTCAAATTTTAAAAACATGTGGAGTAGTTACAATTACAGTTGGGAGTCGACTTAACAGTCGCACACACATTCAAATATGCGCCGCACCAGCTCTTGTAATCATAGTGTGCACGCACATTTGCATGGAATTTTGAAATTAGCAACGGTTGGTATCAAATATTTCGCTAATTTGCGTGCACACTATAATTACAAGAGTTGTTGCGGCGCACATTTGAATGTGTGTGCGTGCACACAAAGTGTGAATTTCGCAGCTCTGCTAATCAACATTGGAACAATCCATTTAGTATCATTGTATTGTAATGACAAATGCCGCAAGTAAACGCCATCTGTAGTCTATACATGAATTCATTTCTGAAACATTCATTTCGCATCGATGTATGGAATTGAAAGTGTGATCCATGTTCTATGTGGAAATCAAAAATTTCTTTCAATCTATAGATCAATACAGAGCTATCAACATATCGTTATACTATTTGTCGTCACGACATGCGATAGAAAATTAGCATGCTTAATGTTCGCATGGATTTTTCGGGCATTTCTGATTGTCTGATCGAAAAACTAATAAAATTGGATAAAACACACACAAAGTAATCTGCAAGATGTATAAGTCTGCCGGAAATATCATCTCAATTATCATTGATAGTCAAATATTTTCAGTAAAATTCATTTTTTTTTCTAAACTGGGCATGTTGATCTATATCACTCACACTTCAAAAATGCCCTCAACATTATTCACAAACAACAAATAATGATGATATTGAATTTTCGTTTGAACATATTATTTCCATTCGTAAGTTTGTGAATATTATCATTTGAATTTAAAACTAAGCAAATGTTGCATAGGAATGCTCCTCAATTTGCATTAATTGCCAATGTTCGGGAATATTGATTCCAGGTGGGCATACGAATACACATTGGACAAATATTCTCTGCAGAGAGTAAAATATTCATACCACATCTATTTCCAATTCAAATTCAAGCGAATGACGAAGATACTCATCTCCTACGGAATTCTCTAAGAAAAAAAAAAAATGAAAAAAATACTGTACTGAAGCGGCGATGAAGTTCAACCTGAAGTGTGATATTACAATTGACTTGAATTACAACCTGCAATTTCCCCAATCTTTTATTCCACAACAAGAATCTGTATTTTCACGAGTATTTTTAGGGCTTTTCAATGCAAAAATTATGTTTCAAAGTGGACATCAACAATAGCTAATAGTTCCCATCTCGCTATTAGCGAGTTTGAACCAAATGCAATACATTTGCACGGCTGACTCGTAGTATTGAATAATCTTAAATCTCATCGTAATATTTTAAAATTTTATGTGACTTATTCTCAAAGTGAAATGTTGATACGATAAGGAATAAATATAGCCCGTGAACCCATAGAATTTCGGAGAATGTGCGAAAAAGTGAGGTTTACGTACGCAAGATCATTTATTTTCACTCTTTTCTACCATTTTTATCGTATTTTGAAAATAGCCGCACTTTTATTTCCGTTTCTGCTGAAATATTACAAATTCCTTTTAACCACTCATTCAACCCGGCCTGCCATCCAATCCGAATATTTTACCTCGTGCGTTTTTTCACATAGGTGCTACGAGCAACAGTTTCTATGCAATTATTTTCAAATCAAAATATCGATGCAATCAATTACCGGTGATTAGTGCAAGTGGTATTTATAATGAAAATTCAATTCAGATGAGACTACTAATTGAACTGTTCAACATAGTTCAGATCACATTTTATCACTTAGTTATTCACTTTGGATGAATACCAGTTTTTATGGGAAATTCGACGCTGTCCTCGACAAAAATATGTATTTTCAGCATAAAATGGAATGCGTAAAGTGAAATAGCGAAACGCGAAGCGACATCCACACAGCCACCAACCAACCGAAAAAAAGCCACCGCCACACAAATCCACGGCGCTATATTTGATACGTGCACTTACCACACATAATTCTTTTGCTTCGTCAAACCACTTGGGTCTTATAAATAAGGTTTAAGCATTTGGACTTGGTTATTTTGTTATCCTCGTTTGGATCGCGTCTTGTTTCACTTTCACAAGCTGAGTGCTCATTTTGAGTTGAATCCTCTCTTTTTCTCTCGATATTACTCTGACCAACTCTGCTGGCATTTTGCATTACGCCGAATCTCCGATTTGATTCGGTATTTCATATCACTTGGTAAATTGGCAAACAAAAACCGATTTTCCTAAGTTTCTGACGGATCTTTTTTAGTATTTCGGTGTGACGAAAATCAACGTTTTTTTCTCCCTTATTTGGCAAATATCTTGGACGTTTAATAGCAATGTTTTGAGAGAGCGAAATAGAAAAGGAGAACTTTTCAAATCATGCTCTGTCAAATGAAGATACATTATTGCCAATGTGAACGATAAACTAAGTATGCATGCGATGAGTACAAGCGCGCACCCACAAGCATTCACTCACCATATTCGGCTCGCGCGCGCACGCCAATGCAAATAAATAGAATAATAAAATTCACATTTATGAAACACAAAATTCATTTCCATTTTGTGTACAATAAATTTTAATGTAAAATTTCCTGATTTATGCATTTATTGCGTCCTATTACATACTTTGACTTGTTTTTGTTTTTTTTTCTCAGCGAAGGAATAGCAGCGCACATGACAGCAAAGAGTTCTTGCCCTTCGGCCGCATTTCGGATACTCTTCAGCGAACTTCGAATGTCTGTGCACGATTCAGTGACAAACAGACCAAAAAATCCACAATTTTCATAATTCGTTTCTTCTCGCTCGCTCTCCGCACTTACCACATTGAAAATTGTTTAAATTAATTATATGTCTGAAAACTCAGCAGATTTAAATGATAATGTAATCGATGCTTAGAATCGTAATTAAAATCTTGCTATAAAAATATGTTGACACAAATTAATTTGCTGTTGCTATACATCAAGATGTAATAGGTATTTAGAAAGCTTCCGCTCGTCAAATAGCCATTTCCACTTATCAATGCATGCAACAATTCTGACAATTCCTGACTGCTTTAAACGCTTAGAAAAGGCCAGAAGTCTGAATTCAAATAAACAATTTTGGAAATTGGGAAAAAAACCACGAGATTGAGATATGAAGAGATTGCTTCGTAATAAAATTACACACATAGACGTCCTGATGCACGATTCGATGACATTTAGTAAGTGGTTTCTTTATTACCTCTCTCATATAACATGCAACGAATGCGGAGGACGTTGAATAAGCATGTCGACATTTGGAAAGCCTTCCAATGACGGAGATGAATATTGTATCATGTTTGGAAGCGACGTGTATTTTTATGAAGGTTTCAAAATCAGCCGGAAAATTTTCAGCATTTCAGTTTCATTCAGCATTGAACTTATTGAGATAATAGATTGATTCATTTATTTGCGATGGACAAATCAATATTTTCCATCACAAATTCGACATCACAGTGGACTTGTGGTCTTTCAGACACTTTCGCGCTGATTGGAATCTAGATTCAAATTTGACACTTACACAAAAATAACAATTAGTTCCTCGGTGTTTTTTTGTTTTGTTTTTGTCATTCAAGATTTTCCCCATCCAGAGCTGTCCTCGTGTGCTTTTAGTTTCGAACATTGCTATTTGCTCAACAAACAATGCAAAATTGTCAGTTTTCAATCGATATCACGAAGTTCATTTCAAACATCCATTTCGAAGTTCGGCGAATGATTCCGGCAGGGAAACAATATTTGAATTGAAGATTTACCGTCAGTTTCATTGCTTTCAATTGTTCGATCACCGAATGTAATAAACCATTGAATTGTATTTCTAGCCTTTTCTGACGACTACCTCTGATGACTACCCGCGCTTCGCTCATCCTCTCCATTTGTCTCGTTCATGCATGTTCGCTTGTGCGTTTACAATCTGTGCTCATTTTTTTTTACATTACACAGCATATTTTCGTTGGCTGTGCAATTGTGTTTTGCTTGCTTCTACATTTCAAAAATGCATGAATTTTTATTCTGCTGAATTTCTATTTTTTTTTTTTTGTATTTATTAATGACGCAATGATTACAAATGCTACGAATTATTTGTTGGATATTTGTAGACTTTTCAGATCAGTTAGATAAGCGATGCAATTCCGCTCTCTCTCTCTCTCTCTCTCTCTCTCTCTCTCTACCTTTATACCCCGCCGCATTTTCGAAGGACATTTGAAAAAAAAAATATATAGAATGCAGAAGGAAATGATGATTATTAAAGGTTCGTATCTTTTCATTCAGCGAGTCGTCAATTTGGTTCATTGTTTTCCTCATGCCGATTTTCTGTTGCTGATGCATCTTTGCGACTAGACCAGGGTATTTGAATGGGCAAAAGCATGTGATAGTAGTGTACGTTGTTGGTGTTCTCCGCTACCGCTTTAACTTCATGAGTGATAATGAGTTGCATTGTTACATGTCAGCCTTTTATTAATAAGCGTATATGTAAATAGAGCTGCGATTTATTCCGATGTAATCACACAGGATCATGCAATGAGCAAACACATATCATACCCTCCCTCTTTCTCTCTCTCCCTCTGCGACTTGCCTTTCATTCATTCTGAGTGCATACTGAACAGCTCGCCTGATTATGATGATTATACGAAATAAATCAGCAATAAATAATATGCCAGCAACAGAGAGCAACAATGCTCTTACAATATATTTTATTTATTCCAACCTTATAGTCTTCATGAACATTGAACTTGTGTGGCTTAAAAAAGTTCAAGCGAAGTACACACAAACATAGTTGACGCACCGAAAGAACGAAATATTCTGGCAAAATGCTGAACTAATTTTTCTGAATATACTACAGAAAAAAATACATGATGAAACACTAGTGTGCACAAATTATATCATTTTTAAAGAAATGTAAAAAGTTCGGTGCTTGAAATGCAATAAAAAAATAACGACGCAAACAGTTGAAGGGAGTGGTTTTAATGCGAATTCGGAAATGCAACTCAAACGAAATCTCAAAATACCTTTCATACAATAATATTTTTACATCAAGATTATTTTTTAAAACAAACTGTTTTGGATACTGTTTAGTATTGATAGTTACATCAATCTGTTCCGGGAATAAAATATAACTATGAAATTATTAACGAAATAAACATTTGGGACAATTTTATATTTTACAATTTATTATTTTTATTTTGAATTTTTTGGCATTGTGATCAACATTCAAAGATATCGAAACAAAATGAGGAGGCAAGCTCGCCTATTTAATGCAGTCCAATTTCATCATTGTTAGAACATGTTGAATGCCAAATAAGCGTATCATCTCTGGTTATAAACATTGAGCTTACTGTTTTACGTCTTTTTTATTTTAAAAATCATTAAATAATAATCAGAAAAGATTCACAAAAAATCTTTGTTTACGAAATGTTGTCATTTAAGACACATCTTGACTTGCAGATCTATTCTGAATTCCTCTTTATTTTGAAACAATGACGACACTGTCAACAAAAATGTGGTCATTTTCAAATTTAATGACATTTGAGAATCTATGACATTCAATGACACAGTTGTGTCGTTCACAAGCGGACCGTACTTGTATGGGATTGGAGAGCTATTCGAGAGTATGCCAATTGACCGCGCCATCTTATTTTACATCGGTGAACTCAATTTAGATCCATTGTAATACGAACAAAATTTTTATTGACACAAATAATAAGATAATCATAACAAATGAGTCATTGAAACGATTGGCGCTGGAGAATAGATATGATTAAAATGTCTCAATTAGCACGGTCCCCTTGGTCGTTCATAATAACTTAAAATCAATTGAAAATAAAAGATTGCTTTTCAACAGTGAGATTTTTCTTTTTTCAACACATTTTTTTATTTTTTTTCACCGCCACGCTTTTGATTGGTGATCGAAAATATTGGTTTGAAATAAAATAAGAAGAATTCGTTGAAACTTATTTGAACAACGAATCGCAAACCAAATTTTGAAATTTTAATTTCCAACTTCGATTATTATATTAAGGAAATAGAATATATTTCTCCTAGGAGCGGAAACATCAGATCGATAAAAAATTCTTGTAACAATGACGACATCAGAACAGCTTTTAATATAAATCAGCTTGAAGATAACTTTGTTAGATATTGTGTTCATAATATGGTAAATTTATTAACAGAGCGGAAAGTTATTATATTCATGAAAAAAAAAAAACAAATATGTATGTATGGATAAATGCTACGGTATTAAGCCAGTTCTTGGCGGTGAAATATATAAATGAATGAATTTGTACGGATTCAAATGTTTCAAGGCCACAGATATATGTATACATAGTTCTATCAGTGATTTGGAGAAGAGAGTATGACTGTTTTATTTTAAATGTGCGCTATAAATGTTGTATTGATATACATGAAAATCAATAATATGATATAAATGAAAAACCGAAAACTTTGGATACAGTTAAATATATTTAACGTTTCTTCCGGTATTGCATAATTTGCTTGCTCAATAGAATTTAACCCTCAAACCGTAAATCTTGTTATCGTGTTCTCAGAAAAAAAAACTGTTTTTTGCTATTATCAGAACCTGATAAAATGGCCAAAGAGCAATATAATACATTCTGTTGAACAAAACTTAATATTCCGGCCTCAAATAAAATCCACTCGAATTCGAATTTGAGAAAGATTTGTTTCATTTCAAAACCTTGTTCGTGTTGGAATTATTTTGAATTTTTTCTTGTTCCAAAGTGCCGTGGCCCTACAAATTGGATGCAAAGCCGCTACTATCGACCCTCAATTTATTAATCATTATTCACCCCAAAACCACCGTAAAGGTCCAACTAAATCTGATTATTATTCTGGTGATTCTTTTCCAGCACCTGCTGCCATTTCATTATAGTAGCCGCTACAATAATTTCAGTCATTGTTCTTGCAATTCATGTTATGATGCGTATTTGGCCTAAAATGATGAATATAAAATGCACGTTTCGAATTTGAATTAAACTTCATACGATCGTGCAACTTTTAAGTCCATCTAGATATAATCATCAATTTCTTTTACTACTTTCTTTCGGATTTCAATTATGAACAAATTCAAAGCAACAGAACAGTTGTAATGATCGACAATACCAAAATCAATGGCCACTTCAAATTTTGTTTGGTGCAATTTTCTTTCGAAAGTGTGTTCGTCGAGAAAGACTTGAATGCCCGTATAATGTGAAGGAGTTCTACTTCGCATTAAGGATTTTTGTTAAAGAGTTAAATGATTTGCACGGAGACCTCGTCAATGATATACCGACGTATGACTGCCACTTAAATAAACAGCGTCACTGTATTCATTTCCATCACTTTTATCATTTGTAGATGTGTGCCGGAAATGCTCGGGCTCATTGCATATTTCGGTGGAAGGAGCATTGAACACTTATATCTACAAATTCACATCCCATGCTCGAATGCCTCGAACCAAAAGTACGGAAAAGTGTAATGGAATGTTGGGAAGAGCGAAACTAGTAAAATTCGAAACGACGATGGCGTACACATAGCATTACCAGTACATAAATCCCGTAGCGCTTCATTATTAATTTGTGCCCGCTTTGTTATTCTTTTGCAATTTTATATTTCTATTATTTTTGTGCGCTTGTTGGTTGCTGTGTGTGTGTTATTCTTTTTTTATTTGTGCGGCTGACTTTTGTAGTTTTCCATACACATTTCAGGCAGCACATTCAACATTCAAGCACACACATAGAGTGAATGCGCTCGTAAATGTGCTGCATGTTTATGACTGAAACATGCAGTACCAAATTTTACGGCTTTGTAATCCCTTGAATTCGTCGTTTGTATGTGCATGCACTTCACTTGGACGAAAACTGACGCGGTCGACTCGCACACTCCTTCTTTCTCTTAGAAATGCTCATTCTGCTAGCTTTTGGCTAGTGTCGACTATCGAAAATTCCAAATGCTTTCGACTGCTTTTTTTTTTATTTGGTTTCTCGTATTCAAACACGGTATGCTGCTCTTCTTATTTATTTATATTTTTCCGTTCTTCTTGAATTGGTTCAAACAAATGTCCGCACACGAACCGAACAAAAAATGATGCGAAACTTTTGACCAACGTTCCTCACTTTACCTCCATCCGTTTGCTACTATAAAAATGAGAACATGTTGAATGAATCTATATTTCAAAAGCAATTGTTCCTCTCTCTCTCTCGCTCTCCTCGGCTAAAATGCTTGAGACATTTCTATTGAATTTTGAATATAAGTAGAAGAGTTTAAGATAAAAACCAACACAACGGCTATTTACGAAAATTTACGACAACCTGCACATGTCTATCGGAATATTAAGAAAATCGAGAATTCTAACGCACTTGGGCACACCTTTGTCTCTTCCATTGCAAAATGCCGAAAACATTTGGCATGGAATTGATATTAAACGCTGTAACCAAATCCTTTTTGCAAACTTGTTTATTATTTATATCGTCTGCAGATGTAGCTTTCTGAATGTAAACACACTAGAAAATATCCAGCAAAAATGGATATGGGAGGATATTCGCATTCAAAGTGATTCAGCTCACTGATATCCCAGACAGCAGCTAAACGATTATGCTGTTTAAACCATTTTTAAGTAGTCCAATACTAGCGGAATCTAAACCGTCGGCCGTTTTTTGCGACACTGATCGATTTGCATAATCAGGTGGAGCGATTAAAGGGTTTTTTGGAGGCTTTTCTTATCAGTAGACGCTTCTATTATCAAAGCGAAGAATTGACCGAAGACTTGTACTTAATTTTTTTTACTCAAATCAAAGCTAAGTCATAAAATTTTGCAAAAACATTAGTTTGCTTTTTAATTTAAAAGAATTATTATTTCCGATGCAAATACTTGGGTGAATTCGATGCACATACCGAGCACAGGAGAAGAATATATGACTTGCATAAAAAATGCGCAAACGGAGAGCAAGCAAAAGCTAGAAGACAACTATGCTCTCTTCAAAGCTCACGCCTGAAATGCATTTTATAGCTTAATCTACTTTTCCTTTCTTACCAATAGTACTTTGATTAGGATTTAGTTAAGCGTATATTCTTTTGTAATCACTATGTGAAGATTCGTGTTTATTATCCATGCTCCAGACAATTTGTACTTATTCGCAAGGAATTTAAATTAGCATGTAAATTAGATAAGTTAATCAAAAATCAGAATCGCTTCATCCGTATTTGTTCTTTAAGTCTATCAACATAGAATTTGAAATTTGAAGATAAAGAGTGTGAATAACTGCTTGTCAACTAAGAAACTGACAGTGTGACTTCACCACATGCTTTTGTGTGATATTTCAGTTTTTATCGATCTTCGCATGTAAATATTTGTGTATTTCAAATGCGATAAAATGACAAACACTATGATTATTTGAAGAATTACACCAACTTGTAGTGTTTTCAAAGAAGGGCAGTCACCCACGAGGGACAATGTAAATGAAATGGAGATCGACATCTGATGTCATCTGGTAAATTGTTTGTTCATTATCATTATAAAAAAGGAATGAAGGGAGAAGAAGAAAACAGGTCCAAAGTTTTGCATAAGAACGAGTGTATTTTTGCCAGAGAGACGTATTTATATGTGTTTGATTTGACTGCACCCGGGTTTTTACATCTTCATTCTGAGCATTGCAACTTAATAACATGAAATATATCAAGTGCTGTGTTTTTTTATATTTCTTGGGTCTATTACCAAAATTATTGATAGAAAGTGTCATTGTTTTATATTAAAAACGATACCAAAGCTCAACTGAAATTCAATGAAATCCAACTGAAAGAAAAGAATGCCAGTTCTGAAGAAAAACCCTGAATTCGAATCCGAACTGAATGCAAAGATTTTTACTTTCGGTGGACTATTTGGTGGATCAGAACCAGATGTTGAATTTTATTGGCACCGAACATGATTTCGTATGAGTCAGATTACAAAGAAAAATACTTTTGTCAACTGCCGAAAATTAATTGTGAAATAAATGTGTGTCAAATTTTTTAATGCTTGGAATATTTTCTTTGAAATAATTTAATTTTGAGGCTTGTTAATAAATCCAAATTAACGAGCCACAAAATTAAGTTATTTCAATAAGAAAACGACATCATTGCAATTTTATCTACATCGAGAACAAGCGGCCCTCCTCAATATAATTTAAAGATTCTAAATGACAATTTGAAGCGATTGGTTTCCAGACTTCCCGAAACAAAAATCCATTTTAACGATTTTTAGGATTTTCGTAAAAAAAATTCTAAATGCTACAACCAAAATAACAGGGCAAAATTGCCGCGATCACCTCTCTTCTTCTCAATCACTCCATTAAAACCTTTTGGCTGAAGTTTATTCGGATACATTTTATTTGCCGATTTC
Organism: Obolodiplosis robiniae; assembly: GCA_028476595.1. Classification (NCBI taxonomy): domain Eukaryota; kingdom Metazoa; phylum Arthropoda; class Insecta; order Diptera; family Cecidomyiidae; genus Obolodiplosis; species Obolodiplosis robiniae. Next base: position 39,839,259 of record CM052016.1, read on the forward strand.
CACGAGTAAAAACAATAAAAACCAATTAGATATAATTGTCAAAAAACGAAGTACCTATTTAACGAAAGAAACATATAAACCACCTCTTTCTATCTCTCTCTCTCTCTCTCTCTCTCTCTCTCTCTCTTTCGAAGCATTCATATGAAATCGATGTTGAACATGGTTATGCGGCACGATTTCTGTCTCTGTCTCCGTGTCGTTATCGGTCTCTTTTCGATTTTTCTTCTTATCTGTTTATTCTAGCTGCTTGTGCCGCATTGAAATACACCGCATAAATCGAAATATGTGGCTGTTCGTACTTTGCCAGCATTTATTTGGATGTTTGAAAACTGTGCACTAACTTTTTTCCCACTACGTGCATAGAAAGCTCAAAACGGATATGAGATGAAGCATTTATTGAATACCATGAATGTAAATAAAACATGCCAATGAAAACTGAAAGCGCAAAGAAGAGAAAACCACTGGCATACAGATAGATTGACACTCGTAAATAATTTTTCTTCCTCTTTTGCTTTCCCACCTATCTCTGTTTGATGTGAGCATATAAGCCAGAGCAGCCACTCTCTTCCTGACTTTGTTTGTATCTCGCTTGTATTTCCTCTCATCATGGTTTTTGATGTGTGCAGTCGAAGGGTATTTGAATTTATGATTTTTTGTTCAGCCATCAAATGAATAAATAATTTTCATTTAAAAAGTGGAGTATTTTTTTAATATTTTGCACAAAACTGCCGCATATCGTCAAAAATTGTCGTCGAATATTTCGTCATTGAAAAAATACATATCAAACGCTTTCCAATTGATTCGACATTTTGCACTGAGAATTGCTGAAAATATGTGTAGCTGAATCCTGACTTCAAAATGAAAAGTTGTTTATTGTCAATGCCCAGCCACCAAGAAAAACTTTCGATTTTCTGTGTGTTCGTTGCTTCCATTTCCAATTCAACAAGTTATTGCTACAGTCATTGCCGAACAATATTGCCCAATGTTTTGCCATTATATGTAGCACCGAGAATCAGTTGATGCTAACATTGAAATCATTTCCATTTAAATTTGCATTGACAAAGTCAATGAACGCGTTCGATTTCAATTCATTTCCTGGCGATTTTCGAACGGCTTTTTGCACATTGAAATACAATTGATTGCTAAGTTTTACCGATGCTTTGAAATGTTTTTCCATTTGTTTTAATGCAACATGCTTAAAGAGATGTCAGTAAAACATGTCAATTCGCAGACGAATGAAGCCATTGAACGCTTCCTCTCGCTACTACCCATCCATCGCCGTCGATGGATGAATAAACGATCGCACATTTCGCACATTCAGCTATCATCAATTTACTTGATTATTTTGTTGGTCGTGAATTAGGAAAATTTCCTTGCACCAAACATAAAATAGTAATGTGTGGTTTGCCAGCACATTCAAATACAACAACAACAATAACAACAACAGCAACAACAACAACAACAACAGCAACAACAACATCAGCAGTAACTGACAAACAGTCAATGTGAGAAAGAGAAAAAGCTGCTTGCAGTGCAGTTGAAAGTGAACGCCAGTGATGGCAAACCGGTGAGAGCGTTCGCATCCGAAAAGTCAAACTTACAAACGACCAACTCAGTTCAAATTTTGCTGCCTTGTATCGTGTATATTTTAGACGCTATCGAAATACATGACGATGACTTCATTCGATCTTCCCGTTCGGGTATTTCTCTGTACCATATCTTAAAAAATATACGCGTTAAAAAAATCTATACATAAAAAAAATATTTGCTGTTTGGACGGGGTCATAAAGTTCATTTCACTGTGCTTATAATTTTTACCAGCCACAGCCAAAGTGAATTTTACCAGTACGCGCTTCCTCCTTCGCTTTCTCGGCGCGTACTTTGTCTGACACACCGAACAGAGGCAAAAAAAAGGTTTCGAACTTAGTTACAATAAAAATACCGAAATTATATGCCTGGATACAAACACGTACATAAATTGTGTACGTGCGACTAGTAATTCTTCCATAGTGCGCGCGCTCTGAATGAAACAACCATAAGCGCAATAAAAACAAGCAACTCACACTGCAATCACGAGAAATGGCAGTCAGCAATCGCCGTTTGCCCTTTTTACTCTACACTAGTAGTACATCCGCCTAATGTTACTTCAAATAACTTTTTTTCTGTTTTATTACCAAATTTAGAGGGACTTGAACGTTGTCGCGCTAGCCAAATTTACATATTTTATTCAGCTGGCAAATGGAACTAAATTACACATGTTGAGACGCACAATTATTTTATGTATCATTTAAACATTGAATTGAGTGATCAGATCAATGACACTCGGTGTGCTACACTTAAGCTTTCGAATGATTTTCATTGAGGGTATTTGGATTGTTTTGAGAGACTCAAGCTTTTTTTTTGCATTATTATTTGCCTACTTTTAATCGAAAATCTGATAAATAATAAAAACCTAATCAATAAATAATAAATTTATTTATTAAACTTTTCCACACATTTTCCGACAATCTACGAGTTCACTGATTATATTTATTTCTTATCGTATCATCATGTAACTTTGAGGTACTCCCTTATGAAATCTCCATAACCATTGTTGATGTTCACTTTGAATTATTACTTTAGTATTCAAAAAAAACACTACAAAAACTCGTGAAAATATAGATTCTTGTAGTGAAATAAAAGACAGCACTACTTTTTTTTCAAATCCCTACAAATGTTTTCTCAGAGTATCGAGAGTGAGAGACAATTTGAAGATTTTGCGTGAGAATGGTGATATTTGTTTCTAAAATGAACCTTATTACATTCAGCAATGAGATTAACATTTATTTGACATTTACGTTGAAACTTGAATTTTACACTGTTTCGTTGGAAGATCATAGCTGCCATATGAATATTTTCCATATCTCACCGTATGAACTATTTTTTTAGAGCATTACAAATCTTGAAGTGACGTTTAAACATATCGATAACATATAAAAAACCATAAATAAATATTTATTTGTGAGTGGAAAATAATATGCAGAGTTTTTGTTGCTTGTGAATTCAATTGGCCGAGCTTGTTTGTTTGGAGATTGGCTGTGTTTGTTTGCGATTTGTGGCATTCATGTAATCAGGACAGCAAAAAGCTTTCCTTTGCAACTGAATTTTGCTTTAGAAAGTTCTTTCATTTTAACTCATCATTTTTCTATAAAACCTTGCAAAAAATTGCGTTTGCGATTCTAATTTGATGGAAGTCTCTTTTGAGATTCATGAATTACAACTTCAATGTCGCTAATGTGATCATCTGTAGAAGGAGTAGGCGAAATTAAAAAAAGTCGTAGAAGAAACAACATCAAATTGCTCCAAATTAGGTAGTAATGAGGAAACTTTAAGTGTACATTTGCTTACGCTTGAACGCATTTTCGTAGCACAAATGCCATTGCATATGAGGTATCTCCAAAAAATGTGTTTGTACGCATATACCGCCACTTTTGGTTTCGAAAATCGTTGTACACGCAGTTGGTCCTGAATTTATTGAAAAAATGGTACACACGGAAGCCAAAAGCCAAATGAAGTCGAACGAAACACTGCTGTTGAGTTAGGTCCACTTGAATATCGTAGAAAATCATCGCTCGAAAATGTTTACTAGATAATTCCGATTTTCGGCGATATATAATTGATAGCTCATATTTCTTTGGATTGTACTTTTCATATCTATGGGTGAGATGTCAAGCGGACGATGCTTTGTATCTTCTCCTATGTAAAGGGGTAGTGAATGTCGTTGGACCGCGCCATCTCTACCTAAACGATTGTACTAAACGCTTCAACATTTCACACCTTCGCCGCCTTCCCCTTCTTCAAACAGCGAGTTTGAAGAAGGGGAAAAAGTGTTTACCATCCATAGACGAATGGTACAGAGGGCGCTGCTGTCAAGCTAAGTGTCAAAATTCAATTTTGCATCGTCCGCTTGTGAGATGTAGAGTGGTGTATAACTATGTTATTTTAAATGTACATGCACCACTCTAAATCTCACTCATAGATATGAGGGGCTCAGAGTAAAAATGTTACTTCAGATCTTACCTCCTGCTCTTACTTATAGACCGTCCTTTATCTATCACTCTTTAACATTTCCTGACTTCTCATCGATTGGGATTTAGTAAGTTTGAGCAAATATCATTCATTTTCTTGAATATAATCATTTCGTACGGCCAAGAATGATCTTGCTGAACGATTTCATTTAGTCTCTCAGATACAAATGAAAGGATGAGAATAATGATGCAACGTATTCTTGTTTTCAAATAAAGAATCCCAAAAATATTTACAATTTGAATGTCATAGAAAATTGTTCCGGTAAAAATGTCCCAACTTTTCAAATTTGATTTTTGCATCCATGATAATGATGAAAGATGAGTGATAGGTGTCTTCGGCAAATATATGAGGCCTATTAGGATCTATATATTTGGCACAGACAGTTATCACTTATCTCTTATCATTAATGCAAAAATCAAATTTAAAAAGTTAGGACATTTTTACTGAAACAATTTTCTATGACATTCAAATTGTACATTTTTTTGGGACACTTTATTTGAAAACAAGAATACGTTGCATTATTATTCTTGACATCAAAACGTAATTTGAGGCTGCCACAAACTGATTGCTCGTTCAATTTCAGCGTGCAATATCAAGCCAAACCAAAGTTTGTGGTGGCCTCAAATCACAATTTATAGCCAGGTGATTTTCCCATGATGATTCTCCATTGAATTTTGAAAAATATGGCGTTAACAATAATCTTTTTCATGAACTTTAATACAATGAGATTATTTGTTACTTATTATCTTGAGGTGGCATTACACTACGTTGCCATACAAATTTGGCTTTCATTTGATGATTATTGTTTACTTTTCGATGCAACAGCATTCTATGGCACATAATCATTGAGGAAAGTTCCAGCGTCTATAGAATTCGTTGGATATTTTTTTTCCCATTTTCACTTTTGCGTTGCTTCCCGCTCGAATATATTTACTTATGCCCGTGACGCATGCGTTCAGTTTTTCTGAGCTTGCACTGCGTCTCTCAGTCAACTGGCTTAGCAGCATATGTCGATGCTTTGATTGAAACCATTTAAATAAAATAAAAAAAAGCTTTATCAAAATTAATGGAAATAATTTGTTCTTTCAAATATCCATCTTCCAATGATTGGACAATTGCCTCGCATGAATCAGGGACAATTTTGGTGATAAATGGTTGAGATATACGGAACAAAAAAGTAGTTTTTTTTAAATATTTCTTTAGTAATTTTTTTACAATAACTTTCTGAACAGTTTTCTGAGATGTTCCACACTTTTGTATTGAAAATGCGATAGATATGTATAAATTATTATTATTATTAATATATTTGTACTAAATTTGAAAGAAAATAGATTATGAGTAAATTTTGGGGTGGGAAACAAAATTAATCACACCATTGGTTTACAATGGACATATTCATTCTGTTGAATTGTTTTATCATTTTCATCCGGAAATATCAAACACGCGCAACATCGAATAACTTGAAAAGTTGATAAGAATACTACATTTGAACATATCTGAATATAACGACAAGTTTACTGATAATAGAACATTGAAATATCAAAGAAATTATATATTAATTCTATCAAAGAATGTGAGCCGATGAATGTATGGCCGAATCGGTTACAGTGCAGTAAAAGTATTGCGATCGGTCCAAAAAATTCAATACGCCTGAAACGAGTTTTCTATGCGTTTTAAACATAAAAAAACGATTGCAACCATTCCCACAGAAATTTTTTGTCCGTGTGTGGTACGTTGTCCGTTGTCCGGAAAAATGTGTCAACATGATAATTCAAAAAATTAAGATTAGAATTGAACGAACGTGAAAGTACAAATTGGTCTTCATTAGGAATAGAGACCTATCAATTTTGAGCTCAATCGGTTCATGTCTTCGGGTAGCTCAAGTGGGGTCTATTCAATAAATGGGTTGTTTTTTCGATATAATTAAGAAATATTTGTTTCGGGACTATGTCTAATTCGCAATTTGATGAAACTTGAGGACGTTATTTTTTTTATTAAAACCAGTATTTCGATCGATACAGAATGTCCTGTCCGGAATACGCTTCACTTCATTTGAAGGGAATCAAAAATTGGCTTGATTCGTTTATAGGCTCAAAAAACGAACGGTTCTTTTGGGACGGAATCCATAAATTACCAAAAAGATGGGAAAAATTTGTAGTTGGCGATGGACAATACTTTGAATAACATGTTTTTCTTGGAAATTTTCAAAGCATTCTCCCAATATATGGTTTTTACATTGTTTAAACGTCACTTCAAGATTGTTAATGCTCTCAGACGAAAGTGAGAAGCAAGTAACAACAATCAGACCTTTACATTGTGAGAGCTGACGAGCATAAGCGCAAGTATCGTTTTCACAAGTATTCAAAAATTCCGACAAAAGCAGAAACTATATTAAACATATAGAAATAATACAGTCACGACTCACGATCCAGTGAGTGATGCAAATACATAGCGCATTATTTTCAGTTTTTGCAAATAAAAAGCGCATTAATTGCAAAAAATATACATACGAAGGAATCATTGGAATAAAACAAAAAAAAAAAACATACATAAGATTTTGTGTGCTTTGTTTTTCATTTGAATTTATTTTTTTCTTTGTTTGTGTGCGGTTTTTTGGTTCTAAATGTATGTTAGACTACGTGAATGTATTCCGATCGCATCTGTATCTGTGAGTCTCATATCCAGATATGAATGCGCACTACTTGTCATCGCAAGACATACTTAACAGTTGCATGCGTCAGTGTCGATATAAAGACTGGCGTTCGCTACTCGTAAGTCACATAAACACAATTTGTTTGTATTTGCATCGCGTTCGTTTAGTCATTAAATTCCGTCGATGACGCATGTAACTGTTGTGTGTGTCTTGCGACGGCAAACCGTGCGCATTCATTTTTGTGTTGGCATTACCTGCAAAAAAATATTGTTGTGATCCTCCTTTGGGTTGCTCTATTCTCAGCTGTCTATAAAGTGAACTGTTATAGCTACGCGATAATAATCTGTTATCACCACAACACTCTCACTTCTTTGGAATTCACATTGACATTTGATCATCAAATTGGCAGTGTTCTGTCTTAAAATACGTTGCATTTTGTGATTAACTATTTGGAGCTCAGTTTGTCAAATGCATGGTAAGATACAGATCGCACCTTGTTATGAGAAAGTATAAAATAGACAAAAAATGAAATAAAATCTGCTTATGAAATTAATAATATCTCATCTCATTTATTTTACAGAAAGCAACACAAGTTTGTGCAAAAAATTGTTTTGATTTTCTTCATTCGCCTTAATTCAAAAGAATTGCAGATAATAGGGTGAATTAAAATACTTCAATTATTGACTAAAATCGATTATATGCATTTTCTGGTGATGTTTGTTTGTAGATCTAAAATAACCGACGCAGCGGACACTTATTTCGGATTGTTTGATTTCCCAGACGAGATTTTAATTTCCATTTTCAGACATCTCAAAATGGAAGAACTGCTTATTCTTACACAAGTTTGCAAACGTTTCAATACTATTGCAAAAGATGCATTCGATGAGCATTTTTTTATAAGTGGACACCGTGATATTCATATCAGAAGATATTGTCCATATTTGAAAACTTTTGGACATAAAATTGTGTCATTGGAATTACACATGTTCCTGAACGGAGTGCCTAGAAACTTATTGAACCTAATTCAACGAAAATGTAAAGCTGTGAAGAGACTTTCGATGTCACGCATCAGTTGTTACGGTAAACCAGTCACAAGAATCATATCGCTGTTTCCCCAACTGACACACTTGAAATTGCAGTGTATTGTAACACGAGCACAATTTTTTGATGTAAATGAATTCTTGTTATACGGTAATCAATCATTTTTGTGTCAGCAGTACGAGAAGTGTAACTGCAAACGAGCACGCCAAGCGATAAAACAGCTACTGTTGGAGAAGTTTTGTTTCGACATAAGTGCTTCCAATTCAGAGGACGCAGATATGTCATAAATGAGAATGAGGATATGCACGCACAAAACATAAGGTCATAATTTTGTCATTCAATTCAACATTTCAAATGTTTGAGAAAAGTTTTATTTTTCAAATTTAATGTCAAGCAATTACTAGAACAGAAAACATTGAGAAAAAACAAATAATGACTATTAAAAAATGGCTTTTCTGTAAAATTCTTATTGAATAAATCGTTGACGATTAAAATGTTTGATCAATCAAGAATCACGTTTAATGCGTGCAATTTATCACGGTTGAGTTTGTTACATGCCTTTTCTTGTTATTTTTGCCACTTTTTCATGGTCCATGGAATCAAAATGACGCCAATAAAAAGAAGTTACATACAATCCGTGCATATGCGATTCATACTGTTCATCCAAAATGATTCGCATTATCGCAATTTTGAGAATAAATCACAGAAAATGTCAAGTCATTACGATGAGATCGAATTTCGAGTCATTACACATCATGTGATTTAAATTTAAATTTTAATATGAAAACGAATAAACATCTCAGTTCCTAATTTTTACTTCACCATTCTCTATTTTTGAATCGGTAATAACAATAGCGAATTAGTTCACTCTGATGTGAACTTTCAATTCATGCCAACGATAGATATGGTTCTACATTTATGTTATGTATACATTTCGTTAAAAAGTTATTGAGCATTCAAATTGATGAAAAAACACAGATTTTAAAATCACAAATACTTCATCCAATTTAATGACAAGATTTGGGAGGTAGTCTTAAATCTCATCAGAATGACTTGAAATTTTGTGTGCCTTTTTTTTCATAGAAAAATATTATTCTGAAAGTTCCAATAGGAAATCTGAAAATTAATAGGTTTCTATGCCTAATAAAGTTCAATTTTTTGAGTTATCGTTTAAACAAATTTTTGCGTAGAACGGACAACGTCAAAGAACCACTCAGGACAAAAAATTGCTCCGGGAATGGTTGCAATCGTTTTTTCTAGGTTCAAAACGCATAGAAAACTTATTCCGGGCATTTTGAATTGAAGATCGATCGCAATACTTTTACCACACACAGTGGTGTGGGCGGAAAAGTAACAATATCACCACAAAATTGATCGAGAAGTTTAAATTATCGATTGTCAAAAAATCAACGCGTTATTGGAAATGTTTTGGCATTGCTCCGGTAAAATGTCAGAAGAGTATTTCACTTAAAATGAGCAAAGAATCTCGAGCGAAATGCCAAATATTATGGATTTTCCCGCATTCACGAAAACTATTCTGGAAGCATTTTTATTTTTTTTCTGCTATCTTAAAGTGCGAATACATCCATAGATGTGTCAAAAATATACAGATATCAGAGTGAATGGCTGTCCTCGCGAAGAAAGTACAGTATATTCCAAATATAATAAAATACTCTTTAAAAACTAATTTTAAATAATGGAAGATTCTGGGATTTTTATTCAAATCAAAAGATCAAATGTTTTTTAATCATCCTTTTTTGAAATGTATTGCTTTAAAATTTAAATGAAGAATTTTAAAATAGAGTTATGCGATTTGGAATATGCGTTCCACATTAACGCTGTATGTTCTCATCTTATTAAATACTAGCTATGTTTTTTGAACTTATTTTTTGTTAATGTTTTTTTAAATTCAGACAGGAGCCTCGAATTTAACAATTTCATGATTATGCGACCAAATTATGCTGTGAATATATTTATTTCGTCTATTTTCTATATCTGATTAAGATGAATTTCATAGTTGCACTGGTTCAAAACTCCCCCGAAACGCTAAAGGAGCTCACAGGAACTGACTGTAGATCTATTTCAAAAATGTTAAGAGAATTGTTCCAAGATGACAAAATGAATGGATTTTTGTATAATTTTGTCATTTGTCATTTTATTTTGTGTTTGTTGGACGTTTTTATTTTTATCTGGACTGTGTTTATTTATGGAAACTTTGGATCATTACGGATCAGTACGGATGGATCAATAGGAATCTTGAAACTTTCGTTGAATGGGCTTATAAAAGATTTTCCCTAATAGCAGTGAAAACTACATACAAAAATCACGAATGGCTATATGAACTTGCTAATATATCAACAGTGTTAATTTATCACCAAAAAATAATGTTAACAAAATCAACCATGAAATATTAAATCAATTTCTTGAAGAAATAGTGCAATATAAATCGATTGATACAGTAACAGAGAAAAACTAAGCTGTATATGTTCAAATAGAATCTCTGAACTCTCAGACGCATCCTGAAAAGCCACCTCATGTATTGAAAATCAAAATTGGCGCACCTTTGATGATCCTTTCATTTCCTGAAGAGTTGTGATAAAAAACTTGACATCCAATTTGATTGAAGGGATAATAAAAAGGAGAAAATACTCATTCGTCAAATTCCAATGATTACACCGACTCATCAATTAAATTCATAGGACATCCATTTCCTGTACGTATTTTATCTGCAATAAGAATCAACAAAGCTCAAGGACAAACTCTAAAGTTTGCTGAAGTATCTTTGGAAACTCCATATTTTTTGCACTAACAGCTATATGTTGCCTGCTCCAGAGTAAGAACAACAAAAAATTTGATTATGAACACGGCAAATGGGAAAACACTTCATACAACGCAAGGGTAAAAAAGATTATAAATGATTTAGTTTACACAAAAATTAACTGTAACCCCCAATCAACCGATCTAAATATTCCATTCAGTTGTGATTGATATTTCGTATCCATTCCGTTGATGGTCGTGTCTATCAGCAGATAAACCAGGATGGACCATGATGAAGTCGCGATGAACCGTGATGGTCGTCATGTTCATATCCAGGCCGAGACCTTGCAAATGATACCAATATCGACCATACATTTGTAGAAATAACACCGTGATGGACAAATGCTTTCCAGCGATACCCGGCTCAACCGAACGGTTCACAAGATTTCCCCGAACATATATACAAACTTTCAATTTAAAATAATGAATATGAACCCCTCCGGTTTCATCACCAACATGATTGTTCTTACTTTCCTTCCTACTTGGCCGTAGCAAATAAATTAATGAATGTGTATCAGGTGCAGTACATTAACTGCATCGTCACATATATTTTATTTTAAATGCTTTCAGTTAAACTCAAAGTAGTAACTATCCACTTAATAAATTTTTCCATTAATGCACTGCTAAACATCACCAATTGTTTAACTATGTTGCCAAAAGTATGCCAGTAAAACCATCTTTATGGTTTCATTTATGTTCAATAATGATATCGTTCCAACAATTGTGTTGCACTGCGATATTGCCCAACTTGCCAAATAAAATTATGTTGTTCCCGAGTAAATCATGTTGATCATTCGCAAGAATTTCATGAAATCCACATTTTGTCACATCCATCGTGAAAACGCCCAAGCCGAAAATTCCAGTACATTTTTTTCATTGAATTTCGAATAATGGGCTTACGATTTGAAGCATATAAAAACATTCAATAAAATCATGTATATTAAAATGCCAACAGGTCAAATCAACAGGGAACGGGAACAATAATAAGCTTATTTCATAAAGCTGCTCCAAGTATAACAAAGTTTCAAGTTTCAGTACAGCTATGGCATCGGATGCCGTTGAATCGTCCAGCGAAAGTAAATAATTCATCATACTGAAGTTGTCATGAGCCGTGATATTTCTGGTTTCGGTCTGTTTTTTCTATGCATTCTGGGAGAGAGAGCTAGAAGTACAAACAATTCACTAGCCGCCGTCAACTTTTAAAATGGATCGTAACGGGTCGTTATGGACATGTCTGACTCTAATACTATTTAGATCAGAATTAAATGGGCAACATTATACTTTTATATATTAAATTTATACAATAAATAAAACAGATTTTTCTCCTTGCTTTTTGCATTTATTTCAAAAAATGACACAAGAAAATGTACGATTAATATTCATTTCATTTGGATGTCAAAAAATTATTATGTTTTTCATTGAGCATTTGAACAAGATTCAGATGCTACTCACGATGTATTTTTGATGAATAACAATATTTTGGCATAATTTCCCAAAAATGCAAATTCATGTTGCACCATATTTTAATTGATACGGAGTCGGGCATCCCACCTTACTTGCTCTTTCAATCCTAATGACGAGTGCAAAACGTGACGACATTATATTTACGCTACAACCTCTTTCATTCATTGTTTGTTGTCTTTTTTGGTGTGTGTGTGTGTGAATTTTTTTCGTATGTACGGCAGCGCTGCTCATTGTACGGAATATGGCATTCAAACTCGTACATGAAATGGCATGGGATGCCGTTGAATCGTCCAACCAAAGTAAATAATGCATCATACCGAAGTTGTCATGAGTCGTGATATTTCTGGTTTTGCTCTGTTTTTGCTTTACATTCTCGCATTCGTAAGAGTTGAAGAGAGCGAGAGAAAGCCAAAAATACACACACTATCGTTGTTACACATTGATGATTCTATCTGGCGTGCTTTTGTGTTGTTATCTTTACGAAGCGGGCGCGCGCTCTCTCATTCGTTTTCGAATGCGAAAATTTAAAATTCAATTCCGACAGGTGGTTTTCCGACAAGTGTTTTCAATGGAATTAATATTTTTATCTACCTCATGCTCTCTCTCTCTCTCTCTCTCTCTCTCACGATCACACTCACTAAATGAGCTGCACACTGAAATTCCGATGCCGTACTCATTTCACAATACCCATCGTACCTGTGCACAGTTAATATTCAATTCATTCACATGAGTGAGCGAGCCAAATTGAGAGAAAAAGAGAGCATTGGCAATGGCTGGCTTTGTCTTTTCCTACCGGAATTTTCATGAATTTCGTAGTTTCTCTTCGATCCTTGTTCATTAATATGTGTGTATTCTCAAGAAGCATTATCAAAACAATTCGTGACTTTAGTATTCGTTTGTATACGAAAGCACACAAAGCTATCGATACTAACGTTACGACAAGATATACGATCCAATAATGAACACGCACACATAAAAGGTAAGCACATCTCTTGTGCACTAACACACGTACATTCTTTCTTGCATTCTTCGTTGTAACGATTTGTGTCATTCAGTTTCTTAGTGGAACATAGCAGTCGCACCAGTTCACAAATGAATCGCCATAACGTTACCACTCCTTGATATTTTCCTCTAGAATTTGTCTACAATTTTTTTGCTATGTACTCACACAGCAATAGTGGCTGAATGTGAACACTCATTCGATTCGTTATAACTTAGAATGACGGAAGATTTTCTATTTGCCTGAATGATAGAAATATTCCATGAGAGCAGGAGAGAGAGAAAAACAAATGAGGCAAATGAATTTGCGGTGTTGCCTGGATGCCATTCAGAATCTTTGCAGTGCATGTTTTACACTTGAAACGCGATTCACTCTCAGCGCTGAGACGCTTGCAATGTTTCATTTTTCAACTCGAAAGCAATTTCAACAAGTCAAGACCTAACTTTTGGTCTGCTTCGCAAAGTCTGTCGAAATGATAATACTATGATATTTTCCTTTGTACGTTGTTCCTTTTTTTCTTCTGCTGAATGCAAACTATTCGAAGCTTCCTTCATATGTGACAAGCGCAAGATGTGACTTCTTATCGATCTCAAATACGAACATGTCAATTGAATACATTTCAAGCAGACTTAAAGTTTCATAAAGAAGAAAAAGAAGATGATGAAGGATCAATCTTACCATTCATTTTCAATACATTGTCTTCCTATTTAATCAAACGATAGCATATACACATTTAACTACAATTCAATCAAATGAATGTAGTCGCATTGGCGAGTGTAGCGTGTCTAATTTGAATTTCTGACCAATAAACGAACAATTTCGAATTAACTTTTTTAATGACGCTAGAACTTCTTGGGTATTTTTCAAGAAATATTGTCTTCTATTTCCAGTTCTATTATTAATTTTTTTTTTTATTTTTATCTATTAGAGGTTTCACATCATATTTGCGGCTGGTCATTGAATCAAAGTTTTAACTACTTTTACTCTTGAGTGCTCTACAGTTTGTGTCAGGAGAGGTGACAGCCACGAATCAAGCAAAACTAATCAAGTGGCATAGAATGAATCAATAGTTATCAGCTTCATATCGAAAAATTTAAAGCTTCTTAACGAAAAATTATGAAAGAGGGTCAACATTGTGACCGATCGAAGATTGCTGGCCGAATGGTTGCAATTTTGACAGCGACCAACTGTTTTCCCGAAGTCAAAAAGTCAAATATTTAGCATCCAACTAATTAATTGCAATGTATCGATTTGGACAATGAATTTTGTTACGCGGCCTGATAATGAGAAATCAAGCAGTTTTCATAATTTTTAGGCTTTTTCTAGATGAGCTTGAGCTGCCGTTCGGCCGTTAGTGCTATGATATGGGAAACAATTGTATATGTGTGTGTTCATAAAAAATGCTTTTTATTGCGTGCAAAATTTTAATCGATGATGACAAGATAACCACAATGGCTACTTTTTCCGCCATCACACCAATCTCTCTCCACACATCGCCATCATTAAAGTTTAACAAATAACATGTTTGCAAAACTTGGCGAGCGAAATCGTGGCGATTGCGATGAATCCGACAAAAACACACACAAACAGTGGCACTATAGATATTTGGTTAAACAGCCTAGTGTGGCGTTTGCCTGAGATATGTGACAATTCATTTTTTATAGACGATAAACGATCAATGATGAAAGTGGTTGAAACTGAAAACGACACAAAGTGATAACTTTATAGAAAAAGTTTTTTAATGTCCGAACAAAAGCATGCAAACGCAGCACTCTCGCTCGTTTGCTGCAAAAAAATATGTACAACGAATGGAAATCATATGCACACATAAAATACAGAAAAAAAGCATAACAATTTCGAATGAATAAACTTTGTTCGGGATATGAGAAAACGGTGGCAGGGAACGCAACACATAAAAAATCGATTGTTTTGTGAGTGTGTCTGGTTGAGGTATGATGAAGGCAATGAAATGGTTGGATATATATTCAAGAGCAACCAATTGGGTGCACATGTGTGAATGTGGGACTATGAGCTGGGCGCGCGCGCTCATGAACACTCTTTCGAGTGTTTGTGAAGTGCGCATTCAACAGCCAGAACGAGTGAATTGAATCTCATATATAGATTTAATAGAAATGATAGGCAGAGTGAGTTTATGATGAGAAAAATGATAGGAAGATGAAATATACCTCATGATGGTCAATGTAGTACATTGTACTATTTACCCATATCAAGATGCTTCCGATCGCTGATATTTCCGTCAGAACTTTTATGTCATCCTCGTGTGTGAGTATGGATGCTGTTGCCGTTCCTTTTTTTTCCATTCAATACCGGCATTTGTCGGGTGTGTGTGCCTGCTGCATCTGTGTGTGGACACGGTCCGATGGAAATTGTTCATTCACTTGTTTTTCCATGTTTATTGTTTGATTTATTCGTTGAAATGCGCTTACAGAAAATTCGGCATTTGTATTTTGTATTTTTTAATCTACGATTTTCATTGAACGCTTGCGATTTAACGATTCATCATTGGCATTGAGAGGGTACATGGTATTGAATGAAATAGCCATATATCGAACGTATATATCATATTCTTGATCTTTGCACAAAGTATTCGTCGAAGGAAATGATATTTGACAGCCAAATTTGAAAGGGAGCGAAAAGTGAATTTCGCTTCGATCTTGTCGAAAAATTCGCTCTCGATTCACAATAAATTCAATTCACGAAAAATATTTTATTTATCTCAAACAATAATATTAGATTAGTGCCGGTCGTTCAATTCGGTATTTGTTTTCAAAAAGTTCATTGCGCTGGCATGGTTGCCGAGTCTTATCCTCGGAAATGTACGACATTCACCAAATTGGCAGTGAAATGAACCATGCGAAATTGTCGATAAATTGTGACGTCACTTACAGGAATTCGCAGTCATAAATCAAAGCATCGTTTGTGTCGACAAGAACAACCTCACAAAAGTAAACATACAACATTCCGAGATTCGTTGATATTGAACGCAAACCCACTTAGATTTTATGATTGACCAAATAAAAGTGCATAAGATTTGAGAGCGGCAACCGTTTAAGCGCCCTTCGTTGGCAAATCCAGCACACCCCACTCTCTCTCTCTCTCGCTCGCTCGTGCAATATGTTTCCAAAAAGGTAGCACTTTTCATTGCGTTATTCCGTTTAAATTAGGTTCGTTTTCATGTTTTATGGTACATGCAAGAGCAAGAGAGAGAGAAAAAAAGAGTTGGGCACGATTGCCCGGTAAACAGACGGTCCATTGGACTGATTCTGATGATTTTTTTTTTCATCTTTCAAATGAATTATATGAATCAAGCCACGTATTTATTCTATTGATACAATTACCTTCACGAGAACCAACTTAGAATTCAATTTTATTTAATCGATTAAAAGGGAACTCTATTAAGAATTCGATTTCAATAACAAGCAAATCTTGAATTAGAAATCAATTTAATGCATTCAAGACTGAAATTACTCCTGTCGTCATGGCCAACATTTAAATCGGTAACAATCCTTTCGACGACAGCTCGTGCTTGCAAACTGTAATTTTGAATAATGGAAAATAATACAATGTTTTCGACAGCATTTTAATCAGAAATTGATAAGCAAAATGCGATACATTGAAATAATTTTCTTTTTTTTTTAAATAAGCTAATTTTGGGACGTCCCACGTTCAATGCGATGCATTTATCTTCGCATCAGCATTCATTACAATCAATCTAATCAAAGCATTCGGTTGGTTTAACTAAGCAAAAATGTTTGAAATTCAGAATGCTGTTTCACCACACAGTTTAATTAGATACAGAATTTGAGACCCATTCCAAATTGAAGACACCGTAAATATCGGCGCTTGAAATTTTCTCAAACAAACTTTGTTTCGTTTATGACATCCATGACATCGACGATAATTAATTTGTAATTTACGATTGTCAAAACGAATTATTATCGAAATTTTTGGCATGCAAAGTGTTTTTTTGTTGTCTCAGAATGCATGTAAACACTTTGAGAAATATCGAATGACGGGGCGCATAGTGATGCGTTGATGCGCTTTGTTTCGCTGTTTTCTCCTTAGATTTGATAGCATCAAACATAGGAAATTGAAATACTCAAGCAGCAGGATGTCGTATTATTGAATTATCGATTGAATACGATGCCCGTTGATTCAAGCAGTTGCAATCAACATATCTTCATCGGACCAACTCTCTATTCGACTTGGCAACAAGTGATGCACAAGACAACCTTGTAATGCAAACAACCATAAAATGTTCAAACTCAAACTGTCGCTGACAAAATTATTAACTCTCTCGGTTACTTCGATTCAAACAGAATATGTTGAGGCAGCTCAAACTGTAGATAATCCAAATGCAAAGAAAATGGGGGATCAAAGAAATGTGGGGTCGAACAAAAATCGTCATAAAAAACCCAAAAAGTGTACAAAAACAACCTTAAACCGGCTCGGAAAAATCGAAAACAGTCCTAAATTTCTAATAAAATCAGCTCCCAAAAATCTTACTAAATAAACCCTCAAAAATCGTAATGAAAAATCTCCAAAAAAACGTCAAAAAAATGAAGAAAAAAAATCAACTAAAACGATTCACAGAAACATCATTATTTTTCATTTCGATTTCAAATGTTCAATTAATAAAAAAGAAAAAAATCGTTTGTAAATTAGTTGAGTTGCGGATTCACGTTTATGATGCGTTTGTTAATTTACAACTGAAGTTGGGACAATTTACTTGAGATTAACCGGAAATATATGGATATTTATAGTTTTAGCGTATTTTGTCGTTGCGTACATACACAATGTTATTTTGCTTTTTTCATAAATATAACTTCCTGCCCTGTTGATAAATTTGCTGAAACGCCAAGCTTATTTTAAGAGCTGTTCTTGATTTCGTGTTCCCGCTTGGAACTCGTGTTTATACTTTATTGTTTATTTAAAATAATAATAGAAGACGGAAATCAATATCTCAAAATATGGTTAGCTTTTCGTCATTATCATAAGGAATGATACAACTTCCAAACTTGTTTTTTACCCGTACATAATAGGATCGTCAACTATAACTTAGCCACTAGTCAGTCAGTTGAATAATTTGGAACGTTTTTGACTTTAGCTACACTTGATTATATAGCTATCAACCATTTCGTTCGGAGTAATCATAGTTAACAAATCAAGAACGCCTCAAAATTTTCTACTAGTTGCACTCGGGATTGTTACTGATACCCCTGACAATACCTCTCCTCAAACATCCATATCCCCTCGCATTCAAATCATATTTAACCGAATCTAAATAGCATCTACGTGGTCTACCCCTACCTCTCGGCCCATCAGCTTCGGCGAACAGAATCCGTTTCGGTAATCGCTCCTCTCCCATGCGTTTAACATGACCAAACCATCTCAGTCTGGTTTTTCTTGCTTCCTCTCCTACCGAATCGACGTTTAAATCTCCTCGAATCGTCTCATTTCGGATCCTGTTTTCTCACTGATCGCAGCGCGAGACTCCCGAAACCATTCTCAACACTTTCATATCAGACACTTCCAAATCATGAATCAAATTCTCAGAATCAACCCAGCTCTCGCTACCATATAGAATAGTTGGTAAAAAGATTGACCCGTGAAACAACATCTTTGTTTCTGTACTCAATTCACATTTATTGAAAACGTGTGATCTAAGTTGCGCTACTACTTTATTTCCATTAACCCTACGCTGTTCAAACTCTTTATTAAACTTGCCATCTTCCGAAAAGATGCAACCCAAATATTTGAATTGGGAAACTTGTTCCAACAAGTTGCCATTCAGTGTGCAATGAATTCACTTTCGAGTTTTGCCCACATGCATAACTTGAGTTTTTGTGCCGCTAATGGTCATTCTGATGATCGTACAAGCCTCTTCCAAATCTTTGACACTATTTTCCAGCTCACCTTCAGAATTGCCAAACAGTACCAAATCATCTGCGTAAGCGAGTGCAGAGACAATATTGCCCCCCAAAGCTACTCTACCATTCACTCAAATCTCCATCCACTCTAACTGCTGCTTTATGAAATGAACGTCTGTTTAAAATAACTACGGTGTTAGTAGCCATTTTTTCGATGTGACAAAACCTCGATTAGAAATGAACGCGAACCCACATTTTGTACTTATTTATAAACGAGTTTTTCATTTTAAATATTTGAACATTTCAATTTAATTTAAAATGGAAATTAATGATGTTTCCATTAGTTTTTTTTTTTTTTTTTTTTTTCGTTGATGTTTTATCACGATTTTTCGGGGGATTTTGAAAAACTTTTTTGTCCACTTTGATTTAGGATAACTTTAAAATCTTAGTTCAATGTTCGGGAATATTCAGGACTGTTTTCGTTTTTTCGTATGATTTTAGGGTTTTTTAGTACATTTTTTTGGTTTTTATGACGATTTTTGTTTTACCCACAAAGATGACATTGATATTCTTTACAATACACAAAGTTGAAGTATTCTATTGAGGATTTCGTGTTTTGTCTCTTCTTAATACATTTTTCATTCCCATTGAATATTTCAACATTTGAATTCTAAATGAAACTATACTTCGATTGTATCACAGTTTTTCTTCATTTTATTCATTCATATAATAATTCAAATGCTGAACCGAGCAATTGCTGCCAAAGAATTTTCTTATTTTTTTGGGCTCCATTTGAATTTCCACAGAAAAAATGCACGTAGAAATCTTTTTGTAAACATATCGGATGATGCAAAAAAGTGAGTGACCATCTTGAGATTCATTCAAATTTCTTTATTTTGCAAAGAAATCTATGAAATATTGAATGGCATTTTTTTCGATTTATTCCTTTTCGACATGTTTTTGTCTGTTAAAGTGTTGAAAAAAAAACTTTATATGTAAGGACTTTGTCAAAAGGCGTTGCTCAGAACTCCATCGTTCATTTGACATTGATTGAAATTTGGAAAACCATTGGAAAATTCGGTGAAAATCAGAAAAATGGAAAATCTCGAACACAGTTAATATTTTTTTCGTTTTCTACGTCCAACCCTATCCTATAAATCGGGTTCAAAAAAATATATACATTTGAGGGTGAACAAGTTTATCAAATGCCATGTTTGTGTTTGTGCGTGCGAACGTTACCCAAGTTGAGGGGTAAAAAGAACAATTTTTCGGTGTGTTTACGAGTTTCTCGTTGCTTTGGACTGGACCCTAACTAACCAAAAAACTGATGCAATACTTGGAGCACCTGATGAATTTGTCGGGAGAGTGGGTGAGCCGGAAAAAGGCGTCAGCACGTTTTATAAACCAGTTTGTTTAATTTTTACTCAAATTCCAAAATAGAAGCTGTTGTGAAATGTGATTATTTAGTACTTCAAGTTCAGTTATCAAAAATTAGTTGTTAAGTTTAATCATCACAAATCGAATTCATTAGAATTCAAATTTCAATATTGCTCCAAGAATCTATAATTTCTTATTGAAAATGTATGATTTTGAGCTGTTGCTGTGGTTCGATGACGTTCCATTTTCAGCCTTTGATTCGTATTTATTTGGTGAATTTTGTGAGATTACGAAGTTTTCTTCTTGAGTTGCAGCTTTTCCGTTCATTTAGAAATAAATATAACATCTCTCCTATATTCTTTTTCTAAATACGATCGTCGCCCGAATGGGAGTTGTTGGTGCAGCCTGAAGGTGTGTTTAAAAAAAGTAATAAGCTTGGATAGAAATAATCAATGTCAATGTAAATGGTGGTACGTAAATTTTTTACTGTGTTTTCATATAGTTTTATTTTTTTTCCAGCTAGATTCAATGCGTCTATTTCGTGCACACACACACACACACACACACATACGTCGATGGTGCAAGAGAAAGAGTGAATACCGTCGTCAACGGCGAATGGAGAGAAAAAAAAGTATGTCATTATATATGCTTTCATTTGTATCTGGAGAAATGTAACCACAAGTTAATAAGAAGTGTTGTTTATTTGTCAACCACGACAACGATCGCATCATAAAATTGATCCAGTCAAATGGAATTGCGAATGCCAGGGTGTACACACGATGGCACATTTCGAGTCATCTTGGCGGAAACGCCATACACACAAACACACACTCAGCACTCTTTGTGTGATTTTCACCAAGACATAAAATAAATAGAGGTAAAAGAGAGTTTGAACGACACATAGTTTTAGAGATAGAGAGATGGAATCCGAATGTGGCGCGCCATGCTATAAAAATGTTTTATGTAGAAATGCCTGGGATATGTGTTCAATGTCATTTTTACACTTGTGTACGGATTGCAAATGCAACATTGATTTCTGTATTGTTGCGAGAGAGCTCAATCGTGTATTTTGGTGTTGGTGTGTAAATCATTAAATGGATCAAGGTATTGGAAACTTTTCTAAGCCACATATTATGGTGTGCTTGGGGGTTCGTGTGTGTTTTATTCCTTCATCATCATGTGAACACACATCCCAAGCATAATATTATACTATGTGCAGCACCAACAACATTGATCCAAAGTGTGATGATGTTGAACGCTTGACCTCTTTTATTATCATCCATATTATACATTGATCAAACAATACACATAAGTACATCACTAATTTATGGCGAGTGATAAGAAAGAAGCGGAAGAGCGCAAGAGAAGAGTAGTATTCTTCGCGCGCTTGCCTGCCCGCCCAAACCGAATTTGTCTTCGTTGGCCTCAGAAAAAAAAACAAACAAATTACAATTGGGTAATGGTTTTTAATATTGATAACGAACTTGTGTGATTCGAATGCCAAAATCCGCAATGTGTCACCACGGTTAATGGAATAAGAACGACACAGGTTGAGACAAGAAATAATCGCAATTTCATGTCAACAAAAATAATAATATATACAAACACAAACATACGGCATAGCTGAATTGATCTGATCCAAGATTAAAGTAGAATCATCATGGTGTTTTATCTGCCATCGATTGGCCACAAACTCTTCGATTTTGTTTCTTATTTCAAGTAGTTAATTCTTGATTTAGAAACTACTGCCACGAGCTCTGTCTGCAGCCATGTATAGGTTCGACTTTTCTGGCCATACGAATCGAACAAATAATGCTCATTTGCTAAAAAATAATAACATATACTTTGCACAGCAACAAAAGCAACAAAATCACACATTGGACACGCTTGCCACATTTTTGCGCTCCCATTTCTCTCCACCTTTCATATTTCTCAACAATATGCTTCGATGACTGTGTAAAAGCTATCATTTCAATGTGAAGAATGATGATGATGATATTGTGGTGCCTTCATGAGTTTTCATTCAATAGAATCGCACGACAACGAGATGTGCTCAACCAGATAAGATATAATTTACTCTTTGGATCTGTCGTTTTTTTCCCTCAGTATTCTTTTGGAATGTTGCGCGCTAGTGTATACATCAAACCGCTATTATTTTGATACCATAATTCTGATCGAAGTTGATCTTGTATATGTGTTTATTGAATGTTACTGGCGTTTCAATTTTTTTATTGCAATCACCAAACTCAATTTCTTCCCCCTTTTCCTGCGTTGACTATTTTCTTTTTTGTTGTAGTTTCGAAACTGTCGCTAAAAGCAATCTGCTCGATGAGGGCAACTAGAATGCTCTAAGTTAACCGAACTAAATTTGGAATGAATGGAAAAATGAAATGATCAAAATTATTAGCACCCACATATATACATGAGATAAGCCCAATAAATGCAATGGGCTCGATCTTTCAGCGTGCTTGTGTTTGATTGCGCACCATGCGTTGCCACACAAGCAATACGAAATAAGGCCCGTAAATTTCTACCTGGATTCGTTTTCCATCTGCTTGGGATTACTCAATGCTCAAACCGTACGGAAGAAAAATCATTTGACTTTTCGATACACATATATGTGGATATTGTTTGTTTTGAGAATAAAAGAAGAGCTCATGGAGCGTGATATCGATGCGCTTTCATAGTGAAATATTTGGAAATTCATTCTAACTGGTGATTCTAGACTTTTCCGAAAAAAATGGCAATATCACGGTGGCTCACAATAGGGCCACCCGAAAATCAACGATTTTCAAATGTTCAGATGTGGTCTAGGATGTGGTTTGGACAAAAGGTCACTTTTTTATTGCAGATTCCTTAAAAGTCTGTTTCAAGCACAGAATTGAGGAATGAAATGGAAATTGAAAGAGTATTTGGAAGAGAGTTTTCATTGACGGTTTGCTTAGTTCAATTCAAGATTCAAAATATTCGGAGGGATAAAAATTTTGTTGTATTTTGACTCATCCATTCGATGTAATCAGACTTCTGGTTTAACTGAGCTAAGAGCAAAGGATATAATTTTAATTTTTTTTAGATTTACTACTTTTTTTCAAATAAAGTGGATTCTGTAGCAAGGAAAAAACTAAGCTGTGCAACGTGACGACTACGCGTTCCACTACGTTTAGTAATTCACCAAATTTAGTAGTACACGTAATCATAACGTTGCACCGCCTAGGGAAAAAATATTTCTTAAAAAGTTAGTATTCTCTTCTATCGGAAGCCGTAGTAAGCATTTGACATTTATGGTGTAACTGATTTGTTTTCTACGACACTTTGTTTACAATTTATTGATATTTTAAATTCAGTTTAGAGATGGCGTAACATCTATTCTTTCTGAGTAGAATGTCTCTACTCTCTATATTTGTTTTTTTAGTCACATTTTTGATTAGAGAAAGATCTGTTCCCCGGAAGCGCATAGTATCGAGGAATGAATTTGTTTTTAAAAAAACATATTTTTTTTTATAAATCAACGAATACAGCTCCTTTGTGTCGTCTGTTTGAATGGGTTACGTTCATGTTTCAACTCTAACTCTTCTCCGGAATAAAGGAAAAAGTCGAATACTTTCGTTCGATCCTTATCCATGTTACTACTTAGGTCGTTCAAATTTATTGCTTCTAAAAATTATATGACTCAATACAAGTTTGATGTTTGGTTTGTAATAGGTTAGCCTCAGCTCTTTGTGATTTGCCTTTAATTCAATTCAATTTCGTCCTATTTCTTGATGCAAAAGTGTGTGTGTCTGGGATGCTGATGCATTGGCGCCATTTCAATTCTCAGGTGCAGACTTCTATTTGCCATTTCATTATTCTACATGCTATCAGCAAATTTGCTTCGATCGTATTGGCTCATAAAGTGGCTATGTGTTGTCTGCTATTCTCAAGCCCAGATAGTTTATTTTATGATGAAAATCTAGTACAATTGGAATTTTGTTCGTTGTTCGCTGAATGTCGATTTCCGCTTGAGTCTGTGATTTACCGAGGTAATGTGCTGACATCGACCATATGTTACGCGACACATTTGAAAAATTTAACCAATTACGTTCGCTAAATATTGAAATAGAACATTGAAACCAATTGCAATGGAATTCGCATTTCATTTGGACAAATATATTTCAGCTCTCTCTCTCTCTCTCTCTCTCTCTCTCTCTCTCTCTCTCTCTCTCTTTTGTTTTTCAAATGCTGTGTTGTGAATTCAAAATCATTTGAATCCATTTTTTCAAATTAAGTAATATTAATTTGTTTACAGTTCAAAAAAGTGGCGAAAAATGGCGCTCGACAAATGAGCATTAGGAAAATAAATCATTTGCCGTTTAATTAGTGGAGAAAAGTCTGAAGGAGAGTTTAAAAAATTAACAATTGTTTAATATACGGGCAGTCATTTGTAGCAAGCGATGAGCGCGAATGCGAATGCAAATGCCGACCACTGAGAAGTAATAAACCAAGGATCATTCAATAACCAATCTACAAAAAATTCCCTGGCGATGTGCAAAGCGACAAAGACGAGCCAAATATTGAACATCATCGTCGATGCCTGCGAGAGTGCAGCGATCGATAGCGGATTTCAGCTGGCACGGCATTCATTCTGCAGCTCAGCGCAAATAACAACAACAAATTACTTTTCGAGTCTAAACGATTCGTGTTTTATCTCTATTATCGCCTATCCGTACCATCAATGTCACTCACCACAACCAACCAAACACACGAAAAAAAAAAACACTCACGAGAGAATCACAGAACAACGCCATCAAACTGGCGTTAGCAGCGGGTGACAACAACCATTACCAATGTTCACCGGAACAAAGGCATCGAGGGTGAAAATGCGTTCGAATCTCATTTTCACGAGATGCGACTTTAACTGTATAATAAAAATTTTGAAAATGTAAAGAACGACGTGAATATCCATAGCACAAACCATGTACAATAAGAGCAAGAGCGTGAGTGATAGAGCGAATGAGAACAAAAATCATTCCCGTAAACAAACAAATAATTTGTTTAGTTACAATCGATAACGTTGAAATCTATTCTAAACAATGCTCTTTGAAAAATCCATTTTGCGTTCATTCGTTTAACAACCATTCATTTTTTGGGAGCGAAAAAACGCAACTTCGTCCGCCATCCACTAATCTGTTAAAAACGGAAAATATATTAAAATTTCGATTGGCGCTTCAAAAACATTTATTAGACATTTGTTATAAATGATTTTGTTTCCCCTCGCAGCTCGCGCATCATCGTTACTCCGCTCTGGAGCACATCGCGCAATTTTATCTTCACTCAACGCCATTCAACAGCGGAGACAAGCATTTTAACACAATGTTTCGTGTCGAATGGTATTCACCAACGCATTTCATTCTGTGAATGTTATACGAGCGGCTATTCGTTAATTATTTTTATGTAATGGATGCACACCAAAAGATTTAACGATTTCCTAAAAACATAGCAAACGAATGCTAATTTTCAAATAGCTTCACATTTTAACATGAACTTGTTAAGATTTTGCAAGTTTCACCAGCGAAAAACAGTTTTAATCATGTGATAACTTAAATCTGAAATATGTGTTTTCAGCGACAGTTTCAGCGAATTCGATGCTCTGTGTATCCATATCTGATAATAAATTGTAATTAAAACGGTTCGAATCAAATGTTAAGATTAGGAAACTACCGAACGTTTGTGAATTCATCATAATCAGTTATTGGAACCAAACCAAAACGAATATGTGGCTTCGGTCTCCGAACAAATCGGAGCATTGTATGCTTCCGATCATATAACAACACTGTGTCGTTTATTTCTATATCTGTTTTATAGACAATAATCGTTTGTGTTGTTGTTCAGATTTGCTCCGTTCAGATTTGAAGCTTAAGCAATGAAACCGTATTCAAAATAGTTTGAATGCGTGGACATCGGCTTTGAACTGTTTTTACGCATCACATTATTGCACGATAAAAATTGAGAAGGAAAGATTAATCGAATATTACTTTTCCGCACACACAAAATGTGAAGTAATGGTTTTACCTGCACATTTGAAACTTGTTTCCTTGCATCTTGATTATGCATATTATGGTAAATCCAAATTATTATAAGATCTGTCCCGTCGCTTGAAAACACCAAAAATGGTTTTCTTGCGGCTTATTGCCATGATAATTCGATAAAGGCTCGACCGGTTTATAAGCCACTGATACTCTGGTAGATTTAATAAATAAAATGCAACAAATCGAAACCCGCGGAAGAGTTAGGTCTCTGAGCAAAGACCACCTGTTTTTGGGAAGAGACGATCTACTGTGAAAATATTTGTGTGCGGAATGTCACAACATATCTTCACAATTGGGGTTCGTTTACTTTACAGTGTAAAGATGCTTTAAGTGCGATGCATTTTCAATGCATGATATTTGATTATTTTTGCACACACCTATGGTGGTGCTCTGTGACAGCCCGAATTGGTGGCGTGATTCAGACAAGCGCCCAATGAACAATTGGCAATCCAAACAGATTTGTCCAAACAAATTTTCCCAGACGCATAGGGTGCACCGAAATGATTACGAATGCAAATAAACGTATGGATATCCTATTCGGATACACCATCGAAAAAATGGCATTCAGAAATCACTCATTTTGCTTTTCATCTTTTGAATTACTTTACATAAAAATCATGGGGTTATTTACAATTAAATGACTTATGATATGTCGAAAGGGCTGACTAAGGATATGAAGAACTTGATGTGGGTTTGTATATACCTGAATCAAAATGAATCAGTACTGAAAAGAAATGCTGTCAAAACTGAACACTTATACACAATTTTTCATTTCGAAACTTCAATGCATTGAAACAGCTGTTGTGTGCATGTGCGGTTCACTTATGTCACATGGCAGCACCAAATTAGAGACAGAAAGATTATTACATGTCATTCGTAGAATGTATGAATATTGGCATTTCTTTCAGTACTGATTCAATTGTATTCTGGAATATATGAATGCCATAGAATAAAAGTACATCTTCATTCTGCTGCTAGTAAAAGCGAAGATCAAAAAGACATGTCATTGAAGCGGCACAAAATTTCAATTATTTTTCAAAGTAAAACATATGAAAATTGCAA
Source organism: Obolodiplosis robiniae (assembly GCA_028476595.1). Lineage (NCBI taxonomy): Eukaryota > Metazoa > Arthropoda > Insecta > Diptera > Cecidomyiidae > Obolodiplosis > Obolodiplosis robiniae. The sequence continues at coordinate 39,866,697 of CM052016.1, forward strand.
ACAGATTTCTAAGCCGGGATTACAACAACAATCTGCACCGATTTCATGCAGCAGCACAATTTTGTTTCGCTTCTAAAGCAACGCGTCTGAGTGTCGCTTGTACGTGAAGCAAAATAAAGATGTACTTTTGATCTGGGGCATTCATACACAAATCCACATCAAGTTCTTCGAATCGTAAGTCAGTCCTTTTAACATATTAGAAGTCATTTAGTTGTAAAAAGTCCCATGATAAAAACGCATCTATAACATTTTTTGAATGAAAGCGCATGTCATCCTTTAACTGCTTTTCTCAATTACAAGATCCGTGTATTTTCTATTCTTTTGAGCTCTTGCTTCTTCTTGGCCGAATATCTTCTTCTCGTTTTGATAGCTGCCTTGCATTTTTATAGCTTCCACTATCATTTGGCTTAATTTAAAAACCACATTTCGTTATATTTCAATAGCCAAACAAAAGCTCACATCTAAATGTATTTGCTTTGGAATTTAGAATGGTGTTGCCGCATCACCTCGTGGCAAATGGATTGAAATCAATGGAAAATTTTTCCATACATTACTGCTAATAGGCGGTGTGTGAATATGCATATATTTCAGGCGTTGTTTTCTTTTCATAAAATGAAAATGGAATAGCAAAATGCGTTATATGAACGCGATTGAATCGACTTGTAAGATATACCCACCTCATTCATCGCAAAAAAAGTTGAAAACTGCACGTACGCAATCGAACTAATCATTTACATAAACATCAATTTTAACTAAAATCATACCGAATCTAGGTTTGAACACGCCGTCATCGAGATGTGTGGAAAATTTGCGAATTCTTTGGCATTTTCACAATTCATTTCACAATCATTTTCTTAGTCACACGCACACGCTCCAATATTTCTAAATTCACCAAATAATGCTGATTAAATGAAAGCAAATTGACATTAAAATAAATTCGTAAACAGGAAGAAAAGGGGGAGCCAATAAAAAAATCCTTGAATAGGATGTTATCAATATCGAAGCAAGCACGTGCGCTTGCATACATTTATTTTTGCAATGGCACAGCGGGCGAAGTAACTTACACTCTTGCTTCTTACAATATATTCGCGGCTTTGAAAAGAAATGTATTTCTGAAATATGAAATTTTTGTTTTCAAATGTCGGGAATCCGATTGGAAGTTTCGAAGAGAAAATATGTTGGGCATTGAATATTTGTATGGAACGTAACATTAATCCTGCATCTGATCGATGCACATAACTTGCAAGTTTACCTCAAATCCATTAGACGTCAGCCAGTCAAGTCTATCGTCAATCAGCCATCCAACTGCCGTTCAGTTCAATGTGTAGTAAGCAATCGCTATTGCCCAAAATATAATCACAATTATTGTTTCCACACGTATGCACTTCTCGTCCTAAACCATTAGGCAAAGCGCAAGATTTTCACGTGTTTACCTTTTTATGACTTCGAATAAAAGCCAATTCACTGTGTTTCTTTCAATTTTTCCACATCGAACAGAAGTATTACAATTGCGACAGAGAGAGAAAGAGAGCAAAAGAGAGAGAGAGAGAGAGAAACGATGCGGTACTCGTGAAATGCAAAAAAGCCGCCATTTTAGTGGATTTCATCTGGTAATGAAACATATATTCATACCGCATTTGATTTTCGATTCTTTTTCATAGTTTTCGATGGCATATTTCATATGGCTTTTCTTCTATAATGGAATTTATGGAATAGGATACTTGGGCGATATATAGACAATATATAGACAAACCAATATTTTGCGTACCTATTTTGAAATCTTTGGATAATTTGAATGATTTAGGCGCTTTCCCAACGTGGATGATCGTTTTCTTTGCACATTTGTTGTGAAAAAAGCAGCCTTGGCAAATCATTGTCCATCATAGTCCGTGCGCTGGCTTACGCCTAATAAATGCCTAGGCCACACGTGAGCTAGTGAATATATCGTTCTCATTTTCGCACGTACGAGAATAAAAAAAGAATGGAAAATGAGGTAAACTGGCAGCTTCGTATCCATAAAAAAAACATAGCAAAAGTATCAGACTCTCAGCAAATGTTAGATAATTAAAAAATTAATTTGGAAATTTATTTGTAAATTTTCCACCGCTTAAAATTGAGCAAATAAATTTTGTGTTAATTTGGAATTTTCCATTTGGAATAAGTGAATCTGATATTGTTCAATCAGATCGAAATTCCAACTTGGATAAGCACAAAGACTTGCAAATTCAAGTAAAGGTATTGTAATTAGAGTGTTTAAATAAAATGGTTGGTTTTGTTGTTTGATTTAATGTTTTCATTGGATGTTATTGCTTTCATTACAATGTCGTTTTCGTATCATTCTTTTCTCCTTAATCTATCTTTGTCTGAAAATACCCAGAGGCGTCGTAATTGCTCCGTTCTCCAAGTCGTGCATGTTTTGTGGTCTATGTATTTATTTTTAAGGGGACTTAAACTAGCAAAAAAAATCGTGGCGTATTTTTGTCTCTCCCGAACAATGAAGAAGTCAGAATATCTATCTTCGCGCGGTTTCAGATAGATCATTACGATTCGAGCCTATCTTCCTACCATTTCCGTTCCATAAATTAGCGATTTTATTGTTAACGAAAATTTCAATAAGCATCAACATGTGCCCAAAAATATGCATTCCGTCGCTAATGGCGATATGCGCCAAACATCCACCGTTCAAATGCTTTTACACCGTACACCAAACATCAATTTACATGTTTAGTCACATAAAACAAGACGCTTTCGCAAAGCGCGCGAGCGCAACGCTTGTACTGACTACAATGAAAATCAAAGTCAAAATGGAAACCAACGGATGGAAACGTATGTATGCAATCAGACTTTGATATTAAGTAAATGAAGATGAGCAATGAAATAAGATATTTTGGAAACAGCAAGAGAGAGAGAGAGAGAGAGAGAGAGAGAGGGAGCAGCACACGGGCTTTTCTTTGTATCTTGTAAAATTTGTTTTCTTGCTAGCAACTTCCCGAAATGAGCACGATGCGCACAAACATAGGTAAACAAAAAAATTAATTTCCCTTCGTTTATTACACCTCCATAATGTCGGGACGGTAATAAGAATAATTTGCGGCGTGTATTGGAACGCGCCACACACTTTTTTGCTTGCAATACGGAAACGAAACAATCATTTCGAAGCTGAAAAAGAATCTCTCAAAATTATGAGCAGTATTTTGAACAGCAGTTTATTCGAGACGGTATTTCGAATGATTGAGCCAAAACGTTTGGTCGGTTCGCCCCATTCATGAAATCTAACGAAAGCAATTCATTCGAATGATGATTGTTCAAAATGATTATCTGTTTTTGTTCGTTGAAATCAATCCGCTAACGCTAATAAATAAACATAAAGCAGTGAATAGAGATTCGAGATTTAAAATGTGTTTGACGTGGCTGCAATCTGATTTGAAATTCACTCTGGTCATGCCATATATATCTGTGGCGCTATTGACAGGGTGCAAAAGAAAAAGTGAGTCCATCATAATTATTTCATGCAATGTTCTGTGAATTCGGTCGCTCGCTGCTAATGTTATTTACCAAATACTGTTTGTTAAATGCTCTTTATTGTTTGACGAAGTGAAATTGTTTGATCGAAACGGTCGAGCGAGGAGCAAAAAGGCAAGAAATAGGGAGAGGCAGAACGAAAGAGCATTTCAAGTTGCAACATCAGCTACACCATATCTTTCATCAGATAAATACAAGTAAAGTAAATATCAAACAAAAGGCGAACACTGCGATTCATTGTGTACGAATTGCGGTTGAATAAAATTGGTATTTTTCAAGCAAGTTCTGAGCACTCAGCAGCACAATACAAGTAGATCATGGCAACACCGACAGCAATGAACCAAATTTTATTCATGCGCTAGATATTTTAATCTATTTGGGCGCATATAAATTATTCCTTGGTTAATTATATATTAACCACTACCGCTATTATACAGTCTTCACTTGCTGTTATATCTCCTCACTTGTCGGATTGTTGTTGTGCATCGGGGCCATGAGCAAATACCATCTTGTAGATGGATATTCAGTTTCTCTCATCAAACGCCATCACTCCGCTCATCCCTGCCGCGCTTATCCGAACAACCACATTTTGCACTCTCATTTCAAATGGCCAAGATGGTTTTACGCACACACAACATAGCAAGACGGGAGCATCTTCGCAAACAAACCGAATATAAATATTACACATATAGAAGACGGTACACTGCAGTGTCGACCATTTACTAGTTGGCAGTCAGATAAAATGGTGTCCATTGCCAAACAATATCTTTGGGTTTTCGCTTTTCCTGAATAAACAATGCAGAACACCTTTATTGTAAAGTGTACAGTGCACACTCACATACTCTGCAACGAACAGCCGCTCGCGTGTGCACGATAGATGCGCCAGCCGGCTTAGACACGAAAAAAAGGCGCCGAGAGATATTCATTATTTGCCGTGTGCCAAGAGATATGAAGACTTGTCTATTGGATTCATGACTCGCACGAGATTTCTGACTTTAAACAACAACAACAACAACAACAACAACAACAACAATGACAAAAACTACAGAAAACAAACGCTTGATTAAACCGAATGAGAAAAATGGAAATAAAAATGAAAATGAATACAAAAAAAGTGGTGGCATCAACACCTATCAACCAATATCCAAGCGAAAGTACGCATCGAAATAACAATGGTGGAAAATGTAAGAATGCTGCCAAAAATCGCATGCTTTCTTTCACAAAAGTGTACAGTTGGTTTGGCACGTTGTTTCTCGATGAAGTAAAATCACGGGCGCGGGCAAAAAATATCGCCAACAACTGTGTATCGAAAGCGAATGTTATTCGCTGATCATAAACAAATCGAGAGCTCACATAACGAAAAGTGTCGCAATTTTTGGCTGAACAAAGAAAAGCCGAAAACCGTGTGCCATGAAATGCTCAATATTTTAATAGATTTTTCAAGATGTATTCGGCTAGTATGTTGCTACTTCTTTCTGCTCATTTACCTTGTTTACCTCATCCGTTCAATGTAGATTCTTCTCACCCCACCTCGAAAATAATTCGCCAACTCGGTTAAAAAATTTTCATGTCCGTACTTTTTAAATATTCCGTTGTATTTTTTTAATTCACGTGAATTTGTTGAACTCATTTTCAGGGATATTTCAAAAATGCAAAGTTAAATAGGTAGACTGTTTGATGGTTGTCTTTGTTTTATTTTTCGTTGATTCATCTGTAGGATCTCCATGCCACGCTTGCTTTAAATATATTTGTCAACTTTTACTTAATGGAACGCAATACGACGCCTCTATCATTCAGAGGTTTTCTTGTGTACTTTTTCAATGTACGTTTTTCTATGAGATTTTTTGTATTCAATCGAGATATAATTTATGGTTTTTATTTGCGAAATCCTCAATATAACAATATATTTCATTAATATTTTGTTTAGCGCGAGGATAGCTTAAAATTGTGTAAGGAGATGAGGAAAGAGAAAATGCAAAATACATGCAAATATAGATAATAGACAGAGAATCGGACAAACAAAGAGGAATACTGAATAAAACAAAAAAATAGAAAAGATATTGTATTATAAATAGAGAAAGAGGCAGAGAGCCAAACCAAACCGAACCGAATATTTGGTTTAAGTGTGTTAACAAACCAAACCGTTTGGAACGTTCCGAGAAATGGTTTGTGTGGAATACAGAATCATTTATTCTTACGTGTATTACTATACATCACTAAAACATCGGAAATATATTTTACAGTATCGCTATTTCGCACAATTTCTCATAAAAACCATTCTCAGAACGTTCCGCTTGATACGGTTTGCTCCGATGAACACTGAGCGAAGCAGTGAAACCGTTTCTAAATCGGTTTGTGTGAAAACCGTCGAACCGATTTCAGTCCCTGGATAGAGGTAGAGACAGGGTCCAATGAGAACAAATGTGATCGAATGCATGTCAAAGAACAGAGTACTTGGATTTTCTTATGCATAAAAATTTGCAATTTAAATGTCTTTGCTTAGCAGAATTTCCCAAACGAAAATTTAATTTGATTGGCCTAGCACTTGCCTCCATTTAAAAACAGTTTAATGGTGAAAGATGCTTTAAGTTAAAATAAAATGTTGAACTTTTCTTGTAAATTCAATGGATGCTATTGATGTGATTGGGTTCTAATTGAGATAATCGAATCTCAATCGAAAAATAATCAAAGCTTTGTGCTTCCTCGTATGAAAATAAAGTTAGCGTACTGCGCTGATTGTTGTCAATGTTTGTGCGAGACGTTTTTATTAATAAAATATTGGGCTGCTTTGTTTCCGAAACTGTAGCGTGCTTCGGAAAGTAGTCGGCCCCGAACTTGCACTCATGAGTTTTATGATGTTCAATAGAATTCAAATGTAAGACTCCCGCCAGTAAAAACACTCTTTTCATACTGCATTGGCCTCATCACAAGCAAGCATCTAGTTTCATGAATGTGCAACTAACACATATATTACACACATAGAAATAATGTTTAGATTTACAGTAGTATTTGTTTTTATCTTTGAATCCATGCGCTGAGCTTTGCTCACCATTACAAATATTCATTTTCGATCGAGAAATTGAAATCCTAATTGGCAACTATAGTGTATTTGAGAAAACATAACCAAATTTTTTTGGTCAATGAAAAAAACTGGTGCACAACAATGGTAAATATTTGACAATAGAAACAACTACTTTTGTAAATCTGACTGTTAATGTGTAAGTTTGGATAGCCTTGTGATAAATAAATCAAAATAACTCGCTTACTTTTTGTTTTGTTGAAAAAAGAGTCAAATTCTGTTATGACCAGTCGACCAGATTTGGATATTTTGAATGAAAATGGACATCAGATTTAATTGATTTGTGGTTTCTATTTTTTTCTCGAGATAACCATAGTTAGACGAAACAGCGCCAAAGCGCCCCAAATTAACCGAATGGCTACTTTATCAAAATATATCTACACGGAAACCCTTTGCCCATAGCTGCCACACACAAATAAGCTTAAATGGGTCTATATTAAAGATCGGCATCGGTTAACCGAACCGATTTTTTCGATATTAAGTCGGGTATTCTTGTATTTTCAATTGTTGGTTTCGGGTTGGTCTTGGGTCGCTTATCTCGCTGTTGGATCGGGTTGGGCCGTGAAAAGAAGCAAAAAAGAACATTTAACGAAGTGTGATGTGTTTCTATTAATATTTGAAATCATTTAAAAATTAGAGAAAACTATTTAAGTTAAATATTTGTGAATATCGGGTCGGGTTTGTGTGAAACAAAATAGGATCGGGTATTCAAAATCTGTCAAGATAGGATTCGGTTCGAGTTGTTTATTTTTCGGATCGGTTCGGGGCTATTTTAAGTTTGAAAAATTGAATTCGGGTCGGGTTAAGTTGTAAGGTCTTTATTGTGTATTAAGAAAAAAATTCTAGACAATATCGCAAGGGTGAAATTACTTTTGCAATTAGTTCAACTGCATTCATACCAACGATCTCTTCTCAATTGCTTCAATATGAAAAATTACTTCAGTATGAAAACTAGTTGCAGATTGTGAAGTAACTGTTGCAGAAAACTAGCTGCAAATGCATTTGCAATGTTCTGAAAGTAATTGAACTATTTGGAAAGGAAGTGTGGAAGAGTGATTTCCCCCTCGTAATATCGTTGCAAATTGAAATGATTTGACAGTCACTGACAGCCGATAACAAGTGAAACAACTGCACAACATTCTAAGCAGCATATTTAAAAGCGTGTTGACGAGGAACTTGAAGATGAAGTGTTTGTGGTGTCGCTAGAAGGTAGCAATCAGTTCTGAAATGTTTATTTATCTATTGATCTGTTCAGTCACAAATTGTAGCAAACAATACAAATTCTAACACGAAACTAAGTTTCTAGTCAAGATGCAAACATTTTTGTGATTTGCACTGGGTCGTTAACCTAATTTGAAAGGCTGAATCTACGATTTGGGTAAGGAAGTTTCACTTGAAAGCTGAAACCAAAAAGATAAATCAGTGTGTGTGTGTGTGTGTCCCCAATTTGATTCTATAAGCGACAATCGTGTATTTCCGTCAATCGATATTGCTTCAAAGAGAGGCTAATCGAATCATCAACTATAAAATGCCATCAAATGATTAAGAATTGCCGATAAAATTGGAAACATGACATTAATATACCTATAATTATATCTTAAACTTAATATCGCCTCGGTTTGGAATTTGATGGTGCTTTAATAATGCGTGCAATTTGAATGTAGATTCGAGAATAATGTTGAATTGAGATCACTTCGAAGGTAATTGAAAATGTTCATCGACTAAAATATTAGCATGACAATGTGCGCATTGTGCATGCTGTGTGTGTACGAAACGGTCCACAGTATAAATTGTTTATGAATATTTGTAAATATCCGTTTCGTTCACAGTATTATATTAGTTATGCTCAATTTTTCCCTAGCCCAATCGAATTGAGATGTTATCGAACTAAAAGCAGCCGGACAAGCTGAAAATATACGAGATAAATGTGAAGAAGTAGAGAGATATCAATAAACTGTAAGAGATATTCAATTGAATTTGATAATTTCATGTCGATGTTGAGGTTCCAAGCAACTTTAAGCTCAAAAATGCTTCAGTTGATCCAGAAAGTGGATGTTTCCTCAATACAAAAATTATTCTTCATAAAATATATGTGTCAAGTGAAAGTGTTCACTTTGCCAACTATTCCGTTCCCCACGTTTGCTATTTTTCCTTGGAAACTTTAGCGAGGCAAACTAAATTATTCATATTTCTTCTAGATATTTAAACATACGAAATAACAGAGCGAATGGTGATGGTGCGTGAGGGGGGGCCGCAAATTCGATACGATAGTAATAGAAAAGGGTATTGAAACATATCACTCATATCGGCATCAAACGCTTCACATGTTTCGGTATCCGATTATATCGTTCACTGTGTAGATTCGTAACTACAAGTGATTTTTTGACGTCACCGTTTTTGTTTTCGATCAGATCAATAAAGTGGTTGAGATGTTTATTTAACAATACATTCTCTTCTTTCATTCAACAAATATTTCAACGCTAAGCACTATTCAATACATTTGATAACCAAAAGTATTTCACAAAATAGACGAGAGTCGAAGAAAAAACACGAAACAAAATCGACTAAGCGCTTGCATAAAGTGCAAGCATTAGCGACACACTCACTCACTTACCCACTCTTTCACACACACACACACACAACTAATCGGAATGGAATAAATGTGCTAGTTGGGTTGAGCAATGCCTTAAGCAAAAGCTGACATATTCGTGTGCATTGGGCTGTAGCCCAGTTGATACAGATACCGTTCCGGTTGTAAGCGCACAATCACTTTTCTAATGCCGAGAACGAACAAGAGAAATAGTTGAGCGAGCGAGAGAGCAATTGAAACAAGAAGAAAGGTGTGAAAAAAAATACAACGCTATCAGCAGAAGGGACAAGATAGCGGGTGTAATACACACACAAACACACATAAAATCGAAGTGCAAAAGATGGAGATGAGGACGGAAAAACTACCACATTACATTGTGTATCCCATATCCATTTCACCGAAAATTTATAAATATTCGATTATTTCTCGCCCTCTCCTTCTCTCTTCTCTCATTCTCCCTCTCTCTCTTCCTTTTTCATTTTATTTTATTTTATTATTATTTTTTTGCTGTTTCTTTTCGCTCTTTCGAAAGTGTTTGCAAACATCATTGCCATTTACCTTCTGATGTGCCACAACAAATTTTATATGTAGTATGTAGTATGCGCTATTAACATTTACATTTCGAAGCTCTTTTCCTAATTGAATATCGACTCGAAGAATATCGAACATTTGATACACTTCATTCTTCTTTAATATTTTTTTTTTCATCTCTCGGTCGTGTCTTCTTTTTTTGCGGTTATTTCAATGATTTTGTGTACGATGAGTGCTGCTTTTTTACATCCCACCGAAATTGACCGTAAAAAGACATTCGCGCAACAATAAAAAGCCGAATCTACGAGTGATGATAATATGTACGAAGTGGGATCGACGGCCGAGCGAAAAAAAGCGAAAAAATAAAGAGTAAATGAGAGAGAGTGAGAAAGTGAGAGAATGCGATCATGAAAAAGACATTAAATTGAAGCGATGCTTCGTTTGGAATTATTCAGTGCGGTTCACTTTATTCACCCATAAAAATTGTCTTTATTCGAAATAAATATACTGACATAAGGTGCCATATGAAAATGCCCTAATAACGGTAATGAACCGTCATGTGCAACATTGCACAAGTCTCGAGCAAGAGAGAGAGCTAACAATCTTTCGATTTTGTATGAAATTCGAAGGCTCGACATCGTTAAACATGTGTGCGGTCAATCAATGTTCCAAAAAGTGGCGTCCCAACAACAAATCAATGACAGAAAGACTATTGAAACTCATTACGACGACTTGCAAATTTCAAGTTTCGCCACAAATTAACTTGAACCGAATTTGAAATCATGCGGCCTTTTTTCGTGTGTCAATTCAATTGTTTTTTTTTGAGGATGCTCATGCACAGTGATAGATATATGATTGTTATGTTGCCTTTGTGCACAAACTCGAGCTGCTACGTTCGATATCCTTCGTTTTCCAATGAGTTTTTGAATAAAATAAAGGGCATTCCCGGAAGTAAATTTTATTCAAATTCATTTGAAATGAATTTTCAGTGAGGATTTTTGGGTCTCGGTTCGCAGGTGGCGGCCGTTTGACATGATTTACTACAGAATTTATAATAACTCGTAAAAATACTTGTTTTTTTCCTCAATAATTCCGGAATGCTAATCTCTCGACTCTCGAATTCGAATAAATGGTTCAAAATTGGTTTTCCAATATATTCATTTATTGCGGGTGCTGACGATGACTGGTGTAGTCTATGACATTCGACGAGTCGAAGAACTTTGCTGGCGTTGAAATGAAATGCACAGATGAAGCATCGAAGGTAAATTGATCCAAGCTGATTTCCATCCATTTCATCGCGACGTGGAACATTTTACCTGTGGAAAAATCTTCGGACAATTTACAATATTGCATATAGTTTTGGTGTGCGTTTTTTTACCTGGGCGCATATTCGAAGGGAGAGAGCGAGCGTTAGCATCAATATGAAACGCGCGTGACATTGCATTTGGCCATTTCTCCATGCTGCTTCGTTTGGCGCAACGGCGCGGAGATCGACTTTTCTCAGACTTTGACCGTATGTCAGTTAGTATTGTGAGAGAGAGTGAGAGAGAGAGAGAGAGAAAGTGGCAGTGAATGTGTGCGATGTGACGTGTGTATTAGTCACCTTATTCGTTAGCCTGCTTGTGCTTGTATAGATTTTATGCATTACTCACCGCGCTAAAAGTTATGACAAAAGAAGCATTAAGGTATTTACGATGCTACGGCACGGTGGCTGTAAATAAAATATCAATGCGTCACACAATGTTTGGTGTACACACCACTATGCACAGCATCCGGCAGCCATAGCCGCTTGATGCAAGCCACCCGTATTTCCTGACGCACAAAATATTTTGTTGGCTATCGTCAAAAATCCAACCATTTTAATTGGATTTATTTTGAATATTTCATAGTTGAATTGGCACAAATTTTTATTTAGTTGGCCGCTTGCTTTTTGTGGTCGGCCGCATTTCTCAGCCACTCAAATATAAATTATATAAAGAGCACGTAATTCGCGAGTTCGTTATCCGATATGGAATTCACCCCGTTTGCATCGGTCGCACTGCCATTTCATCTCTCGCTCATTGACGGTGGATGTAAACGCAAACAAGCACACAAGCATCGTCCCGTGCAACACATTCAACTCCCACTCAATTTTCAAGCGCCAGTCGTCTATTCACCCCATATTTTGTTGCTCCCACCAACCGAACTCACCGCTTTCGACTATCAGACAAGCGTGTATAAAAACGTTGGCATCATGAATTTTCATCTAAAGTCGATTCTGTGCCGCTCTCAACGGCACACGAGAACGATTTTCTAGTGTTTTTCACGAATTCTTCTATTTTTGTCTACTTTTAATGGTTTCATATTTTCTTTTAGTCGAACCACACATTCATAAGTTCTTTTATATTTTCATTTTGATTCCAACGCTGAATTTTTCGCTCCAGATTTTTTTTGAGTTTTTCATTCTTTTTTCAATTCAATTGTGATCGGGTCGATAGAAGAAATAATTAAACAACAAACAAATTCAACGATTTTAGTAAAATGATAAATTCGAAGTATTTTTGAGCCGCGATACAGTTCTGTTGTCACGTAAAAATTCAAGTGTTTATTCTCAATGTAGTGAAACTAGTTAGTTTTTTTCTTAGTCTTAAATTGCAACGAATTTTCGAAATATCGCACCAAATCTCAATAAAAGTAATAAATCTGAAAATTTCAATGTATATTTTAAACTCGTTCGTAATTCCTGCAGCTGTAAACAAACACAACATAAATATATTTTATTTTTTCTAGTTTTCAAATCTCTAAAATTCCAGAAGTCAAGTTCAACCTAACAACTTTTAAAACAAACTGATACTACGGTTTCATTTTAACTTTTCTTCTGTACAATAAATCAACTTATAATAACTGGAAAATTAAACTTTGAAAATAACAATTGAATTAAAACTTGCAAATTAACCGAATGTCAGAATAATCAAATGAGCCAAATGTTAACGTATTTTATTGAACGAACAATTTTATAAAAACTGCTCAAAATAACCCTAAATAAAAAAAAACATGTTCTTCATGAACTCTCGGTACTAAAAAAAACAAAGAGAAGAGAGAAGATAAGACGACTTGGAGAAACGGACCTTTTTTTGATTATAAAGTCAAACGGTGGAAATGCGAAAGCTAACACACAATTGCTGGAGCTAAATAATTTGCGAGACGGGTAAGTGTTCACGCTATGTCATAATTCATCTTTCAAATACATACAAACACAAGCTCACTCGCTCAATCAGAAGATACGAAAACGCAAGCAGAACATAAATTGGAAGAGAGTAATGAAGCAAATGTTTGGTGTGACATTCGATGCGCTTCTCTCTGTTTTTTTCCTCCCTTCTTCTTGTGTTGTTGTCTCGGAACGCAAAAAATCGAATAAAATGTGATAGGTGTAGTAGGTTGAGGGCGACGGGGACGGTGGTGCACGAGAGGATGGATAAAGAAACAGAGGCAGTATCCATTAATTTCAATTAAATTCTATATCTAATATAGATTATCGGTTTTTCCTCTTGGCATTTTTGACTCGCACCGAAATTATGGTCTCACATGCGTTCACGCGCGCCAATTTATGACTCTATGCCATTTCATACCACTTTAATAATTTCCCTTGAGAGTGAGAGACAACACATACACACAGACACACGTACATTTCCACACTCCGATGACGGTGTGCATGGTCCATCGATGAGCGAGAGTACGCATCAAATCACATTGCCGATAATGCTAGAGATATTGGTTCGATTATTTTTAAGCATACAAACGCTCATAGCAACAGTAGTAGCGGGAGTAGCAGCAGTAAAAATTGTGATGAAAGTGCATTTCAAATTTTCACACAAACATATTGGCACAACTAAATTTATTACCCTGAACAAAGAAAAAGTAAAATGTTGTATTGCGCGGGCACCGACGAAGCAGCGGCCACCCTTGAATGAAATGTGAGAGATGCACAGCAAGAGGAATTAAAATTGAACACCGGAACGGACGAAAAGAAAAAAAAAATCGCAAAATAAAAAGATAGAGAGAGAAAAAAGACGGGAATGCAACGGAAAAGAAATAAAAAAGAACACGAACCACCATGTTGTGCTCTAGAGCAAACAATTGGCATTTGGTCAGATGTTATGTTTGAAAAATGTCTAAGTGAAATATATGGTTAGGTATTGATCTCCAGCGACGACCACGATGATGCGATGTGCAAGAGAGAGAGAGAGAGACGGGCGAGTTTTGATGTGGAACTCAAGCAAACGATAGACGTGCAGTCCGTTGTTGGCCATTGGCCGTTGGCCGTTGAGCGATTTTCGTTCCAATTCTCGGTTTCTATTTGTTGTTATTTAATGCAATTATAACATGCACTTGTCATTTCGAATGAGATGAGCGTCCGCTCCGCTCATTCACATCGATGGCCATAGTACACGCAATGTACACATTACGCTACTCGACATTCGTTCGACCATCATCCCTGATTGAATATATGCACATTGCACCATTCATTATTTGGCCGTTAGTTACTCACTACCATCTCTCGCTCGCTATCGCTGCAACTCGTCACTTGCGATGCATACGAAAAATATCGAAAAACGTATTTGAAAAACGTACTCGTTTGCGATTACCAGGACATTCTTAATTGTAAATCGAATACTCAATTTTCATTTTGAAAATGTTGGTTGTGCATCATGGTTAAATCGAATGTTGCGATGGCTTTCGCATGCAGAGCGAGAGAGTGCGAGAGCATTCAAGATTAAATAAAGACGAACAAGAGCGCGCGCGGTCGGTTACATAGAAAGACATTATTGCAAAGTATATATGAACTGCAAACATTGCTGAAATGAAAATTAAATCTTCAGTGGTTCCGACTGTCAAGCGTCATTCGGCGAATGGGGCCAACGAGAGAGACGAAAAACGTGCGCCCTCTGGATGAAAATGGAAACAATAAACATTCGACAAAGGTATAGAATCACACACATACATTCGCTCCCTACAAAAATATATGAGTGTCATTTTCCACGTAATTAAATTTTTTAATCATGAAGAAAGCATCCGTAGATATCTCTCACTTGTTCGCGCTTATTCATTCACTCACTTTCAATCTATTGGAGCAATGACACTGTGCTAAAGTTGTGTAATTGAAATGGCATTCGTACATTGTAGTTATTTGTGTTTACGAGTGCGCACACAAGTGCGCGCCTCAACTTTTCAACATCGTCCTCGAATTGCATTTCGGCGAAATAGCGAGAGACGGAAAAGTATATTGAGAGAAAATATAGCGTAACTTTTGATGTGAAGAAAACGAGCCAGAAATGATCGCTCTCTTGAAATGAAGTGGCCCAACATTCTCGCTCCCTCACCCGCTTTCTATTTTTCGCTTTATTTTCGTAGTAAATTTATTCTATTCTCTCCATACATTCGCATTCATTTGCACATAATGCAATTTCGAACAAGAGAGAGAGAAAGCTAACAGCGATTGAAAGGTTCAGCTAAAGAATGTAATCACAGAGCATGTCAAGCAATTTTGGGCATATATTCTTTAAAACGATATATTGAGACGACATTTTTGCAGGCGCATTCATGGAAGGTGTGCGTTCAAATGTTTCCCTCGAAACCAAAAAAATGTGACACATCGCATTCGTTTTCTCTATGCTATTGCGTTTTCCTGTCGTCTTGTCTCGCAGAAACCCTAACTGCGAAAAATGGATCATTATATTAGAAACTGACACACATACAAAGTGAGAACAAAGTGCCAGCCAGCGACGAGAGAGTTTGTGCTTTTATTCAAAGGCAAAACAGTCTGCAAATGGTAGTATCGCATTCAGGTGACTCTATCTTTGATACTGTATTGAATTGTGTGCGGGCTATTTGTCTTATTTGAGGCTCATGTTTAACGTCTTGCATTCCGCTAAATATTTGATACTATCCAAACTTGAAAAGGTACCAACACGACAAAAAAGAGCGAACGAGTGTAGAAAATGAGGAAAAGACACTTGTCTGCCTCGTTGTTTCCTCTTTTTCACACTGCAAGCAATTTCATTACACTCGATGTGACACAGAGGAAAAAGGCATACAATAAAGCGGACACCGACATTGATGTTTTAATGTATGTGCATATATTCGATGGCATTTCACTCGGATCATTAAATGCTGCGCCATTCATATTGGAAATGTTAATTCGTTAGTAAAACGATTTGTATTTTATATCGCCTCTGTTTTTTTTTTCTTTCACTTGATGTTTGACTTATGCTCGAAAGTTTGCGTGCATTTTTTCTATTGTTTTTGCGCTTTCAGCGATTATAGAATGGAACATGACATTTTGTTAGAAACAACTTGACATTATATATTTTATGTTTGAGCTATGACTAGTTGTTTACAATGTAAATTTGCATATTTAAGCAAGAAGGTTGATTTTTATGTCTTTTCGGCTGTATGCTGATCGTGGCCTTTAATTTGATTACTTGGCGACAAAATGACACGATTTACGCCCCCACCAATCAGAAGCACCGCGTTTTTTTGTCTTAAACCATTCATTAGAATATATTCAATGTTACAATCCAATAACTAATTGAACATATCAATATATTGACAGAACAGAAATGATAATGACTCCACTTTGCTATGAAATTGCATGCGTATTTGTTTTTTTCAATAGAAAAAAAAAATTTATGCAAGGAATTTGGTGAGGCACATGCATCCCATTGAATCTCATGATAATTCCTTTTCAAATATATTCCTGTCGAACGTTTGTGATGTGCTCGGAGTTTACCTCTCTCTCTTTCTTTTTTACTTTCTCTCTTCTATTCGCTAAAGTTTAGCCATCTAGTCAATAGTTTTGAGGAGGAGCGCGAGAGCAAAAATCAATTATTTAAATTTTTAGCGTTCTAAAGCTTCACACATTGTCATTAGATCATGTTGTTTGATGTATTAAAATCAACGGAAAAAGGGTAAAATGACAGTAAATTGCCTTTTATCTAGACTGTCCCTCATTTCGACCATAATAATTATATCAGCCCTATTATGGTCACATAATTTCATTGCGAAAGCTGCAGAGAGGAGAATATATTTGTCAAAAATGCATAATATACATTTGAGTCAGAGAGAGAGAGAGAAAGAGCGTCGCGACGAGCTAATGACGCATATAGTAAGCGAATGGGAATGAACATGATAATGAAAAAGAAATCGAATCACTGAATGAGTGAGAAAAAGATCTTAAAAGTTATTTATTTTCTTGATAAATATAAGCAAGTGTAACGAACGAGTATCCAATCGAATTTATCGCCTTTCTCTCACTCTCATATTAAATACCGAGCTTCTAGGAGTTATTTGTAAGTGATTCAAGAACACTGAAATGCTTTCTGTTAACGTGTGGCTGCGGTTAAAAATACTTGAACCAGTGTTATTCTCATTTTGGAGCATCTTTCGGAGATTTTGGAGTAGAGCGGATTCAAGTTGCTGAGTGGTGAATGTTTCTTTTGTGTCATTATTTCATTGCATCGCGAAGTGGTGCCCAATTTCAGCACGGCAGCATGTTGTGTTGCGCGCGTATTCTTTCCCATGTTGTTCATTTCATCGTCTACATTCGTGTGATTTTGCCACTTGTTTTTAAATTTATTTCATTCGAGATACAAAGAGAGGGATAGAGAGAGAAAGAGATAGTTGCCCGAGCATCTCAATTATCGCCTGCTTCGCAGCGTTGTGATCGCTTCTTTGTCGTTCGCATGCTTTCCATTCTCACTCATTCAGGCTCTCGTGATACTCTCATGAAGTTGGGACAGTGAATGACTAAAATGGCAATTACAAAACAAACAAACGAAAATCGTTGGATTGTTTTCACGTAATTTCGACATAGATTTCCGCAGCAGCTATTCGTCGCACCACAATTTTAACAACGATTTCACTGCACCTTGAGATACAGGTTTTTGCACACAAATCGCATTTTCCTCGATTCTTTCCTTTCTTGTTCCTGTGTTGGCCGCATCGAGCTCGTTTCTTTCTATTTCAGTTCGCTGGTTTGGCGACCCTTTTGTTTGCTTGCTCTTTCTATCGCATCTCAAGAAATGGCTTTTCCGTGTAACATTTTTCGCATGTTTTCTTCTTCCAAGTTCGTCATTCTCTTCATCTATTTGCGGAACATATTCCATTTCAGCAACTCAACTCTATACTTCAGTTGGACTTACAAGTTTTCCTCGTTCATGGATTTTCGCTTCTTTGGTTTTTATAACGAGATGCTATAGTTGTGTAACTCATCCTCTCATTCCACCACATTCCACCACCATTGTTTCGGACAAATGTTGCCAATGATGTTGGTGATGCTTCGGCTGGTGCTTCGATTGTGAACGATTATATTTGGCATTTTGGCTATTCATTTGTAGTCATTTCAAAAAAACACTTTCGCAACTTCATTGCGTGCATGTATTTTGCATTTTTTTTATTTATGCTAAACTTTCATGTTATTACCGTAATAATATGAAATACTATCTATGTTATCATTGCGCTTTATAGTTATCTGTTGCTTTTGTGCTCTCACAAAGTGACGGTTATTTCTTGTAAAAATCGTCGAAAGAGAAAGAGTGTGCATAAGATTGAAAGTATATAATTTCGAAAGAATCAACCAGAAAATCAATGCGCTGTTGCGGGAACTGGAATATGCAACATTGGATAATAAATATAAAAAAATAATTGAATTTCAACAAACAGTTAAAACAATATCGAGCAAGAGCATGACATTTAAACGCAGGTAAAAAGTTGAGGAAGCACACAATTTCGTATTATTTAAATTTATTTCCATTTACGCAAGAAATAAAGAAAGGCGGAGATTCTATTTGTACGGTTGTTTAAACACCGAGCTTCCAGGATATTGGTTTTCATGAAATCGTTTAATATTTTATGAATACTTGCGGGTTGGGCACTTGAGAGATTATTATAATCATCAAATGCATCCAGAATTTACTTGAGCATCCAGCTCGAGTTTGGGTGAAGTCAGGAAAAGAAGAGCAAGAATATGATCGAAAGCGAAGGAGGGAGAGGGACAAAGATACATCTAGAAAGAGGCTAAAACAAGAGAATGATGGCGAACAATATAGCAAGATACATCTGGTTGGAAATTAAGAGACAAAGCACGCAGTGAGCGAAAATGTAAAGTGAAAAACATGAAAATAAACGAACTACAATATATTTCATTCTAACTTGATTTTAATTCAGTTATTCTTGAAAATAAAGTAGTAAACTTTTTTAACTACTAAAAGAAGCAATAGCAATAACAATTACAAGTTTCAAAGAAACGATAGCAAGACAACAAATTTAAACAGACAACAAAAACCAAACCTTTGGTGAAAGTTTTCTTCGGCGAGAAAGAATACAATACACATTCGAGAGACAAAGAAAAATATGATTTTGGGTCCGCTTTTTGCACAGCATAAAATGTGCTTGGGAATATAACATTTTCGAAACTGTGTGCTATATCCATTTTCTCGCCATTTTTCCCTGCGTTGCGAGTTTATTTTAAAATTAATTTTAATTGTGTTCCGGTAAATCTATTTGTGTTCACAAGGTAAATTTGAATCAAAAGCTAGTTTATCATCGGATTTCCATGGCTTAAATGAAAATGTGTGTGTCTGAGTGTGTTGTCGTACGTGAGCAAGAGCAAGAGCCGAGCATAAAATTGTTATTTAGTTTTATGTTTTGATAGCCAACTTGCTTCGAAAAATTAATGAAAGTTGAATCCATTCGCCCGAGACGTTCATCGAAACATCTCTCCTATCTCCCTCGCTCTCTCTCTCTCTCTGTCCCTCTCCACATTTCTATCACTAAGATATAAAGACGAGTATATTCATTTCAAATGTACACTCGCCTAAATACCTCACTTTTAGATATGTGAGAATAAGTTTCATATAATTTTCGAGAAATGACCTTATTTTATACATCTTTTACTTCATTTCGGTACATTTTTTCGTTCGGCACTTCCCCAAGATATATTTTTTGCGATGAACCGGAAAATTTTCCCGCATCCAAAAGGTATTTTTCCTGCCGAATGATTCGGAATTTTTTCGATATTCAGCCCAAAACTTTGCAAGTACTTCGCAAGTGTGTACCAATTAGAAATAATCGATGGAAGAACAAATTGAACCGACAGTTTGGTCGCATGTCTAATGTCATGAAGTTCGAACATGTTTTGAAAGTTGTTCTCTTTCGCTCTCCCTCCCTATCTCTTTGCCACTGCTGCTATTGCTGTTCCTTTTTTCTTCCATTGCACATGTTTGCATGTGGACATGAGTGACATAGCATTTGAATATTTCTCCCGAATTTGCTCAAAGAAAAAGGTCTCACACGTGGAAAATTAACAGATGAAATACGTGCCATGTTCATGTTTTTATATGCATGCATACACTAGAGCTAACGAAATTTTTCGACCATTTATTGATGCAACAAAGGGGCGAAGCGCGGACCAAAGAAAAAGAACAACAACAAGAAAGAAGAGAACGGAGAGGCAATAGAAAAATTGCGCTCTTGTATATTTGCTCATTTGGTTTTTAGGGTTAAAACGTATCGTTGGTGCGTGCCAACGCACATAAAATAATCGAGTGGAACAGCATAACCTCACAGGCTAGAAACAGAAAAGAAGATATATCTGGTGTTTCTCTTGTATGTTCAATCTTCATTTGTATATCACATCGTTTGCCCATCTTTGCAGATGTCAAACGCGCGCGCGACGCGTTACAAATTCATATGCACATGGCAAAGCGGGAGTAAGCGCACCAATCGACCGATGACCGGGGGGACGGCGGGAGCCTCCGAAGAATGTGCAAAAAGTGTACAAGATTGAAAGTAAAACGTGAACACATAAAACACATAAAACACGGAATACAACATCATAAGAAGAGCTGATTCATGTCAATAAAAGCGCTTAAACATTATGCTATCTAAATTCACCCATCTCATCTGAAATTCATGTTGCCGATGCTATTCCTTCACCATTCGCCGAGATGTTCTTGTCCCCTTTGTGTCTTCGTTATTACATCACTTTCGGCTCTACCATCGATTTCTCTCACACTCAATACGTGTGTGTGAGTGTGCCGGTGCTGGCTGCGTGTCCGTTTTTTCGTGAGCGTAATTCTAGATGCATGTCTAATATATGATAAAACACACTAAAATGAACACAAGAAAGATATTCAAATGCGACCGACACGAAAACCAAGTTTTTTTGTTGAATGAAAAAAACAGCAAGAACATGGAACATTTTCATGAGCGCATATATATGGGTTACATTCAATGTTATTTTTATTCTTTTTTATCATGCACACTCTCTCCATGTTCCGAAGAAATGATGCGGAGCTGTTTTTCCCGGCGCTTTTTTTGGTGCGACCCAATATTATTGGAAAACATTACCAAATAGATTGCGCGCAATAAAAATTGACAAAATAACGATTGAAAGATGCTGTGCGGACAAAGACACACACACAAATAAGAAGAAAGAGAGAGAGAGAGAGAGAGAGAGAGAGAGAGAGAGCACTAACTATGAAATTGTATTGCCCGAATGTTGAACAAATCGTAATAAACAAATTGATCAGTTTATTTTATTCAATATAATGGTTTCGCATCAAAATGTATACAATCAATCGAGTTAAGTGATATCGAGATACACACATGAAATGAAAAATCTTCACGCATACACAACATTGCAGCCACGAAATGCTCACCAACATATTCGATTTCCTATGCTTCTGGCCTATTTGTATAGAATAAATGTATATCTGTAGAAAAAAAGCGAAACATTATGAGACGAGAGCGAAAAAACAAATTAATAGAAACGCTTATGAATACACACTCACACACATTCCGTATCCGTTGCTCGCATTTGTCGAACATTTTATGTACATGCGAGTTCAAAGATAACAAATTGACAGAGACTATCGAATACCTAGAACACATCGTGCTGTGCTCGTGCTATCATATTCACTTTTGCCAAACATTTTTATGTTCGGCGGTGTGTGATTAGTAAACGAAAATATAGGCGAAAATTTCGACAAGAGACAGGAAGAGATAGAGAGGTGAAGGATAATAAGAGACATGGGAGCAAAAACAATAGTGAGAGATAAAAAACATATCAAATACACCTTTGCAAACATATCTAATTGGAATTTATATTCTGAATTGGAATTCTCTATAAAAAACCATTTTAAAAAATGAAAGATGGTGGTTCTTCTATTTGGATTGCAGATGTCCTTTTGATCAATTTTGATTGGAGGTCCATTACAACACATTTTCTAATTTGCTAATTTGAAATATTCTTAGGCATGTTTATGATATACACCATTCCATTTGCATAATGCGATAAGATAAGAGATAAGTCACAATGTTCGAGCAAATGCATGGATTTGAAAAATTTGCAACCACAAAGTTGATGAGCGCAAGCGGAATGAC
Source organism: Obolodiplosis robiniae (assembly GCA_028476595.1). NCBI lineage: Eukaryota > Metazoa > Arthropoda > Insecta > Diptera > Cecidomyiidae > Obolodiplosis > Obolodiplosis robiniae. The sequence goes on from CM052016.1 coordinate 39,888,842, forward strand.
ATAGAATGAATCGAGGGCGATTGTGTTTTTATGGGTGCGCTTGAAAGAAGTTTCGATGGACATTGTGTAACAACATTTCAACCGAAACAGACAAGAAATAATCATATGGGTGCAACACATTTTCTGAGCTCAACTACGAACAAAACTAGACGCGATTGCTTCGTACGCAAAAAAAATACTGCCTTTCTCTTGCACTGTATGAAGTAACATCAAGTACACAGCAAATCTATCAAGCATGTAGAATGCGCTTTGCTGAACTTGTTTGGTAGTGTATTTTTCTCTCTTCTTTCTCGCTCTGCGTACATATTCTTGTGTGACATTGTCGTTTTATGTTCCGATATTTTTCCTTCTTCGTTTTTCTATTCTCTTTTCATTTTTTCCTTCAAAAAAAAAAAAAAGAAAATTAAAAAGCAATTCAATGGAATTGCAGCTACAACGACGATAATAATGGATGCCTGTTAGTCTTCATCTGAGGGTGTTAAATTGTGACCCAAACAAGTTTGGCGAAACCAATGCTAGATGGTCTCACTTTCGCATGCTTGTTTTGGTATTAAATGAAATGATGCTTTCCATGTCATTTTCTGTTTCCTTCAATTCTACACACAAACAGCCCATGCATTTACGTAAGTATTAGCTATAACATCGATGCTCGTCCATATTTTCTCTCCATCTCTCACTTGCTCGCTCAGTTTTTCATTTTTTCGGACAACATCAGCGTCATCATCATATTGTTGATGTTTGTGTATTATTCTGGTCGCTTTCTCTCAAATGGTTTAGGGCAATATCGGATCGGTGCGTGTTTTCTAGCGATATTCATTGTGGTTCATTTGAGGCATTTCCTTGTTGTCGTTAAAATACGGGTTTAAATATACGTTTTGATAATCGAAACTAATACTAAGTGATGATTTGACACATTCCATTCGATTTGTTATGATGGCGCTTTTATTCTCTTTGCACCATTGGGTTCGCGCAATTCTTAGAGTCAATGCATCCATTTCCGGAATTCCGAATGACATAAATGGTGTTTTCACAAAACACGTTTTTTATGAGTGCGAAAATCAAATGCTACATTTCAGAACTCGTAGTTGCGACATCGAATACAAGTATTCACAAGCTGACAAGGAAACATGAAACCAATATCTCGTTCACCATTCACTCTGGACAGCCGATTTTCAATTGCAATGGTAATTATGCCACCGACAAACGCATTGCAATGAATGTCAGCAAAACGATGAAATATTTTCCACAGCCATGAAATAATAAACGTAATAAACGATCGCGTTATTTATGGCATTGGCAAAAACGGAAAGCATAAGATATCATTTCGACAATGAAAATCGGGCAATGACGCGCGCGAGCGCTAATTTTGCGTCTATGAAATTTAATTTATCAATTCACAGAGTGCGAATATTGTTATATCACACTCACATTGATGATGGGAAAAATCCTTGCATTCGAATTGGCGAATGCAAATCATGAAGCTGAATTGTTTTACGTTTATTTGATGCATTTCAATTGAATTGCTTTAAAAGCCATTATTGGAAATGGCGAAAGACCGTAAGCTTAACGGTAACTGACCGAAAAATTAGCTCAAGTCATGAAATTACGTTCGATTCACAAAATGAGCTTAGGTCAAAACAATTTCCGCACAGTTTATTTCGATAGCCAGCTGGATTTTAATGAAAATATGAAAATTTACAGATAAGGCGATAATTATTGCCATTCAAAAAAAGAATCAAACCCTAACAATTATATAATATATCGATTGTATCCATTTTTTTGCAGACATTTTAGTGAATATAAATAAAACTGCATGTGTTTCAAATGATTATTTGGAACACACTAGTTTTTTTGCACTTCGATACTGCATTCACATTTGATGTTTTGCATGTCTTGCATACTTCGATTTGGCGATTTCGTTGATATCTCCAACCGAAGAAAGGGTTGCTGAGTGATACGTACATTCAAAATTGGACTATGATATTTATGCCGATGTTGTTACACACAAAAGAGGTGGTCAATGGCAATAGATAAAACATATAACAACAACAGACACAAAGACCGATTATTTGGGCGAAAATACGTCGTAAGCACACCAAAATAGTGTGCCAGCTGGATCCGATTTGCTCGGCGAGAATTCGCATAATAATGAGTCGATGCGAAACTTGAAATGATTAAGGCAGTTAGTGTCCATTGAAAATGCGTTCGAATTTATGTGCACACACTCAGCGAAATTACATAGTTAGAGTTATACTTCGGTCTGCCGGTACTGCAGTGGAAAATTCAAATTATAGCCGATTTTTGGTTGAACTACTTCGCCAAAAATCACTGCAGTACCGACATACAAAGTAAGATGAATTGTATCAGTATTTTCGCTAAGTTTGCGTGGTGTATCTGAGGGCGCTATTCATAGCATCATAGCAATTGTAATATGTATAGCGATTTATTTATTGAATATTTACGCCAAAATTCGATGGTTGATCCTTAGGGAAAAAAGTGACTAGAAATCATTTAACTGTAATCAAAATCTAAAATCGCTAAATATTTTTATATTTTCAATGGAAAATAATCGCTTTCAGATACTTTTTCCCCATTCGATTGATTGAGGACAAAATTAACTAAAGTTGACTTCAACTAAAGTAAGTTTTTGTTCGAGAAAGAAATCCAGGAATAGTCAGTCAAAAATGTCCCAAGTTAGTCGAGTGAATCTAAAATTTTTCACAAGGGTAGCCGGCGCTACTCCATAGCTACTACTCAGTGGCGGCTAACGCTTCCAAAGCCGCTGATGCTACGGAATGCTTGAAACTTGAATATTTATGGTTGTGTAATATATTACATATAGTATATTTTAACCAATTCCAAAATAGCATGGCACAGCCAAAACTCAAAAGTGTCGGCAGAGTTGGAGTGGATGTGTCGAATAATAGGACGAGATCAATGGCCTTTCTCTCTATCTCGTTTTTGGGTCTCCCTCTGTCAACCAGCCCTGATTATAGTGATATTTTGCTATTTTACTGCGACATTCCCAACCATTTTCCAAACATAACAAAATGTAAATTCAATTTTGCATTGATTATTACGATCTAGTTATAATGCTACGATGCTAACGGCCAATGTTTTCCTGAATTCGGGTTAAAGCTATCTAAAAGAACACAATACTCTTGCGCACTTTGCACTCTATCCGTTTGCGATATATCTTTTCAAACTCATACATACACACAGAGAAAGAAAGAGAGAGAGAGAGAGAGAGAGAGAGAGTGCGAGTGTTTGATCAGCATTCCTTTCCATTTGGGTTTTGTATCCGCCTGGCACTTGATTAATTTTCACATTTTGAACAATTTCACAAGGTGTGCGCACTTTATTACATTCATTGTTGAATGGAAGCGATAGAGAGTTAGTGTTTTCATTTGAATATGTCAATGTTTTTAGTAGATTTCAACAACAATTCCAATTCATATTAAGGTCAGCTGTCTCTTTCTCGTTCGTTCGCTTTCAGATTGCACCCTGTGTGTTGTATGCTTTACTTCCCAACTATTCATTGATTTTCATTCGAGTCATTTTCTCTGTCAACCGTTGCAGAAGCACAGTTACCCACCTCCCTTTCAATCGCTTTCCATTTTTTGCTTCCGATAACAACAACAAAAATGGCAAGAATTTGGTATCCTTTCTATATTTTATGGCGATAACAATCAAAACATTAAAAAAAGGATATTAAATGTCAATCAGAGATGCACACTTATTGTCGTTTAATCCATTTGTTCCAAACTCATCCGCAGCAGCGTTTCCACTCTTTGTCACATTATCCCTTTGCGTTGGGGAAAGACAATTTTGACGAAAATACCATAGCGACAAATCGATGTTTAAGCAAATATCCCTTCGCATTTAAACTTTCGGAACATTTCGAATAGAAAATGGTTGAAAAGCGCGGAGTGAAAAACTTTTATTTGTTCTTTATTAAAAATTTTTGTAAAATATTCCACCATAAAATCACAAGTTGAACACTTCGGATCGTCATGTTGAACACGACGACTCTTCAGGATAGCAATTCGTTTTCAAGCAAAAACGGTTTCATTTACCCTTTTCGCAGAAAACGGCTTCAATCAAAACATTAATTTTATTATCGTCTAATCAAATTGTTCGGCAGAATTTCTAATTAACGGTGATATTATTCATTTTCGGCGTTCAAGGCGATGAGTCCCGCGTGGATGCTCTCATGTGAGCGGTTTTCAACCACTTTGGCAACTTCATTATATGCCATTTTTATACCCCTTTTTTAGCATTGACACCATTTTTCCGTAAAATACTCCGATCGCCGCTGCATTAGTTATTTTTTAACTTTCTTCATTACTTCCGTACTTCTTCGACTTACATTCAAAATATGCGTGACACAGTTGCAAGTCAAACCAAAAATGGGGATGCTGGAACGGTTTTCATTGTACTTTTGCGAATGCTCAAACATAATGCTGTTACTCTAATCTATTATATCGATAGAACTGAAATATTCCCCCAATTATTTCGTATTGAAGAGTTCGCTTAACAAATATTGACTGAATGCAAAAAAATTTATAGTCATTTACTAATAGAGAGAGTTATCTCTAAATCCGAAAAATATACATCGCTATGGAATTCAAAATCCAAAATATGACCGAATTTTGCATCGCATTTCTGCATTATTGCACTTTTCCCCATTTCAATTCGATTTTCTTTAACGTTTTCTCTTTTATTCGATTTTTTCAATGATTATTTTTAATGGAATTTCATATAATGTTACGGTAAAAATGTGCATAGTTTGTGCATTTTCAGACGATTATCACATTATTACCGAGCGATGCACTCTGCCATAAAATAAAATTGATTCATTTCCATTGATTATAGAAGTTGAGTTATATTCGTTGCGGAATAACGAGTTTTTTTTTCCTCTCACGAGCTCGCGATAAAATGCGTTTTCAAATGTAAACGAGGTCTTTTTTTCATGAAATCGAAAAAGCTGTATTTTATATTTTTGAATGCAAAATAGATCGAAACTTTTTTCGAGTTGTTAATATTACTATAAAACTTAATTAAAATTGTTTGAAAATCGTTAACGTGACCAAACTATGAAGTTTGTCATTTTTCACCGTCGACACACTTGAACGATAAAATTGAGCGTGAGGAAAGAGGATATTATATCGATGGAATTGCGCCTGGATTTATGTAAATTTCTTTGGGAGAAAAAAGTGACGAGTTTCGACCCTATCGAAACTTAATCGAGAACACCGAAACCGATTTAAAGAACCATTTGAATATTTTTCAATATTTGTTATTACATTTTCTTATGCTTACTCTCCTACAATGCACACTCACATCATACAGCAAAAACGACGAGCCAAATAAAAAAGTATATTGATTGGGAACGCTCAAACAAAAAGCACGGAAAAACAAATTTAATTGATAAGAGCGAGAAAAATCAAGGGAGAAAGGGTTTGATGAATAGAAGCTTCATCGTCAATTTCAATATAGAGCGAAAGACAAGGTTCGATATTCAACAGTTAAGACTCGATTGCATTGGATTGCTTAAACCTTAGTTCGAAATCGCAGACAGGGTAGAAGGATGTAGTGCAATCGATATTGGGTGTGTGCGGCAATGGGCAACTTCAGTGGAAGTGTATTGAAAGCCTTGAATAAGAATGGAAGAAATAAAAAGAATCGGCGGAATAGGAATACCGAAGAAGAGAACTAATAAATGCCTTCACAATTTCAATTTCAATTGAATCGGCGTATCTCATTGCTCAACCTCTTCGAACGTGTGTGCATTTGCACTGTAAAGTGAAAATAATGCCGAGATAGATATACACCGAGACTGAACAAATGAAAAGTATCTCGGTAGATATGGAGTGAGAAAGAGAGAGAGAGAGAGAGATGGCATTTCATGGCATCGCTTAACATACGATAATAGAGAATATGAAATGATTACGAGACAAACGAAGAGCCATGAACGATGCGCCTGCGAAAGCCACATGAAACCGGTTTATAATTCCAAAAGGCTATAAGCTTATTTGATCGACCGCATGCCGTTAAGTCGATAGTTAGCCATTAGAGCTTTTTCAGCTCAAGGAACACACAAATCTTCCCAATGGTTTTTGCGTGCTTCTCTCGCATTCGATTTACTTTTCATAATAATATCGGCGAATAAAACCGAAATGAATTTCCATGTACTTTTGACATAAAATTCTCAAAATTTTCTCACATATTTGAATTTCTCACGCTACATTGAATTGAAATGGCTGTGCTTAATTGCCGATAAAATGTCTGCCAATTTAAAAGATTGCAACACAAATTGCTACGACCGATTGGAAGTAATCGAAACCGATTTTAATTGGTTTTATTAATTTTCATCCATTTAATTTTGAAACTTTTCGAAATGTCCATTGGAATGTACAAATATTTTTCTAGTTGAAAATAATAAAATCAATGTTGATTTGTTCAAAACGCTACGATTGGAATTTGCTGGCCGAGATTTGATCGATATAGAAAATCAAAGCTTTTCACTGCTAAATATAAATTTTTCTTTGTCAACTGTATCCAGTATAAATCGTATAAATCTGATAATTTTTTGGAGTTTTTCAGCGATTTGACAATTAGGTCATTTAATTTAATTAAAGCTTTGAAATTAATGAATCACATTAAAAGCTTCGAATATGCGTTTGGACGTTTCAAAGAAAAATATTCAATTCTCTTTTTATTATTACCATTAATTTTGGTGCGCGACAATCCGAAGTGTCTCCTCAAAATGACCCAGATTCGTGCCAGATAAAAACTCCCATAGGAATTACTGTTTTTGAATGCAAAAGCCCCGTTAACTATGAAGCCCAATATTATGATTTCTTGCGCCGTGAGTCAAATTCATGACTCATGAATCAAGACTCACAACATTATCGAAGGGTAGAAAAGCTCTTTTGTTCAATCCAACCGCATCAACCACACAGATCGACATCATTTCGATGGAATCGTAGAAATAGCCGGAGCGAATGGTTTGTTGCTATCATTTAATCTTTTCTGAGGCAAAACGAATGAAATAAAGAGCAACTAATGTTGCCTTAGTTTGCATTGTTCTGTTGTATAATATGAAACTGTATCTGTGATTTGTTGAAGGAAATCGCAAGCGAGAGATTTTCCGGCAACTGCGGTCAGATGTGCCGTGAGCACGGAGAAAATGGATGATAGCACCGAAACAATGGCGCTTTTTCTATTCACAATGAATGGCAAATGAAAAAATGCCAAACTCCAACAATGCAGCACAGCAACTATATTTGTCGTTCATATTATTTAATGTGTTCCATTTGTGTAAAAATGAAAATTTCTTCCTCACTCTATTTCCCGTTTGAGGCAAAAATAAAACACACAGATGAGTTTTGGAAAATGTAAACTCCAACTATGATAAAGCGTATGCTTTATTTTTGTTTGTTGGATTGTTTCATCTTTAATCTGCCACATTGATATCTCAAAAGCCGTTTTTTGTACGTTTATAAAGCCGATAATATCAACAGAAAACAATGCTTATATTAAATGTCGCGTAATCGCCACGGCATTTTCGAATTGGAATCTAACACATTTGAACGAATGCAATTTCAAAAATTGAAAATTATACGCACGAAATATTTAAATGGATGGAAAAACGTCCATGGATTTGGTTAAGCGTGTGAATATTCATATAAGTGGTCGGTTTGAAAAAAGGTCATTTTTGTGTTCCCACAACAAAAGGGAACACTTTATTCCGGCTACTTTTATACGGAATCACATAAATCGTGAGCTGTTCCTTATGAATACCTTTGGTTCGACTAGAGAATCCCTAACTTTCGACTTTTGACCATTCATTTCAGCCGATGTTTCAACATGCTTTCCGTATCTATTTTTACTCACAGCCATTAAGCTATTATTAGCCTCGCATCAGTTTCAAAGATGAATGCTTTGATGAATGCCAAATGGTTAATATGCTTTGATATCACACGGATTGGCTTTTCAACGCCACAACTTTGAACTCAACGTTTGAAATTTAATTGGAACTCACTGAAGAAGTTGCATGATGCAACCTAAATAAGAGCACCACTTCGATCTGATAATGTATGGATTATGGAATAGATGTGATCAACATAAAATCGGGTTGAAAAAAAATTCCAACATAATTATCTCAACTTTAATTATCTGAATGCAACGAATATAGAATGCTTCAGGTGTTAAGGAAATTCCATATGATTTTTAATTGCACTCAACGAGAGCAGCAAGTAGAGCACGGTATTTACCTGAAATGTGCAGCAAGTTATCCATTTTTTCGAACGCATATTTAGGTCACATTTATGTCATTAGTAAATTGGATTACAACAATGTCTTAACAATGTTAATCACACTCAACGCAACATCTGCACATCTTGATGTGTGCTAATGACTTCAGATCATAATGACCAATATTGTTGTGTGAAAGAATTAGTGTGAAACTCTCACAAATGTTGCACATGTGATTCATAATTGGGCACATTTAAAAGGATTTATACACTCATATTTTCGTTCGTAAGCCAGAATTCATATAAAATTAGAGATAGAATAAGAAGATAACGAATATTTATTCACAAAGTTGGAAATCACAAATTATGAACAAAAGTACAGAAAACATCGGAAGGATGTCTTTATAAATTAGATTAATATGAATGTTCAAAAATGGTTCGTATTTCTATGTTATTTCGTTTCTATCGCACTTATTTTTTCGTGCACTAAATTTGATGGTGAATGCTTTGGGAAATCATTCCATCGAAGTATTGAAATGAATCTGACCAACATAATACATGATTCGTCAACATTTGAGTTTAATGCCAAGTGTTTTGCCATTAAAACATCCACAATTCGAGGTGTAATGAAAAATTGGTTATATTTTCATTTGCTGTACTAATAAATAAGATATATAAAATGGCGAAAACGCTTTTGTTGAGTTATTACCGTGATCGGGCGGCAGAAACTGTAAGTGACAATTGATTGAAATTAATAGTCAGCGATTAAATTAATATTATGGCATCCATATACGAGCTTATAAAATTCACGTAGATACATTGTTCGCATGTTCGTTGTTAATGACGCATGTACACGCGCACCACCAGCTAGCCAGCCATCGTCGCGAATGCACGCGTATTTGGTCCGTCGCCAAGTGTGGGGAGAAGGCATTTACGCAATTTACGGTGAAATGGAGTTTTTTCTAGAGTCTCATTTAATGCGATAGAAAATTACAATTTCGAGTGCTCAAATTGAAGTCGCCATTGCGAGTCGGAAAAGAAGATTTTTTTTTTGCCCATCAATTCGGTCGATGGCCTTTTCGATTCCTTTGAGCTGATTTCTGCCAACATTTCTGGCGTATTTTTGCGACTATGCCAAAAAAAAATGCGAATAAACAAGCGCAAACAATAAACACAAATCATTCGAATCAATGGTTTTTGATTGACCTAATGGATGTGATACTTTCTTTACACCGGGGCAACCCCCCATAATAGTGGCTCCAACTGAAGCGAGAATGCCGGTTTTATGGTGAATCAATCAATGTCAATTTGATCCAAAACAAAATTAATTAGTGCGTTTGCTAGCGGCAAAAGTGAAAAAAGTTGTAACTGCCAAAATGAGCTGAGATGGACGCAGCCGCAATTTTCGATTTTCTTACTTCGATGTCTTTTTGTATTGCACAATGCTGTTTTACAATTCAACCGGAAGATTCAGAGTGAGAAGGCAAGAGCTAGTCATAAAATACCAGTTGTAGTGTGTACAACAGCGTTTCGAATACCGAAATAACGCCAACCACAATGGCACGTTTGGAAATACAAGCTTTTATATATGTGTGTGATTAATTGATAGGCTGTTAAGCCCTTAATGTGAAATTAGTTTAACATCCATAACATACAATCACCTATTCGTTCGTTGCGAATCCGCCTACTCGAAACGATGAGCCATACACTAAATCCATTATGTGGCAAAAGCAAACTTTACACACAAACATGCGAACAACATTCTGATGTTCGATTGCTTGATGAGTACCAGCTAACATGATTCAAAACTGAATGATTTATATTTTATAACTTTCTATGAAAATAGTTCATACTGAAAACCCCTTCAACTTCAATATTTACTTTAGCCATTTGATCGGACGATCAGAATGAAGCGTCATACTGATAATAATTAATCTTTAAATCAATAGATTGGCACGATTTTGACGCTTCGCATGCCTTTGCTTCACTATTTAACTTTCTCACATGCTCGCTTTCGGTTTCTCTTCCTCGTTTGCCCCCACTCTTGCAATCACCCACTTCATCATTCGCTTCTACTCTGGCGAGAAAAAGGGGCCTCACACAAACATACACGCTAATAATGGCAAATATTTATGAAACAAACAAAAAAGGGAGTCGTAATAATAATGACGATCGGAATACAACTAAGTTGGTAATTAATTATGTGAATAATATCCAATTTGTGTGCATTTGAAAATAAATTGTTGTAAATTGATGTGTATTTCATCTACAGGATTTCAAGATGTATCTTATTGAAACTAGATCGGTGCGAGATGTGTATGTTTGAAAAACACCCGACTATTCTGTCTATTAATCAATGTTCCGAGTTTACATTTTATATGCACGAAAAGCCAAGTCGATTTTGCTGACCAAACTCACGAACATGAAATTCAATCGAACTACAACACACACACACACACACACACAATGAAAACCATTTCGACGACAGAAAAGAAAAAAATATTCAAAGTAGTACCGTTTTGCTCGTAACAACTGGCAATGATACATTTGTCGAGAGCAACGCTTTCATCGGAGAGTGCAATGGCTCTCCCAAGTAAGCATCATAACTGCATTTGGCCTAAGGAAAATGCACAACAACGAATCCACGTTAAGAACCAAAAACGATAATGATTTCGTTTAGTTTGTTGTCGGTATTTCTCTCTCCCTCTTTCTGTCTTTTTATGTGTGTTTTTTCACAATCGTTTTACCTAACGTATTCGTTGATATGGCGTATGGTTATTCTGAATGCGCACTCATCGACGAGAATTCTCCTGTACATGTTCACATTTGTTATTTCGTATTAAGTGTACAAATTATAAACAACATCTAATGAATCGTTTCGGTCTATTCTGTACGAACAGGACAATCATGTTGAAATTGCACAGATACTCGGTGAATTGATTTTGCTACTTTCTCGATCGGCCAAAATGTTTTTCCACCAGCAATTGTATCAATAGTTTTCCAAAATTTGGCAATTTTCTTGTTACACCTTTTGGCCTTTTGGTCTAGACCAAATTAGATTGCATTCGATTTACGAAATTTACCCATTTTAATCCGAAGATATTTCGTTGAATTCAATCAGGGCTCTCAAAGAACCAACTGCTATTTTTATGTATGTGCACGTGAAAATATCGATGAGAATAGGGTTAATTTTAGAAAATGCGAAAATATATTCTCTCCATTTCTCGATATCCCTGGTCCTGGTTTTTATGGTCCATTTTATCGGCGACATTCACTTGGAAAATTCCATAAATTCGCTGTGAACTTTTTTTTCTTCTGTTTTTCACATTGTTAAGTGCACTACACATTCGGATATAGTGACGTTATTTAGTGTTCATTCGGTTCTGGATCACTTCATCACTCGCAAATCGAATTGAAATTGTAATAAATACCATTTTGGAATCGGCCGCCTCACGAGCATACACACACGAAACGAAACTGCAGTGGCATTGAAACGGCAACATAGATTATTGTCACAAAAGCGCGCACATGAATTTCAATACGATGCTGAGAGAGGTAGCTGTGCTCTTGCATATTTGTTCTACGTTAGAATGAGGGATGACAGATAGTAGAAAGAGTAAGAGATGTAGAAAGAGGCAGATTAAAAGAAGCAAAAGCTACAATCATAATTTGTTTTTATCTGTGCTTCATTTGAGTGCTTTAAATCCATTTATTATCATGTTCGGCCAATAAATAAAGGAAAAGTGTTGCAGTTTTTTGGTGGCCCGCGGCTCATTTCGGTGTTCATTAATCCACATAGAACATGCAATTTCAGCGAAATCAACATTAGGTGCTCAATTTCTTTCTGAAGCATATTGTATTTTTTGAAATAAGCAATATATTTCTGCATTTTGGCAAAGAATTTGATGGATTGATGAAATTCATGGAATATCGATCAAACAAACTCAATTAATTTCCCAAACGATAACCGGTGACAGATGAGAAGGTGACAAACAGAAAGAAAATTACGGAAAAACAAGCAAAACATGAGAATCTACACGAAAAACAGATGATTTCTACTAGTTCGTTTTTGATGATGGTTGAAATCGTGAAATCAAAAAGTTGTTACACTAAAACACCATTGCACCACTTTGATTGAGAGCGAAGCCTTCGGCTATGTCAAGCTCCTAGAATGAAAGGCCATTTTGACATGATTAATCTTCAAACATTTTCCGGTTGAAGAACGCCTGAACTTCCACGAATGTTGCACTAAAAATCAAATTTTCTCCCATGAATCTTTGCTCGCATTCATTCATCCGTATCGATGATCGAAATTTAATGTCTTAGGCAATATTTTTTGGCAAAAACGGGAATAATTTTATGAATTTGTCATTTCGGTCGCATTCACTGTCCGTTCGAATTCCATAATATATTCGAAATATACGTTTTTACACGCAATTTGGAATTTCTTTTGGGAGCGTGACCACTTGATTGGTGGTTCGAAAATCAAAATTGATCCATTTTGTATGAAAAGTGGATGGGGCTGCTGTCTTCAGAGCAATCAAAATGTGTATTGTAAAGAAAATGTGAATGCAATTTTGGTAGAAGCATTTTAGTTTTTTGCCAAAATGCACAGAGAACAAGCACAAAGACATGCGAGCTTCAATTCCACTAAATCCAAGAGAAGCACTTGAAGCGAACGTTTTGACGGTTCCGGTTCCAGTCACAGCCAACCATTCATCAAAACAATCGTTTTTTTGCATTTCGGCGGATGAAGAAAAGAAGCATAGCTTAAAATTCCTTAAATCAACGTCTGAATGGCTGTACGCAGCCACAATATTTCACGAAAACCATTTCACCTTGAGCAGAATGTGTGTGGTTCATGAAAAAACGCTAAGTGAAGTCAAATCAAGTAAAGGGTGATTTTTTAAGAGCTTGGTTTTTGAAAATTCAAAACAACACAGAAAATTTACAAAAGTGAATGAAATTTTTATTTGGATCGATTAATCAATTCCTGCCATTAACTTCTTTAAGATAATTTCACTTAAATGCTGCCCGCGGCTACGCTTCAAGTGGTCCATTCTGAAGGTCCAATTTTGGCTCACTTTTTCACACATTTCGGACGGAATCTCACCAATGACGCGTTCAATGTTGGCTTCCAAAGCAGCAATTGTGGTTGGCTTGCCTCTATAGACAAAAGACTTAACATAGCCCCACAAAAAATAGTCTAATGGGGTCAAATCACACGATCTTTGTGGCCAAATTTGTGACTGCACCAAAACTTGAGACTAACTGCTCACCAAATTCGCCTCTCAATTGATGCATGGTTCGTTTCCCTGCAGTGTGGCATGTGGCACCATCCTGTTGGAACCAAATGTCGACCAAGTCCAATTCTTGCTTTTTTGGCAAAAAAAAATCTGTTATCTTCGAACTTTACCATTCTCCCATTGACCATAACGTTGCGGCCTTCATCGTTTTTGAAGAAGTACAGCCCGATGATGCCGCCTGCCCATAAGCCGCACCAAACAGTGCATTTTTCGGGATGCATTGGTAGCTGGTGATTTGCCTCTGGCTGCTTTTCACTCCAAATACGGCAATTCTGCTTATTCACGTATCCATGGAGCCAAAAATGAGCCTCGTCGCTGAAGACAACTTTGCTTGCGAAACACATATTTCACTGAGCTCAAATTTTGATTATAAATTTCAATAATCTTCAAACGTTTTTCAGGCGTAAGTCTATTCATGATGAAACGGCAAACCAAAATGAGCATTTTTTACATGTCAAGAATCACGCGTGAACTGACAGAAATATAAACGTCAAAAACAATAGCAAAAAAATCACCTTTTACAATGTAAGTAGTATACTTATGCCAGTTTCATCCCGCAATAATTAATTCTAAAACACGAAGTAGGTGTGGAAGTGAGCAAAACACACACATGCACACTAACTTACGAACTCGTCTCAAACTAGAAGAAGATAATTGTTTGTTGATGAATGTATAATTATTTATATTGCTCTGATTACATGAGAAAAAAACCAATGTCAACAAAAAGCAGTGATAGCAAAATCAAAGACGGACAGACATGATTTTCCTGAATCGGAAAAAATAATATTATCAAAAACACAAATCGCCCCCGATAAACATCACCCCCGACAAAAAATCATATGAAATTTCGAACTGCGATTCGCCGAGTGATCTAAAAAATGCTGTAAGATGTAAGATTGGTTTTAATAGCACATTTTAAATAGATTGTTTCATTACGTTCGCTATCAGGGTCACACCTAAAAATTACAAGAATAGAGATTCATTGGCAGAAAAAATTTCATAGTGTACACGCTCTCTCTCTCTCTCTCTCTCTCTCTCTCTGTGTGTGTGTGTGTGTGTGTTTCTCGTTGAAATAAAAATAAATTCCACTTACTCGGAATCCCCGCTTCCTTTGGAATCTTTCCGTTCATTATGTTCAGCGGGTTTATTTTTCGGTCGTTTCCTCCAATTCCCGAACATCCGGCTTTTTCGTTGTCCATTTCGTGACTGTGCTTGTCATGTTTTTTTTTTTCGGTTTGGTATTTGTCGAAAAGAAAGAGTAGTTGAAGTGAGTTAAAAAAGGAATCATAACTTTTAGCACTTTAAATTTTCGTAATTTCTGTATGTTGTGTAAAAATATATATCAATTAAAAAAAAATTAAAAAACAATTGAAATCAGATAACTAAATGTAGAAACAAATTGAACATTCTTGCAATGTGTATCTGCACAAGAAGTAATTACATCAAAATTATTAGAAACGGTGCAGCAAAACACTTCTTCTTCTTCTTCCTCCTCTTCCAGATCAATTCTGTAATAATGCACTTCGTTAACACCATAAAAAAAATTCCACCGTGAAATTGATTGAAGTAAAAAAGATATTAATTCTTGTTTAAACTCTTATTTTCCACACTGCACAGCAAGATGTTCAACTATTAATTGCTGTGTTGTATATGGTTTATTGCTTTTAAGTTGTTTCTATATGATAATTGACCACTGTTTTATTTCTTCCTATATGCACTTCAATTGGTCAATCACAACAAAAAATATTTACTCACTCTTGAATGAATACAATGAAATTCACGCAAAAGAAAGGAACAAAAAATTCTTGGTGAGGTTGCAAATCGAATTTCGAATACAAAACTCTAATCTATAAAAAAACTCAATAAATAGAAATTGAAACTTTGTTCATTCTCGTTTTGTTCGCTTTTCAATCGACTTTATCGTTTACGGTTTTTATTTCGAAGGCGATAAATCAAAACTATACCATCTTTATAAAATTATGATAACACAATACTGTGTAATTGAAACAAGACAATTCTCAAAAAAAAAAAAAAAAAATGTCTCTGCATCTTTCGGCTTTTCTCTGTGCGCTGTGAAAAGAGCGCTGAATCAAAAATCAATTCATCTTTTTTGTGCAAATACATACAGCCACCCAATGAACTAGAGAGAAAGAAAGAAATTTCATAAATTCGGTCAGTCACAACACCATCGTTCTCTTGTGTAGAACTCACACGACCAACCGACTGAATATTATTTCACAACGTTTGTGTGTTAATATCTGTATTCGTGCATATTTATACATTCCTTTGTCTAGTTTTTTTATCGTTAAAATATAATGTGCGTCAGAAATCACATAAAAATGCGTTCCATGTTTAATGAATCAATTCAAATGATGACCAATGATTTGGAATTGCATGTGAGTGGAAAATTTACTTTTAAAATTTCGCTTAATAATTTTTATTTTACGATATGAATTGATACGAGCTTTAAGCTGAATATTTCATGTATTATTCAGATTGGAAGAAATTTAGGTTTAGGTTTAGGTTTAGTTTATTGAGTAGCTATAACTGTATCAATACAATTAACAATTAATTTAATTAATAATATTATTGACAATTTCAAATTTCAATATTGCTTTTTATCCAAACTATAATCATTTTTATTTAATTTATCTACATCAGTTTCTATTTTGTATTCGTCCGGTAAGTTGTTATACAATTCAAATCCCTTAAATATTATTGAGTTTTGCGCACTATCTTAATTGCATTTCAGTTTCTTAAGTTGATCGTTATTTCTTAAACCATATTTATGTGTTTCTCCTCTTTTACAATACTTATTATTCTATTTAGGTACTTTGGTGCTTGGCCGATATTCATTTTTTGCATTAGTTTCAGTGTTAATAATGCCAATGCGTGCTAACATGTTCAATAATTATTTGTAAATTTGACTGTCTTTGCTTTTGTTATTACTGCTTTTTGTTGACATTGGTTTTTTTTCTCATGTAATTAGAGCAATAGAAATAATTATATATTCATCAACAAGCAATTATCTTCTTCTGGTTTGAGACGAGTGCGTAAGTATGTGTGCATGTGCGTGTTTTGCTCGCTTCCACACCTACTTCGTGTTTTAGAATTAATTATTGCGGGATGAAACCGGCAAAAGTATACTACTAATGTAACGGGCAACAAATATTTTTGAAATATCAAATAAAGCACTGCATTTTATGGGAAACATTATATTGTTTATTTCTTGTTTTTTGCCCCCTTTCTTTCTCTCTCTAAATTTTGTTAGCTTGTGAATCATGTGGGCGGGCATAATGTATGGATATGATAGCGAGAAAAAAACTGACTGTTAGCATTTCGTGGCTATCGAAAACCCAGATCTATTTAGCCAGAAGAAGTAGAAGAGGCAGAGAAAGTACAACGAGTCGACGAAAAACGCGGTCGCGCATGCTTATCGGATGGCAAGTGCAATGAATGTGCTCTTAATGGACGTCCATTACATGCGAACGTTCCACGACTGAAACCCAGCTATATATTTCCAGATATCAAGCAATAAATGTAAGTAATTTAATGTTTTCTTTTTGTTACGTTGAGGTTTCCGAACGACGAGTGAAATGCGGACACTTTTTCACGTTTCAAATACCACTTGGCACATTCAGACGGAAACAAATTAATTATTTCAATTTGAACACATTGACAAACAACAAAAAACAGCAACCAGCACAATATAAAATCGAGCAACAAGACTTGGTCGGGAGGCACCAAACGTATCAAAAAGTCACTGTCAATGGAAAAACAGTTGATTAATTGGGTCAGAATTAAATTCCTACTTATTTCCGCCATTGGACATTCTGGAAGTGCACACTCTCTATAAACTCACCCAATGATGATATATTTATGTCGTTTGTATTTGAATTACCGAGTCGCAGTTTACGGTTGTGTGCTCAAGAGGAGGTCAATAGCCTTTTCCGATTCGATTATATGTGCTCTCATGTCGCAAAATTTTCTCAAGAAAATAATAAAAAATATCCAACTTGAATCGAGCATGCGAAAAATATCGAAAAAATATTATTTGCAAGTACTTTCAGATGCAACTGCTTTTTTTACTACTTTCAAACTGTTTGAGTGAGCACTGAGCAATGGAACGACGCATTCGCAAGGAATTGGGACATTTAAAGTAATCAATATTGATTGAGACACATTTAACATTCGGAGAACAATTAGTGAAATAAACACATGAAAAAGCTCATTCAAAATTCACATTTTAAAATATTCTTTCTCGATGTTTCGTTTAAAACAAATCATCAACATAAAGTTGAGACGTTTTTCAAAATCCACATTAGATTTTTCTCTTGTGTTAGTTCATTTGATGTCGGTTTGGGGTTGTTATCTTCAAACTCCCATCACTGTTAAGCAAAAGAGCACGAAACCTTGGACCAAATCTTTTTTTGAAGTGCATTTTAGATGTACCCTCATCCTAAAAAGTTGCCGTTGAAATGGAATCCCATATTTTTTCCCCGAACTGCTATAATTTAAAGAAAGCACAACTTTGCTGAAAGACCGTTACATCTAAAGCTTTGAGTTGAATGATCTCGAGTCTTTTACAGCGTATATCGAAATCAAATTTTATGATATCGGTTTTGGAATCGTTTGGAAAAATATGCTACTTCACCGAATCTCCAGCAAAAAGACAATACACATAAAAAATGGCATTCTTTATGGCATTGAGCAAAACATACATTCGTAAAGTCATTAAAGCATGTGATGCAACTGACATTGGTTGTATGCATTTTGCGAAGCAATCAGTTGTGGACAGCTTGTATTTTTTTAAATGTATTTGATAGTTTACAATTGTACACTTCAGAGAGTTTGAGAAAAACTACATGCATATTTGCAAGAAGCATTTCAAAAGAGTACCGCAATTTCTATAGCAAAATAATATCATCATCAATCTGAATGCTTGTGTACGTCTAGCGTTCTCACATTGGTATTATGACAAATGTGTATACAACCTTTGCCGAAGACTGTGTGTGTTGGTTTTGTGAAAATATGATCGAGACACTGGCTCAAGACTTGTTATTTTATACGTTGCACGCACTTTGTTAATTTCAAGTAGATTCATTTGAATTGTGGACGGTGAAATGAAAGTTTTCGCAATTTTCGATTCAAGTGAATGTGAGCAAGGAGATAGAGCCATGCACAAGAGGAATGACAGTACAAATTTTATGCACAAAATATTCTTATCACGAACATTGGCCGCACATTTTCAATGTTTGTGTTTCAAGCGTTTCGGCTTAACAAAATCGTAAACAACGGACATTTCAGCTCATCTTCATCTAAGACTGTACACACACACCCGCATCCATCCAATTCATGCATAAATTATTATTGATGTTAAAAAGCCAACATTCCATACTCGTCCCCTCTTTACATAATTGCGAACTGAATGCAGATGCACACAAACACTAACAAGCACACACACACAGAGACAGACAGAGAGAGATAAAAAGGGCAGCGTCGGTGGGCTTGAAAGCACTCTATCGTCCTGCCTCAAATAATTAATTTTCAACAAACACAAAAATTGTTGCCATTTAACATTACAATGACAAAATCGGACGCACTGGCATTCTCTGCCTCGTCGGTCACTTCCCAAATTGTAAATATATTCGCATAACAACTTCAAATAAATCTTCTGCAGAAAATTTTAACATTATGCATTCCATCTCATTCCATCTGCTCATATACACACATATTCATGCAGACAGACTGCATACTCTGTCCGGGTCACACATCGTAGCTTGTGCATGGGCGGTGGATCTCGAGAAGAGAGATAGATTGTGTGTAAAACTAAGATTATATATGTCAGATCGTTTGAAATTTAAATGAATAACGGCATACGTTGGTGCATCGCACCCACAAACACACGAACAAATTGAATCTTTAGATGTTGACAGAATTACAGCAAACGTCAATGTAGCAAACACATAGCGTACATAAAAAAAAAATATTAATCGGTCTGCTATGTGAAATTTCAAGTTTCTCTCGATTTGTCCGAAGATATGTAGCCACATCAATCAACATCTTTGGGTCTTATTCGACATACACATTTGTGGATTTGTCTTTTGGAATAGAGATTTGTGAATGTCACCGCGCTCAAATTTACGCCTTTCAAAGCTTAACTACAGGAGCTTTGGTATAGAGCAAGTGCTCCTTTGAATGAGAACGAACGAGAAATAACAGAGAACCATTATTGGGTTTGTGTGAGCATTCGATGGTAGAGGACCTGAAAAGGAAACCATGCGGTCATTGTCTATTTCAGCAATTGAGCTCAAAAGTGCATCGGAAAATGAAGCTGTTTGCGTCAACTGCAGTTTGGGCTGACGATACAGCAGCGATTAATGATCACACACTCATACACATACAAAAGAACGAAATAAAATCTGGTAGTGCAAGTCGTTAATAAACACACAATTTTTGTGTGTGTTCCATGCAAACGGACGATGCTTTGTATCTTCTCCTATGTAAAGGGGTAGTGAATGTCGTTGGACCGCGCCATCTATGCCTTAACGATTGTACTAAACGTTTCAACATTTCACACCTTCTCCGCCTTCCCCTTCTTCAAATAGCGAGTTTGACAGGCTCCGCATCTCTGCTGTCATTGTTTGAAGAAGGGGAAAAAGTGTTTACCATCCATAGACGAATGGTACAGAGGGCGCTGTTGTCAAGCTAAGTGTCAAAATTAAATTTTGCATCGTCCGCTTGGTTCCATACCCAACCATTCAAATTGTTCAAGTGTTGAAAAAAAAGGCATGAATACGGGTAGGGAAAATATGAAGCATTATGTTATATTTATTAACGTATGAAAATTCAGTTTTGTATGCACAACCATAACAATTGGTTAGTTTATAAGTGACAGTCGTTAGACTTCACAACAACTTTCGTCTTTGATTTACCGCGCTGCTATTTTCATTGACCCAGAATATCAAAAGTGAGTTTATGCAAAGAAAAAGGAAATTTGAATAGAAACTCGCCCCATTTTTTGTTTTAGCGTTGTGAAAATATTTTTGATCGTGTCCAAAGAATGCGTGCATTGTGATGTACTCTCAAAAATGTGTAATTGGAATTGCTGAACTTGCAACATAAATAAATTTTTGAGCCAATAATATTCCAGAGTGTTTGAATATTTGAAATCGTGTTATCGATGCGCATTCGTTATTAGGCTTTCTCTCTCTCTCTCTCTCTCTCTCTCTCTCTATCATCGCCTCCAACAAATAGTACGAGGAAGCAAACTTGTCTGCACGTTTCGGATACACACTGTCAAACTATAAGTCTATGTAAAAATTTCCAAGTTATTCATTGAAAAAATGTGGAATTCAAAGGACCTGAAATAAATCCTTCCTACAAATTTTTCTATAAAGGAAGTGAAAAAGAGAGAAAACGGAGGATCGTGTGAGAAATGGGAAAAATGGAATGAAATCGAAGTATAAGCAGCAGAAAACAAAAAATATTTTCGTCAAAAGGGAAAATCACATCGAATATGGACGAGAAAGCCATCGAAAAGCATGAAATATGGACGGGCGGAAATGTGGTCGATGTAGTACTCAGCCAACAAGCTCTCCTCTCGCAAGATGAGCGCCGAAATGAAATCGGTTTTCATGAAAAAATTTTGAATCCAAAAAGCGAATATGAACAAAGCGTTATTAAATATCGATTTTTCGGTTGTGGTTTCGCAATACATTTTAATGTTGATGCAAGAGAGAGAGGGAGAGAGAGAGAGAGAAAGTGAAAGCTAGAATTTTATAACAATCCATAGCACGCACCTGCATGAATAAAATGACACAATCGAAAGAATGTTTTCCAGAACACATCATAAAACCGCACTGGAAAACTCTGTCCATTGATTTAGCTCTTATACAATGGCGGGCTTTTAAATCAAAACTACTCACGGCTTGGCCAGAATTTAAGATTTTCAAGAATGCTGGATCAAGACTGCTGCTCTGAGAGGGCACGCGATGAATGAATTTCTGATATAGAAAATTGCGAAAATATGCACAATGGAACGACAAGGAGAAACCGAGAGATTTTCAACGATTTTCCAAATATTTCCGCGCTTTTTGCCAAAGAGAAATGTGGTCTTATCGACAACCCGCCAGAATAAACCATATCGTGTCGCAAAAGCTATTCTAGTTAAATCATCGACACATTTTATTCATTTGATAGCTTCATTTCATTTTGCTCAATGAAAAATGTCTCAGCATTCTCGAACATTGACCGGGATGGCACATTCAACCGTGTTTTTTTGTTCGCTCGCTTGCTCGCTTTTACATCACAATGGCTTTCAAACTAGTACTTGCCATTTGTAATAAAACAAATTTTCCACATAATTTACAAGCAGATATTGCTCTGGCTATATAAAAGCACTCCCAATAAAGTATGAATTGCACATCGCGCGCGCGTTTTCAAGCATCGTGCTTCTAGATTAACTGCCAAAATTGATGTTTGATAGCGAAATTCTCATGACAACTGCCATTCACTGATCCAAATGTCATATGATGTCAAGTGATTTTGTGCAACGGTTTGTTTCTGTCCTGTTCATTGAGTAAGTTCCATTTATATCATTTACATCTGTTCGGAATTTATTTGTTGTTCTTGGAAATCATTTTTTTAATACAATATTTATGGCTTAGAAAATACCTAAATATTCTTCAATATTTGTTAAATTTCATGATTAAATTTGTTCATCTCCCATTCAATTTGTCTGGTTTTCGTGAGTTTCGATTATATTTCTTTAAATTGCCTTTCATTTTCAATCTTCATTTTCATTTCTTTCCATTTATCCTCCATTTTTCTGATTTCCTTATATTTTGTTCCTTTGCTCGACATTTTGATCATTCGATTCAATCATTTGAAAAATAATGTTTAATTCACAAATAATCAAAATTGTCAAAATCCATCATCGTAAATACAAAGACTAATCGCGTTCAAATTGATGTTGTATTCATCAAAGATCGCTCTGCTTCAGCGAGACTCGCTATGTTGAAATATATACATTGCATCGGCGATGTTAAAAGGGTGGCGGCGACGACGAGGATTGTGTGCAAGAGGAGTTTTCATCATCATCACTGATTCATCAGCCATCGGACACAATGTGAATGGCAAATTATGTTTTAGCCATGTTCCACGTCATGTCGAATACAATTTTTATTTTATTATATCTTTTTTTTGTTCGGTTAGCATTCATTTTCTGTCATTTCTGCTGTTTTCGTTGTCATTGTCGCTCTGAAATTATTTTGTAGCCATTAAATACACATTAAGTTAACAAATTTTTCCGGACGGATTTCATATTGTTTAATAGATGGAGCGCAATGTAAATGTGCAACAAGAAAAGCGAGGCTGCAACGGAGAGGGAGACAACATAAAAAAAATGATAAAAGACAGATGATAACATGAATTTTAGTTAAAAGTGACATGATAGGAAAGTGTAGATGCGCGTTGTCTCCTCTACCCACTGTCAAAAATGAAACGGCCATGCAATGAATTTTGAAAGTGGCGATGTTTGGCCCTAAAACGTTAATAGTCTGATGAATGGTTGGTTCGAGCGTAATCAAAAATTCCATTGCCCTGCCGAAAAATAGTCGCCGCTTTTTTTAGTACTTTAACACACTACACACCGGTTATTTGAGCGACAGTTGGCAAGTGTGTCGATGTATACGGCACTAGGAAAGATGACATACAGAATACACACACCATCATCACCAGATACCAAGTTACAGGCGTAGCCTTTAGTCTTTTCGCCTATTATCAGAAATGCTTTGTTAATATTTTGTAGAGAAGAATCCTTTTAAGAGATAGAGAGAGAAAGAGAGAGAGAGAGAGAGAGAGAGAGAGAGAGAGAGTGAGAAAAGGACCGCGAACTTTTTCAACTATAAATCATTTTTTCTAATTGTATACGATTGTAATGTAGTTTATTTATTAAGTTTAATTGCATACTTGAATGTCTCGCGCTAGGCGTTCTTATAGTGATTTTAATTTATTTTTAAGTTTTCAAATGTCGGTGTGCTTTCATGAGAGATTTAATGCCATTTTTTATTTGCCGCGTCCCGACACTTTGAAATGTGAATAGAAACTGTGAGAGTGCGAGCAACACTGTGTGATAATGGGTGCTTGAAGGCACCGCTACACTCTGACAACATACATTTCAGGCGCCGGAAGCATTAAATATTTCAGCTATTCAACGAATTCACACACAATTTTCACTCGTTTTAAACTTTCACATCATGATGATCATGATAAAAAGATTACACGCCGGTACGTGCGCCGTTCTAACTATCGATTTAAACATGATTAAATGCAAACATTGCTCCTGTTTCTACAATATCAAAGATGAATAAATCATTTGATTTAGTGGTGCAAATGCCGCGAAATTATTATCTAGATACGTACTCTTTCTTTTAACACAATAACACGCAAAACATTTGCGCCATTTTTGCATTTCAAAAGATTTATTTTGAGTGTCAGCAACTCGAATTCGTTAATTCGTTCCTTGAGATCGAAACATGAATGGATAAAAGGTTTGGCAAATCTATGTGTGCGTTGTTTATTCATCTTTTCTTCGGAATATGATTATGTTGAGTTGCTTATGCTTGCTTGCATTATATATTCACGAAAATCAACATCATCGACAAACGCTTGCTTCGTTATCGCTACGCAGTTTAAAGCAAAGTATTCTTACTCTCTTTTTCTTTATTTTGGCCATTGCTCTGCCCCATCTCCGGGTCTTCCATTCACTCATTCACCCACTTGTTCATTATGACCAGGAACTTTGCATCCAACAATAGCTAAATGAGCCAAAGGATATAACTGAAATGTGGGCACACAATACTATTTGATGATTTAGACGAAACCTTAAAGAGAACAGCAAGAAGAAATAAGAAACATTTGCTGATAAATATAATGATGAATCATGATGATCCTTATATTTATATGATTATTTGATGCAAACATCATAATAACTATATATATTCACAAATAAGCGTACAGTGTGAAACTGCTCTCATGGGGGAAAGAAGAGTAATGCTGGCGAGTCGGGTGCTCTCGGATATCAAAGCGCAAGAATATGGTTAATTGTGTTCTTGCTTGCCCCTGCATCTTACTCTCTCTCTCTCTCTCTCTCTCTCTCTCTCGCCTCCATTCTCTTTCACCCTCCCAAATCTTCCAGATCTTCTCCATTTTGCAGCACAAATGTCCCCCATACTCATAACATATTTATTGTTGAGCGATGATATTACTGATGAACAGAAATGGAATAAATTTTGACAGCTAATGGCTACTTTCGACTCAAATGTTATACAAATATTGATTTCCAATACACATTTCTACTGGCTTCTAGTTTTTTTTTCTTTAGCGCAAATTCCAAAAATCAATCAAAACAATTTGACTGAATTCTTTCTCAAAATGAGTTGGGTTCCACAGTTCTCGAAAACATGCTTCGGAAATTGACTTTTATGATGAAACGAACAACGATTGTTGCGAGAAATTCATTTTTCATACAATTCAAGGCCCGTAACATACTCGCAGGCGTTTCCAGACAAACAAGAGCTGAACAAAGCACTTGATGAGTTTGAATATATAATTTTCTATGGTCTATATTTTTTATTTTTTGCTCAATACTTCATAAATTTGAGTACTCCAACGATGAATAGAGCAATTTTTGTCTTGGTTTAGCTCTGAATACACAATCAGGATGATATACATTAACATGTTCAGGAACTGTTTTAGCATTAATTTTCTTTGAATTTTTTTACAATCTCTCTCTATAAGATATGTACATTATTAAGCAATTGTTGACGATTGCAATCGTTCTTTAGCTATTCGAATTGGAATTTATAAATGAAAATCACACATTTTATTTTTTTTTGCTGATACACACTTCATTTTGGCTCCAGAGCCACAAATGGACATGCAGTGCAGAAAACTCCGATGAAGAAAAATATATTAAAGCCTCAAATGATGAAGTTTCAAAGAAGTCTTGATTCCACAATCTTTTGAAAGACTTAGAATCCAAAAATGCGCCCAAATCTAGTCGGTTGGAAATGAAAAAAAAATTAGAAATACTTCGTGTATTGAGGGCAATGCTCCCACTCAAAACCCGAAATCTACGGAGAGATCATCAGTAGTTGTATATATGGCGGTTTCATCCATGTTTTTAAGTATTAGTGGACACGTATACACGTATTCACACAAACGATGCATTTGGAGAAAATAGAAAACACATCCGATCAATGATTCTGTCTCTCTCTTTAATACGATATGATATTGAATTACCAATTGTACTTCAAATGCAAAACACAATGACGCATTGAATTTCATAATGTAATGCAATGTTAACGTCACATTACTCAAATTCGCTTAGGAGTAAAAAAAAGAAACTTACTATGTGGCGGGATTTCATCCGTCCGACCATGGTGATTTAATGCATGATTGAAACGATTGGTGTATGAAGAATATACTAAGAATTATATTTTAAGTAATTGAAAGGAGTTAAAAATGAAAAAGATTCATTGGTGCACACATACAATTTTATTTATTTGTAATTTTACAAAATTCAATATAAAAACAAAAATTCTTGAGAAACTTTACAACATAAAAAATACCAATACAATCATGATGTAATTTTAGGCGAATGTGTGCAGAAATATTTTTTTAAAGTTAAAAATATATGTATACTATTGTTATTTGTTAATTGATTTCTGAAATAAAAAAAATATTTTGTTACGCGTATTATGGAAAACGACGAAAATGTAACTCTTTTCATTGATAATATCATTCAAACGCATCTAATACGTGAAAAATTTAGCATCATTTTCACAAAAAAGCTTAGCACAATCAATACTTAATTTAAATTTATTCATGCAGCGTTCCATAAATTCGTTTTCACAATCAATATGCGAATGGAAACTGAATTTGTTTAGTGAGTCAAATTTTTCCATATAAGAGATAGCAAAACTATCTGGAAGGTAGAAACATTTTGGAATAAAATCTATTTCTTTCAGATATGGCAATGATTTTTTCAGCATATCCAAATAGAAATATATATCCCGTACAATGCCTTTTAGCCGATCCCAAAGGGAACACAATACTATGTAAATTTGGACAATGCACTGATACAACAGAAAGGTTATTATAATGTGAACTAAATCGGTCTAGAAAACGTAAATCATGCAACTTAGGAAAATTTTTATTTAAATCACTTGTTTCCGAAAATGATTGGTGAATCGTAACATCTTCCACATTAAAAAAGGGTTTTTCTACGTATTCCCAAATTAATGGTGAAAATGAAACTTTGATTAAAGATTTAGCACAAAACTCGTATATATAACTCAGAATATGATGATATTCTTGGGAATGACGATCTTTTTCAAACCATGGACCATAAACTAACTTATGTTCAGTTATCATTTGGCCAAACGAACGTAACAGTTGAAAAGTCATTTTTAAATCATAAATTTTTATACTTGTGTCCCACACATTTTTTCTATATTTGTATCCGTCAGTTCTATCTATATCAATCTTTCTTCCTGTATATTTCCGGCTGAAGGGCGTTTGAGCAGCAAGCCGAAGATATTTATTAGCGTCGACTACGTTTAACAAATCCTCCAAGTCTAAATACATGAAAATGTGTTCCAAACATAGCTGTGGCATATCCGTAATTTTTGTTTGATCGTCTGATATCATCGTCCTATAGGCTATAGCCTCTGTAACTTGCTTACATTTTTCATGGTTGCCTTTAGCCAGCGTGCACTTTCGTTTACTATTTAATTGTGTGTCGATTTCCATTTTGGCAAAAACTGAAATGCAAATTAAAATATAAAAAAAGAAAAAAAAAATTGAGAAACATTTTCTGAGAAATACATACAGGTCGCATAAAAATGTACACAGACAATAAGGAAAATTAACGTTTTTCACTAAAAATTATTATATTCTATTTTTATGTTCACTATTTGCACGCTAACAACGCTGTTTTCTTTCTATTATGTGCACGTATGATTCGAGAGTAATTAATATTTTGATAGGGAGTTTGACATATGTATGTTTACATAGACAAATTGCTTTGACAAAGTACATGTCATAGAGCATACTGTTTTCCATGACGGTTTTTTGAAATAAATCAATTTCAATCACATACTTAGTTGATATTCAATGATATATGGTATGTGTGCATTCACGGGAAATAGTTCCATAAAAATAGTTCCACAAAAAATAAAATCTCATTCTATATAATATTCTTTTGTTAAAATAATTATATTTCGTTGGAGTATATTAAGTGCTGACATTTATGCAAAAATACTCAATCCAAATAAATTGGACCATAAATTACATTGGTACTCAAAACTTTAAGTATTCAAATCAAGTTGACAGCTCATGTTTTGATACGTGAAACAAAACCTCACACAAATCATTATTAAAAACTAAAAAGTAACTGGCAGCAAAAAACCAGCGTTTTCCCTTCAAAAATGGATTCAAACCAAAGCAATTCCGGTAACAATATCTCTGATTAAATCAGACTAATACTAAAATAATTAATTTATATATTATATAATGCGTTGCATTGCATTTTACATATGTTACCTGGATCCTTTTATATCACTTGATACATGGATCGCTGTATTCATTTTATACCGTCAGTATTACAAATTTCTTTGTCTTAAACATCATTTTATTAAATGAAAATTTTTCTTAAATGTATTAATTTTCTAACAATGTATCCATATTCCGAGTATTTAAGTTGGTGGTTCAGAAATGTTAAATAACATGAATGACACATCAAACGAAATAGCAGCATATTGGATTTGGTTCAAATATTGTATCTCTGTATATCTGGAATACGCAAAAAATTGCGTACTGAATTTGTATAACATGAGAAATTTATGAAAACTGATTCATATCTCTAGTTTTTCATGGAGTGGCAAACCCCTAGATTTTGTTCGAGATTCGAAACTTGAAAAAACTGTATTGTATGGAAGAGAGAGAGAGAGAGACAGAATCATTGATGTTTCTTCGTTGACAATTAAGCATGAACTTTGAAAACCAATACATGCGAGTATCGCTTCACTTTTGTATAAAGCAAGTGATGTGCATGTGCACAAAATAATAGTTGATTTTTAACAGATTTGCTCTCAACATATATGTAAATACATACATATTGATAAACAAAGCTTTTGATGTCACTTACACAACTGTTCAAAACCAGTAGATACATCAGATATGGAGTAATACTACTTTTAGTTGCGCCCCATTGTGCATAGGTAGCATTCGGGTTTGTTTTCTATTTTCTCCAAATGCATCGTATATTTTTCTTTTTCGAAAGAGAGAGAGAGAGAGAGAGAGAGAGAGAGAATGTATGCATGCATGTGTGTGCATGTGCATGTGTGAATACGTGTATACGTGTACACTAATACTTAAAAACATGAATGAAATCGCCATATATAAAGGGTTTTCCATTAAGGACTTGACAACTTTCTTCAGGTTCACGTTCAAAGTTGTCAAGTCCCTATTGGAAAACCCTTTACAACTACTAACATCAAAATAAAAGCAATTCATTTGTTTTAGAATAGGAAAAATTACATAGAAAATCCGATATTTGTAACGCAACAGCGCAGTTAGATTTGTAAGAAACGAAGCATAAAAGCTTAAGTCAAATAATTGGTTTACAGGCTTGAAAAAACTTTATTCCTGGTAAAATGAGAAATTATTCATTTGATAGTGAGAGAGAAAGAGCACATTTTTTGCTGTACTTTCCTCTTCATCGTCGATATTGTTCTTAATTCGGTTTACTCGTGAAAATTATGTGAAATTCGTTGGAAATAGAAAAAAATAAATTGTCGATTCAATAAGCAAGGCTGTGTTTAATGAGCAACAGCCATAGCCAACACCATATTATACACCGAGATTCGAAAAAAAGAAAATACGATCCCTCTCTTTGTTCCCAATTGTGTTGATTTCCTGCTTTTTCTTATCTCATTCCCTTCTTTTCGTATTTAGCCTCGTTTCACTTGAAAAAACTGTTGATATTTTGATTTTTGCTTGGCTGCACTAGCTATGCGTGAAAAGAAAACCCCAGAGTGAAAATGCTCGACAACAAAGAAAGTGGGAAGAAGAGATTTGGACATAATATATCTAATGGGATGCGACGCCAAAAAAGACAAGACATTTGAAAATTATACATTTCATCTTTCAAGAGATTACATGCCACACACTTGGTTTTTGTTATTCAGAGAGAGAGAAAGGGAATCAAAGTGAATTTAAACAAGATTAGCACAAGAGCAAAACATATAAATGAACATCGCAGCAAACGCAGATGAAAGGTCTAAGGGTGTAAGATTGTTGAGCACACACACGCACACATAATCTTCGTTCGGCGATTTTCTTGAGCCAGTTGAGTAGATGTTGTGTGCGGTTGTGAAGGCAAAAATAGAGAGAAAGAGCTTTTGCTTTTATCCATAAATCATATTGAAATGTGAATTTAAATTTGTTGCTTTCGCTAGCTTTTTCTCTTTCTTACTTGAAACTGCGCTTCCAAGACGATTCTATATCGCAAGAATGTGAATGCTCACGATCGCTCATTGGTTTAGGCTGACATACCTTGATGGAGTTTTCCGGAGAAAAATACATTTAATCACCATTTCATCTATTAGCTCGAAAAAATAAAGTCAATCATCTGAACGAACGTCGACGGCGACGGCGCAATGGCAAAGAAAAGCTCTTTCGAACACCAAAATTTCGCATAAGATCGCTTTTGTCACCTCATGAAATATCAAGTACCATCTTGAATACGCGCATGCGAAATCTTTAATGCGGCAAATATTTCAATAATCGATTTTCCGCCGAACATTTTTGTAATGGATATTTAGAACGGCGAAAGTAATGAAAAAGTACACCTGCAATGGCGCGGAGTTTTAGTGCGTTCCGAAGAAAATCGATTTTTCATCAAAAATATACTTAACTGTGCGAGCAAGCTCAAACACATTTAAAATTGTATGGCCTTTGATTTTGTGCGAAACAATTAAAATCGACATTCATTTAAGGATAAAGCTCGAAATTATTTCATTTTTGTCTCCATCATAAACATTTGCTTTTTACATTGATGAAGTAACTTGATTTCAGCAAATTACCTATTAGCTATGGGCCGCGATGAAATCGCTTTCAATACATTAAAACTGAGCAATCAGCATGCGCTGAGAATGAGCTCATGCTAAAAGAATGTATTCGGAATTGTTTCCAGATTAGAAGATTGAAAAGAACAAAGTTTCAGTTCAAAACGATATGTAATCGTTGAAAATCGATAATTGAATATGCAAAATAAGGCTTCTGCTTGCAAAATCGAAACGTTTCTATCAGCATTAGTCGATTCATCCACATTTGCCGGTAGTTAGATCCTACTTTTTTATGTCAAAGATTTTTTCCTGGTGAAATAAGCGCTGGCTGCAACCGATTTCTGAGTAAATCAATAAAGTCCTGGAATAAAGCTTCAAGAACGGTTTTCAATTCGTGTCTCAAATTTTCCGGAAAAGTATGTGGTACGAGATCTTTTCCGTATTTCAACTCCAGAATACGTATCAGATTATATTTTTCGTTCATTTGCTTATATTTTTGCACCATTAAACATTTTGCTATCGCAATTGCTTTTGTGTTGTCTTTAGTGCTGTACATAATGCGAGACTTCACTTAATACGAGCAGACGCTAAGGCGATAAAGATGAGTTGAATTACAGCGAATGATAATGAGCTGCAGGAAAAGTGCATTCAAAATTAACGCTTTAAATTCACCTTAACTGAGAGGAACAAACACTTATTGGGAATATTCCAATCATCGAAACGGATTCCATAAAATGGATCCATTTTTGATTCAACTCCATGGTTAAAACTTCCGATTTCCCGAAGCAGAAAATCGCATTTTTGATGAGCTCCGTTAATATTTTTGGGACATTTTTCAACCCAGGGCAACAACATTCGCCCTTTTTGTTTGTGTCTTTCAATTTAATTTTTGGTTTGTTTTAATTTAATTCGATTCATTTAGTTACAGTTCCAATAATTAACCTAATAATTTCCGCTAAGTGAATTTCATTTTCCGATAAATTTTCAAATTTGATTGAACGAACATTGTATGCTTGAATTTTAAATGCCATTTCACACATTTATTCGCAATGATTCATTTCAAGTTTGCTTGTATCGCATGCCATGGATTAAAGTCATGATTGTTCAGGATGCAACTAAACGGTTCGATGGGGAGCGTCGAACAGTGGAAATAAAACCAGATGCTGAAATAAAAGGCATATGGTGGAGATATGAAAATGAACGCCTAAAAATAGAACAAACATTACACAATCAATGTACAATTTCATTGAATATGCCATTGCGAGCGTCAAGATATCGAGTGGAATAGTGACACTTTTTTTGTTGAATATAGTATTTACCTGGCTAAATCGATTGGGCCTATAGAGAACGAAAAAAGGACGAATACGTGATTTATCATAGCATGTTCATGCAAATGGGAAAATGTCTGTCGGTGCACTTACATGGCTGCCATTTGAATGCATTTCTATCCGAATTGTGCACTCTCAATATCTCGCCAACTGGGTAACATTGATAGGGTGCATTTTTTTAAAGTTCGTGGAAGCCCATTTAAAAAAAAAAGTATGCTCAAATACACGGCTTAACTATGCCAATAAGCCACCAAATGTAACACAATTCAAATACAAAAAGCAAAATGTAAATCGTGACTAAATGCAATGCGTTGCAACTTTTTTGTGTGTCCATTCGAAACTCGTATGGATAAGTTTGTGCGCAAGGATCTGGATATTCGGCGAAAATGTTGTATCATCGCAATTCAGAAAAGCGATTAAAATGACAAATAAAAGTGTCACATTCAACAAAAGACGGAAAGCGATGTCACATCAATGGAGCAAAACGAACGAAATTGATGTCGTAAACATCATGAAATGAGATAAGCATCAACGACCAAAGCAACACGAAAACGAGCATAAACTTGAATTAATTGCAAACTTTTCATTGTTTTTTTGCTCGAGATGGTTTTTGGGTTGTCACAATTTTCCGACTTTGGCAAGCAATCTGAACGCCTAACAGCGACATTAAACCTTCATGTTTACATGGTATTTCTACATTTAAACGACACGTAAGGAATAAAAGCTGTGCGACCCGCCAAACAAACTGTGTATTCCTTATCAAAATTTACAACAGATTCAATTGAGAGCAATTTGTCGTGTCGCAAATTCACTCGATGCCAAGAGTTTGTGAAACTATCAAATATAGCCAATGTTCTATTTGTCCTTCCAAGAAATGTTTATTTTTGAAAATTCACTTCAAATTTAATAAAACTAATAAACTGAAGAGCAAAGTCCACAAAGCAAATCTGTTCCAAGTAAAATAGACAATAAAAAATTGATTCATATGAGAAAATATTAGTACTTATGACCTAATTGTGAAATGGTTTCCGTTGCCAAATGCAAAACCCAACCGAAATAAGTGTTTCACTCGAAAGTTGCCGTTTATTCGGTTCACCAGTTTACTTTTGGTAATTTACCATTTCACTAACTTAGCCAAGAATTCAATCGAAATACATTTACTTGCTGTTTTGCAAAGAATGTTTGAAATGCAATAGCTTAAGGCGACCAAGTCAAGCGAACAAAATTATTTCTCACATCCGGATTGTGGGTTAATATGGCAATCGGTTCGTTTATTAATGAAGTGGCCGAAATGAAATTTTACCATTACTTAAATCTTCTTTCATTCGTTCGAATCATCCGCATATCTTCTCAAATAGAAAATGGATTTCATGTAGAATTCCAGAAGCAGCATGGATTTATCTTGATAATATTCTGAGCAATGGTCAATTGGTCATGCCATCGTTTCGAAATTTGAAAATGGTGTCAATTTGCATTCGAAATGAACTAATTTTCAAAATTAAGTTTTGCCAAATATTCGTCCATTCTGAGATTTCAATTCGTCGACAAACATTTGAGTTTGCCAATTATCTGTGGTCACAGCAATGAAATTTATTGATTGCTCAGACAAATTTAAAATTAAAATATTTTTTGATTGTGCCTCATTGATTTTTGAATTATACTAATTTCAATAAAACATTATAATTGATTATCAGATGCTTTTTTCTGCCAAAAAGTGGAAATTATTTTTCTCTCTGTTCCGTTGAAACTAAAATAGGTTGAAAGTAAAATACATCGGACCAGATATCTTTCGTATTGCGTTTTGAAAGCATTCTTGTTTTTTTCATCGAAAATTTTGGGAGCCAAATTTGAATTCCTTTCCTGAGATTTACATCTTTTCATAGGAAATTCAACTCTTATGAAATATAGGATCTTACAACTACAGAAAATAATACGAGTTTATTCGTATTTTCACGAGATTCTCTAAATATCTTTGAATATTGCACAAATTAAAGTATGACTTCTGATATCAATTTTCCTTGACAGTCCTTTGATAAATTCACTGTGAAATTTATTCGACAAATACCGAATAAAATAGCAAATTCTCGGAATGAACGCAATAATCTCTTTATGCGTTCATACTTCCAATCATTAACAAAAAAATGTGCAGTATCCTTTGTGACTTCAAATGCTCCAACTTTATTATACAAATATTCGAAAAGAAAGGATTTTTATTGCTTAATTATGAAACATGATATATTATATATCAATAATCTAACCTGATGATGTTTTCCCATGATTTCTTGATTCCTTTTTCATTCCTTTATTTCTGAATTTACTTTCTGCATATTCATAAGTTTCAAATTAACAATTCTGTCCATTAAATTGATTCTTCAGTCTATCGAAACGAATAGAACATATCAAGATTTATAAATTGGCATACGAAAAAAAACGATTCGCTGCTCTTTCTCTCTGGGTGTCATTCTCCAATTGTACCTTCATTTGCAACTTCAGAGGTTTCTGAATAAATAAGCGATTTCCCATTAATTTTGTCATGCTATTATGTAAAAATTAACCTTTTTTTCAAATTTTATGCAAATTTGGCTTTGTGTGCGCTTATAGTCGTGTTTAACCCGCGCGCATGATAATAATGGTTCATTGTGCGATTTTGAATAAAGGTTTATTATCACACATGCACACACACATACATTTCATTTGGAGCACACAAATTCCGGTGGAATAACAATTTTCGGATATATAGCATTGCAACATAAGCGCATTGATTGGCCACAACAAAAAGCAATTTCATTTATTTTAATCATGAGCATAAAAAAGAGCAATGACACAAAGTGTGAGCACTCATTCATTCTTTTGGTTTTGAATATTAAATTGAAATGGTTATTTAGCTCCGCTGGAAAAAGGAACACCATAAAATATTTAATATTTGAAACAATCCAGAGCCTTATGTATCCATAGTTTCCGAGATAATGTCGTTGGGGCTTTAGTTTTCAACTCCATAATCAATGCAAATTTGTTGGATGATTATTATGAAAAGTTTTTGATGTGTTAATAAAACGAACAGTTTCACAGCATAGCCCAGCACAGCGTATAATGTCAGCCAGTTAATTCAATGACGAGAAATTCGACATTTGAATTTCCAAAAGAAATCTCAGAATTCTTCGAAAAGTGAGCAACATTGATTGATGGTATGAAAAATATGATGGAATTGGTCAAAATTGAGAGAAAAAATCGGTCAAAACAGTGGCCAGAAGCCAAAAAGAGCAAGAAAATACAAAATCTATACTAAAAAAATAAAATTAGAAAAATTGGAGCAAATTATATTAGAAAAACCAAATGAAACAACTGCATTGAAACGAAACAGTAAAAATTTAAAATAAATGAATTCTGTCGTCCGGAAATTAAAATTGAATGAGGATAATGCGATTTGAAAGTAGAAATGTGTAAATTCTTAAACAAGTTAAATGAATCAACCAATGTTTATTTAGTTCAAAAAGTCATCGCAACTGTGTGCGTGCGCGCGCGCAACCAATTGGGATGTTCTCAACTTATTTTTCTTCGTCATTGAGTCTCCTTCATAGCATTTCGTTGTGTTTTATTCGCATCGAATTAGTTTGAATAGTTGGTTGCGCGGTAACGAAGTAGCGACCAATGACTTTTGACTTATATTCACATCGGTTTATTGTGGTTACCTTGAGAACGACACATCAAAACAGAGACTAAACTGTGTGTCATTGGATTAGATTTTTAGGTAGGCGCGCCTGGGGGAGTGAACACATATTTATTTATTTAAATGATTCCAAGCGACCGTTTTTTCGTCATTATTTCGACCATTTTTCAATGAGCATGAGAATTTCTGTTTGTTGTATTTGTCCATTGGACAAACAAAAGTCAATGATTTCATAAAACCAAAATAATAATGATTAATATGTATATTCGGGTTCAGAATCACAATACCGAACTTCAAAATCCATTTGTTCAGTTCTTTTTTGTTCACATTAAATAGCAATAATCATTTCCTAAATGTGTGCATCGATAGATGGAACGCACAGTGACATGAAAGTGTAATATTCAAATTGTCGACAAATCTTAATTGTATGCGCGCAAAGTACATGAAAATGCGGGAAAAAACGAATAAATACATGCCAATTGCCCATATTAATCGACAGTAATTTCGACATTTGGCATTTTAGAATCTAGACCATTCATTCATCGAACACCATGTGCACGCTTCGGTCATGAGCGAGCGACCGAGTAAGAGAGTGCAATGGCTTTATTGATTGCCATCAATTTTTCGGATAACGCAACTCTCTTGCTGCGGGGAAATACATTTCATAATTTCATTATGCACCTGATTGAACATTCCATACCGAAGTACTTGGGGGAAATATCAACCCGATGCCTTATGCCGAATTGTTTGTTTAAACGCCACTGAAATATTTTAAGTGAATGTTCACATTTTTCATTTAATATGTTTGTTGTAGCGTGCAGACTATATGTGTTTTTTGCACTCTCCTGGAAATATACACATTCCAGATAGCCGGAAAGGAAGAGAAAGAGAGAGAGAGATAGATGAAAAAACGGGGCATGATTGCATTTGTGTGAATGCCTGGAATTCAAATGAATATTAAGGAATTGATCATGGGCAAAATGGATGCAAAATTGCCAGCGTCACATGTGATGTGAAGTTGGAATCGAACCGACACCAAAACTTTCGAAATTGATCAATGCATCTCTGGAGTTTGTTGTTCTTGCTTTTATTCCTTTGGTGTGGCCGATGCATAAGATTTCAGCATTACATTTGCCCATGTGCTTTAGAAGTTGGGCTACACAATTTATAGCGATACTTTTCCAAAGTTCATGGACTTTATTATTTGGGCGAAAAATGAGAAATGCGCGACGGTTTGCGTGGCAGTAGCAGTAGGAGCGGGAATGGCAAAATTCGTTGCAATTACAAAAGCGGCGCTCTCTGTCTCTCTTGCATTGCAATTCTCTGAAATTTTGATCAACTTTTTCGTAATTCATATATTCATTAATCATTACACATGCGCACCAGTTGCCAGCTTAGCTGTGAGAAAGCCATTTTTACATTTTTGGCCCGTTCGATAAATTCTTGTTGAAATTCTTTGAATCCGCTTTGTATGGACAACAACAGTAACAAAAAAATATATGAAAGAATGCAATGTAACCGGGCGAGAAAAGAGTGAACTGTTTCCAGTGTAGATTCCCGGTCGGGACAACAACAATACCGAAAAAAGTGAGGCGAGAAGCAATAGCAATACACAAAGCCGAACCAGCATGCGATTCATTAACTCATTTATGCCACTTCTCATTTGAACTACGTCTATATGCGTACATAGATTTTTCGTGTATTGTGCAGAACACGAAAAACCGACTATTTTTGTTGCACTCTCGCCATAATGAATCCGTTTGTGTACTTCGCTTCTCGTTGCCGATCTGCACAGGCCGGGAGCGAGCCAGAAGGAGGGAGACAGAGAAAGCGATGCCAAAACGACAAATGTATTGTAATTTCGAAAAACGACGATATGAATGGTTCTTAAGCATTTGAGAATTGTTTTGTGTATGGTAAAATGTGCGAACGCATCGCATACGAGGTCTCTATTTAGTTACTTTGCCGAACGATATGAGATTTAGTACGTTGTTCGTACCACAAAGTAAGTAACCGAGAGACAACACACATTTCCCTATATACATCTCTATACATTTTGCTTTTTGTGTGTGTTGAAATGGATCATGCACATAATACTTTGTGGTGGTTCGCTCACATACATACAACAAAAGGCGATTCATTATACAATTTAGCTATTTAGCTACGAAAAATTCCTCTCTCGCTCGCTCTTTCTATGTACATCATACATGCATATCGCACTGCCGCTGAGTTGAGAATTCTGTTCGTTTCTCTGTTCTATTCTGTGTTGTCTCGGTGTGTACTGTGTTTGATACACACAAAGCGAGCGAGCGAAACACAGACTATTTGTATATTGCTCACCACAATGTGCCTGTGCTGTGTGCTGACTGAGAAGGGAAGAAAAAATGGAAAAACGGCAGCGAATATGACGACGACAAGATAGAGAGTGCGAACACTATGGATTCTCCGTCTTGTTTCGGCTAAGCATGCCGTTCACATGTTTGGCTCTCGGTTCGGTTTTACTGAATGTGCATGAACACATTCGCATGTTCAAAAACGAAAATGATTGTCGTATAAAATCCGGCAGTACCGAATCTCTCTCGCTCTCGCTCGCATATAAATCGAGAGAGCATTAATCGTTGGCATTCATTTGTGTATGCGTGTGAAGCGTATGTTCTTTACATCTTTTCACTCAGTTTTGATTTTGTTTGCTCCGGTTCGTCATTCGGTTTTGTGATTTAGAACGTAGCATACGTTGGCTCCGATGTTCGACGGTGTGTGTTTCTTTCCTTCTTTTTTTTCCATCCTCTTTCATTCTCAAGAGTTTTCCGGAGCGTTCGTTTTCAAAAACAGTTCGTTTTTATATTTTTAAATTTATTGTTTGCTTAGTTCAGTGACAAAATAAATTCGCATTTTATACCGAAAACCAAAAATAATTCAATTAAAAAATATGAGACCCGCATCTCGCAAATAAATTGACATAATTTTGCGAAAAATTCGCATCAATATTCGTTTGTAGTCGAACCGTTTGCCAACCGACTTTCTCCAACACCGAACGTTCGCTTTGAAATGTGCGCAAAAAAATTGTATTAATAAATTATTACAAAACGGGAAAAGCGCGAGAAAAACAGAAAGTGCAACAACTGTAAAAAGTTGCTTGCCATTATAGCGCGCGAGAAACAAAATGCACGCACTTTGCCTGTGTGAGACAATGTTACATCTAGACAATTTATTGAATGAATATTAAAAACGGCAATATTTTTGCTTTACATTTTTTTGTTCCGTTTTATTGATTTTTTTTCTTGGTGTCGCTCTCCGAAGAATGGCATCATCCATGTAAAATTTGCAAGGCAATTTTGAGCGATTTGGAAATCCCAAAAGTCTCGGCCGATTTGCATGCAATCAGTTGATGGTGTGTCTCAGTAGTATTTCCTTTCTGATTTTCCGTACTTCCTATTCAATTCAGACGTCATCTCTCTCATAATTCTATTCTTGGCGCAGCCAAACCAATTCAACTCAATCTCAAATTGCTTGTAAATAATTTACGTTAGATCCTAAATTCATCGTTCTTGTTCTTCAAACATAACTTCTATTGGTTTTTTACAGCAAATACAAAAATCGCATCATCACATTTTTAGCAGCATTATAAATTCTCTTTTGCTCTCTCTATCTCTCTCTTTCTCAATGTGACGACTTTTTCACATCCATTTTCAGTTTGAAATGCATTCTTGTTTTTCAATTATCATAGCGTAAAAGTGCCAACTTAACGAAATATACCTGCAGCAAAGCAGTGTCACTTGCATTGCAATCAGAAAATTAAACAGCACAAATATTAAGAATGCAATAATTTGAAACAATGAAAATAAATACGAACTGAGACCAAATGTGTGTATATTGTCGGTGGATCGTGAGCAATTATACTTCTACCTATTCCATTTCGATTAAACTCGAAAACATTTTTATAATCGCTAGAGATAACAGATGATATTGAATTCAAGATGGAAACGATGAAGAAGGCACACTATATAGTAAAGAGACGTGCAGCAAATGCGAGTACGAAGTGGCCGATTGCAGGAATATTTGCAAAGAGAGAGAGAGAGAGAGAGATGACAACAAATCTAACGGAATTCTTTGCTAAACGATTTAATGGATGTGTAACAGCCTTGCTGTGTGGCCGTGAACAACTCACTCAAAGATCCGTTTCTATTTTTTGACGTTATTTGTGTGCCTGGTGTTTCGTTACAATCTCGCAAATTCGCAATTGAAATATATGGCAATGCAAATACAAAATAGTTAGATTTCGTTTTCGTTGAAACTCGGGTTTAGATTGATGGTCAAGTAGCTTGGTATTTCGGATCCTGTGATGCGTGAATTTGTGAATGAGGCCGAATACACCGAGCTAATTAATCGCGCGATTTGAACGAAATACAAAAAATCTTATTCCGCGTGTGTCAAGCCACAATCATTTCGTTTTACAACTTTTCATTAATGCGAGCGGGCCGAGAGTCAATTGATTTTATGAGGCTCGTCGATTCAAAAGTAGAA
Organism: Obolodiplosis robiniae; assembly: GCA_028476595.1. Classification (NCBI taxonomy): domain Eukaryota; kingdom Metazoa; phylum Arthropoda; class Insecta; order Diptera; family Cecidomyiidae; genus Obolodiplosis; species Obolodiplosis robiniae. Next base: position 39,929,060 of record CM052016.1, read on the forward strand.
CAAACGAATTTCGGTTGATGTACGTATTTTCACTGGAAATATGGGAACCAAATAGCATAATATCTAATATTCAAGGGAAAAATCATAGAATACATTTATTTTTACTCGTTCTGACTTGCGCGACTTGATCCATTAAAAAACTATATCTGTTTTTTTCATTTTGTCATTCCAGTTAACTCAGACTGAATTTTGTTTGAAATATACCCACAAATCGTCCGGTATGTTGAATATCGATATCGGCCGAGGTTGTTGTAATAACCATTTTTAAAATCCTAAATGTGGAAATGAACTACAAGAAGAATAGACAAAAATAAATCAAAAGCAACTCAAAAATTCTTGAAAAACATGATTAAAAGAGAACATTGTTTGCACGTGCAAGCCGACAACCGACGAGATAAGACCGGTGATAATGGGATTCCAGCGAACGAGAGGCGGATTGGTGTGATGTGGAAAAATTCATACGGCTTCAATAAACATATTTAATGGGTGAGTCAATTTTTCAACCGTTTATATACCGATATATTCTGTATGATTGTGTGTTCAGAATATTTTATTGTTTGTGAAGGGCGCACACGCACTCATTCATTTATTTCGAACACATTTTTCTCTCTATCTCGCTCAATGTTTTTCTATGTTATAAATGACAAAATTGTATCCAAACTCATTCCCATCTCTTTTCTATTGTTTACTTCCCGTTGCTCATTTCATTCCAATATTTATATTGTTAAACGATGGAAGTGGCCGTATCTTATGGCATCGAAGCAAATAACACATATTGCATGTATGAGAACCAATAAAATATGATCACAATTTATAGAAATATCGAAATGTAATGTTGATGTGAGCATAGACAGAGAAAGCTCACACACAGCAATATGTTTGTTGTATTGTGCAAGTTATCAACTGTTTATTTCACTGATAACATTTACTGTTGATTTTCTTTGGATCGTTTCTTTGAAAAATTACACCACACATTTTATGTAACGTCTAAAGCAACGGCGACGAACGCACAGTCAAATCTATTCCTGGAATAAATAGCGAATTTGTCAAAATTATGTCCAAAAATGGTGATGAAATGTTCAATGCTCAAATTTCGGTTGCATTGTGCGCTCTCGCATTTTTCTTGTTGCCATTCAAAGAATTTTCAGATTGTCACAATTGTTTTTTATGATCATCATCGGCATGCAATTCTTTCTGTCTCGTCTCAACTCAACCATAACTAAATGTCATAAACTAAATTAAAGAAATTAAAAATAATATGGCGAGAACGAGAGCGTCAGACAGAAAAAACGGAGAAGAAAGAATTATGGCATAAGGGAGAGAGAACAGCAGATGAAATAATAATGCGTTATTATTTGTAACATCTTTTTCTCACTCTCTATAAATAGACGGAAAAGTTTATCGCAAGCCTGTTGAACTTTTTTTCCTCTCTGCACTTTATCTCTCTTGCTCATTCGTCCGCCCAGCATTCGGCTGAATAAAATGTTGCCGCTGGAATGTACACATTTGGCTTCAACTCTGTTTTCCCAAATCTCGTGTGAACTATTGGCCGCACACGCAATCGCTCTTTTTGCTTGTCGTCGCCGTTGCCTCTTTGTTAACTCAATTTCCCTCTCTCGATAGCTCTCTCACACGCTTTATCGTCTCTTTATCTCTCCCTCCCTCTCTATATCTCTCGCTTTCTCTCTCTTTCTCTCTCTCTCTCTCTCTCTCTCTCTCGAAATTTTTCGATATGCTCACCAATCAGAGAGATATAGTAGATAAATTTGTTGAACATGTTTTAAGTGTGAAAGCGGCAAATACATAATGCGAACACGCCAATCTTTCATAGTTTACATTACTGAGAAGCAGAAAATTAAGCCAACAACACACAGCGACAACACAATAAATACGCACACACTCGCTCAATTGAACTTTAAGAGGAATGAAAAAAATCTACTTGAATCTACTATAAATTTATTTAAGTCTGTGGTGATAGTGTTGCTGTTGCCGCCGTTGCCTGGTATCGATATGAATGTTCATCGTTGTCACGCTGTTTCGTCGGTTGCCACTTCAATTCACTCGCTTGCTCGCATATTCTTAATGGCAGCAATCAGCAAGTAATTAAATAAGATTGGTTCATGATAATTATTTTACAAAACAGTTCCCTTTTCATTTTATCACTCTCCCTTTCTCTCTCTCTCTCTTTCTCTCCCTACCGACCGATTCCAATGCGCCAATGTTTGAATCGATATGAGTGTGCCGCGTGATTTCCGGCAAATAAGCGACAATCGTGTTTATTTATTTAATAGTAATAGTATCTTTTGAATTTTGCGATAACGTTGGTCGAACGGTCGTCCAACCATAATCCTTCTTTTTCACATCGTAAACGTTCCTGTTTCGAACGCTCTAATTGTTTGAGTTTGTGCCATTCAACTCGTATACAAATTTTCGGGTTGCTTTTGCTTGCCCAAGACGAGTTAGCTATATCACGAGTTTTTATTATGTCGACTAAAAAACTTCTACGTCTGTTGTGTATGAACTCTAATACTAAGAAGGCACCCTTTCTACCGCGACGGATTCAAGTCAAAAACTCAAAACGATTGACACAAAACGTAACATATTTTTTTTTTTGTACATGAAAAACTCACTTGCAAGGCAACAATCGTGTTTCCTTCTCTCTCAATCTTGCCTCAGTTCGTCTTCAGATGCCTATCGTCTGCTTTTCATCTTTTTTTGTGTTTACACAGACACAACATTGCAACACTCAAATGATTTCATTCACTTTCTGCTGTTGATGCTTATGATTGTAAAAAGTAATATTTTATTTGTTTATTTTCCGTGTTTTTTATCGTTCTGTTGAGAATGAGCCGTCAAAAATCGTCTGAGACAGAACCAACAGTGGGTTGAAGAATAAAATGATTTCCTAAATATATATTATAGAATCGAGCGGTAATTATACGAAGCGAAAATTTTGTTCCTTTGTTGTTGAGAATTGCAATGTGGTAATGTCAAGTGCACAATGAAAGCGCAGCTCGAGACATTGCATACCATCAAATGAGTATTTGATGTTAAGTGCTGTACGCTCGCGCTCACGTCACCAAAAAAAAGAGATCAAAAAATATTTCATGCAGCGAAAAACTCGAAATGAAATTCAAGAAACGACAGACGACTGTTTTGTGTGAACTTTTAAGTGCTACTTTACACAAACCAAGCGATTTTTGAGCATGAATCTCGCGATGACAAAATTTCGCTTGAAGCACACAACATTTTTGTCTTTTTTACGCCAAACAAATCGCTGTAGTTAAGAACAAATGGTTGAAACTTTATGAAAACGGCTGGCCAATAATGAAATGGTTTTGAAATGTTGAATGAAACATAAATAAAACTAAAAAGAAGAATTTGTGTGTTGTGTGGCTAAGATGCATGATGAAGCTGCAACCCAACATTGAAATATGGCACATTTCAATATTCCCCCAGAAAAAAGATATGTCGAAAAATCACTACAAAAATTTACCTAAAACGAAAACCGCCAAAGAATTCAAATCCAAGAAATAACGGAAAGTAATGTACCCATACGAAACACGTTGCATTGCAATAGCAACAGCAACAACAAACAAACAAATTTAAATGTGTTTTCGAAGCAAAAAGAAGCTAATGGAAATAAAATCAAAGAAGGAAAAGAAAGGCATAGAAGCGAAAAAAAATGTTGAATGAAATATTGAAAAGAAAGAAAACCCAATCAGCATGGGAAGTATGAAAAATGACAGAAGAATGGATGGGGAGAGAGCGAGAAAGGGAGATGTGAGCGAAAATATACCAAATTCGGCATAATGATAGCAGCACACACATACACACAGTAACGCCCGAAAATTCTTATGTGACTCTGTCGAAAATAAAAAATAAATATGCGAGAGAAACGACGACGACAACGATGAAAATAAACGAAGGAATGAACAGAAGGAAGAAAAAATTGGAATATATTGCAAACATATGTCCAAAGTTTAATCTGCACAATAAAATGGAATGGAATCATTCTAGTCACAAGTTCATTGTAGTTCCATATTCAACTTCCGAAGTGATATGTTTCGAACGAAATGAAGAAATCAAACTGAAACATTTATTCGTTGTGTGTCGCGCGCGTATGGCACAACCTGCCAAATGTGTGCGTTGTTGGATTTTTTCTTTCTGTTCCTTTCATTTCATCACTCGACGTTGCTGTGTGAATTGTTCCAAGAATATCTGGTTTTTTGCATTGGTTTGGCGAGCGCGAGAAAGAGAAAGAATGAGATAGAAATGAAAGAATGAGTGTGGTCGGGTGGTGTGTGCTCAATTTCATATTTAGGCATCGATGCATTGAAGATGAAGATGTAAAGAAATCGCCTATTTTATGTTATGAACCGTTTTGCGGATTTTCGCTCCCTTTTCCATCCGATGAAACGTGGCAGCTTTAGTCCTCAGCACTATTCCATCTCTCGTATTGTTCGATGAGCATTGTTTGTGGCCAAAATCGGAAATAAAAAACATGTTGTACGCCTTAAAACATACCAACCATCTTAAAAATACCCTCAGATATACCTTGAAAAACACACACAGTGAATGAGAGAAAGAGCATCAGTGTTTGATATTGGTGACTACTTTTCGCAAGGTCTCGATATTTTGTGCAGAGAAAATATATATTATTATGCACCCATTTATGAGAAAGTGAGTTTTTTGGGCTCACCACCGAATAACATAAATCAGAAATAGATGAAGCTCTTTCGAAAACAGTGCGTATCGATGCTCTCTCTCTCTGTCTGTCTCTTTCATACTCACACAAATTTTGCAAAACTGAACGACCATATGTAATATCATAAGCATTTTCCCTCATTTTCTCAAGTACGTTAAGTAGGAATGATTGTTAAACGAGCATTGAATCATTATTATCACATGCTAAAAGGCACGTTGGCTGTGCGTATTGATTTGTTCGCCTAATCCCTAATGAATAATTAACAAACAACTGAGGAACAATTGTGCGCTTCAATTTGAAGTCTTTGCAGCCTCAAAGCCAATAGTGATAGCTGATCATATGATCTAATTAAAAAAAAATCAATATCTTAAATTTACCCATGCGTTGCACACAATGTTGACCATATTGCACCTAGAAACATCGAACAAACAAACATTTTGTTCACGAAAATAGCGCTCGCTCACTTCATAATGCACTACGATGTATGGGCATCGGCAACAAGGCATGCAATTTGCTCCAACTTTCTAACGTGTATTCAAATAGGAAAATTAGGTGACATTGCAACCAGCATGGCTCACTTTTAATTTAAAATGGACATTTTCAAACGTGGCTTCATGCACGTCCGTTTCCATGTCATTTTCAGCAAACAATACGGGCACACATACCCGACAATTGGTTTACTTTGTATACATTTGACGGTGGTGGAGCATATAAATGTGAAATTCTCCCTTTTTACTCACTCTCTGAATGAGCGGCAGCAGCAGCCGTATTTGTTCGGCAAAAAAGGCGACTATGTTTGCAGCACGTTTATGTGCCTAATTTGATATTTTAGACGCCAGCTACTCTCACACAGATCTCGCATATTTTCTAATTTACAAAAAATAACCCGTTCTTCTCAGCTCATTTTTGTCAACCTCAACAGCTCAATGGTTGGAAATTAAAGGGAGACGGAAGAAGCTTTAAGGCGTTAAACATTAAAGACATGGAAAACCAAAAACCAAAATTTTAACATTGTGTGTATATGTGTGTGTTTTTTTTATTTTTATTTTTTGTGCCAATGTCACTTGTGCGGTTACAAAGCATTATCACCAACTGCTCAGTAAAACTCAAGCTCCTTTTTCGATTAAATCAACAAAAGATAGACTTTCGAGAGGAAAAGAATGAGAAGACACAACACGCACACACATATGAGTCAGCGACAAAAACCAAACTACGGAGCATTTCGATGGAATTTGACGTAATACATGTGAGTTTCAGCAAATTTTCTCCCGGTTGCTTCCTCTTTTACATATGCATATACATTCATTAAAAGAGATTATACATTATATATATTGTATTATCATTTTCGCACACATACTTAGCAGCCCTCACTCTTCCTCTCGTTCTCAAATACTATGGTTTATTGCAAAATAAATGGTCAACGCATTTATTTACGCTGGGCTCATTTTCGGTGTAATTGTGTGTATTTGCGTGTGTGTGGACACATTGCACGGCATTGCTGAATGATTGAATCATTCTGGCGAAAACTTGACGATTATCTCAATGCCAATATGTGTGTTTGCTTTGCCGAGTTTCTGTTGCATGTCAACTAAAGAATCGCTTGGTGTTTGACCGAGCGAGTGAAAGAGAGATACGGAGAAAGCAGCGAACCTAGTATATTTTTTGTCTATTTTTCTTTCATTTAAGTAATAACGCTTATTGTGTGTAACAATACGAGATCAAAATGAACACGATAGCAAACAAAAGATTAGTTCTTGTCTTTGAGGGCAGAACGTATACATGCGTAAACATGGGCATAGGCATGAACTGAGCACACATGCTCTCTAAACAAAAGGGAAGCTATTTCGAAATGCAAACTGTTTGAAGCATGGGGAATTAGTGCTTCTACACAAACTCTCTCTCTCTCTCTCTCTCTCTCTCTCTAACACACACAAACACATATGCACACTCGCTCTTCTTTTTCTTTTTCTTCTTTTTCTCTATCAAGCAGAGTCACAAGGACACACATTTTCGATGGAAAATACAAAAGGAAATTTATGCGACATATATTGTCTGTCTATGTGCATTTTGTGGCAAATATGAGAGAGCTGGATCTCTACTGTTCTGGCAGTTTGTTTGCTCAACGAATATATAAAAGAAAATTAGTTTTTTTATGTTTTGTGTGCGTGTGACTGCGTTGTTGATATCCCTTTTCGTTCCGTTGCCTTTCGTAGTGTTCGAATATTTGCTGTGTAAGCGATATGTGATCATGTTTGAGCATGCAAGGTTCAGTTGGAATGCTAAATAGTCGGTTAAATTCTTAGCCATTTCTTCAAAAAAACATGTAATACAATCAATCATCAAAGGAAAATCCAAATCTTTTGGATCAGTGTTTTGAAAAATTTCCATTTATTAGGGGAGAGAGAGAAAGAGAGAGAAAACGAATGTGAGGGAATGTTCTTGATTCATAGACTTGCAGCGCCAATGAGTAAGTGCACATGATCACATACCTTTGATTTCAGCCGTGCGCCTCAACGCCCACACTTCCAATCTATTCTGTTTGAGTTTGAGTTTTCTTAAATTCAATATTGACCCGGAAGAATATACACACAAAGAACTTATTGAACGAATGACCAAGTTATGCAAGTTGATTACGCGCTCATACATTCATATATTTTCGGCTATATTTGTACTCTCGAACGCCCAATGATGGCACCATTGCTTATTGCGCTTTCTATTGGGTGGCAACCCATTTGATAGTCAAATCAAACAATAAAATAGATAACTCGCTAATATTTACCAACTATTTTCATTAATTTATCAAGAAAATATTCCGAGATATGACATTGTTTGGTAAATGGCTGTCGCTCTCCACCACCGTCGTTACCATTTTAGCTTCTGGCGAATCATTTCATGAGCAAGAGCTTGCTGATAGACCAACATCAAAAGCAAAGACACAACAGAGAAATTCTATTCATTCCGATATGTCGTTCACCATGAACATCTTTGGGCGTTATTGAGATGTATGACGGGCGATCGGGAGAGCGAGAGTGGCGGATTGAGAGGCGTTTTGGGCAACCATACAATGCGAAATTTAATTTCGAATTCTTCGCATCGAATAGAGACAGAGATAAAGAGAGCATCCAATCGATAAGTGCAATAAACTTTGCACAAAATGGCAAAATGCATTTGCATCGTCACAGTTGATGCTATATTGAATGATAAGATTTGTCTTCTTCTTTCTTGGCAATATTTCAAAACCAGAAATCTTAACTAATATCCCATATGAATTAGTGTTCCAATCTCACTTCCTCTGTCGCTTGTGCTTTCAATCTCTCAACAAAAACACAACAAATATTATTTTTCGGAACAAATAATATTTTATCGAATCGATGGGAATAAGTTGTTGCCACTGGAAGGCGAAAAAAATATTACTTCTAATTCTCATCGTTTATAATTAATCGCTAAGTACGACTGTTTCCGACGTACTCTAAAAGATCTTTGACCAAAAAGCATTAATAACAACAAATGAACGAGTGAGAGCACTGACATAAATGATTACGGAATAGAATTAAAACTAATTCAAATGGTGGAAATGATCGATTGAATTTATAATTAGAATGTGACGGGAAAAATGAAATCGACATCGAACATGGCAGCGTTCGAGCGCACACTCGGCCCGCACCGCAATGAGCTTGTTCACTTGGGCTGTGATTATTCCCGTAAGCGAGAATGAATCCAAAAAGAACAAATCAAAAACCGGAAGTGAATATTTTATTGAATAATACGAATGTGCCATGCAAGTAATTTAAAACATTTGGCTCTCACACACATAATGCATACGCAGTAAACGGCTCTCGCCGCTCTTGCAAAGTGTGTATATACAGTGTGCGAGCCTCTTGCTCTGCTAAATGAATGCGCAAAAGCGAATGAGTGAGAGATGATTCCGGTGACCATTTCATATCTATCGCGCCGATTATATATATGCGTTTACATGAGCCGAATGAAGTTGCCTTTTTCTCCATAACCGTTAATAAGTGACAAGCGAACGCTCGTACATATAAAACACACAGCATTGAGCCAATCGACGTTTTACAAATGAATGTATGTTAAACAGAAGAAAACATTGCGTGTGGAACATTTGATGATAGTTTCCGTTATTCGACCGTGGTTTTTTCGGTGCGATCAAATCAATTATAAATATTTTTCATTTTCGATATTTGCTGTAGGTAATAATTTGGACGCCTATGGAATGAAATAAATCATTTTGTTTTATCAAGCATCTGAATTAAAAAGTATTTGGCATCAATTTAAAATGCCAAAAAATTTGAGTCAATTGATGGCATTCACACAACGCAGTGATTGACATACAGACTCTCCGGAGAAAAATGAATGTCATTTGCTGCGTTGTGTTAATGTTATCAATCGACGGAGAAACACATTTGTTTTTTCAAATAAAAGAACCTCTTGAGTCTTATCTAATATCTATTCTATCAAATATGTTCAATTTTAAACATGTAGTTCATCTCATATCCAAAGAGTTGACTATGTTCTGCAGAGAGAAAAAATACGGAAAAAAGTGTTCTTAGTACAACATTTCCTCATATTCACTTACATTTGTTACCAAACGAATAACTTTCCTTTTGGACAAGATCATTTTCGCAGCAATTTCGCAGCAGAAATGTCTCGGAGCCAGACCGTCTTCATGATACGTCGCCACGAACTTTACCTTGTTGAACCATTGGAAATACGGAGAATCACTGAACTATACTATTCTATGTCGTTTCTAAAGTAGTACATCACCTTAGACACAAAACATTGAGCTTAATTTAGATTCCGTCGCATATTAATTCATGGTCACAATTTTTAGTTGCAGCTTCAATGTCTAGCCAATCAACTGGATTTGGCATACACCATCAACACAATTTCAAGCGATGTGTTTGGGTTTTTACTTGGGTATGTCAAAAGGTGTGGAATATCTACCGCAAAATTGTGATGTCCTCTTTCAATTGACCCTTTTGACAAAAATGTGGGTCAATTTTTGAAGCTCTTTGCCAATTTGCGGGTGCCATATTCATAGATCCAATGAGGGTTTGAGATTTGTCTTTTGAGAAACAAGAATACACATATTTTAATCAGACAAATTTGCTTGCGAATCGAAAGAATTTCTTTAAATAAACTATTTCGAAAGAAAAACATAATTTCTTACCAATCGCTTGTTCGGTTTGATTCGATGTATTTGTCGAATTTGAGACGGGCGTATTTGGCTGTTGCGGAAACTGCGATTCTTTCTACGGAGATGAAATTATGGATCATAAATTGCTATAACATTTCCTTTGTCCATCGCTTTTCTATTCGCAATCTTTTGGCTCGGATCGAAAATAATATTGCATGTTGCTGATCGTGGAATTGACTTGTGAGAGAAAATGGAATAGAATTGAGTTGAATTATAATAATGAAATGAAGATGCATCGACGAATCATAAACTTGAACAATTCAAATGAAATTGACATTAGATGTCAACAGAAGTCTTTGCTTGTTTCAATCTTCTGTCTAACGGTTGTATTTCAGGTCTTCATGCCTGGATCAATTCCTCCCTGGGAAGAATTTTTGATATTCGGCCATGCAATGGTACAGAAAATCAGCATTCATTTTCACTGACTTCGAGTGATTTGAACCAGTGCTTTCCGTGAATGAACTTTAGTTAGTTTAAGTCGAAAAAAGGGTTCAATTTCCGAAAAATGATAAGATTTTGTCAGAGATTTTCGAACAACAAATCCCGAACTGAAATGTCCGATTTGTTATCAATTTAGATCCTCAACAACTGAATTCAATACATTCAGGCTATCATACCGAGCACCAACGGAATGAGCAAATCGTATATTCTCGTGAAACGGTCTCTTGTTATAAAAAATATATGTACATATATAAATTTGTTATCGCATTCTTATCTGTTGTATGACTCTGCACTATACTGCTAATAAATATGACGCTTTGCGATAAATGTGTTGGAACAATTGAGTTCAATCAGCACAGTTTTATTGTGGACATTTCAGAGAAACGTCGTAATGAGAGGACAATATTTCACTACAAATTTTTTTCATCACTATCTTCTCGTCTCTGACTCTGGACAGTGTATCGGAAGTCTCTTTTGAATATTTTATAATCTTTTTCGATTTAGCGACATTATTTTTTCATCAATGTATGCTCCTGTTTGCTTTTCAAAGCTAAAAATATCTGCTATTAAAGTGAAAAATGCGAGCAGCGACGGCGGAAGCAGCAACAGATACGTTGCGTTGGATATTTGACTTCGGCTTAGTTTTAATATTGCACGCTACTACGTGTGTGCCATATGGATCGAATAAATATTCTTTTGTACGGCGAATATCGTTCGGTCGCCGCTTCTTTGCCGCAGATGAGCGTGCACGTATAGCCATCAACATCCCATTGTCTTATGACTAAAGTGCATTTTATATTATGACAAAACAATATCAATTTTTTTGAGACGCTTCAAACGTTACATCGCGCAATAAGCATATGAAATGTTGTAACTCTATTCCATTACAATTATTTTTGCATCAGTCTGGTTCAAAATGGATCAGAAAGATAAAGAGCGTGTGCACTGAGCACGCATATTATTCAATCTGATATGCATAAACATAAGCACAAACAATATCATTCAACTCTTATTTTGAGAACTCAAAAATGCACTTGATGCTGAGCTCATTCTCCCTTTCTCAATGGCAAGCCTTATCGATATCAGAATGGGTTGGTTCGATTCGAGTGCTTTCGATTTAACTGTGTGCCAATAAAATGAAACAACAATTTTTTCCGACAGAAAAATTTCGAAAGCATGGAAATTGTGTTGATCTACAAGCCTCGAAAAATCTATGATCAACAAGAAGTATGACTTAATATGACAAATGACAAAGAAACAGAGCGAATATTGATTGAGTCCAATACATTTTGACCAATATTTTACGTGTACCATCTGCATTAATTTCAAGTGAAATGACGACACAATGCTTGAATCGACGAAATATAATATCTTCGAGCTGCCCGCTCGTAATGAAAGAATGACACATATTTATAATCAACTATGCGCTGTCATTTTTTGTCCTTCTATCTCTCTGTTTCTCTATTGGTGTAGTTACCTTGTGCATATTATGTCACAATGCAAATGAATCAGAGAATATGCATGAAATCTAGCGATTATTTCTTGTCTACTGCTTGAGCATTACTTTTTATCCGATTATTCCCGTGATTATTCATTCTGCTCGCCGATTTCTTTTGCTACCGACTTTTCAATTGACAGTAGTTGTTGGCCGACTATTTCGACAAACTCCGTTGAATCACGTATACATTTTTACATTTGTCATTAACTATACCGTGTCCGATCTGAAATTGTAATAGCTTTTGTAGAAGTCCGTTTATTTAGTTATTGTGTTGGCTTTTGTATGTTGGCATATCCTCAAGTCAAGGGTTGCTTTCAGAATGGAATACATCTCAAACAAAGCCAGAATATTCATACAAAATGATTCTTTATTTTCTTTCAACAAAATAATCTCCTGACAAAAAACGCGTTGTGTTTGCACTAAAAAATTATGATGATTGCGTTTGAATCATGTCAACGAATACATATGACCGGATTATATTCCGAATAAATGTATATAGCTCCGACATAAATCGCGTCTTCCTTTTTTCCGCTTTTGGTTTGGTTGTGTTTTGTGCGAGAACTGCTATGGTTAGTTAATCTAATTGCCACTATTTTATGTATTAATGGACTTCATGTGCATAAACATCCATTTAATGATATCAAAAAGGCATGTTTTTTTATGTTATTCGTTGTGTGTGTGCTTCTTGTATACGAACGATCCCCCGTGGATTTGCTAGACATGTATCGAGTTGTCTGCTCTTTTCTGCATTGCCTCGGTTCAAGTAGTCATTTTAATCAAAATATTATTTCATTGGAGGCCTAAGCCAAAATACAAAAATAATTCGTCCCCCTTCCCCACTCGCACTCTCATTCTCGTTTACTTAAGCAAGAGCCCGTATTACATTGCAAATGATTTTCTACATAATATCGGCTATCGGAGAAAATTGTGTTTAAATTGTGTGTATATCGTCAAAGTCAACTGTGAAGAAAAAAAAAAAAACAAAATCGACACGATACCAACCAAACCAAAATTGCTAAAATGTAGGCTTCAACAAGTTTTTACCCCGATAATGGCCTATCGATTACAATAAGTACGCATAATATGAAACTAAATATCATTCGAAGCACATTCACTCAAATACTCACATAAAGCCGACGACAACGATAAGTAGAACACAAATCGAGCAAGAGAGAAGCATATATACTTTCACATATCTGCTGCAGGTTTGTGCGAGAGAAACATTTGAGCCCCAGTTTCCGCATAAACTACAAACTTATATCCATTTGCTGTGCTATTAATAATATGTCTAACTTATTCGGGCTGGCGTACAGCGTACACACGCATCATGAAGTCAGTATCTTCAACATCGTATGACATTTTTTTTGCTGCTGCTGAATTAAAATAAGAATACCGAGAACCGTATGAGAATCGATCGCAGTTGGACCCAAATTCATTCTGAACATTTTCGGTAAATCTCATTGGAATAAATTAATCGGAACTTCGGAAACATTTATTGAACATTTTGCGTATTCACTGAATACTATTCAGTTACGCCACCGCCTGCCACTCACCACACACTCTCCTCGCTCTTTCTGTTTCGGTTCATTCGAAACAATCATTATATATCTAGCAACATTGAATGGCAATCATTCGTGGCCCTACATACAGATACAATTTTAATTAGAGAGAGAGAGAACACATAGACAATATATTCACATGATCTAAGGCTAATTTGACAATATAGCACTCCAAGCGTATTTTTTGAAATATAAAAACTTTCATTGCTCTCATTATAAGAGATGGAACGCGAGCAAGAGAGCGAAAGAGAAGCGATTCTGAAGTCAGAGCCAAAAAAATATTCATTTTTGTCAATGTCTTTGCAACGCGCAGCGTTCATTCATATCAATGAAGATGCTCCGAAGAAGAATATAATAAACAGAGCAACAACGATATAAAAGAATAATCACACACAAACAATTTCCAATGTGTAACGAAATAAAACTCTCTAAAAAACATTCCTCATTAAAAGTTTGCTTGTCTGTTTGCATTTATATCTCGATTATAATTCACTATAGTTTACGCGAGCGAGCACAGTCAGCGCGTGGTTCCAAATACACACACAAACAAAAAGAGCTGAAAAAAAGCGAAGCAATAAATGCATCATTCATCGAGTAATTCATAATCTCACGATTCAATAAACGAATGGCTTCCATCACGAACAAAAAAAAAAAATGATTTTGCGAACAAATTGTCTGGAGAAATACAGGAAAGTCAAACATCAACATAGGACGGCACACCAAACTTTCGAATATATCAATATATTTTTTTGCATAAAAATATTCTTGGTTCGTTTCCATTGTTGCGCTGCTGTGTACCGTTGCTGCAAAATAGAGTTTTTGTGTAATGTCCAGATGTCGCTAGCTGAAACTGCACAAACTCCAACTGATTTGAATTGAAGCACTCGTCGAATACGTAGATGTATCTAATGGTAATGATAAATCAATTTTGCAGCAACCGTGTGGTTGCATGCTTCGGATTGAAAAATTCATTTGCTGGTAATGTTTTTGAATGCTCGGCACAACGACAAAATAATTATATTCACACAAATTGCCGCAATAATTGTCTCATTCTCTGGTTGAAAATATACCGAAGAACTTCTTTGTCATATTTGCAGCAATTACTTGCCACCGAATTCATTTACGGAATTTATTTTACGGCATACGAGCCAAACGATAGAATTAACTGAGCAAATAGTTACATTGATAAATGCAATCTCATGGACACGGAGCCAAATTTAGCATTTCACATCCGTTGCACGAAGAGACTATTTCATTCTGACTCCCAAGTTTTCTTCCACGAATTTTCGGTCATTATCAAAACTTTCATGTAAAGAGGCTAAGAAGCTGTTAAGTGGTAAAATATCGGCTGAAATCCGGGACTAATATGTTGTTTACCGGTAATTAAGTGTCTTTGTACAGTTACCGTAGTTATCGAACAAATATCTTGAATCTTTATCACTAATTATAATAAATTATTACGCTGTGCTTGTATTGCATAGTCATTTGGAAATCATGTAACATAGCCGAAAATATCGAAGCAGCGATGATGACTCAAATGGCAATAATCCTCATTTTCGTGCTCATTTGTGAGATGCGACGACGTCGGCAATGACAGCGACAACAACGATGCCTTTGACGTAATCGAACGATGTAGCCACCCAATTTTGGTCAAAAACAAACTAGCTGTTTCATCTCATCATAATCGTGTATGGTTAAAATGGGGTGTCATATGACATCATTTTTATGGCCATTAAACGGAATGTTTCTTTTTTCGAATGTAAATGTTTCATCGTCATATACAAATGCGTCAACAAATTCTTTCTTGCTGGTGTCGGTCGCCAATCAAATTTTATCGCACGTTTTATTCTCAGATTTCCGTATACAGAAGCAATCGCTTTCAATTGCCGCCTAGTCATATAAGGTCATAAAGGATTTGTTTTATTCTATGAAATGAATTTCGATTTTGCCCGATTTTGTCCCCGAAAAAGCTTGCATTGTAAATAAAGTTGATGTGGCGATTCGAAATTGCGCTATTCTTGCTGTAGCAAGTCCCAACTTGGGACCAAATCAACAGAACTATACCATATAAAACTCGTCATAGTGGAAACGCATATTTCCATTATTCATTATTTCCAGCTCAGTTTTTTATGATTCGAATTCGGTTTTCCATCTCGAAAACCATACAAAAATACTTGAAAATTGAAGATTGCTCTTGAATGTATTATTATTCGTTGTCATTTTTCCATATTTTTATGTGTTTTTTATTGTTTTTTGAATGCTGGTAGTCAATATTCGCAGTTTACTTTTCGAACACATCATCATATTCCAATAGACAATTTCGTATAAGAAATATTGTCAATGGTCAGAATTGCGATTCAATGTGATTTCCATGATCGAGCTGTCGGTCTCCAACGTATCAGTCACGCATAAAGGAGCTCCTATAATTTTAGTAAATAGCCGCAATTTCTAAATTCCTTATTTACAGATTTGCAGTGCGTTTGAGAATGATACTTTTGGGCTTTGCTCGTCCCCCACAAAAAACTCTCTCTCACACACACGCACACACACTCACGATTTATACACGTATTATAGCCCAGAAACAGCTAGAAAAGCCATTAAAATTGCATGGAATATGTGTACGTTGACACACAAGATGATTCATTCCATTTACCCTCGCTCCATCTCTTGATTTGCATTAATATGCGTTCATTTATATGAATAATTTCATTGGTGTCATGATTTTTGCATAATATAATGGCAGTAAAAAGTTTGAGTGCGAGCAATGAGCATTTTGCATATGGTTCCATTTTGAAATGGGTGTTTTTGATTGGTTTGAGCTGCGTGGAAATGTGTTACAAACAAGGTTAATAGTTCTAGCAGTTATTTTCGAGCACATTTCATATTCGATGTGTGACATATTTTCAGCACTTCTCGTCAAATTATTGTCAATCAGTAGAACCAACAAATTCACGGCAGCGACGAGAAAAAAAATAGCATACGCCAATGGATCTTAATTCTGCTTGATCGACACATTTCACGGAAGCAAAGCGGAAACTTTCGTGTCACACCGAAGCAATATCGATCGAAGCGTTGAATTGAGAGCACAATGCGACGAGATGTGAGCACTGAGTGATGAGATCCACATTTTGCCCGGTTTTCTAAACATATACCATCATTTAACATTGATAAAATTAATGATATAAAGTTGCACAAATATGTAACGAAGGCGCAAAGCATTTATTATTCAAAGACTGTTTTCATTCGGATTCGTGTACAGTATGTATGTTTGCACCGCGAGTTCCCCACACCTCCTCCATTCCGCACTCCCTCTTGCGCTCTTGACGATTCCGTTCCGAAATTAACATTGTAATGTTGATAAGGAACAGAGTGTTAGCTAATGTATATGTGTATTCAGTGCTTTGGTTTTCTAATGAAAAGTCTAGCTCTCTCTCTCTCTCGCTCTTGGTTCGGCTCCATTCAGTTCGCCGAAGCATCACATCCAATTTTGGATTATTTTTAAGCTCTTTTTGAATTATTTATTACCAAATCAAGCTCAGAAGTAATCATTATACACAAACTCGTCTATATACATATATGAATCCAATTTTTCCATATCTCTAACGCAAACTAAAACCGTTCACAAAAGTCAAATGAAACAAGTTGGTTAGAAAAATCAGGCGGTGTTCGGTCCCTCCATCATCATATATATTTCTCGGCAAAATTATGTCCGAATGAAAGTATGATCCGTTGAATGCAACGTGATACGGCTCTTTCTCTCTCGCTGCATCTTACACTTCTTAGTTGTTATCACTTTCAGTTCGACTAGCTTTTTTTTGTTGAGAGTTTCATATGAAACCATGTTTCATCGCATCATTCACAAATGATGTGAATTTGATTTAGCGAAATCATAGCTAGATGGATAGAGATATTTTGTGCATCAGAGTGAGAGTGTGTTGTCGTGTACCAAACAAAGTAAAACGTGATCCACATTTTGTCGCCATGCTTATTTGTTGTCGACGACTACTTCATGAACGGGAAATTAAATGAGTGTGCAGAGTGAAGTGGAAATGCGCGAAACAACATTAACAAAAACAACAGCAGTAAGCCGATACACATACAGAGAGCGAGAGAGAGAGAAAAAAAATATGGTGAATTGAATTGGCAGTGCGACGCTTTAATTGAGTACAACAAAATGGAATAAATTGACGTTGATTAAAACAATAAATAATATAATATCTCTTTTATATGATATTTCTACATACATCTTATCTATAGATATTTATTACTATTTACAATGTATTTTCCGTTATTTGTGTGCACGGCACATATAAAAGCGCCAATATTGTGATATGGCGCAATATTTTTATGCATTGTTACGCTATTTCGCTTACACTCACTCTTTCCCTGGTACACAATCTTTCCCTCTGCATCGTTTGCTCGACGCCTCACTGCATATTGGCGGTGGTGATGCTTCGTATAAAATTCCAACGCAATCGGAACAACAATATTCCCAATCGACATATACAATACGGGGTATATACACGATGTAATAATATGCATGAGGTAAAAGATTTTTTTGTTCGTATATATCGGCATCCAAATAATGGCCAATGACGAACGGCGTCTCCCCCAATATTCGCTCGCATTCACCAAATACACACGCAGCCACCGGACCATTCACCGGACCATTCAGCCAACCAACCAACCAGTACGATACTCATAAACGGCTGCAGTGAACCTCGAACCAAATCGCTGAATATATGTAAATTGAACACACATTCACACATTAATTACATCGGTTGAAACAAAAACGAAACCAATTAACCGCTTTCAATCGCTCGAAACTCGCGGAATGTTTGAGCTCAAGCATTTTTATTTGATTTTGCTGTTGATGTTGTTGTTGATATTATCGCCAATTCTCGTTGTTTTTTCTTGTATATATTCACAAAAATGTCCCAATTATTTATTTGGCAATTTTCGTAATTAATTGATTAATTACATAAAGAGTAAATGTGGCCATTAATGTATCTAATTTATCCGAGATATGACGCAGTGGCTGAGATTTGTGCCGGAAAAATGGGTATTATGAAATGAATGGGATTTTTTTAAAATGCTATTCTTTTTGAGGGAGAGAGAGCGATAAAGAAAAAGTGCTTGTCAGAGTATTTAATACTATTCACACCAAAAGTTATGATCCATTCCAGGCATTGATGAAAAGTTACGGCCAACGAGCTAAAGCAATTCATGTGATATTTCTTTGCCTTCTCCAATGACGAGTCTGTGCCTGTTTGGAAGCATTTAACATGGCAATATTTCAACCATAATTTATAATGCTGAAATACGTGCTAATTGCTGTTCTTTCCCATCAATTTTGATGTGTCTATTCCTTTGCCCGTTTCCCGATGATGCGCAAAGACTTTCACACACATTACAATAAAGTGATGTCCAATAATGTGGAAGCCAAATGCTCCGAATGCATCAAACTCAACATCGGAAAATAAGTCCCAAGCACAGATCAGCGTCAAATAAAAATAATGCATGCATGGTGGGTGTGCGTGTGGATAGGAAACAGATGAAGAATATATTCGAAATCATCACAGTATTTTTAAAACAATTTATAATTGACGCGATAAATCTTCATTGTTTATAACAATATTACCCCATGCATTTTTTCAAAACTATTTCCGAGTCTCCCACAATTGTTTACACTTTTTTCAATTTGATCTCGGGTATGAACTTGACTGACCGCGAATTACATGCACGAATCGAAATAATTTGAATTTACAGGCGCTTAGCTTCGAGTTTCAGCAGAGCAAACTGTTTGACAGATGTCTTATACTTGAGATTTTTGAATAAATACTCTTAAAACACGCCTCTTTCGCCGCTCAACAAATTTTCCTCATCAATTTTACGAATTCAAATGATTAGAGGGAAGCAATTTTGACAATAGCATGAAAGGGATACATAAATTAAAACAATGGTTCATGAAAAATTCAGCGGCGAACAATGAAAACAAATGTTTAGAAAACGTATTATAAAAAAAACATCGTCAAAAATGTGTGATTGACAGGCTTCAGAAGTTTAAACAAGAGAATGAACGTCGTTCGGAAAGAATGCCACCAACAAAAATCCTTTTTAAGGCCATTTTTTACCCTCAATTCCTTTGACAATCCTTGAGATCACTGAGAAAAAAAGAAGTCGCCATTCTCATCATAAATCAATTCAATTTGATGCAATGAGCTGATGAAAGACCATGCTTATTGGTCGTCGTGAATTGAAATTGAAAAATAAAATATGGGGTTTTTTGTCTGTTATGATATAAAAAATATGTAACAAAATTTGAGCTGTATGGGCCTTCCAGTGGTGATGCTACCCACATTCGACAAAATCATTTCGGAATGGAATAATTTTCGAATAATTATATTTCGATGATTCTTTGCGCATTTAAAAGAAACACACCACTTTTCCTCATTCAATGGGAAACATTTCATTTTCTAGTTATATCACGTGATCGATCGTCTGAATTACGATCGATATTTCGCATTTTTGTATCGAACTGGTCGAACAGTTCAATGCAAGTCCCTCAGAATAAAATAGATTCAAATCAACATTTTAAATTGATCGCATTTGAATTATTCATGGGCTCTTCTGTATAAACGTCAAAAAGTCGTTGTTGTCGTTTGCATGTACTCTGTGAGCTCGTAAGTTACGGAATGAGTTCAATCTTAAATTGAAACAACGATTAGAATCCAATTGTTGATGAGAGCGACCACATGAATTCGTCTGTCTCACAAAATTAACAACATTATTGTTATCAGAAAGCTTCCCTTTTTTTATTCCGCATTTGAAAAACATTAAAAAGCAGCATTTATTGTAAACTAGTGAGAATAATTCATAAACGGTGTTTTTGGGCTTTATCGAAAATCCCGTTGTATTGTTTGCTTAACAGTTGCTGATATCCATTTTAAGCGTTTGTGTGTACAGTGTGTGCTCTTCTTCATTATCGCTGTCGGGCGTCGCATTGATGGTACGGTAAAAGTGCACACGTATTTTCGTATTGTAGATCGATAATGATATGCGACACGGGGAGACATCAACATACGTATGCACTCATTCCTAAATACATAAATACACACACGGGCGGCTTGTTCGCTTTTTGTCGCGCCGTCGACGAATATCAAATGTAATGCAAAACGACACTTCGAGTGAAGTCATCCAGATTCATTTAAATATGCATACGATCGAGAATACATAGTGTAATTTTACTCTGATTGTTGTTATTTTTAAAACTTGAAAGCGATTACCATAAATTATTTTTGTACTGACCTGACCCGAATGCCCTTGGATTCAGCTAACTGGCGAGCGAGCTCATTTGCTCACTGCTCCACACACAATAGGAATATCAAAGCCGTTCAATATCTCTTTCGTGTCGCTGTTCATTTCTATAACCATTTTCGAATGCATATGTATTTTATTCAAGAGTGTGTTTTTTCAGCCGTCCGTCTGTCACTTTTTCCGGCATTGACAATTTTTTTTTCTCGAGTCGACGGCATTTTTTCGGGTATTAAAGAATTCATTTATAAAAGAAACGAATGCGCGCAAACAATCGGTTTGATTTAAATAGGAAAATAATCAGAATAAATATGCGAACGGCCGATGAGCATTGCAACGCACGGCTCTTCATAATTCCATTATCCATTCCCTTTTGTCATTTCAATTTCTTTTCATGTTCTTGATGTGAGTTGGCATTTAAGAAATGGCCCGAAACTTATTGTCAAATGAGGGGGGGAGGGTTTACGCATTCCTTGTTTTTCTATATTTCGAAAGAATATGAGGGTCGATTCAAAAATAGTATGCAACATATTATTATTGATTAGGTGTACGATTTGATTTTACGAGTCATTTGTCAGCCCAAACCGACTTTTAAAAGCCTGTCCGAATTTCCACAAACAGCCAACTTGCATGTACATGGCACCTCTTCTGTTTGTTTTTCCATCTCAAATTTAATTCGTGAGTGTATATGTGTGTGCCAGATTGTGTTGAGGTGTCGTGTATCGCTCCCCAGTCTTTTCGGTAATTGTTTTGTTATTCAAATGTTTCCGAAGATGTGCATTTGATTTTTTCGATGAATTTCCTTTCTTCTCATTCACATCCATCCATTTTATGGATATGAAATGATGCGTCTTACAAAGAAATCCACGAGAAATCTAATCTCATTCTTCTTTATCATCGGCATTATCTTGGTACGAAACAGTGTCGGTGGTAGCAACAGCTGAAATGGAAACTCAACCACTTTTATTTTAATTTCATTTGCTTGTATTTTTCATGAAAATCACAGGCGAATGAAGGAAGCGAACGCGTTGAAACACATAGAAAAAACGGGGAGAAATGAATTGAACCAAAATGCGATCACAAAGTAACAACATTAATCTTTTTTCGGTTTCGGTGTGCTTGCGCGTATTTTTTATTCAGTCTCGGGCCTCTTACTATTCACTCTCAATCTATCTGATGGGATTCAGCTCGCTTCGATTCGCTCTCGCTCACTCGCTCGCTCGTTGTGCGTACTCATAAAATATGAACGAAAAATACTGGCATGCACAATGCGTCCTGAGAGAGTATGAAGTACGCTGTTACCGAATCATTTTCGATGAGAATGTGTGCATTTGCAAATATTATTCGCCCGATTCGATTTCGGTAGGCGCATTCGCTAGCTCGCACCCGTGCCCAAAATAATACAAATGGCTGAGGTATCATTCTCGGCTCAATTCAATATTTATTTAATTTAGTTTCTTATCGAAACCACCTTGTTTACTTTCTATACCATATTTATTCATTTTTAACGAATTCATGTGCTTGAACCCCACATACAAATAAGTGAGACTTCATTGAATGAGTGTTTCGAACCCGAAATAGTCGGAAGATTTCATGTTTGATTCAAGCTATCTTCACCATTGTTGCTATCTTTCTCTCCTTTCTTCCATCGGTTCGAAATTCATGAGATTTTTTTATTCCTCTCTCTTGCAGATTTTGAAATACACGGAATCATCGATTAAATTGGCTATGTGAACGAAGAGCCCAACCAATTTGTCATTCTCTTGCGCGCACACTTATATTGACTTCTCGATGAATTCAATTCACACAGCAATCAGCAAATAGGAACAAACCGATCGACGATGCGATGCGATAAAGGCGAATAGCAAAAATTCTAGCTGCCGGCACACAGCACGTGCCTTTAAAGCACATAATTCAATTGAGCATCAGCCGTTAACGCATTTGTCATGTTAATACAATTGTTTCGGATAAAAGTTCCACTGGCAACATATTTATGCGTGTAACAGCAATTGAACGCACCTACCAACTAAACCAAATGAATGCCGATCATTTTTCGAATTAAATTGCATACACGGGCCAAGTGAAAATTAGATTTCAAATAAGAATGTGATAGGGTAACGAAGGGATGAAGCAAGAACGGCAAGGAGATAGCTGTATTCGCCCGGTGATGAGACTGATTAGTACACTGAAATACAATTCGATCCGCAGCTTCAACGCAAAAAATCGACAAACAATTTGAAAAATCACAGACAGATTGAGATTGATTGCATTGGCATCGATTTCAGGTGGGGACGGATGAAATGACATTTTGCATAACTTATCGAACACAATGTTCAAATAATTGTATCCAATTTCGATGAAAATTTAACATGAAATGTTCAGTAAGTGTTTCAGCGGAAATTGTCTGAGCTGAAAGTAGTGCCAACATTCTTGAGCAAAAAGTACAGTTTGAATGTTGAATTGAACAAACAAATTTGAATGTCCACACATTCCGATTTTTGCAAACTTTTCTGATGCTTTTGCCCAAACGTTTCCACACATCCATAATTTTATAAGAAAAACGGCTATTCTTTCTAAATTCTTACAAGTTTTTTTCTATTGACTTTCTTTTGAATGGAAACATTGACATGTTCGGCAAATTATTGCATCGCTCAATTTATTATGCAATTGACAAACGGGGATTTACAATCTTGATGACTGTGTTGTTTTCAAATAAAAATGTGCATTGCTGATGAAACTGTGTCTATTTTCAATTTACTGAAGTGTCGTTATCGAATTTGAATTAATTCCCTTAACGAAATTTATAAATGTCAAAATGAAAGTGTTGTGACATTTTTAAACTTGTTATAAATGGGATTGCCGAGTGAAAGCAGTGGCTGGTTGCAAACCAAACTAACTTTCCATGGAAATGCTTTTTGAGTGACGGCAAAATGGAGTATGCGGAATGGAATATATAGATGCAAAACCTGGTGAATCTGTCGCTTGATGCCTAGTTTTATGGAATAGAATGAAGCACATTTTCTGCACATGTCGTTTCACCACGCATGCCGTCACTCTTTCATTCATCCATTGATTTTTCACACTTTTCCCATTGCATAATCTCTTTTAATCCCTTCAAAGTGATAATATTTTGTACCATAAAGCAAATGATGTTCAATGTTCATTTTTAACATTAACAAAAGGACGACGCGGCTGCTGTTGCCGTTGCCATTGCCGTTACACGCTGCTCTCTGTGTGTGCAAAAAAGGGCATTTTTGCATTGAATCAATATTCATAGTAAACTTTTACGAGCCAATTCGAATGCAAACGTGCAACGTTTTGGAAAGCGATTCAGTACGCTATATCGTTGCATATATCGAAAAAGGACTTCATAAGCTGTTGAAATTGCTTTTTCGATGGGGTGATTTTGCCAGCTAGAGAGAGAGAGAGAGAAAGAGAGAATGCAATTGCATAATATCCTATATTTTGACGTGATATGATGTCAAATATGAATGCAAGCCAATTTCATTTTCGCATTTCGCCAAAATCCGGATTACAACATTCCAAGCGCTCATCGAAATATATATTCAAAAATGAA
Organism: Obolodiplosis robiniae; assembly: GCA_028476595.1. Lineage (NCBI taxonomy): Eukaryota > Metazoa > Arthropoda > Insecta > Diptera > Cecidomyiidae > Obolodiplosis > Obolodiplosis robiniae. The sequence goes on from CM052016.1 coordinate 39,953,372, forward strand.
ATTATGAAAACGCATCCAATTGCAAACGTCATTTGATAATAATTTATGTGTGTATGGAAGTTTGTGTCGATTCACGGGCACTCTACCACACTCAGACGGTACGCTCTCCCTCTCTCTTTCTCTTCTCTCCCTCCGGTTCTTGTTCTCGTTCCCCGAGAGAAGATCTCGTTCTACGTTGCTTTTGCGAATACATAGCCACACTGACAATCACGATATCATACTTTGATAGATGCAGAAAAAGTAGCAAACCGGAAAAGAGAAGTAACTGGGTAATATTCAGTGCAGAATGCAAGTGAGCCCGAGAGGAACAGAACGAGAGCGAGAGCGAGCAGGTCACAGCGCGTAACGCAGTACAAAATATAAATCTGCTTTTCATCCTCTTGATTCCAGTTTGTTTACATTTGGCTGTAGTAAATATCGTCTCGGGTGGTGCTGAGTGTGATATAATTTGAAGTTTACCTCTTTACCTGTTCTTTTCATTCGTTCTCTCTCTTCCTCCCTCCCTCTGTCGCTCTCTCATTCAGTCAGATTCCTGCTTTTTGTACGACTCGTATATAAAATTTCGTATTCATAGCTGGTTTTTGTGTATGCGGAATGAAAAGGAATCTAACGTTTGGATGTAATAAAAGAAACCAAATTCCAGAGCATCATCATTCAGGAAAAAGGCGTCCACCCATCAAACACCAAATTCGATAGATGCATGTTTCTTCCGTACACATGCACCAAAATCACACTTGTGCGAAATTTACATATGTTCGACATTCATTGCCTCATCGTTTGCTCTTGGTACTGTGTTGATATGAGCCCTGGCTAGCGCGCCGATTCAATAAATTGAGTTCACGTCTGGTTCATTGTACAAACATACAAAGAGTGCGGCTGACTCGATACAGAGAGACAGCAACGACACCGACACAACCATAACAAAAGTCGATGCAAATGTAAAGTTGAGAAAAGCCGCAGTAATAGAAGCTGAGGTATCAAGTTCGAAACAAATTTTGTATTCTTTTTTTCATTGCCGAGTGAGAGCGAGAGATTGTGCTCGTAGAAAAATATACAGACAGACTAACCAATGAAAGTGCATCGGATATGTCGTGGACATAGCATTCAAGTACAGCCAAAGACTACAAAGGATCTGTAAATTTCAAACAAAATTGTATTTCTTTTTGTTTTTATATGCTTTTTTAATTTTTCAGATTTGCAAATCCCCTTCTTTTCACTCGGCATTCGTCCCGTTCACATTTCGCTTACTCTCTCTTGATGCTCTAACCAAAACGAATTGAGTTTTATGATTCTTTTTTTATTCGTCTTCTTATTATTTTTGCCAGTTTCAACACAATTTTTATGGGAGTGTGTGAGTGAGCGCGGTTGAATGCCACCGAGGGGCGGTGTCATAATTTAATTCACAAACTTGTGCATAAATATCACACATTTTATTCACAACTCTCTTATTCCATTTCAGATGATTTCCACAAAGAAAAGAGGCCACCATAAACACATTTCTCTGGTGAAAACTGAATTGCCCTAGGTGAATGCGAGAGAATGCCAGCAACAAAAAAATATCCACAATTAGAGGTTAATTAATTATTTGCTTTTTCCCCGCGCTTATGAATACGCTTGAAGTGATTCCCAAACAATTAATATAACATTCACACCCCAAACACATTACATTCAAATAATAAATTTTTAACCGCCGACCGACCGACCGAGCGTGTGTTGGCTGTTTGTTTGTATCTTTCTTTTTTGGTCGTTTCGCTGGCAACGGGCATTATGAGATTGTTATTCACATTTAATTTTCAGGGCGTTTCGTGAGCGAAATTTCAATATTTAGTTTTCATCCCACAAAAATATGATTCATAGTTAAGATACTGGAGTAGTGCTGCTGTAGCAGCATCGGCTGATTCGTACCCTTATCATTCTATCGCCCCGTGTGCATTTTAAACAACTGGACGGAGAACTGATAAGGGCTCGTGTCGCCACATTCAACAAGATAAAACCATATCAAAATTACGCTCACCATCAACAGTAAACGTGCCAGATCATATTTTAAATGTGAATATTCAAACAACAAATACACCAATTGATCAACATCGAATGGAAATCATTTGTAGTTCGGCTTTGCTCAACAGAAGCAATTTCCAGAATTGTATTTCCAAACTCGTTTCTTTCAAAAATCGAATTATTTAACAGAAGTTTCATCTTCCTCGAGACCACAACAAATTTACAAATCAACAAAAAAGTATAATCTGATTCGATAGTCGAAAAAGTCAATGAATGAATAAGATGACTTTTTAAGAAAATACGCTGCTTCTCGATTGAACGTAGCCAATTTTCAAACTGTAATATCAAAAAAAAATCATTCTGTTTTTTCTCTGGCAAAAAACATCATTTTTATTGAAGAAAACCAAGAATTCACGATATTTTCGGCCATGAAATTGAGATAACTGCAAGTGATTCGAGTTCGTTTGGCAATTTGTTGGTGTCATGGACCTCCAAAATAGCATGCGGCCGCTGAAAATACATCTCAACCGTTGAATGGCATATCGAATCCCATTGAATCATGGTTCGCCAAATAATTGATCCACTTGAAACAAGTCTTTGAACATATTTTTTATTGCGGTAATGCATTTCAGTAGGTAAACCATACATCAATTCCATCGATATGTTGTATTTTAGCTTATCAGCAGCGAATTTTCTCAAGCAAACGGCATTCAATCGACAAAGCAACGTTTCACATTTTTCCTTCTGGAGGAAGATGGTATATTTCTGAAGATAATTTCACGAACGCTTAATCGTCAAGGCGGTGCTATTCCATTGTCAATGGACCAATTTTGAGTGTGGATCGATTTTCAGGTGAACATTTTGTGTGAGCTAATATATTTTTTCTATCTTTTTTTTCCTCCGTCTCTCTCTCTCTCTCTTTCTCTCTCTTTCTCTCTCTTTCGCTCTTTCTCTTTCTCTCAATATCATATGGCTTTGATAACTCTTGGATTGGAGCGAATTTTCTTTTCATTTTATTCCGGCATCCCCCAGTCAGTGCGACCTCGACTGAATGGCAATTTGGCAGCGAAAGCCGCAGCTGAATGATGAATTTATTGCAATTCTGTGATCTTTTTAATTAGAATCGGTGAAAGGAAGAACCTTATATTGATTGAATGTGAAAACAAAAGGTTAAAGTAGCTTTCAGCTAAATTCCAAAAGGAAAATATTAAATATATAGCAACATATTGGTTGATATTGTCAAATGGTCAATTCCTACGGACATTTTTCCTCTATGCATTATACCCATCTCTCCTTCTATCTTCTTCGGTCATGTGTCATTGTGCGTGCGAGCGAGAGAGAGAGAGAGAGAGAGAGAGAGAGAGAGAGTGAGAGAGTTAACCTGCTAGACATTTGGAAAATAGCTGTATGTTCATGGAATAATGTCATTGTAACACTGCAAAACATGCACTGACGCATACACATATCTTTTGGCAAAGCGGCAAAAGCAGCAGTGCAAGTGGGCCATTGATTCACGAATCGTTTCCTTTTATATTGGCCAAGTGGATGCGGTAATTATGCAGACGATTTGGTAGGAGCTTTGGAGGCGAACAAAAGGATGTGTCTTCTGCTTTCTTTCTGGCTTCGCCATTTTTGATGGCGTTAATAAAAACTCATATGAATGAATCGGGAATTTAGATTTATGCGAGAAATTTTTCTCGTTTACAATAGGAAAAAAAAGTAATTTGTTTGGATGCAAATGTGTACATCGCATTGGGAATTTGCTTGAAATTGAATTGTATTAAAAAGTTACGACAGTTTTATATAAAATCGAAACGCCAGAAGATTTCCACTTTCAAAAATAATCGGGATATATTAAAAGTTTGCGATTCGCTTTGCGATAGTGCATAAATAGCACTCAAAAGAGAGCGCATGTGCATATTAACCGATTTGTTTTCAGTTTTGCATAATGAAGAGGTGGAACAAAACTCGGTCTCGTTTGGAAAAGAGGATCACGGAAAGAAGCGAATGAACAAACAAAAAATGCGCGCATACTTGTGTGCATTTGCATAAATTAAACAAAATATGAAAAGGTGCACTTTTAGCATATTTAAAATGCGTGCATTTGCGAAGAGAGTGAATAAAACAGGGGTTGGGAAGAATGCCGAGAGCTCATGCAAAAGGATAATGTAACACCAGCAGTGATATACAGATTCAAACGGAATGACATTGTATCTTAGCTTTTGTTGGAACCATTCGCGTATGCTTTATCACAAATGAACCATCCGAAATATATATTATATGTAATGTCAAAAATATACAGGGAAAAAACGTGGCTGCAGCTTCGCTCACACATTCACTGTGCAACATTGGTTGCATTCAAGCAAAAATGCGGAAACGAAAAGCGATTGAACAAAGGAAAGACAGATTTGAGTGGCAGCAGCGAACGAAAGAGAAAACAAGAATAGATAAGAACAAAATGTACAAGGTAAATGGAGCTTCACATTGATGCATGGATCCAAACGATATATATTTAACAAAAACAGCGAAACACACAAGTAGTACAGCACGACTAATGCAAGAGAGAGGGAGAGTGGGTGAGTGGGTGAAAGAGGCGTGCACAGTTTGAAAGCGTTTTAGAAAACAATGTCAAACATGTATCTGAAACGATTTAAGCAAAAAGCTAACATGCATGTTTATTGTACACATACTCTCGACTCCCAAAGCTACTTTGTGATTTTATTTTCTCGAATCGCTTTGATTCTTGTTTTTTTCAATGTTGTTGTTTGTGTTGTTGTAGTTATTGCACTGCTGTTGTTTTATTGTTGCTTCGAGCTGTCTCTCTCTCTCTCTCCCTCTCTCCCTCTCTCTCTTCAAAAGCGATTTCGCATCTTTTGATTCCCATGGAAAAGGAACGTTCGATGTTTGGATCTAGCTAAGTAGTGAGCACGAGATGTAAGATGTTCCGTTTGCCGATCTCTCGCTTCCTCATAACTAAAATGGGCTTGACCAAGAACCTTATTTGTGACACAGATCGGCATGTGTTTGTGCGCGCAAATCTGATACACATCAGTCTATCTCAAAAACCTACTTTTTTCCTCAATCCCAACATATTGAAACAGATGAAAATTGCGGCAACCAAAAACAAAACGGCACGAATATGAAGTGCAGCAGTAAAAAAATTATTAACAACAATAATTAACGCTCGCACGCGCCACATGCATCTCTCTCCACTGTACATGGAAGATTCTTTTCCCCCTCGTTGATAATTTATGCTGGTGATCGCGAACGCTGGCGCACAAATATTTCATAAATGCGCGAATGAAAAGATGAAATAATTTCAAAGCGGATGACTCTCTCTTTCTACTTCTGCCCTCGTTGGCACGATAATGATGATGATGAAGAAAAAAGAGATGCCGCGCTGCCACACAGGAGAAAATAAAAACCCACAAATGGCAAAATATTGGGATATGTCTAGTGGCTTGGATTCTGCAGACAAAAGCATTTGTGTCTAAAGCATATTTAAATATTTGCTTGAGCACTCGCAAAGGCGAACGCGCGGGGCACATAACATACATTGGCAGTTCTACTGCCATCGCCATTCACTTCTTGTAATATCTTTGCCACCGTTTGTTCGCTACCGATAACAATATTGGTTTCGGGAAATATATGTATATCTTTTCGCTCTTTCCCTCTTTCTCTCTCTCTCTCTCTCTCTCTCTCTCTCTCTCTATGTGTGTTTATTTGTCTGTTTTGAATGCTATCTCTCATTTCTTGTGCGCGCCTCGCTAATGTTATTCATTAATTTATATACCTATTGTTATTATTGTTTGTCGCCTTTTTACCATCTATACAGTTGCAGCATCCTGCCAAATGGAAACATATGCAAATGCATACACATAAAAATGAAACGTAGATTTCGAGAGAGCTGCGCTAGAACAGTTATCAGAATTATGAGCACATTACATATTTTATATGGAATATTGTGTGCCTCACAAATTAAGTCAACGATTTCCTCATGAGTTTGCAATCGCATATTTAAACGATTACAATTTTTTATTATGGCAATGGCACTGGAACAAGTCACATCGAAATATATTATTATCGATCACATTTGAAAGAGAATATGAAAAAAAAATTAGGAAGTGGCAGAAATTTGGCATCAAACGGGGAAGTTTTGATGAAAACTTAACATCAGAATTCGTCATTTTCATCCCTTTTTACTGTTGATTGTACCAAATTTAGTTTGGCGCTGCTACAGCTTCGATCTACCTCGTTCTTTATTGGTGTGTGTCTGCGTTTCATAACATTATGAGTCTCATCTCATGCGTCAAATATCATACACACAATTTTATCTGTAGCACAAAAGAATAATTCGCCGCGCAAAACTTTTGGTTTCATTACGCGCTCTCTCTATTTTTCTCTTTCTTTCTTTCTCTCTCTCTCTCTCTCTCTCTCTCTCTCGCAACCATGTTTCATCAATGAAACGTATAAGAACGCGAGCATCCACACATCCATTCATCATCCAACAAGGAACACTAATTAAACCAAATAAGAAAATGGGATTAATATCGTTAATTATTATGAAATTTATGTCAGTGCGGCATCTCGAGCGCAACCGAACTTGGCCCAACACCACCATCGCACACTGCCTTACGTTCAAAAAGTATACATAAATGTACACACCGCATATTGCACATATAAATATGCTTTACGAATGATACGAAAATATGATTGTCTTTTGTTTCGCATGTGTATAATTCCATGTATGTCTATCATGTGATGAATGCCTGAAAAGTCTTCGCGATAAACATATAAAAAACAATGCGAAAGAAACGAACAACAGCACAGATGAAGCGAGAATGGAAGAACACAGACAGCATTTGGATATTATTTTTACACCAAATTCATCGTATCTCAAATAGTTTCGTCAACTCGTTGAATATTCAAATGCAGTCCGCAGGTAGTTTTGCGCACTGTAATCTTTTATTTTTGCGGCCGCATTCACACATTTTTATTGAATGTGCCAAGTTTTATAAGAGATAGAAGTCGAAAACACTTATTAAATGTGCAATTAATTCTTGCGTTAGAACGATTAACACCACTATTCTAATAAGAAGAAGGTATGTCTGAATTGTTCATTGCTCAACAAGAAAAAGTAAAAGTTAGCAAATTGCAAATTTCAAACTCATTCCGTAAGTAGTATTGTATTTGATAGAGACTGTGCGTAACTGAGAAATCGGCCAAACGTCAGTTATGCGTAACTTATAATTGTCAGTTAGTCCATTCGATTGTTTTTTTTATTCCCAAACAAAATTCTTATTTACGTATTAGTTATAGGTTGGCCAAAATGCCCCAAATCGTTGCTCCAAATATGGAAAAAATCACTGAAAATCAAATCTACCAATCAATATAATCTCGCAAGAATGGTGGGATGATCGAAATCAACAATATTCGATAACGTGAAGGAGTACAGCACATTGAATTCAAAAGAATGGCTGAAGTACTTTTGATGTTCGGATTTATTCTTGTTCCATCCTGCATTCCAAGAGTGCATCGTCTGATAACTCAATTCCAAATTAACCAAATTGAAAATTGAACATCTAGCACAAATCTATTTAATTCAAATTGAGTTGTTCGGCTGTAAATAGATATGCAGCTTGTCTAACCCGACCATGTATAAATCGTTCATGCGATCAAATATGCTCACGTGCATGTCAATTCAATTTGATGAACTGGTATTATATGTATATCGAATATCATTGTTCCGAAGCAACTGAAAAGCATCTTCCGAACATGATAATAGTCGATGATTTCTTTTCATTTGTCATAATAATCTTTTGTAGTCGATAAAATACTCATAGTTACGATGCTTCTCTTATATTCATATAATAAAATCCATTCGGTGTGTAAAAGGTCTTTCAAGAATTTACGGTGCTTCTCACCATGCAATGTGTTTAATTTGTACCTTCTAAAAACTTTATTGTGTTGCGTTGTCACTCGTTTATATTCCTCCACTCGATTGTTTGCACTCTTTCAACCTTCGTTGTGACGGGTCTTTGTGCGCTGCACATGAAAAAAAAACCCTAAACTTACCTAAAGGTGTATATCTTTTTTTGATGGGATTGATGCGATATAGTTTCGGCATATTTAAGCAAAACGAAGAATCGTCTTTAAAAGATGATGGTGTTTTTCGTAAAACAACAGTGGAATTGTTGAAATTCCACCGAATTGATGTAACATCACATCAAATTTGCGCCCGCATATTTATTCTACTCTTCCGTTTGTCGCACGTATTCTCGAGACCGAGCATCGCTGCCAAATTATGGCTCTTTTGTGCGCACAGCAGGGATAGAAATTAATATATTCGTACTCAACAAGAAAATCATATAATCATTATCATTAAATGAAACAAAAACATTCTATTGTATTACAAACAAATGTTCGAATGTTCTCGGATCAAATGAGCAACAACACACAGCACAATTTCGAATTAGCCAGCAATTGTACGAGAGAGGCTTTCCACCTATTTCTCTGCTGCGTGAGCTCAAAATCATGCGAACCGACTTATTTGAACAGAGAACATCTTCTTCGAGGGAACAAAAACATCCCTCGATAAAGGTTGCAGTCGTTACCAAGATGAAAAACCTACATCAAACCTACCGGCTGCAATGGATATATTGTATTCATTCAAATTACATTCACTCCTTGTCTATCTTGCAATACAATGTTTCTAATGGGTAATTGCCATTTTAAATGTTGTTCAGCTACGAAATAGCAAGTATCGGTGCAAATAATGTGTATAGTTTGTGTCAACTGCTATTCTTATTGACCTAAATACGGGCGTTTCCAAATGTGCTCTGTTTGTTATAATTATTTCCAGTTATAACGCACTCAGTCTCGTTCATTCATTCACTCCAATTCTTAAAATTGCAAAAAGGTCAAAAACAATCGGAAATGAAGTGAGTTACGGTGTGACCGAGAATGACGAGACCGAATCACCAAAAGCAGCCAGTTGAACGGATATAATCAAACAAATCTGATAATTGCTTGTGCAACACACATCATGTAGATATATTTGAAAAGTCTGTCTTCCTCTCTTCCTCTCTCTCTCTCTCTCTCTCTCGCTCTCACTCTGACGATTTCCATCTCAACATTTTGACCGCGGTCATTTGAACTTCCACATCGGCAAAATTCATTATTTCACATTTAAAAAGCTGATTTGGGTATTGGTGCTGCTGTGTGAATTATGCCTGATTTATTGAAATGTTTTGTTGATTATCAACATGGAATATTCAGTGTTATGTAGATGTAGACCAATTTATCTATATACACACAGCACGCACTTTAGACCGCTCATTATTTCATATATTGCTGTCATCAGATGTGGTCGCTCCCAGGAAATTACTTATTTGTGAATGGAATTGAAAGTCTTTATCGCTCACAAATACCATATAACAAATAAATAGTGCAATTTATAAATGGAAAAGCGATTAATATTTTGAAATTACTCATTCTGTGCGTAGTTTTTGATGCGGAAACAGAACGACCGGCCAACCTTGATGGACTTTTCACCTCAAAAGGAAACATTCTACATGAAAAAAGAGGATTACTGTTTCAACTAGACAAATCCTAAATTATGAAATTGAACTTCTGCGAAAAAGTACATATTGAATTTAGGAGCAAAAACGCTACTTTCAAGTTTTTTTTTTTTTTTTATTAGCAGTGCAAATGCTACACAATATCTAAAATTCACGTGTCGTTGGTATAACATAGCAGAAACATAGCATTAGAAAATGCACAGTGAGTAATGCCGTCGAATGCTTCTGTGGCTTTAATTCACTTTCGCACCAACATAACAGTGCAATTCGTGATATTTCTATCTCTTCATCTTCAAATTTGATTACATACAATTTGAGTTTTGTATTATTCTTGTGACATTCACCTCGAAACTGATTTTTTAATTTGGTTCAACTATCAGCATGCAATTGAACATTAGAAATTGAGAATTAATTTATTACTTACCAGCATTCATTTTGGTTTCATTATGCATCAACAATGTGTTGGCCCAAGTGAGGAGAGCTGCAAAGAAACAAATGAATAATAACGGATTATTGATACCAATCCTGTTATAAGTTGATTTATAATATGGAATCTTATCAAAATCAATCCATACATTCAGTTTAATCCATCTTCAGTTCTGTTTGGATTTGTGAGATCTCTAAATATATGTTTTTGTTTATACTCATCTCAACAAACAAAACTAGCATTTTATTATTAGAACATGCAAAAGACTGTTGCATGACGCAGCCAGGTCTCATGATTAGAGCCATAAAAAGGCTCTTTTCAAAACATTTTTCTTTTCTAATTTAAATGGTATTCTGCTTCTGCTGCTTAGCTGCCGCTATCGCCCATCTCGAAATTACTTCCATCACTCGAATCGGTATTGGTATTGTACCACGAAAATAATCCTCCATCGCTACTGCTGACATCGTTTACCTCCAACAAAGGAATGCAATTCAAAAACAGAAACATAATGAGGACAAATCAAATAAACGAAGCATAAATATAAAGCATACCTGAGCATTCTGATGATGCCGTGTTGCTTGTCGCTTCGGGACTGTGGCATTCATTGTGAATGCTTGATGTAACTGTCGATTAAGCATTTGATGCTATGCTATGGAAATGAAATTAAATTTATCAACAATATGATAATACAAATTAGTGCAATGCAAAGTTCAAAACACTCACGTATATTAATCGCATATTTCGGCCAGCATTATCTTCTCAATTCCAGTCTACCGTTCGACCATTTTCTCGTTCATTCTGTTTGGCGTACCGACGATACTTCCAAGCAAGATTATTTATGCGATGTCGATACTTTCGCACGCGTCCTTTTGTGGAATTTTGAAGGGTAAAATTTATGATTTCGGTGTGTGTTGTTCGTTGTGCTGGTTCTGTTGCCTCCACAGCTCGTTTGTCGATATTTAATTTCTTTGCTCAATTTGTGTCGACTTTTTTCACCATTAATGTAGTTTTCGGCTGGCATACGGCTACTTTTTAAATGTGTACGGCCAAATTTGGTGCCATCTTCAAGAACATTAACATTGAAGAATGCATCGCCCACAATCCCAAATGTTCATTTGTTGCCCACAATTCCACGCACCAATTCAATGATTGCTCGATTTTTGAAATCAAATGCAAAAATTTGTACAATCCTCTTGACTTCCATAAAGTTGCATTGCTTTGATCTAAAAATATCAGTTGACATTCAGAATATGCACGGGAATTGGTAGAGCGTTTGTTGCTCACGATATGCTTTTATTTCTGCATTGAATTGGCCAAAGATGGCTTCGCGTTTCCTCTTGAATAGCTTCAATTCACACATCCAAGGGAATGATTTTTACGATCAAGCTCAAGTATCTGTTCCGAACCCTTGTTGACTTTGATGGTTTCGATTCCAAATCATCATCATCTGTGTTGTTACTGACTGTTGGCCTGGTTTTTCGTGGAAGTAAAATCCGTTGAAAATCTAGCGACGGTCGCGGTGGCACTGTCGCAACAATCATTCACCGATTCCTAGCAACGTGAAGACTTTTTTGAATTACTAAACGTAGTGGTACGCGTAGTCGACACGTTGTACAGCCTAGATTCCGAGCAGAAGAGACGCGTTCCCGATTTCCTTAGTCTTTAAAAGAAAAAAACCTGAAAAAACTGCTCAGATTTATGCCCTTTCATGCATTTATTTTACGTTTCAGACTTGTTTATCGGTAAATCATGATTATCGGTACTAAATATCAAATTGGTTGGTGTTATTTTTGACGAAAATTATACTTTCTAAGAACATGACACGTATAAATTGCAAAAAGTGTTTGTTGTGTTAAATCGCTTACGACACACTAGGCATTTTATATCCAATGATATTAAACGTGACATGGCTGCAGCGCTTATCGATCCCATAATGGACGATGGGGGGGTGTATAAAGGTGGCATATGGTTTGGGCTTTTATGGCACCCAAAATCAAGATCACCATGATCTTGTTGCAGATAAAGATTAGATTAAGTACATATTCGAACTAAAGCGCAATGACCATGTTACTAAATATCGTGAGCGTCTGAATAGGTTGATCCCTGAGAGCAGAGCTAAACTGCACCTGTCAAATCTGAGTACTTGAGTCACATCTTAACACTTAACAGTGAATCCTCGCGCTATCCTGATAATCTCCGTATAAATTTCAATCTGCGTCCCGCATTTGACTACTCCGCAATTAAATACTGGAATAGCATACCGATTGATATAAGAAATTTAGAATCTCTAGTCGAGTTTAAAAATAACATAGAACATCTGTGACGTTGCGCGCAGTAAATCAATAGTTGTTATATTTCAAACCGCTTCTTCTCTGAATTGTGCAGATTTCTCATACAATCAATAAATTATAGCAATAGTTTTATTGTATTATTTTCACTTGCTTTCCATACGATAATCTTAATGTAGTTTAATTGCGAAAATTCCTTATTGTATTTCCCTTGTCTCTCCAGGGCCGATTTTGCCATGGATTCCCGGACTCACTTCTAGTATTAAGGCTTCCCTTTAGTACCATCTCTACCTTGACAGTTTTCTTTTTGCATCATGAACGGAATTTATGCCGTATTGGGTCTCAGAGCAGCATGTTCTCAGCTCGCTGTTAACACGTATTGGCATGAATTTAGGCTTCGTAATAAATAAATAAATGTAACAAATATTTTATTATTCATCCAAACTATGATCTTATTTAAACGTTGAATTATGGTCGAAATCATGGTGATCATATATTGATTGTAATCAAAACCATGAGGTAAGAAATATATTTAATTACGAAGGAATTCAAATAATATTCATGCAAATGTTTAAAAATGCGATGTACTTCAACTTGCATGTATTTATTAGTCGAACATTTCTTTAAACGACATTCCACCGAAAACGTGACAATTTATCTACATTTCTCCAAAAAATCCTCTTTTATTTTGGTGGGCTGATCAGCAAAGTGATGTACATATATGATCCAATTCCATTGAAATTTTCCTGTGTATAAACTCATATAAAACATGGATTTCTCTTTCAATCTCGTTGATTTTGATAAGAAATGTCCGGTATTTTGGAAATATTATTAATAATATTGACAGCCCATTGTACTCGTGAATAAAATTGAATGAATAATGTACCGCGAATATCAATTTGCTTTTTGTTGAAGAATTTTTTTCATTACAGCTCTTTAAAAATACTCCTGAATTCTTATAAATACCTTTTAGAGCTCGTGATTTATGCCCTCACATCTAATAGAATTGTTCGAAAAAATAGAAGTGAATCGCGTTCGAAGATTCATTTTAGAATTTCATGTGTGCCGATGCTATTGTCATTCCATTCCGAAAACGATGGTCGCTCTTGCAAAAGTCATTGAGCTGAGTCATCGGTAGGCCTGAGCATGGAATTAGTATTCATTGTGTTTGTTTCTTCAAGTGCAAAGAAACAAGCGCCTCCAGAATACAATAAGCTTATTATAAAATAGCTTTAATCGCTTGATTGTATCCAATTTTCTGCTAGCATTTAAATTTGATAGATGTATCGACCCGCAATGAGCGCTATAGAATGATGCGTATTGTTTTCACATAGCCAGCATCATTTGCAGCCAGCCGTGTGCTCTCACTCACGATCCACCATTTGCTTTGTTATTGGTTTTTCCAGTTAGTCGATAGTGCCCGACAAGAAATTAATACACTAAAATTGAATCGGCCACCGTTTTTTTTATGTATCCATCTACAAAACATTGTGGATATTCGCATTTGATCCGGTACAAAAACGATATTTACATATGAAAAACATTTGGAATTCCAACTTTATCTACGAATGTTTTACGATAAATTTTCCAAAAAGTGTCATTCCGAAAATTTTCGATATTCTATTTTTTAAATGATTATTTTTTCATCAGGACTTTTCAAAGATTCCCTGTATCACATGGACCTTAACATACGCGGAAAATCAAATACTTAATTGTAATCATAATTATAATAATTATATTGCCGCCAATTTCTTGTCGGGAATGCTTCGTGGTAGCGGAAAAAAAGCACTGAATATGAGAGCTGTTGTACAAAAATATGGTGAGCGCAAAACCACAATATCCGCTTCAATCAATCAATACCTTTAGCTTTGTGGCGACCACTTTTGTACGCGAACCATTTTGAAAATAATAAATCAAAGCGTGGAACGCGCTCACTTTACCCCAGATTATTACTTGAAATATTTCCTTTTTCCATCGCTTAATTAAAAAAAATCGCATTCTTTTTATCTTAAATCATTTTGCTGACCAAGAATGGCTCTTCAAAAATCGAACGAAAAAAAGCTGGTCAAAAAACAACATCGGTTCACTTCGTCACACTCTCAAACTGAATATATTCAGCGAAACGCTCACTTTTTCGGAGCGCCAAAGATTGTGATTGGTCGAATAAGAAAAGTGCGGTTGAACACGACATATATACACACACAAAAAACACGGAAATTTTCTAAACAAAACGGCCGATTCAACTAGGTTGGTTCAAGAGAGCGTAACCAAATAGCCATTTTATGTGTGTGTGCATTAAGCGTAACACACTTCGGTCGCATGTGTTCAGAACCACCCATTTTTCATTCATATCAAACATATCACCTGCGCTCATTTCTATCGTCTCTCGAATTCCGTTTTATTCTAACCATTCGCTTCAAATTGATTTTTGATCATTTGAAATATTGGGCAGTCAAGCGAATTCATGCTAAAAAACAATTGTTTTGATAGTTTCGTTTTGTTCATTATGAACATTTGTAGCATCGGTGTTTTTATACAACTCAAGAATACATTCTTGTTAAGAATAAACGATTTTAGCTTCCGAATAGGTAATATCTCACATGTGAATTTTGAATTGTTTTAATCGTACATTCTCGAAATGATGAATTATTTCATTCAAAAAATTAAAAATTTGAATTGATTGAAGTGGGAAAAATGTGAACTTAATGAAAGTGTAATATACAACTCAAACCTCCAAATATTCCGGGTGAAATTTGTCCAAAATTTAGACGCACAATTTGAATGCAACATGAGGGATTCTTTTAAAATTTCGATGTTCGCAAGTTCGGCGCATTCAAACAGTTTAATCAATTTCATAAATCCCATTGCATAAACGTTGTAGATGAATTGGTCACGGCAACACAAGTGTGAGTCAATCGTCCAATCTGGAAGAAGCCTTTTTCGTTACATTTCGCTCGTCTGTTTCTGTGAGTCTCTCTCTCGCTCTGTGTGTACATCTAACAAGAAATAGAGCATTTATTTCAGAATAGGGTATATCCAGCATCAAAACCATTTGTCATTTCTGTATTCAATTCACTGTTAAACCATTGGGAAAGTGTGCAATGGATGGGCTATTTCTGTACCGCTTTTGATTCACATTTTAGGATGTGTGCTCTCACTGAACAAAACGAGAAGAAATTTGGAACGATTCGGCTCCCTATCCGCTCGCAAATCTAATGGTTCGAGTCATGATGCAAATAATCCGGTGCATTTACATATTGCCGCACACAAACTGATACTACTCGTCCGCAACGGGAAAAAAGTAAATGCTTAAGGTGCGATACAAGTAACAAAAATAGGTCAAATTTAACAGTTTTGTTAGAAAATCCGGAGAATTGCAATCACACGATGGGATGAAATCCGGAAATTATTCATCAGAAGTGGTAGATCCGAAATGAAACGTAATCTAAAATGGCAAATTTTTGGAATACGAGGAAAGAAAATCCTTTTGAATGTTGATGAAGACACCTCTTCGACTGATTGAGACCCTTGATTAGAGTCAACGCTAGAATTTTGGACAATTTTTGATTTTATTTTCTTTGCCAATTTTTAGTCATTCGACCTAGGGAAATTTAACTATTTGCAAATGCTGAATCATTCGAATATTTCGTAGCGCAATTTCCACCAAAAGTGTGTTTACAGTGACAAATTTGCGTTCAAAATCATTCACTCTCAAAACAAGGCAGGAATCCGGACGAATTCGCAGGCATTGCGAATGTCTGTGCACACAGAATCTGACATATGCACATTGTACTCGTATATTACACATCGCTGCCAAATAAAATATCGCTGTTCATACCTTAAAAAGAATCATATATAAAGTTCTTCTTTTAATGATTAATCTTTTTGAATTTATCTATGAGATATAACAAACATCCGACACGTGAATAATAATTCTCTCATTCGTTGATTACTTTTGAATGTTTGTCAAGCATTGTCGCAGTCACTTCTATGGATTTTGTGTCTGAATGCCCACGAATTCTCACAAATTCGCCTAATTTTTGACTTTTTTCCTAGAAAACCTTTGCTTATGATCCGGAAGTGTGAAATTCTGGAAATATTTTCACGGTATATTTTTATTCTATTCTTTCCCTTCGGATTTCTTGCCCGTATTTTGGTTTCTAATTTTTTAAAATGTGGTAGCTCGGGCGAAAATATTCGGCAGACAAGTGTCGCGTTTCATGTTGATTTCTTTGGTCCATCACCGTGTGCAACTTGTATGTAAACCGATAGTAAATGACATCCACGACCTATTCATTATAATCTATTCGTTATGTTGTCGTTTTTTCGCCCCTTCTGTTCTTTCGCTCATGTCTATAATTTATTTTCCAAGTATTTTCGATTTCTGTGTGAGCGCAACAATGTATGTTCCAATAAAGTGGCTAAATCAAAACGTAATCACACGTTTAGATATCCATAGCATGTTCACATAATGGTTTTGCATAGTTTTGTAGCTGCATGAATAAAATCAACCGTTGCTTTTACCACTTACTACGTTGAAACACTGAAAAAATACAACCCGAACACATACGATAATATTTTGTTTGGAATATTAAGCGCGCGCGAAGTGAGCAAGAGAAAGAGTGAGGCGACAAGAGAGTGCAAGAATAAGAGAGAACGAGAGCACATGTGCCTCACCACGAACACCACATAGCAAAACAAGCGCTGGTTTTGGTCACCAAAAAGTTACTCTTGCCGATTTTATAAACTTGCCAAAACCAAATGCATTTATAAATTATCCGGAAACATTGTTGTTGCCCCGTTCGTAGCTGGCCCGTCATCGGCCGTGCTCTTTTTTTGACTTTGTGTGCTATTCCGTTTATTTGCTTTGTGAGAGAGCGCGGGATTTAGAGAGATTCTCAAATTGTTTCATTTTGAGATTTTTAATGTGTACATATCACAATTTCATGTGTTTTATAAACAAAATATTGGCCGGAATATTCAATAATGTTCGAGCATTCAAACAGAATTTTAATTGTTTGCCATTTATATTTGTTGCGAAACAGCCAGCGTATGCAAATGTGTGTGTGTGTGTGTGTGTGTGTGTGTGTGTGTGTGTGTGTGTGTGTGTGTGTGTGTGTGTGTGTGTGTGTGTGTGTGTGTGTGTCGATATCAAACGCCAGCGCAGCGCTGCTCCAGCTAAAGTTCACGTACCGTTTTCGATACAATTGAATATTATCTGACAAACACAAATGTTCCAAAATGAGAAACATCGAACAAGAATGGATGTGGCCGATTCAATAGCAAGAGTATATAAACATAAACTTGTTAATTGATTCGCTTGATTTGGCGCGAAAAAAGTGACCAACACAATCATTACAATAAGAATTATGAGAATGCTTCAAATTAAAATGCAAACTCTTAATTGAATGGATTTAAGCGAAACGGTGAATTGAACGCACGCACATATAACGCAATTAATGCCGACTGAAATGTCTGAACAAAAAATGTCATTGTTGGAGTTTAGCTAGCAAATAATTGACATTCTTGCTTCAAATTCCATGATGTATTGAATGAAATGACACACTCTTGCAATTCGCTTCATCATAATAATCAGTCATTTTTGCTTCTATTGTCGATAAATAGCTCGTTGAGCGTTATCGGAATTTCCGTGCGTTTTTTGTGTCCGCTCATGTGCTGCGCGCACAATGCCACCGCTACTCCATATATATACTTGAAACTCTTCCTCATTCAACACTTGACCCGAAGCGACATACAATAAATCCACTTGAACGTCATTTACCGCTTGAATATGTGCAAACTTACTGAAGAACTCGAAATGTTGACCTTTCTATACACAATTTACAGTGTTTGGATCTTTGCACGTTTTGATTCCTGGGTTTTGCTGCCATTTTCAAAGCATTATATTTTTCACGAATTGGATAATTGACAACGGAACAGCAGCATGTAGGAACGGAACGGCAGCATGGTAGATATTCCAGCATAAGATAAACATTGCAATCCCAAAAGCAATACGCTCATCATCCCCACAACAAAACAACTATTCAATTTACATTCTAATCATTGTCTAGTGTCTACAACACAACTGGAAGTTATGTTTTTTGGGAACTTTTTATCATACGTGAAAATTCTGGCTTTGAATCGAATGCAATGCGATCGAAAAATATTATTTAACATTAACAAGATATCTGTTTTGATAACCGGAAGCAACCTAAAACTTTTTTAGAAAAGAACTCACTGTTTACTAACTCACATTACTAAATAATCCGAGATATCCACTATTGGGGCGAATTCCGTTATTAGGAGTTTCCGCTTAAAGGAGGTAATTCAACAGAAATACCAAACCATTGCCAAATTTTCCGTTAGATGGGTTTTTTTTTTTGTATAATTTTATCATCAAGTCACAAGGTCTTGAGGAAATGACTTTAACTCAAAACTATGAACAATAAAACATACTGTTAATTTAAAATTCTCATTCGTTTGTCTTTGTAAAATAGTCTACGAGCCAGCTCTGTCTAGTTTGTTTTGAAAGCATGTGCTCTTGTACCAAGTTTGTGCATTCGGTTTTATTGGTCAAAAATGAATCCAAGCCCGCTTTGCATGCATATGACTTGATTCGATTCAATGGCACCAATGCCTCCGAATGATTCATATCAGCACATGTCTCACACACATTTTCAATCATTTTGATTTCATAATATTTTGACGAGAGATCAGTTTTAGCATAGAAAAAAAAATTTGAAACAAGAGGCCAAGTTCCCGTTATTTGGAGGTAAAATTTTTTGGGGGGTCATTTTGCAAGAAAACTTCAATATCCAAAAAAAAATCCACTATTGGGGAGAATTCCATTTTTGGGGGTTCCACTATTGGGAGGTTTGTCTGTATAACTGTTTTAGGTTTCAGCCCCTCATTTATTAACTAAAAATTACTAGTATATATATAAGTTTGTAATTATGAAATGTTTATTAAACATAAAATACAGTTTTTGTTGAGCCCAATGCAACTTCATTTAATTACTTGCCTTGTAAATGAAAAATATTTGTGCTTCGTTGTTAGATGTCTTGTCCATGATTTACCCTGTACTATAATGGAATTCGCTTTAATATTTCAATGCAAAAGCAATTCATGAGCAAGATATTTCCACATACAATTTATTTGAATCTCAATAATTTTTTCAATGCGAAATCATAGCGAAACCCATGATCAAATCAAGGCTTGCTGACAGTCGTTCTGACGCTGATCACCGATTTGTCCATTTTGAGGAATGAATTATTTAATTATAATAAGCAGCAAGTGGTTTTATATTTGAAAAAATTTCTGTATAAAGCGATGATATTTCGATTCAATTTCGTTCACATGCATCATTTAAATATTGTAATTCAATTATTGCTCTTCCTTTTTCCATCGTTTCGTAGAAAGTAATTTAAATGATTCAAACTCCTTCACGAAGAGTAATAATCATTTTACAAAGAATGGAGAGGAAAGTTTAACGTTTTCAGACTGTTTTAAAAGACTCTCTCTATGAATCTTAGAATAAATCGATGTTTGGACATTTATGAATATTTTTTCGGCTGTATAATATAGAAATGATGAACGTTTTCGATTACAAGTTGAGTTTTCAGTGCAGAAAACACAAACATGCAAAGTCAAAGACGGAATTTGTCAATTAATTTGATAAATTCAATATTGTTGAAATTCAAACAATCATTTTCAATGATAATATTTTCTTAGATTGGAAACATCAGCAACTACTAGGTCAACGAAATGCAGAACAGGCGGTTTTCGTTTTGGGAAATGATCTATTGGGTGTCGAAACAACTACACACGAACTATCAGAAGTGCCTACTGTGGCGATATCAAATTATCACGACCTGGAAAAATCAAGAACCTCTATATATTTTTCCCACCCGATTCAAAATTAATAAGCAAAAAAAAACAATTAACAAGAAGAAAATTTAAAAAAATTGTACCACTTGAAAATGTATTGAATATACACTGTATACAGTAGATTTAAAGACAAAGTGACATGAAGTTGGCACTTTAGTTGACAAATGTCAAGCTACTGCATTAAAAAACAAAAATTGAACAAAACAGCGTCGTTACAAAATCTGACTAAAACAAGAATGGCCAATCAAAATCAATTAATTGATTTCCTATTGGAATCATATAAAAACCCAATTGGCGCCCGTCCATTTGTTCAAAATATCCTCACTGAAAATGGTAAGAAATATGAGTCTTAATCTGTCATATCATTTGCTATAGGTAATCACGATTGCAATTTACAAGCGTTGTACAAAATGGATATTTTGTGCGGTGAAAAACCAGGTAAAAACGTTTATACAATGTTATATTTGCATTCAAATTGTTTTTGATATGGGTTTTCGTTTATTTCGCTACTAGGCCCATCGCCTGCACTCATAATGCATACATTGCGAGATATCGAATTGTAGATTTCGAATTCTGTGCTTGTATTATGCAATTCTGATGAAGTCGTGCAAGAGACATTTTGCGCATACAGCAACGTTTTGACTGATATTGGATGGAACGAAGAGAGAAACATTAGACTTGTCACTCGTAGCGTTCCGTATAATCCCGAAGGTCCACCACATATTATCATTGGGAATTTTAAGTTAATTAACGAGCTAATGTTTCGAGGAAATCTGGATATATCTCATACAAAATATCTCTTCGTCATTGGTTGTTATACTTTACGTGAGTTATTCAAGAAAAAAAAAATATTTCACATAAATTCAATGATCCAGTTGATCAATTTAATTCTAAATTTTAATATATTTTTATTTTTTTTCCTCTCCCTCAAAGAGAAAAACTCTCTACAAGAATTTAAAGATCTGCACGATGTTTTCATCAAACATCACAAACGTCAATTACAAGTGATGGTGTTTTGTAAAGAAATCTCGGAAGCAACCCAACATCGTTTCTCTTTGTTGTCCGATATCTCGAAGTGTGAACGCAACGTTGTGCCGAAAACAAACACACCCGGAGGAAGCTTAGGTGGTTGGACCGCGGACCATTGGTTAGATTTTTGGGTGTTTCTAATCGTTTGCTTATTTCTATTATTTTTGTTTTCACTGTATTTTATGGTATCCTTGCTTGTATTCATTTTTTCAGTCCAAATTTAAGTTCATCGCAAACTTCTGTTATTTTTTGCGTTGTTTTTTTTTTTTGGTTCTCTTATTATTATTTGCCTTGTCGCATGTTGTTTGCATTTTCGCTGTTTTAATTGTAGCTCAAAATGTTGTTTGCCGTTTCTATCTACTTGTTTCTCAAAGCAATAATTCAAATGCAACATTTTGTTAACAGATACCAGTGTGCTTTGCAAACTTCAAAGAAATAATTCTAAAACATGTTCGTCAAAGAAACACAGCAATTTGTTCAGAAAAAAAAATGTCTGTGAGTATAAAGAAAAAACAAAAATCAACTATTTGTACAGCTTTAAAATAAAAAAAGATAATTAATAAATTTGTACACAGTAGTTTTGTAGTTAAAATTCATTGAACTAAAACATTTTTCTATTTATTTCATTCAGTAAAGAAGAAGTGTTCCATCCAGAAGTATATATATATACAAGTCTCACATTTCATGATGATGCTTTTTTTTTTTTTTTTTTTAATAAATAAAAGTCAGTTAAAACAACATCTGCTGTGTTTTTATTTAAGAAAAAAAAAATCTATTCATATTTTTATGTGCAAGAGGCATGTATGTCCAATTGTTCCTTGACGATATTCGTGGGGTGTTTATTGATATTTAAATGACGTACGTTTGAATTTGGGCATAATTTACAAATTTACACGAATATTTATTTTGCGTTCACATGTCAGGAAATCAAAACAATGTGAGCGGCGTAAATGTTACTGTTATTCGGTTCTGTGCTTTTGCTTACGTGCTTGTGTGCTTATATTTCCTGCGCCCGCCTCTTATATGGCGTTAGTATTCGGGAGTTCCAGATTCCTTGTTGTCAAAGAGAAATGATTTCGATGGCTTTAGTCATAACCGGGGGTAGTGGTGTCAAGACTGAACAATAACGTGTCCGTATGATTGGTCGAAAAATAATGTTCCGTTGTTTGTTAGTTTGTTTGTAAACATTATGAATTTTCATTCGTCAGCTGTAAATTCTCTGAAGCAGAGAATAAAACAAAAGATATGTTTTATGTTTTTCACAATTTTCTTCACAAGAACAATTGAATGCCTGAGAATAATAACGACTCAAATCTTTCCAACATGGAAGTCTGAAGCGTAGAAAAGATACACGCATTACTGAAAATGAGAATAAAACTTTTCAATATCACATCTGAAAAAAAATCTCAAGAATAAAACATCCCAGAAGACCACATGGATGTTTTCAAGTTTCAGTTTTTCGTATTCTGTATTCAAGTTCATTTCAATGTAACAGGCATTCAATTGAACACCACTCATCCGGGCGAATCACCAAAATACTACAAATCGGTGGGAAGAAAACATACAAACTGAAACTATTTGATAGGAATATTGTATCAAGTTAAAATTGGAAATGATCGAGGAATTAGAATTTATTCGAAATGAGTGCAGCATGATTTACTTGTATTTACATAAAGCTTATGTTCCACAATTATTTCCAAATTTGTTTGGGTGCATTAATTCGTCAAAACAATTTCAAGCTTCAGTATTTTTCCTATCTAATATGAAGATAAATTTTCTTCCCACCAATTCAAATATCCCAATAAAATATTTGCATTGGCAAACAATTAAACTATTTTGGTGAAATAGTCGAGTCCAACAAAAAGTCATTCGAATTCTCATTTAAGATGATATTTCTATGAAAAACTCAACGAATGCATAAATGCTAAAATAGCATCTTCTAGTTGTTTTAATTCAAAAATGCATTTTATATTGAACTATAAAAGAACATCTCCTTCGCCAAATAAAATTTTATTGATCGGCAGAGGCTAAAAAATTCGTGGCTTTACGAGCTAGTTGAATTCGAATCAACAATTTGTGATGGACCTCATAATGCATATACCTCATAGCATATTTTACGTTGATTTTGGCGCCAATCGAAAATAGAGTAACGGACACACCACCAATTAATATCAATTATATTCGTTGGCAATTCGTATTTCATCAAGTCGTAATATGGATCGATGTGAATGGGCAAAGGCATGGTCAAATACTAGTTAAACGCATCAATGTCAATGGCGATTGGCAACGGCTGTATGCTAGCATATTAATTTAATTATGGATGAATGATAGTCATGCGTTTTACCGAATTTCACTAATTGATTTTGTCAATAAATCCGCATCCATCAAAGAATCACCCTTTAGACGCCTATTTATTGCATCCATTCATCTTCTCTTTGCGGCGCCCAATGATTATGAGATGAAATTCGCTTGTTATTCTTAGCATTCGAATCGAAATAAAAATTGCCACATATTCAATAATAGTTTGGAATCCACTCGGTCCCTGCGAAAATTTAAATGGACTTTTAATGTGTTAGATGAAGGTGTGGGGGAGCGAAACATAAAAAATCAATTGCAAGGAGTAAATCATTATTCTGAAACGCAACGAAAATGATCGATGAATTACCGGTTCGATACAACCAATGAATTTAGTGGCAAAAGGATAATTGTTTTTAGTGTCCGTGTAGAAGCGGTTCATAAAATGCCTCCTTTTGCACACCATCGTTCAGTGCCGCACTAGAAACAGTGAGAGAGAAAAGGGGGGAGAAAAATTGACATGTTGTCAGCATGATAAAACATTATTCATGTTTTGAACATTAATTGATGTGCCAACGATTAATTGGTCGCTAATTTAGCAATTGATTTGCCAGATCATTGCTCATCGAACTGGCTTTTGTTTTGTCGCCATATGTGCCAACCAATTTCGGTTTGTGGATATTCAACGCAATTTTCGGTCAGTATTTAGTCGACGCGTAGAGTAAAATCTATCTACTGCCTTCTGGCTACTTGCATGATCAAAGAATGGGGAGATAGTCGTATACAAGGATTTTAAATGGTTCAAAGCTATTTCGTTTCATTGGAACAGAGAGAGAGAGAGAGAGAGTGAAATTTGTGCGTTTTGAATGTTCATCAGGATTTTTTTTTAACGAGAATGAATTCAGATGACAAATTTGGTTATTTCGACTAATTTCAATGTGTTGTATCTTTCATTTTAATCAAGTTTAAACCTTTCGATTTCAATTTACAACTTCATTTAATGTTTAGCAGCAAATGTTTCTTGCCTGCAGACTTAAAAAAGCCCGCAAAAAGTGCCATGTTTTGAGAAAAATTTCTCTGAATATTTCACTGCAATGAGGAACGTGATGAGAACGACAGTTTTCTTTGACGACTGTTGGCCGCACAGTGGGTCCATGGTGGCCTATCAATTTAAGTGATTTCCCGGGACGCTGATGCATTTTTCGTGAATGATTATTTATGTATCAAGCCCTAATTCTATTGTTAAAATGATTTATTCACATTGTGATTATGTTTTATTTGGTTTGCTACATCGTTTCTCTCTCTCTCTTTCATCGTTGAAGTGTGCGCACTTAAAAAAGTGCTCAAGCTCTTCGCCAATTGTTCGTCATAATTATGTCGTCAACCATTGTTGATTTCGCAATGTTGTTTATATGTTGTGTCTACATGTGCAATTGAAATGATTCCATCCGATGCGCATAGCATCTACACTCACGGATAAAGCAAATAAAAATCATGCAAGCGAAGGGTGTGCTATTTTCGTGGGCTCATTTGATTTTGCCTGATGCCTTTTATATTTTCTGCACAATTTTCTCTTTGCTTTCGGTCGCTTCTTTTTATTAAGCAACATAATGATTCCATTTGATAGGAACAGTTTCATTTTCTCCGCTCTTCTCGAGCCCTGTATTTCTGCTGTTCCATCATTAAACTCGTCATAATCGAAGTAGAATCATTTTAATTGCTTTAATCATACATTGTATGCATTGTGTAATGGAATGAATATACACCCCCCTCCCCTTTCACTCCGCTTTTTCTCATTTCTTTTCGCCTTTTCGACGAAAACTGTACACAGCTGAAAAATTTGTGTCTCCTACAGTTTCATTTTCTGCAATTGACTCACGATAGATTGGATGAGATTCGACGTCTTTTACCAATGTTGTGTGTGTGAGGGTGTGTTATTTTTTTTATTGTACAATCCATTTCCTTTTCATCTTCGTTTTTCAGATCATTTATTAAACTGTTTTGTGTCCTCTATGTATTATTTACGTTTTTCTTTATATTGTTTGTCGTTACTGTCGCTGTAAGCAATTTCGGTATCGGCATTGAGAGTTTTGTATTGATTAATGATTTTTGCGCATTGTATTTGTGATGCGAACGGCAGACAGAGCAAGGGAGCATTTCGATGAACAATACTTTTAACAATCGAATCGAAATTACGGTTGTTTCTCTTTAATTCTTTAGTTTAGCTGCCTCTTCAATCGCCATTATGGGATGTCATTTGCATTTTCCATCCAGTTTTCTTCCAACTTGTCCTGCATTTGAAGTGTTTTTTGTACAATCGACAACTATTACCCCAATGTTTGCTACATTATTGTTGTTGGTTTTTTTGTGCAAATCTCCGACTCAATCAAAATCGCAATCACGGTCGAAAAATCAGTATTAAGTATAAAGTTTGTTGTGAACATGGGGCTGATATACCGAATGAATAACGAATGTTTTCGGCCCAATGTTAAGTTTGCGGTTGAAATGCTTGTTAACTTCAAAGCGAGAGCACATGCAATAATGGCTGTTAAAAGATGTTAAATATCTGTTTTGGAATCATGCTGTTGAATGGTTGTGTTGCTTTGTGTGTACGCTATATACATAAGCGACCCAATTTCGTATTGCATCGACATCATTGATGGGGGAGATTGGTAAAACCAAAGCATTTAAATATACTTACAGTTTTGCCAACAAATTTCGTCTAAGATAACAAACCAAGGGAATTTGACTCTTCACCAATTCGAAACTTTACTATTCACCAACACATATTTTTTCATGAATAATGAAAATATAGCAAAGTTAGCATCAATTATCCCATGTTTTGCAGGCCAAAGCGCAAAGCAGCTGCAAGTAAAAGCAGCGGTTCTGATCGATGCTCATCGCATGATTCACACTCAAGCTGCTATTCGGACAATGATTATATTATTAACGTATTCCATCACCTACAAGAATTGGCAAGTGTGTATTTCATTTACGAAAGATTTATACGTATGTATTATATTTTATACGTTGTTAATGATTGCAATGATGATGCTCATGAAATAAACTATGGAAAATTTGTGTTTTTTTTTAACTAAAATAGAAATTAAAATGCAAATGAATGCTGAATCAACACAAAGCTACGAACAAATTACAAGACTCGAATTTTCTAAATTGTTAGTCGGATAATTTTCATTGAAAGTATGCATGATTTCACGCAAATATAAAAAGGAATGCATCACCTAGCGCTCCAAGCCTATGTAATATTTATCAAGGATCTTCAAAATAAATGTCGTATGCGAATGGTGGAAAAACACCTGAATGTGCTGACGAATGCTGGTGAATGTTAACAAATACTCACGAATACACGCTATCTCTTTATCTTACTCTCTCTATTATTGTACATTCAGGGATTGTTTCTCACAAGGCCTAACAACGATATGCAAAATAGATGACGTAGTCAACTACGCGCTTTACCGCGTTTGTATATTTTTCCGACCCTCTGGTTTCTCAGAACAATTCACATTTACTCACTGATTCTTAGGATGGGGATTTTACTGAAAAGTGAACTTCCTCCTCTAAGGGGAGTGATTTTTTTGTTCAATTTATTAATATTAAAATAATATTAAATGAGAATTCCTCCAAGCAACAATCTCTGATTTCACTACCTTTAGAAGGACTACTTGTACTCTAGCTAAATGAAAAATGAACAGAGATATTTTTGAGCGAATGCTAATGACCAAAATCAAATGAATCATATTCAAACTGCATTTTCGGAAAATACATGTTTTCAACCGAGAGACGGTCAAGCGCAAGTGATTATTATTACTATGGTGGCAAATTAAACATTTGAAATGGTTGATTGAGCTGTTCCCCGGAATAAATCATATTGAAGAAGCGGTGACGCTGACGTTGGAAAATCTTAAGTCAACACTTTCTGTTTTGCGTATCATCAAGTGATCGATTACAGCGAAACTGATAAAATCGATAAATATGGTTGAAGTTTAAGTCATTCGATCACATATACATATATGAGCCTTACAAACAGTAAGGGTAACTTTCCTACAACTTGTTGTGTATCTAATTTACACCCAAGGTTCTATTTATATTTTAAATAAAGCTCATTCTTTCAGATAGATT
The DNA here is from genome assembly GCA_028476595.1 of Obolodiplosis robiniae. NCBI lineage: Eukaryota > Metazoa > Arthropoda > Insecta > Diptera > Cecidomyiidae > Obolodiplosis > Obolodiplosis robiniae. Next base: position 39,981,016 of record CM052016.1, read on the forward strand.
GTATTAAGAGCCTAGGTCCGAATAAAGCCACTCTAACCGTACATTGAGATTTTCACTGCGGGTTTCTGCAAACAATCCACATACTTTGAATATTCACGGTATTTTTAATCAAAACCGAACCGAATTATTCATTGTACGGCTACATCCTAAAGGCATTTTATTCAGAAAATACAACAACAAAAAAATGAGAAAAACGAAGAGAGTGTGAGAGAGAGAAATACCAAAAGCGCTATTCGGACATTGTTATTTCAATATCACATGCATATGTGGCGATTGATGGGGAAGTGCGGTCCAACGACATTTCTTCAATGGCATTCGGACGATAAAAATCATCCGTCGCTGTGCTTTAACGGGCCAATGTGTGAAATTGTGCATAGCCCCCAGCCATAATTATGTTAAACACCCGCTTTCCATTAAAAACTAATTTCCTAATGTTTGCGCACACACAACAGAACATCCAACACTCGGCCCGATAACGAACGACAGCTATATTGTATTATCTAGACATTCGCTTGCTCCTCTTTCAGCCAGTCACTATTATTTTATAATTGATTATGTGGCAGCAAATGCATTCGAGCAACCTAATTTCTGTGATGCTCCAATCTCAAGTAAAGTTGCCAAGCATTGTAACGAAATTCAATTCAGACAACTGATTTTCCGGATGACGCTCCACTAAGGTGCTGATACAGGCCCTTTCATGTGTTTTTGAATGTAATTTGTCACTGTTTTTGGAAATCACATGATAAATGATCATGTTTTCTATGAATTTAATTCCAAGTAATGTCGCCGAATCAAATCGAAATTTAGTAAATTGCGATTCAATTTTTCATTCTTTTTGCCGTTATTCAAACACACACCTCTGCGTAGCTTTTCAAGTTACCTGTAAGTTTTTTGCCACATTGTATTTATTTATATGGCATGCAATATATATACGAGTCCCATTAAATATTAATGTTTCATTTTTATTCAAACTTTTTTTCGGTTCCAAAATTTGAAAGCCAATCCCAGAAGAAGTTTTCATTCATTCTAACTCAGTCATGTATATTCAAATCAGCAGAATTCTATTACGGCTCGAAAATATAATGGCTGATTGGATTTTCAGCGATTGTTTTCATGTTTGTTTGCGTTAGCCATGGTTTATAGCGGCGGACCAGCAATTTGGGTCATTTTGGCTAACTTAATGACTGATATTTTGTATGACAATAAAGAAACAATCAAATTTGCCGACTGACAATCATAAGATAAGCATAACTGACAGACTATGATTGAATTCTCAATCACTTTCAACATGTAATTCCAGTCAAAATTTCACAAAATAGTCGACTAGCTGGTCAACTCGCAATACAAAACCAATTGATACTTTTGACGTGAAATTTGACGAGTACTCTCAAATATGATTGTAGTCAATGTCACAAGGTTGTCCCAAATAGGCTGGTCTGAGTATATGAATTTTCATTCCCGAACGAAATATCGATACAATTTTTTATAAAATTTTATATTCCCGAAATTTCTACCGATAAATCAATATTTTTTATAGATGGAATACCAAATATGAGCCACAAAAAACGTTGCCATTCAATAATATTTCCCTTTAATTCGTTTGGAGAACGTTCAGTTTCCGAATCTTGTGAAAGCTTTAGGCATAAAACGGTTCATTTTGCACATTCATATCGACATTTTGAGGTATTGCTACGTAAAAACATAACATAAATGAGAGATGCAATGCATATTTTTATTAATTTTCAATCATTCATCGCTCACATAATGCTTTTGATTTATTGAACTTAACTTGTACGGCAAACATTGAATTACTTCAAAAGAATATTGAAAACGGTGTGGCTCAAGAGTGACGAATATGGCTCAGATAAGAAAGAAAAAATCTTTTTTCTGGAGCAATTTTGCACAGTTACTTAATTTTTCGGAATTTAAAATAATTTCAAAATAACGTTTCATCCAAAATATGCGTATAGAAAGTCAAAATATTTAACAATAAATTGCACCTGTATCCTGTGAATAGTGCAGATTTTCAGGTGAATCTGATCTATCGAAGAAAAATGTAGTGAAGGACTAAGATGGCGCAACGCGTTCGGTATTCCGATAGGGACTCGTCTGCGTTCAATGTGACAGCTAAAATTGTTTGACTGGTTAGTTTGTATAGGATGTTTGGCGCAGTTATAAAAGAATTGCAGTAAACTACACATTATTACGTTTTCCCTGGAAGCTAGTTTCGACAAAAGCCAACAACGGATTGGATTTCACTTGAAACGAATTCTAGCGCATTATTTCTTTAGTTTTGCTTTTTTTATAAATCATCTTTGGTAAGTGCATTGGTTGGAATTGCATGAAATCACGCTAATAAATTGTTTCACATTGTAATTTTGTAGTTTTTTTCGGTTTCGAATGGTTAGTTTCGAATAAGGTCATCGCATAACAGTCCATTGCCAGCACGCAGAAAACACCGAATAACATTGCCATCAATTGAAACTTGAAGAAAGACCAACAATTGCAGCACAAAATTCAGAGAAAGAAGGAGAGGAAACAGCAAACATATCTGGCAGTTAATCGGCTCCTAGGTCAATCATTCAATCGCTACACCGCGAATCAATCGAAATATGTCAGCGGAGGTTCATCAAATGGAATATTTTCATAACCCGTATGCACCGAACGCGACTAAGTTTTATGATCTGAATGACGATTGTGTGTTAGAGGTTTTCCAGAGGTTGACGGTGTTGGATTTGTGCGCGATTCGGTACACATGCAAAAGATTTGATGCGCTTGCTGAATATTTTTTCAAGATGGTTTATAAAACGTTGAATTTTAGTAATTGGAATATAAAAGGCGAATATGCGCTGTTAACGGAAGATGAGATGAAGACCATTCTCACGTCGTTCGGCGCCCAAATGGATTCGATAACAGTGAATGCGGACAGCTTCGATTTGGAATCCAAAGTCGTTCTGTCAATAATTAATGAGTATTGCGGTGCCAAGCGTTTACGCTTCTTCAAAATGGTTAAGTTTGTCATCGATGAGGACACAGTTGAGCGTTGCAGTAGACTCTGGTCGAATATCGATCAACTGACCATTGACAAATGCTATGTGGACGATGATGTGCTGAAAGATTTGCTGCGCAAATGCACATCGCTCACTCAATTGGAAATGATACGCCAAATGAATACGGATGGTCGCTGTTTGTTGCACGAATTCCCAGCCCTTGAAGGCTTCTCGTTGCGATCGAATGATAACTTTGATCCATTGTGCATGAATACATTCCTACGGAAAAACACGCAATTACGATCGCTCTCATTGATTGGCTGTAATTTCGTGGATGACGAAATATTTGAAATTATTGCCGACAATTTGGTGAACTTAGAAGCTCTCTACATTCGCGTCGTACATGTCACATCGCAATTCGAAGAGAATCTCAACAATTTATTGCGCTTACAGCATTTACGCAAATTGGAATTCAATTGCGGTCTTCGGCCAATTGTCACGTTCGTGTCGTCGCTTGCAATGACTAATCGCATCGAACAATTGGGCATTTCGTCGGCTGAATTCACGCCCGAACTTTGTGGCGCTTTATGCAATTTGAAGAATTTGCAAGTATTGAAGTTGATCTCGATGTATGATGGCCAATTGCAAAGCATGAAATCGATGGCCCAACAAATCGACAAGCTCAAAGAATTCCATATTATTGAATGTGATGTTATAGACTTTGAGCAATGCCTTGAATTCGTCGAAAATGCACCGAAATTGGAAAAACTTGTGATCATCCAGTGTAGCAAAATCATTCCAATCAACGCCGAACAATTCATTCGCATGACCGATAGTGTACAGAAACGTGTCGATAAATTGCAGCTCAGCATCCACATGGATTATTACGAACTGAAACTGACCAAAGAGCTGATCAGCGATACCATGCGAAAAGAATACGCGCACATTTTGCAAGTGGTTTCATTGTCATGGGAGGACAACTATAAAACTGGCGTCGTTTCCGACAACTTGTACTTCGCCGAAGAAGGCGGCGCCTATGATTATGATCCAAACGACGAGGATATGGACGAAGGCACCGACGACGAAGAAGAAGAATTCAACGACCCATATAATGTAAGTCAATTCCATAAAAGATCTATCCGTATAACTCAAGTCACTAAATCATAGCCATTTTTTGTAAGCTCAAATCGTTAATCTTTTGACAACAAATTGCCATATTGGTTTGTTGGACCATTTTGTTCATCGTACAGTTCCAAAAAATGTGCTGGTTTAATATATATTTCTTGTCAATATCTGATATCTCATTTTAATTTCCTGTAATTTTTTGTGTTTTTTCTTCTAAATTTTTCAAATTTTGTCTTTCATTTGCCATTGCTAGGTGTGGACGAACGAATGTGATTTCGACGATGAGGATCTCTATCCATTTTAAAGGCCGAAAAGCCGATGGTCATAGAAGCAAATCGATTTAAATATCAACTAGCATTTAGTTGCCGTCACCATTACATTAATTTGAAAGACATTAGATTTTAAGTTCATTCAAATTCGACTTGAAATCGTTAACCACGACACCAAGCGTGGCTGGGCAGAATTCCATTTTTCCACATTTGCTCCTCATTTATTTCAATAATTCCTGATTAGAAAGTAATACAAGTTCCAACATTCAATTTCACTTTTGATGTTATTACAGTGAACAAATCCATTATTTTGAAAAGATATTTATATAATAAATGCAGAAACTATTTATTATTTCTACAACTCTACGAAATTGCTGATTTTTTTCCATTGGTAAATAATTCATGTCTTTAAATTCAATATATGAACAAAATGTTCAAAATAATTTAATCAGGCGATGCGGGCGAACTTCACGGCGGTAGACTGCGTAGTAGATTGGCGGTCATTTGACATGTGAATTTGTTGTGCTACATCGACGGAAGTGTATGACGCCATGATGCTTTTGCAATAGTCTTTCTTTTACGAACGTGTGAAGCGTCAAGACGGTGTGCGATTACACTCTCTTTGCAAATTTTGGAAAAATATTATTCAAGTAGTAAGTATTTGTGTGTAATTGTGTTGCAAATTGCTAAATTTATCGATTGCACTGCAAATGCAATAGATTTAATGTGCGAATAAATTCTAAAATTTCTTTTTTTTTTTTCCTTTCTATTTTCGTTCCTGTTCGGAATTATTTGTTTGTGTGTGTGCGGAATGTGATGTGCACGGTGTGTAACACGTTGTTCGCTGTACAACAGAAATGCCCAAAGAAATCAAAGAAGTGAAAGACTTTTTGATTAAGGCCCGCCGAAAGGATGCCCGTGCCGTCAAAATAAAGAAGAACCCATTGAACACCAAATTCAAGATTCGATGCTCACGCTTCTTGTACACATTGGTTGTTGCTGACAAAGAGAAGGCCGACAAATTGAAGCAATCGTTACCACCAGGTCTTCAAGTCAAAGAAGTGAAATAAGCATCCAAAACAACAATAAATGCAACAATAAATGCCTACTAAAAAAAGAAAGAAGAACCAATCACCGATGCCATTAAACTCAATCAACTGATTCTTTGGATACAAACACGATGTTTACGTTGCGGACAAAATCAGCGAACTAAAATTACAACAACAACAATAACAAGAAGGGTGTTCACTTGCTTTACTTATTTCTTTGCCTCAGAAGTTATTTAAAATTGATTTTTCCAATGAAATATGTGTTTCATTTAAAGCAGAAATAAATATCGTGTCAATGTGTGGCATTGTGTTAAATTGGTTTTAAATCAGTGATTTATTATCGTATTTTCCCCATTATTCAACCTAACCTTAAATTTGCATGGTTTTGCCAGTCAGTTTTCATGCATTTGCCTATATTGCTCTTGAAATGAATTTGTTTTCGTTGTTTGCACCGATACCAATTAGGAAAACGGCATCCGCACATTGTATTTGTGATTTGAGGAGGCAATTCCGGAAATTCTGAGAACAATGTTCCAATAATCGAGGAAATTATACCGTTGCGCCGATCAACACGATTGCTCATTTTGCATTTCATTTTTTGATCCCATTTCATTTGTATTCATTTTTTCGTTTCATTCAAATTTCACTCGTTCAACACAATATCCAAGCGTCTCTCAAGTTTAAATTATATTTCGCTGAGTGATAAAAACTGACAGACAGGTGTGAATCTCACAATATGCAACGATTGATCTCTCTTCTCTTCTCTTCGTAAACAATTTAAAATGTGATTTTTATCCATACTCCATCTTGCATTCTCCCAAATTTTACACATCTTTACATATTTTTAAAGAAGTTTGCACTTTTCTTATGAAAATAATATCATATTCAATTTTTTTGTGATTTTTTAATACCTCCGCCAAAAATTAGGCTGATACAAATTTGAAGTGAAATATAAACTAAAGATGTTTAGCTGTTAAAGTGTTGATCTTAAACATAGCTTACTATTTAATTCTATTCCTGCAATATTTAAATTGAGCACCCGGAAAGAAGATTGCTTATTTTCGTTATATTCCGTTATTAGATTGTTTCGAAGGTTTGTATATAAAATTGGCTAATTCTGTATTTTATTGACCGATTTACTGATTCATAAGAGTTAGAAACGTGGATATGAAACAGAACAATGTTTTTGCACCCTGTGTAGCACTAAGCCAGCTGGAATTTGTCTTCAATAAAATTTGCCACAAAAATCAAATGCTAATTGTTCTTGTTTTATGAAAAAGAAAAGAACTCTTTTGGAAATTGTAATTGTTGCGTACAATCACCCGTGGTCATACATTTTGACTGACTGACTTTGAAGATTCGTATAAAACACCGATCACTTTCAATAAATTATAATTCAGTCGAGTATTTTGGGACTAATTGACTGAATATTTATTTAAAATATAATCGGAAGAATTTTGATTATAGTTGTTTATAAGTTAGTAAGAAATCAAATAAAAGCAGTTGGAATCGATTGAAATTGAACATGTTTTCAATGAAAATTTAATTATTTTTTCCCAGGATAGCCCACCAAGTCAGAAAATGTTCACACTATGATAAATTCATTTTTATTTTACACTTTAAATGTTTCTACAAAACGGTTTTTAAGGATAAAAATGTCAATTTTAAACTACGATATGATAACAGATTTTTTTATATTTTCAATTTACATTTGATTTAAATACATAAAATATTATAAAATGTCTACAACTTTAAATGAATATATTCCTTTGTTTCGATGGTCAGTACATTAAATTCCGCGTTTGACTGGTTTTGGGGCGAACATAACCTTAACCTGTTTACATAACTCCAATTCGTGGCCCGGTCTCACCGACAAGCAAAGTGAAATATCGATTTGACTTGCTTCGGTCCACACACCATGTGATAGCAGGAGATTCGTTCGCAGGCGCCAATTATTTGCTAAGAAATAACAATTCGATTAATTGATTCAATTAAAACCGTTAAGTTGTCAGAATAAAAGACATAACACGTAATCATGAGGAATGAATAATTATAGAATGGCGGCAAAACCTACTTTCTTCTCCGTTTTCGGTGAACAAGCGCTTGAGATCTCGCATTCGTGGCACCATTAGGTGAACGTTTTGGTCTGGATATTTGATTCTCACTCGTAAGTTTTGTCGTTGGCTTTCTCGCAGGTTATCAATTTCCGCTAGAAATGGAATGGCTGCAATCAGGCCAGCGGTTACTTTGATAATGTTATCACTTGAAGCGGCTGAAGTTGGATCTAAAATACGTGCCGTGCAGATTTTAATCTAAAAAAAAAACAAATTACACATCAAATTCGATTCTTTTATATATAAAGAACATGTTATTATTATCAGAAATAGCTTACATGAATATTGATTTCCGGCGAAGCAACTGGCAGGGCTTTTTCGACAATTGGCGAAATATCACGGCACACTCGACCTGGTTTTGGATCATTCATATTTGATATTTGATTTAGAATTGCTACGGTGAACGCATCAGCTCTCATAAATGGATTTTCGTTGAGAAATCGATTTGTGGCAGCTGCAATATGTAATAGAAGTTGGCACGGCGCCAATGCACTCTGTGACCGATCCTTGGCTGACAAGACCAAATGCAGCGCACTCGCTCGCAAGCTTATCTGCTTCACCATCAGCAAATCATTGGGTGTCAGCGAAGAGAAAAGATTCTGTAATTTAAGGCATTTTTTCATCAATTGATTGAGGCATTCTTTGGATGGTGTTCGACTCGTTGGCATCGTCAGACATGATTGCAGCTGTTCAATTAACAGTTGAGCACCCAAAAATGTGGCTGTATAATTTGCGGTGCCCGAAAATTCTGGGTCAATCGCTGCTAGCCGATCTAAATTATCTTGGGCAGCAGTGAGAAGTGCTTGACGCGCTCTTGGTGCCGAATATGATGCACGGATATTGTTCAAAATCGTTTCAAGGAATTGTCGAGATCCAGTCGAACCTTCCGTGAGTGTTAGTTCGATCGATGAGCCGCCAATTGGTAATGCAGGCACCAAGTTTGGCATCGTGTCACGCAAATACGAATAATGCTTGATTGTGATTTCTGGCAGCAGACCAAGAAGTGGTGGCAATTTTTGGGATGCATTGAAAATCATTATCAAAATGCACACATCTGAAAAATGGAGAGAAAGAGAGAAAACAAATTGTTTGAGAAAGTTCTGAAGACTCACACTAATCATTGACAGTGAAATGAAATAGAACGTACATGCTGGATCCTCGACATCTTTTTCGGCACTATCGAAAAATGGATGATCTTGGAGCAATTGTGTGACAAGTGACATACAAATTTCTGGATGTTTGGCACCGATTCGCTGCATGCAGCCAAATGCTGAAAATTTGTCTTGCGGATATTTCGATAAAACGTCCAGTACTTTCTGAACAACCATCAACAAACAGTTTTGGGTTGATACTCGGCAAACTCCCAACATCACATGCAATCCTTCGCGCACTTCAACCGAATAATCCTAAAAAATGTTAAAAAAAAAATTGTGAATTTTCATTTCAATTTTTATGTTAATTATCATTTCTCAATTTCAATCCGATGAAAAACGAATAGCTTACCTCTAGCGAACTGAGCATTGTCTCCAATTGGTCCTCTCTGAGCGTGATGTGCTTTGAAATGGCTGTTAAACTAGAAATGGCTCTCAATCGAACATTTTCAATTTCATCGTTGAACATGTCAACTAAAAAATCCAAGCTCAACACCGCAAACTGGGAATTCGATATTGCTAACTTGCACAATGAATCGACAGCGGCGGTTCTGACCTCAAGAAATTCATCTTCCAATCCATGAACCAAAGCACCGCAAGCGCCAGATGCCATCAATGAGACTGTATTTGCGTTGATTTGTTCTTTTGGCGCATCGTCTGCCCACTTTTTGCCCGATGACCATTCACCACTCTGGAATAGTTCAGTGTAGCGTTCATGCAAACTCTTTTTACGTCGCAAATTACTCATCAATTTCTTATCGAGAGTTTGATGCAGAAATTCATTGCTGACCGCGGTCATTCCGCCAAGCAAACTGGCAGCCAATTGACGCACTTGCATCGATAAATCACAAATGGCCGAACAAATATGGCCAAATGCAGCATCAATTAACCGCAGTTTTGAATCCGATTCGGGAACATCGATCATGCTGAATGAATTAATGGAAAATAAACGTAATTTAACTTTGATTTTTGATTCGTTTGCTTCTGAAGCAATGAAAATTAAAAACGAAGCATAAACAAAATTAAAGAAGGGAAAAAATAATTTATCGGTAAAGAAGATTGAAGAAAATCTGTTTTATCATAAAAAACATAGATAATAACAAGTGAACATTTATCGACGCTGTCTAACTTACTATTCACTATGTTTAATTCCAAGCTCACAGACTAATTGGAGTGCCTTTTTCCGCACACATTCATAGTCATCCTTGAGAGCTTCAACAGCGCGGAAATATAATCGTGGTGGTAAGAAAGCGCCGCGTTTGCCAAGTGTTAAAATAGATTGGAACGCTTGAGCTCGGACGCGTGAGTCTTGTGAATCCGTGTATCGGCTAATCAAGTCTAGTGATTCCTTTTCCGCTTCGCGCAATTGTAGGAATGCGCCGAGAAGTGTCAGTGCATGGCGCTGCACATTGTGACTTGCATTTGACAATTGTAATTTGGCGAACAGCACGATTCGTATCAATGTCGGCAAAGGCAATGGTATTTGCTGCGTATCTCCAATTTTGAAGAGACTATGCAAACCTTGTGAAATAACTTTTGGTGATGTTTCACCTTTCAGCAACAGAATCACCTCATCAATCAAACTAGTTCCGTCGCTTGAACTGTCGGAAGCCAGCTCTCCAAATAAAGACAACACCTGTAATGCCATAAAGGTTATTTATTCTGTCGTTTGTGTGTATTTCGCATTAATTTACCTTCACTCGAACCGCTGACTCTTTCTCTCTTTTGAAATGTTCGCAAAGTTTCCGGATCAATTCGAGAATATCTTCTGGTGTGCTGCCACTTAGCGAATCTGATATTTGAGTCAAAATCTGCAATGATTCATTGCTATTTGTTGTATGCTCCAGCAAATTGGATAGTGCCTGTATCGATGGGCCGGCATTGCTAGTCGAGCGCTTAACTGTGATCCGAAGTTTTTTGTGCGGCCGATGTTGGTGTGACTAAGAAATATGAAGTGTATTTTATTCAACGGAAATCTAAGACGATTTGTATTGTGGACCTTACCTCTACCGTTTGCGTTATTGTTTCAGAGGCTTTACGTTTTTGAATGTGTGGCATTGTAATTTTGAAACGTATATTTCTGCGGTTAAAACTATACTAAGGTTTTAGTAATCAAAACATTCAGATTTATTTCCTTTTTATTTATTATGCGGTACAACTATTCAGGTTTGCATGCATTTATGAATATTAGCGTTTGACACAAACGTTAGCATTTCGTTCCGTATCAAATGTCAATCAGTTGTGCCCCTACAGGAAACCACAATAAGACACTCTGCGTCCCTATTCGAAAAATATCGAACAGTAGATGTTTGAGTTAATGGTATCGGCGTTTGTAGTCGATTGAAAGAAACAATAAATTTTCTTGCCTCCGGATTATTATTGGAGACTGATTTGCCCAAAATATTTGCTCCAAATTCAACATGTTAATTCTGTGTTGCAACTGTTGAAATGAATGCGAAAAAAATCATTTAGTTAAACACTATTAATTAATAATAATTATCTCCACATATGTGTTTATTGAAAGCACGACTCTGAAATTGAGTTTCATTATATCAGCTAAAAGTAGTATTCACCTTTCGATTTAACTTTTGATTGATTTTCAGCTTCGAACATGAAGTGTTTGCGAATATGTCAAAATTGACTAATTTCTCTGGATTTGTATTGGACCCTCAACTGACAGCACGTTAATATGCAACGCCAATACGAATGGGAATTTTTAAAGAGAACACAAAAGCAAATAATAAATAAATCTCAATTAGAAATTTCAAAAAAAAATTATATTTTTATTTAACATTTTGATTTGTAACTAAACAATGGAGAAATTAGTAAGAATAAATGTCCTCCAACCCAATGTTTATTTTAAATTTATGCGATCGATGGAATGTAGTATTCCACTCCGACCATTGAACAGAGTCAGATCAATATTCGTTGTCTTACATTGTCCTAATCAATATGAGAGTTGAAACAAAATTGGTAAAGGCAGAGAATGTGGTTCTGTTTGTGGCTCGATCAATTAATTGGGAATGTCTCCGATATCAATTCGTTTGTTCATCGTTTTTGTATGGACGCGAATTTTTCAATCTTTGAAAAATCATTTTCATTACGCGGCTTATAAAAAGTGGAATGCAAAACATTTACAAGAAACTAAATAAAATGTAGTACAGTGGAACGGCGAGGGCACACTGTGCGGTTGTGCATCCAACGATTTTGGCGGTTAGCCACCAAAGCAAACCGTACAAAGACAATTGAAGGATAACGTGCAATGCCAGAAGGATTTTGTCCTTGCGACGAGCGGCTTCCATTGTTTTTGGATCTTCTTTGCTCAAATAGCGACGTACACCGTTGATCAAATTGATGAAATAAACTTCCCATTCGAGAGTCGTTAGATCGATGTTGTAATTCTTCTTATCCGCTAGCGATTGCGTTTTTATCAGCGCCTTCGTTTGATTGTTATGGAACTTCCATTCGGTGAAAATGAATTTCTCCAATAACTTCAATGAGCTCCAGACATTTTTGTGCAAGCGCACGAGAATCGGACGGCCACCGGCCACTCGGGTAACAGTGTCAAGCACGTAGGCGGGCGCAAAATGGAATAAAATGGCCGAAATTTTGAATAAGAGCAAACTTGACATAAATTTCAAGTTAGGATACCTTCAAAGAATGAGAAAATAATATTAATTCGACATGATTATTTGAGAGTGAAAAATCTTTCATTTAATATGGGAACGAACAAAGAAAATATATGCCATTGAACATCTGCTTACCAAATAGCGCTTTTCAATGGATACTTGTGCAAATAACCGTTGATTTTGTCTTGCACACCTTCCCATTTGAATGGCTGTGTTGTGCTCGATGTGCAATGGAAGATGGTGATTTCCTTGGAGTTTTTCTTATGAACGTAATAGCCTGTAACTAGCACTTGGTTGACAACAACATCGACGGGAATGTAATCGTAGATAAGGCCAGATCCGATTGGTAAACGACGGATAACTCCTTTCGATGCGCCCATCAAGAATCCTTGTGGCCCATTCTTCGAAATAGTCCAGCCAGGAACTGGCTCTTTCCATGACCCAGTAACTGAAAAGAGGGAGAACAAGTACTTCATTATTTCATCAGTGATACATAACATCACTATAATATATAATAAAATATGAATAGTTAGAATGATTATGAGACCTTTCCCAACACCACACATATAATTGGGAGAAAATTGAAGTGAAAAATATCCCGCATTTTTTTGCTGAAAAAAATATTTCAGAATAAATCATAATTTTTTGTGTGAATCAAATTTCTGCATCAGAAGAATATTATTTCCAAAATGACTCATTTTAATATTTCACTTTAATAAAGGGGTTTCCTTTAAGTACATAACAATTTGGTATCTTTATATGAACGCAATGTCAAAACATTAGTTAAAGTCAACGTTTTCAACATGGTAAAGTTCACGAACCAGCAACGTTTGGAAATTATTAAAAATTACTGCCGAAATTCTGAGTCGGCTGCAACTTTAAGAGCGCTCACTCCAATTTTCGGCCTAAAAGTGGAAAATTGGGTTCAGAGAATCGACCGCTGTAAACTGGCTCGTGGTGGTCAAATTACCGAAATCGAATTTCATTCATAAAATGTAATGGTTGCAATATACATCGACAATGAACTCAATATCTCAAATATTTCTGTGTTTTATTAATAGTATAATTAACCCTTTACAAATTTCGAGAGATGTTTCACTTTCTTTCATGTTCAATGCTTTCTGAAACATATATATACATTTCATCAATGTAAAGATGACAAAAACGAAATACTTACTCATGCTTGGTCGAACAATGCCGCACGGGAATGTTTCGGCGCATTTGGCTACTTCATGTTCGGCCAAATGTTTTGTGAACGTGTACGTATTTGGATGTTCACCCAAAATGCTCGCTTGTTTTGCTTGCAATTCTTCGTCGCTGTTGGTGTTGACCATTTCGATGATGGTATCTGCATTGGCTGGTGCTGGATACAAGATTTCATCGCATTCAACCAAATATGAGTTGACGTATGCGCTGGACACATGCACGAATGAATTCAAATGTCGGGCCTCTTTGGCCAATTGTGTGACGCGGCGTGTTCCAAGCAAATTCGTATTCACCGTTGGTTTCAATGGTTCATGGAAATCCAATGTAGCTGCCGAATGAATTATCACATTCACATTTTCGATGAGCGTTTGACGGTCGGCTGGCGAAATACCCAAGTTATCCAAACCAACATCACCTTGAATTGGAACGAGCTTCTTGAAAATGTCTCTCGATGTTGTTCGCAACAGAGTTTCAAACACCTCATTTTTGGTGAGCTCTTCCAAACGTTGCTCGACCGATTTACCACGTTTTTCACGCATCAGCAAGTAGATTTTACCCACCTAGAATGCATATTTTACATTTTAATTCCTTTATCATATTTTATGTAATTATTTACTTAATGCAAGAGTTCAGAAATTGACATGTAAAAAGAAAATTGATTTGATTGATAATACAAATTGCGATTATATTTACATCTGGTGTAGTCCTCAATATTTTGTCAATTAATGCGATGCCCAAAAATCCGGTGCCGCCGGTGATGAAAATATTTTTTCCTTTATAAAATTCGGCCGTTTCTGACGCCATCTCGCTGATGAATGCTCTCGATTGCGGTCAACAAATGGAACGAAACAGAAACACTCGAATCTAAATATGGTCCAAAAAGCAATATGATTTTTTTTTATACTTTTTGGTTTGGAGAAGAAGAAAAATGATCAAGGTTTGTTCCGTTGGTCTTCAATCTCTTTTTTGGTCGAACTATCTGAATAGCGGTGGCAAATGGGAATGAACAAAATGTCACTTTAATAGCGGCAAATCATAATAAATTGCCCATTGGGTTAATAACGAAAAATAGGATTTAATGTTCAACCGCTGATGCAACGAGCAGTTTCTCATTGTTTTTTTACTATTTTTATTGATTTTGCCAATTCATTCTGTGCAATGATACTTTCCGTATGAAAACGCTGCCTCACTTTTGTAAATGACGAGTGAAAGGAAGGAAAGGCAGACAATTAATTTCTCCGTTCGGAATTAAGTCGGAGACCACTTGAAATGTATACATTTGTGCTGCTTAATTCAACCGACTCGGTTCGAAGCACAACCAAAACGATCCCCGATGCTCATGCATCATACGAATTACGCGACAGCAGAAAAAAACATAATTCATCAGGTCTTTGAAATATTACGCATTATTACAGAAAAGAGGTTTCATTTGAAACTCGTCTGCAATTGTCTCTAAAGACTGGTTATGGACACAAATTGATTGATTACCAAATGATAATGATAATCAATTGGCAATTCTGTGCATAAAAAGTATTACAATGTAAATGTTTGTCCATTTCTAGCAATCATTTCTTTGTAATTTGCCATTGCGACTTTTATGTTAGTTTTCAACTAGCTAAATTATTGATTCCAAATGGCGAATGTTCGAAATGTTGCATGGGAAATCGCTTGTCAAATCAAATCGATTTGTGACGCTTCTTTGGAATTGTCTGGATATTTCGATTACCTCACAAGACACCAAACCACTTTTGAACTGTTCGAAATCACGAAACTGACGTCGTCTATAAATACGATCGGTATGCAAAATTCATCGAATAACAATTAGACAAAATAATACACAAATTCTATTACAAACGACTTTTTTACGAGAGCAACTTCGCTCAAAAAGCGGTTCTAATTTGATAAAACAGCATATGAATACTATTCAAACGAATGATACAAGTAAAAATTGCGAATACACCTGATATAAAGAATGTTTTTTGTGGCGAATAGCAGCTACGTTTCTAAGGTGATCGCATCGTTCCATCTCTTTTGCCCGCTCTTTCTGATTTTCGTGCGCGCTTGGCTCACCTCAAGTTATGGAATTTTTTGTTCGCCACTGCGTATATTCGCCGTGTGATTGATATAACGATCCGAGTGCCGGTCGAGCTGTCAGCATTGCAACTTAACCGAATGTGCTGGTTGTTGTTGATATTGTTGTTTTCTTTACATGAATCGAATGTTCAGTATGTTATGCTTGATATATTACATCAGTGTGTGCACTTATACAAGGAGAAATACACATTAGATCAACAACTCGGACACGCAATTAAAATTAATGAAATTTCTGACAAAAAAGCCAAATCGTGGGTATTTTAAGAGGCACACAAAATGCCGATTTCACCTGCTGCTCATCTTGATTGATACAAGCAACGACATTATTAACTCTTGAATCTGGAATCCAGATAAACGTTTTTTTTTTGTTATTTATTGAGAATTTCGGCAGTTCGCAGCGTTTTTGATTATAATTTACATGCAAAATAAAAGAGAGAGAGAGAGAGAGAGAGAGAGAGAGAGAGATAAATGTAGAGACGCGAAAAAATAGCAAAATATGACTACGAACGTTTTTTCCGCACGGAACGATGACACATTCCGCATGTTCGGCATTTAATTTGCTTACTGTCTCCATTATCAATGACATCTCTCTATCCCTTTCATCTACGTGTCGTGTCAACTAATTATTGTCTGCTCCTTAACCTGCCCTGACCCAGACATACATATATTATTTATGCTTCGCTAGTGACCTTATCATATTATTTAATAACCGATCGTTTCGAATGAGAATTTTTCCTGATTTGAAGTACTTTCTCGTGAGTCGCGATTTTGAGCTATGCACTTTTAGTTGTTTGTTATTCTTGGGATTTGTTCTCGATGTCTAATCAAAAGAATACTCCCGTCGCAACTGTTCAAAAATATCCACCTTGTAGTAAAGTTAATGCATATATTAATTTGCTCACTATTCGCTATCAAACTATTTAAGTGGTAGCGTGACCACTAATCAAGACCGTTTCGGATTTCAAAGACAATCACTTTCTTTAATTTCCCTTTTTTGATCGCGCATTTTCAACTCCTAGTTCATTGGGCTACAATGCCATTTTTTTTGGCTTATGAGAGATCAGGTATTTTTGGGCGAACAAAAACACGAAAGAGAGATGCAAATCACGGCAGCAATAAAGCGACTGCCCGATTAGAAAGTTGTTAACGACTCGAATAAAAGATTGTATACATCAAAGACTTTAAAATTAACGCATATATGTGAACGAGATGAAAGTGTGGCCAAAAAATTATGACCATGTCAATTTTTGGTTTGAATACATAAAAGCGCTTGACATCTACGGCTAACAAAGACTAAATATTGCTAAGCTGAATCGAACAGCGACAACAGTCAGATGAATTAATTGTTTGCGATTGATAGACTCAAAATAACTATGGAGTTGGAAAAGATATGAAGATACAGGAAACCAACTGGAAAGTTGCGTCGAAGAAGATGAATCTAATCGCAAAAAATCATATTGTGTGAAGAAGAAAATAAAAACGTTTGGGAGAAATACTAATTAGCATTGAGGAATGATGACAATTAGTAATAAAAAAAACACGCCGAAAATTGCGAGAAAAAAACGAAAAGAGCTCAAGAATTATCAGTTGAAAAGTCAACAATTTTAGTTCGAAGCATAGCGAAAAATACGTTCGATTCAAACGAAAATATATTCTTTCGAAAATGGATACATAATACAAGTTCTGACAAAAAAAAAAAAACCTTTGGCTTTTATTAATTTTGTGTCTTTAAACAAATAAGCGATGCTCATACACGAAACAAAATAAAAATGAGCAACAAAAAGTTGTCATGCCAGCTCAGTCTGATTTCTTTTTACTCTCAGGTTGCTTTTACGTACAAATACTGGAATTCTAATGTTGATATTTTTGAACATCGACAGTAAACCAGTTCTGGACGAAATCTTCAAACTAAAAACAGAAATGAATGATTTGGATGGAGAGGAAAAGAATCTCTGAGATTGAGAGAATAACTTTTTCTGAATGATACAAAAGCCGTCAATCAAAACATTGAATTGCTTGTTTGGTGGTTCTCCATATGAATCTTCTCGCGGGTTTTTCTTTTTCTCAATGTTTTTTTTCAGTTATTTAATGAGATTGTGGAGATTTAAATCATTTAAATTGAAAGATTGTTTCGTTGGTCAGATCCAAAAAATATAATGACATCTTTTGATTTCTAATGAAACCTTTCGACTCTGACTGAATGAAACGCATTAGCAAAAAAGCAACAAGTGTTTTTGTTAGAGTGAAACAATCATTTGCGGATTTTGTGGAACCTCTTACTCTATCTTATTTCACCAAAACTCCGTCAAACACCAAACTCAACTTTAGTTGCGTCCAAAAGAAATAGCACAAATAGTATAATCAAATAATAAGATTCAAATATTATATAATCACATTGATAAATATTTCCTTTCGGAAAGAAGGCCGGAGTCATTATTCGTGTATTCCGTGTGATCGTAAGAAGGTTCACAATTTGTACGTTCGCCTGTTGATTTTTCTAATGGAAAATAATAAACACGTGAAACGCATTTTTCCATTGATTCGTCATGAATGTACGTGGGTTAAGTAATGAATTATTATGTAGGTTTTGTGTTGTATTGAAGCAGCCAATTCGTGTCGATTGTATGAACCATCGGAAAACGAGGAACTCAACGATAAACGTCACATTGCGTTACGTGCATAGGAAGAGAATTTTTGTGAAGAGAGAAGAAAATGAAATTGATTAACATACATTAAATTTGCGTACAATTGGCTGGAGTCGATCAGACAAACAAAAGGTACAATGAAAGAAATTGTGAATGGAACAAACTTTGTGCGCGGGCACGCATGAAATTGCGTGTACCAAAACAATATTTGGAAAAGTCATCATATTTCAAGACATATAATCTAAATAATATAGACATCTGACATGTCTGGATATGTTTCATATGTTTGTTTAGTGCGCATTATATTAAGTTTTGACTGTTATCCAATCGTGCATATGTTCCGCTTGTTGTTTCACTTCGACTGTGTGATGCGAGCGGTTATTCAAGTATTGAACAATTAAACTTCAAAAAATGAAGAAGTGAACAACACACGAGGTGTATTTTATAGGTAAAATCGGTTGCGTACTATCGTATGCCTGGCCGGTTTCTTATTTTGTACGAAAACAAACAGAGAAAAAAGAAAATATATTCAGAACTGCTTTCACCGTAAGCGGCTTCTAGTTTGAATTAATTTGTTGTTGTTTGCCGCGCGTACTGATGTCACCGGATCGGAGATGCTACCACGTCACATCAGCATACAGTTTTGCTCGTGATCATTTTGTGATAAAAAAATACCAACAACAACCATCTTTGATATCGAGCTAGTTCGGAAAACGAACTGATCTGATCGACCAAATTAAATGAAAAAATTGGAGAAAATATAAAGAATACACACCTTTGACTGAAACACTAATAAAAACACAAAATCCAATAGAAGAATTGATACACAAGTGACCGGTGAATTCTTTGCCGTAAATATTGCAAAGGCACTGACAAGTTTACAAATAATAATTCAAACGATAAAAATGGACAATTTTTGTGTGCAATTGAACTTCACACAGATCTCGTCTCTTTTCTCTCAGAGATTTGTTGTGTTTACCGTAAGGCGAATTTCTCACGACTGACAGCCGATATTCAACACACGATTCTGTGTTGTTTGATTGAAATGAACGAAACTATATGTGTCTCGGTAATGCGAGCCCACTTCTCTTAATCTCATTCGCATTTCCTCGCATACATCGGTTGGCCGAAAACCACTACTACTACTACTACTACTACTACTACTTTTGCCTCTCATGACCGTATGAGCCATACGTCATCCTACTTTTCAATGTAAAGGTTTTGAGCTGTCTGCTTATGTGAGCGCGTTGGATGCGTTTGCACTTGGTTTCACACGCAAACAGCACATGATATCTAAGAGCATTTGTATGGTTTGATTATTATTATACTTTTGCCTCGATTATATCGCACGGTTGTGTCCGTACGTACTGGAACACTGACTCATTGCACGAACTATGCATAATCAATCAGCGTTTTTTTGCTTACCATCTTTCACTTTCGATTTCGGAGCATACCTCCTGTGACAAATATCATCGTACACAACAATAATTTGTTTCGAAAACAAAACAACGAAACTATATTTAAGAGGCGATTGATTATGATGGCGCTTAAGATCAAGGCATCGCACACAAGTACGAAATTTGTTTTGCTTTTCTTTAATAACACAGAAACAATGAAAAAAAGAGCTAATATTTGTAAGAGAACGACATCAAAATAAGGCCATTGCAATGACATTATGATGCGCCAACTTCAAGAATTCACTCCGTTCTGTCCAGTACGAAAAAAAGGTTACTCTCAATATATTACTCAATATTTTTAGATCATTAACTAAAAATGAAATTGAGTCATTTTGTGGGAAAGCACATATTTAGGTAAAAATACACCAGCCAAACTGCGACACATTTGGACATAACGCCCTACAACAATGTCAACTACTTCGAAAACCAGTAGCAAGTCGATTCATTTCGGCGACATCGAAATCTCGGCCAATGCAAATGTCCATGGTTCGAGGGCTCATTGCATTTTTGAAAACCGTACATTTCGACCGAATTGACACCGTCGACCGGGGAATTTTTCAGCTTTAAATAGGTAACATGCCTTGCGTCATTGGACTTGAATCAGACACCAGCGCCCGCGGACAAACACCGAAAATAATCAATTCAATTGAATCAAAGCAAAATTAATGCGCTGCAGGATTATAACGTATGCCAAAGTTGAATGTTTGTGTTAATGTATGAATTAGTTCAGATGGATTATTCTCAACTTTCAAAATATTTCGGTTAACGGAAAATTTTTAACGGACTTTTGTCGAGCTCAATTATTTTGTTTCGCCTTGAGAAACGAGACCTTTTTAATCATTGGAAATGTATAAATCGAAAGCACTAGAAACTTCCCGGTTGAGCGCTAAAAACGACTAAAAATGAAATTGGTAAAAAAATGATTTTTTACATTTAGTTTTTTTGTGACACTACACACAGACGGAATAAGAGAATCGAGGCTACGTGTTGTTTTTTAAAAAAAAAATGTGCAAGGTAAGCAATGTAAAGCTTCCGCATATTGAAATCAGCATGAACTGGATCCGAAATGAAACAGCATCTTTTGTATTTTGTTGAAAAGAGCACAATTGTTTTGTTTAGATTATAATTGTGATCAGCCACAGAATAAATCAGACATTTTCAGTTAAAATTTAAGGTTCAAAGTTATGACCGTGATTTTGAAGAAGAGATTTCTCATGAAAATTTACGACCAAATAATATTTTTCAGGAATGTAAATTAATTCTATCTAAACCTCTTTCACACTCAAGTTGAGCCCTTCAAAAAGATCCTCATTTTTCATCAAGGTGTCACTTTGCTCCATGCAGAGGCCTACCTTTAAAAATAACTTTTGAGGATTGCCATTAGAATACCTCTTACCGAAGTAAATACATGATTGTTTTATACCAATTCTTATGACGACAAACGAGAATTGTTTTTGATTTTGGTAACAAATGATAAAAAAAAGGAGGATCAAAATTAAAATTCGAAAATGATGGATATACATAATCCCATTTATTCTATAAACATTTTCAGTTTAAAGTTAATTTTAGACACAAAAGAGATGTTCAATTGTTTTTAGTAAGAGCATACAAAACCGAAGCAACATTGAGGCGCATGTGTATACTTCAATAACTTGCGCATGAACTTTGCATTTATTGATAAGTAAATCTTTAATCGGGCACGTAATAATTGCACAAAATTTTGGCTCAAAAAATTATTGACACACACACATTTTGATTTTTATATCGGTAACTTTACCATTTTTCGAAATCAATGTTAATTTATTTGAACGATGTTATATAGAGACTTTTTATTTGCTATTCAATATAATTATTTACATCAATTGGTTTCTGCCATAATGCCGAAGAATGTTTGAAATTAGCGACTTGGTGCCGGCGATATGGCATTTATGCGCTTTTATTCGCTAGCATGAATTCATTTTGGTAAGCAGCTGGATATAAACAAATTTATATCACAGTAATTCAATCCTATGAAAAAAGAAGTTCAATATTTATAAACATGGGCGCGTAACTATTGCTGATATTGATTTTAATACATACGTACATTGAGTTTGAACATGAATTGAAGATTAAAAGCTGTTGTTACAGCAAGAAAATGCATTCCCATAATGTACAACCAAACCATTTGTGCTCCTAAGTTAGAGACTCCTAATTTATTGTACTGTTTGGGAATTCAGATAGAAAGTTGAATTAAAAAACATATGAAAAAGGAAATAGAGATATGAAATAAAGATTTTATTCAAGAAATTTGAAATATAGCGAACATCAAAATGGATTATTGGAAATATTTTTTATATCCTCTCAAATTTGAGTACAAGTGATTCAATTGTATGTAATTCAATAGAAGTGCTCGTTTTTATGGTTTTTTTTTACGTCACATGTGCAAAAAAGAGTTCCGAGGGCGACAAATTGTAGCAAGGCAACTTTTCACCATTCTGATGCATTGATAAAATGAAGTGGCAGCAAAAAAATTGGGTGTAAAGTGTCACAAACAATTAAGAACTGTTTCTTCTATTTTATGCGCTCACGACTTTGCTTTATATGGACTTTTGACAAAGAACGAACCATGTAGAAACATCGCAAAGCACAAATTCTGACTGAGCTTGTAATTCGCTTCGTTTTATTATTCTTTTTGTTTTTCCTTCTTTCGGTGTATTTTTTTTTCTTCATTTTTTTCATCTTTTGTTTTTTTATTCATTTTTCCACTTTTTCGATTTTTTTTTTTGCATTTACTCTAACTTTTGTCATCTTTTATTTCAAATCTCTCTTCTGTTTCGTGTTTCTCATTCTGCTTCTACTCAGAATTAATAGTCCCATTGCCAGTTTTTATCCCAATGCAAGGGCTCCTGTAAATCTTCGCGTTCGCTTTCCTCGGATACTTTGACCACGTCTTTGGTATTTTCGCCAGAGATCAGTCCAAATACATTCTGTACACTATCCAGAATTAATGCATTATATTGAATGGATTCACTTGGAGTGAATGCAGTTATGACTCGTTTGTTGTTTGTTCCGATGAGTTTTGTCGTGAATTTTGTATTCGGCAGGAGATCGTGAGCAGCATTCTCGGCGTTATACACACCAATCAACTCTGGATCAACACGATTTCGTTCCATTTCAATTGTATTATCTTGCAGCTCCTTCACAGCTTCTGCTACCCGGTCTTCCAAGTTACTATGATACAATGTGACGTTTTTAGTTAAAAATAAAAAACTCTTCAGTTTTTTTACATAAAAAAATCAACAGCTGTTTTGAATTCAAACTTGGAAATTCAATTCGATAAAATTGGGTTGAAATTGAGACAATTGAGCTAACTTCAAGTTCCACTTGTTTCAAATGAAATTAAATTTGCTTCGAACATACCTGATTTGTTCTTCAGTTCCGCCAGATCTATCAGAAAGAATATGATTGAAACCTCAAAACTTGACATTGTTTACACAAAGAATTGCCTTACCTCTTTTTCTGCTTCAGCATTCGCGTAAAGTGGAACACTTTGCGCGTTCCGTCTTGGACCTTGAGCTCATAGCTATAATGAAATTGCATAATAAAATTAAAAGTGTGCTAATATTAAGAGAGTTGTGGTCAAAAAGTAGCTTACTATTTATATACGTAGTAGATGATAATTTGCTGAATGTCTTTGTTTGTTGAATAACTAAAAAATGAAAATGAGATTTAAATTGCGATCTCGGTTGAACAAATGAATCGTGAGAATCATTTCGACTTACGTATACTGTTCCAAAATATTATTATTGAACTGTTCCGTTTTTCTGTTGGCCGCTTCGACGGCAGTATCTGGATGGTTGTTTTCCATAATCAGACTCGCACCGTCAATTGTATCCGCTGATTTGCCATCACCTTTTAAAAATTCTTCTGGCAACGGTATGAATTCCTTTCGAATCACATCCGAAATGGGGTTTTTGTTCATCCGTAGCTCATTCTTCTCTACATCGAAGTAAGTTCGACCATTTAATTTCGGAGTGAAGAGCTGCTGAACTACAGTTTCCAAATTATGTATGTCATACCAAACTTTCGGCGCACGTTTCGGCTGAACGAAATACGTTGAAATCGTTTGTGCGTACGGATTTAATGCTTTCGTGATCTTTTCACGATGCCTTTCAGCTTTATCGCACACCTGATGCATTTTATTGTATGCCGTTTCAATTTGCTTTTTCAACCTATGGCAGAAATGATTTAATAGGGAAATTCACAATTTTTTAATGGCCATATTCACAAAGAAATCGATATCGATTCAGGAAATTGATTAAGTCATTTGATCATCCTTTCAAAATGGAATATTTGGTATTTCATATATGCATATTTGATGTGTTTTTTTTTCGAGTTTCGTTTATTACAGAACATATGTTTTGTGGCGCAGTGAATTTTAATGATGGCGTAATAATTTGCGATGATAAAAAAAAATATGGCAAAAACACGTTTATCCCGTGGCCTTTATCTTTCTTAAATTCTAAAATGTCAAAATGTAGAAATACAATCGTACTTACTCCTGAGACTGTTCGATGATCTCTTGCTTTTTACTCTCCTTGTACGATAAATACTGGATTTCCTGATTCCTAATACGGTAAAAAAAAGGATTATTATTAGTGGAAAAATACACAATAACTATGGAAAATTTCGGAGAAAATAACAAAGAATTAGTCCAGCTGTAGAATGAATCATACAGTTTGACAATCGTAACAATAAATTGTGAACCTCCTTATTAAATGCAAAACTTTGAATTCTGACAAAATTGTGTTGGTGCAACAAATAATTGGGTGAATCTTCGAATTTGACTTGTTCATTGCGTAATATTTTGCATTCATTTTATGACTAAACAATATTTGGATGATTACGAAGGACCAGAAAGAAAACAAGAACTTTTGCGCAATAATTCGGATTCAATGTAACCTACTTTTCGTAATTGAAATTGTTGAATTTTTTGATGGCAGCGTACACGTCATATACTTTTTCCTCGCAATAGCCTACGAAACTACGAATCGAAATTTCTCTGATTAAAATTTGTATATTTTGTGTGTGTTTAAAAGTAACAAATGATATAAATTGTATCTTCTTTTTGGGTTGAGTTCATCAAGCTTCTATTTACCGGTTGAGTTCATCAAGAGTCGGTTGGGGCAATTTATGCACAACATGAATGGGAACTATAAATATCGTTTTTGCAGGAGCACGATCTGAGCTTCCATAAAAAGATTGTTCTTTTTGTTCCTCCTCTGCTTGTGATGAAGGTCCTTCGATTCCCATCGGCGGTGAATAAGGGATGGCACAGTCAAAATCATACGGCTTGTTTGCAAAATCACTTTGTGCATCATTCTCACAATTTTTTTTCTCCTTTGGTGCATTAACGAATGATGGAATGCTATCTCGATTCTCCGTGACGATTGATAAATTTGGTGTATTCGGTGAATCCGGAAAATTCATTGGAAATGGTATGTCTGGAGACATCGATGGAATTGATCCAGAAACGCTGATTACATTCGATCCATCGTCAATTGGATTCTCACCTCCAAAATTTGACATGTAAAGCATTATTGTATTAATAAAGTTGGCTAAATTCATTTTTTCGCCACTTCTCTACACACTAAAACAACAAATATTTTTCTAGAAATGCTCGAATCCCGTTTAATTTTGTGAAAATAAATCGAACTACGTAGAAAATAAAAATTTAATATGCGGTTTTGAATACAACACTGTGCTTGAACAGAACGTACTCGCAATAATGAGAAAAATTTGTAGGCAATCGATATACTTATTGACGAGAGAAGCACAAGACAATAGCATTAAGTGTAAACATTCATTAACGAAGATGAAAAATACAAATATATCGATCAAAAAAAAAAAAAAAAAACAGATGTTTTTCATGCGAGACTGTGAACAGCAATCATACAACGCAATTTCTTTGACGATGAAAGAACACTTTCGGTCTTTTGAATTGGAAAAATTCATTTGAGTATGTCAAAAATGTGAATGGTGAATATGAAATGTATTGTATATAAGTTGAATTTGAATGTATAATATTTAAAAGGTAGTTGTAGGACACGTGTTAACCATTTATTTGATGGCTAATGCTTTTTGTGAAGCTGTATTTGATTATTATAACACACTCATCAAGATCCAACTATGTTAGCAAAAATCATGGCAATGCATTCGTGGAATAAAGTTTGAATGTGAGTAGCAACATCTCTTATCTTCTTACATCAATTTGTGCACAGAACACTCACCTATGCGATTGTGCAATTTCAATCGACGCATACGACATTTATTCCAAATTAACTGGCTTTGTGTCATTTCGAAATTGTATCGCCAAACAAAAGTTTCTGTATCTTTGGAAAATAGCATGTCCCTTCAATTTTTGGAGCCAGAGATTCTCAAGGCCAAATTCCATCGAGTATTAATAATTTAAAATTCAAAATATAAAGAAATAATTTCAAATATATCAAGAGATCAAGTGCATTCTTTTGAGCAAATTGGAGGAGTTGGGAATAAGTTTGTTCAGTCCAATAGGAAATTGGTTCACCCAGCTCAGTCAAACTATGCACACGTTGGGAAAGGAAAGCCATTCGAAGTTGTCCGAAAGTCTACAAAAAATATTTCAGACACCATCATTGAAAACCATACATCACTTTCATCCAATTTGATTAAATTTCAACACTTTTTATACAACAATATTCGAAAAGTAAACCTTAAGTGTGTTTTTTGCTACACCTACTTCAGAAACGCAGCTCTTAAAATGCCATGGAATAATTACACTATGCTTTATAATGGAAAACAATTTAAAAAATATTTTACTCTGACACATTGACTTTGAATCTCAGTACAAATTTAAAGCAATGGAATGAGTTGAAAATGAATTGCCATCGAATCATGTTAGATGTCATTTTCAAATTTGTAGTTTTTCCAATGTTACAGGAACGATTCTTTGTCTTAAACTACAACAAATCATGAATTATGACCACAGTTAATACGAATTGGATTGTATCTCTGAAGCTTTGGATGGAGCTTAGCGTCAATTTACCTCACAGATGTCGCACCATACCAGATTACCGTATCCATGGTCTTGCTCAGCTATCGGTTGAAAAACTGGTGTAATTCTACATGAATACGTACTCCCCCAATAGCTGGGTTGCAACATTCTGTAAAGTTTTGGAATTTGGATGAGAATGCAAATCAAAAAGACACTACGATAAAGCGAACATTCTTTTTTGCCTCTTATATTTTTGTTGTGTTTTCATATTTCGGTTGGAATTTAATGCAGGATGTTCGTGGAAACGAAACAATGGAAAAGCGCAGCCGAGAAGAATCAGTGATAAAAATTTTACTCATGAAATAGCGCGTACATGTGGAATGAACAGTGCTCGTTGAGCACACGGGTGGTGACGGAATTCTATCGAGAGACAGAGAGAGAGAGAGAGAGAGAAACGAGGCGGGCGGAGAACGAAATCATAAAATAAGTCATCTGAAATATTTGAGACGAAAGTCAAGCGCTCGCGTTAAATCAAGCGAAAAAAGTCGGATGAATGGGGTTGTGCTTACCTGCTGCGGAAAGAATAACAACGTAATACTTATTTTCAAGGCTACTTACATATTCCGAGGGTCACCACAATCAAACCTATTGTCCCAGCAAAATCGCTTTCTATTCAAAAACCAATCAACAACAACAAAAATCGCCAATTTTTTTTGTAACATTAATAATAATCAATATATTTATTTATTTTTCATTCATACTTTACATTTACGTAAATCCTGGGGATTTACTTGGATAATTTTTTCATTGCTACCAATTTCTCTCTTTTCTCTCATGTCATTTATTTTGTCAATTTGTTAACATTCTTATTTATTGTTGTATTTGGCTTCCGGGTAAGGGATAAGAGTGAGTGTATTGATGTGCTTTTGTGTATTTTTGTGTGTGCGGTATATTGTGACCATACAACTTTTGCTCCGAAAGAAGTCGAATGTTTATCATTTTATAGTTTTCGTAACACAATATGATTGATTTTGATTTCTCTCTTCCTCCCATCGCAATTGATTGCGTATTTTTGGGACCGGCTTCCTCCGCTTATTATCTGTTTATAAACATTTGCGTCTCATTGATTTCATAAATAAATGAAGTTTTCGCTCACTAAATCAACATATTATAATTGTGTTGAATGAACAATAACACTTAATTACGAGTCAAATATGCCACTTGCTCAAAATGTTGACCAAATATTTTTGCGCTGCATTTTTATACGAGGTTGATCAATTGCCCGAAAGTGTGTATTCAATGCGGCTGATCGATGTGTCCAAAAATGGAAATAAATCAAAATTCATCAGGTTGACAATCATTGTGGCGGAATGAGAGAAAATTATGGTTTTATAAATTGACTATAGATGATTTTGGTTTGCGCAGTTGTGAGTATTAATGATCCGGGAATTGCACCTGTATTATTGGTCCGCGATGAGAACACCGAACATTCACCGAAATACAATGTTATATACCGAAAACACATTTGATGTGGAAAGTTAAATAATATCCAGTTCATTGTTATTTACATTGGAAAGCAAATAAAAATAGATTGAATTTCAAACGGTTTCAGTGTTCTCAGGAAATTATAGCTGGAAACTGCACAACTGTATCGTTGATCGTACCCGTTGAATCAACGACAGAGCACACACACTTACAAAAATGTATTTATTCTTCTGTTGTTGCGTCGTCGATGCTGTTTATCACACATGCACACATGACTCATTCACTTCGGGAACATTCTCGCAAATATTTTTACTGCAACAGCAAATGGCGATAAAATTACAGCGATTGCCGCTAGCGATACAAATAGACGATGAGCTTTTTTCACCGTCGTTTCATGGTTGGTTTGGGCAAATAATAAAAGCAACAACCATTTCGAACACTAAAATAACAAGCAAGAGGATAACACAAAACGAAAATGTCCACATCAAATTCGTTTACGTGTCATATCGCGTCTTAGATTTAGCACCACAGAAATTACTTCACTTGAACGCCGAAATGTTTTTAAAAACAAACGCGTTTCGCTCGCTCTGTTTCTCTCTCTCTCTCTTGTTGATATTTGAGTCTATTTTCTTTCTCTTTCTCTCTTCTTTTTGCACACTATTTTCAGTTGTGTCATCCTCAACTTTTCAATCTTTTCTATTTAATGCGTTTAGTAGCGACGCTTTTGTATAGAAATCAAATTGAATTTGGCGGCGAATGTAAAAATGGCGTTTATTTGAAATGAGAATTGAGTCACGAGGCTCGCCAGAGGAAGAACGTTTGTTTTTCAAAGGTATGTGCTGTTCTATGGCTCAGACATATCGATGAGAGATGGGTTCATTGATTTCCTTTTTAGCAAAATGAAGCACAATCAGATTGCAATCAGATTGCACCTGTTCTGCCACTGTCACGCTCTCTTTTTCTCTCCCTCTCCATCGCCCACTCTCTATCGTCCAACGAAATTGAATTATCCAAAAATGTGCACGCGTTCTATTTTCTCGGAAATTTCAACGTTAATGCAGTTGATAAAGCAGCCACAGGAATTAGAAAAATGCTTAAAAATTACAACTGTGTATATTCATTCTTTAGAAAATATTGAATTGACGTTTCGTGATTCGAAATACTGGACAGCCACAGTGCTCTCAATGTGTGTGTGTCTGTTTGTGGTTGGCCGAGACCCATTCCAATTGTATCACACTTCCGCATGAAGTGAAACAATCATGTCTCAGTTATTTTTCCATTGCACAAGCTTAAAGGCGGCAATCCATTAATTAAAATTTATAACATAGCATAAAAAGCAGTTTGGTCGTCTTCGATGGCCGCAAAGTGGGAACTTGAATCAATAAATTCATGTTTTGGCCACAAATATTGGCTTAAAGTGCCAACACATATGCTAACCCAGTTTAGTGTCGTATTGCCGTTGCTGATAATACTCGGCCACAAACTGCCATATATTCGTGCGCAAAAAAGAGTGAGCAGGAACGAAATAGAAGTATTTTCCTTCAGGAAGAGAATAAACTTCATAATTGCAACAACACGTCGATCTGGCATAAATATTATGGAAAATCGTTTGCAGAAGTGCTATAAATCCGAAATCCCTCTCTCGAGGCACAAACGAACTCAAATGAATTTAAGTCACACACAAAACGTATCGTGTGCAAGAGAAGTGCCAAATCAAACAAAAAATATTTTGTATGCTAGAGATGCAATTTCCGTTGGCATTTCGAGCCATGTACCAACATCAAATCGCATCGAGATCTCTCTGTATTATTATTGCTTTTTCTCTTTCTTCGCTATTGAAAACCGAATCAAAATTGGAAATGATGAAATATTTGTTGTCCAACTATCACAAATATTTGTATCAATAAACGATGAATATATGCACATTGCATTCAGAATGATTGCGACAGAGAGTAAGAGAGAGAGAAAGAGCGAGCGAACATCGTCGAATCGATATGGGCCGTAATGACTAAAGCATTTTGGTGATTTGCTCAAAAACAAAATACATATTTTCACCGGCGCTAAGCATCAAATTAAATTGAACGGAAATTTTTTTCTTTCGCTACAGTAAATTGTTGGAACGATTTAACGTATTTCGTTTTTTCTTCATTTCATTCTACAACATGATGCAATTGACGCGCACCGATCAATAAATTGCTTTATTCGAACGAGCGAGAAGCAGAAGAGTAAAAGAGCCACCCAATCACTTACAAATCACTAGACCGTCGACCATTAGATGTGGATTTTTTTTGGGAGTGTGTCGTTTACAATTGCCGTCCCCGATTTTTTTTATTATCAGTTGTGATTAATTTAATTGATTCAATTTGACTTTCGTTCAAAATTCGTACGCGCAGCGACCATCTCAGATCCATTTTGTTAAGATGACATTTTGAAAATTTGCGATGGACATATGATATTGCTTGACAAACAGTGAATATGCTTTTTGTGGTCAATACACAAATAAATGACTGTCTAGACGAATCATTTCATCAAGATTTACGGGATATCCAAAACGTTTGTAAGATTCATTAGTGTCCGCCCGCTGCCAAACTTTTCGTAAACAAAAAACGGGTGCGACGTTAGAACTGTGTCCTTTGTAATAGGAACTATGTGGCTTTCATCCGCCGATTCGACTGGCTTTCAGACACTTTTTACCAAAAAAAAAATCGGAAATTGCGTAATTTTCGACATAGTAAATAATTTATGTGAATTAAAGTCTCAAGAATTGAAGAGCGCAATAAAATCCGATAGCAAGAAACAGCTCAGCAGACAAAAAGGACAATGATATTGCTGCCGATAAATCAGATAGCAAAAGCAAAAGCGTTTAGACTTGAATTGAAATTATGCAATCGACTTTATAATGATGAATGCTAATCATCGATCGAATCGGAATGCATTCGCATTTAATCCAACATAAATGAGCATTGCGTTAACACATATCGGTCGGTCAAATTGTATATTCACTTTGCATAGAAAATCGTTCTTGCTTTGCAATTTTCCAAATCGCACACAGAAATGCGAATTGTTCTTAGCATTTGCATTTGGTTTGTGACTGTGCTTGGAATTCTAATGTGCTAGTTTTTCCATGCAATTTGAGTCCATTTGACATCGTTCACTCACTGGTCTCGCTCGCTCGCTCTACCTCCCTCTGGATCTCTTCTCGTGCTTTTGCCTTAGAACATTAACATTAATTGAATCTAATTGTATTTCCATGGAATTGTTGTTTGGGGGTAAATGGTGTGCATGTGGATTTATGATATTTGTTCGGTTTGGGCAATTGTGAATAGCCATAAAGTAAATTGAATTTCCAAGATTCGACAAATAATTGGCCATCCTAATATTGATATCCCGATTCTACACATTTGAAAATCTGTAAGTCGTTCAATATCCAACGATACATTTACCTTGGTGTAAATTTCGTCTGTCAAATTTAATGCGTTTTTATTGTTGCAGTGTATTGAGAGCCAAATCGAGACGTTAGCATGTCTGAATCGTTGTTTCGGTCGACAAAATGCAGTTTCACCGGAATCATCGCCGCAAATTTTCCATTTGCTGATTTCATTTTAAATGACGATTACATAAAGATTGCTGCATTCAAAAGCAGTTTCTCGCGAAAGGAAACAATCCAAGCCCGATGCTTTCTTTTTCGACGATGTCGTTCATCGGTATGCGGGAGAATCTTGCCAAATTATTATTTTTCGCATATATTTATTCCCTAATTTTATTTTAATCTATTCAAGCGTTTTCAAATTTCACGATTTAATTTCTGGAAATCCTGTATTCGTGTAATTTCCAATGAAAAATGAATATGAATATGAATATTGTGTTACTGCTTTGTGTATGTGTAATTGTTTGTTTGTTTGTTTGAAACCTGTACACGACTTCTGCTATTTACATAATTCAATAACACACAGTTAACTTCTACAATGTAAATGAAGACACAACTTAATAACAACAACAGATATTGTCTGTTGGATTCTATCAAGCGTATTCACTCTTTTACCTACTTTTCAGCAGAATGTGCTCTTTTCTGTATTTTCTAATTGAATCAAGTTTGTTCCGATAGTGGTAGCTAGCTATAGAGAACCCATTTGATTTTTCATTTTCATTCTTCTTGCGTGTCATTCATTTTCCGTGGAATTTCTTCAACACTTTTACGTGGTGGAGATTATCCGTTGGGTACACTTGGCGGTGGGAACATAAATTCAACATGCACTGTAAATGTTTCATAAAATCTTCAATCATCATCTTATTACAATAATTAACGCTCATTTTAGTGGTTTCATCGTTTTTTTTTTTCACTCAAATATTTGCACTAATTTTTTTTTCTTTTGGTTCTTTTGCCACTACGTCTATTTCCTAGCGACAGCTGCAACGGACATGATGCTACAACTACAACTATTCCTTTCAATTAGCTTCATTTTCAAACTTTAAATAAATTCTCATTTTTTATATAGTCTCTTTTCGACAACAATATTCACATTTATATATATTGTATGATTTTTATTCTTAGGGATTCATAGTTTTTACAATTTCGAGATTTGTTTCATATAAAACGCTACATAATTTTTGCTCGACGACATTTTCTTTGTGTGAGTGTGTATTTGTGTTGTGTTGTTTTTCTCTATTTTCTTTTGAAATACAAACATTGCTTAATTTTCTTTGAAAGCAAGCTAAAGTAAGACCATGACATCGCTTCGAATTGATATAAATTTTTAATCTCTTTTGTTCTATTCTGTTCTATATTTGATTTTGTTTTGTGTGTAGCATTTTTTGTATGACGTATATAATTGTTACAGCAAAGATTGAATTCAAGTAGCTTAAACCGGTTTCATTCGCTTGACGCGTTTCACAGCTTTACATAGCGTTGCAGGGAGTTCGAAAAGTGCATTTCAGCATCTTGCAGAGCTTCCGAATTCTTCATGACAGCGCTTAAAATGATGGAATATAGCAATTTTCAGTTAAATTCAGTGTGCAACTTGTTTTTACGTGCACATATTTTGCTCCCTACTTCTCTTACTTTCTTCCTCTCACCCACAGATCTCTCCTTCCTTTTTTTCTGTCGGAAAACATTTCTCTACCTAACGTTGTAGTGAAATGCACTTTTGACCACCCTCCGCATCGCATTCAACAAACAGACTTTTCTTCCGAGAATATTCAGATAAAAAAATGGGAAAGAGAAAAAAATAGCAAAAACGAATCAAAATAAGTGCATTCATTCGACTTCGTTTCGTTGAATCGCTTCATCCTTTCAGCCTTTGGAATAAAATGTTATTTTTCGAGGTGTGTGCAACTTCATATTATGTGTAGAAAGATTTTCAGGGAAATAGCACATCTGAGACTTTTATACAAATACCTGCAGCTCGTTGTCAATTGATGCGCATTTTATTGCCATGAACAAACCATTTATTGTGATTTGAATGAAGGGGGAGGGTGGAAATAGCGCATTTAACATCGAACGCATTCGCGTGACAACACCGTTGTGAGCATCTTTCTACACTTCAGCAATCCAATCTTTTCCAAACAAACAAATTCATCTTCTCTCAGCTGTGTGTATAACATGCACTATCTTGGACAATTTCCTGGTATATTAAATTTTTCTTTTTTTTTTATTAATTTATTTGTCTACAATCAACAACATCAATAATTGCGTTTTCCAATAGTTTACTCTATGATTTCCCATCTAATTCTTTCTCTTCTTACAAGAAGAGACACACCATATATATTGTGTTATAGCCATTTTGTCGGTTTCGAAATTTGATGTACGTAAATAGGCTGGTTTTTGTTCATTGATGCTTCGCAAACTATTTAAACC
This sequence comes from Obolodiplosis robiniae, assembly GCA_028476595.1. Classification (NCBI taxonomy): domain Eukaryota; kingdom Metazoa; phylum Arthropoda; class Insecta; order Diptera; family Cecidomyiidae; genus Obolodiplosis; species Obolodiplosis robiniae. Next base: position 40,015,096 of record CM052016.1, read on the forward strand.
CATGTTCTACACACAAAACACCAAAAATTCACATGCCGACGATCGTGCACTCGCGTTCGAACGCACAACTGAAAGCATATTGCCATAAAGTTGAGATGAGAGTGAGATAGAATGCGAAAAATACCAATTGAACTAGTTTCCCCGAAGTAATTTAAAGAAAATTGCATTTTCTATGAACTCAACTATTTGTTTGGATTAAGTACACAAAGCCAAAGAAACGAGAAAAAAATATATGTGAGAGTTTGTTCTAACAAGTATATTACAGAATCAAATACTGCCTGAATGCCGAATGCACAAAGCTATGTTATCGAAGCTCGACAATTTGCTACGAATGTTTGGTCTTTTATGGCAGTTTCAATCAATAGTTTGCGTCGACTCTTGAACCATTCGCTAAATTTAACAACAATAAAAACATAGTACAATAAATCACATCTATCAACAATGTTTTAGTGTAATAATTTTTTTTGCAAGCCGATATGCCGTTGAAATCTTATCTATAAATCGTTTCAATTGCATTGCGCAACATACCCGAGTGCATATTTATTGACTGAGCCAGCTGGCTAATTTGAGACGTTTCTGACTTGCTAACTATAATTACTCCGAACAAAATCGATGGCTATAGTCAACGGTGACTAAATTCAAAAACCTCCTGAAATAATTAACTGAATATTGGCTAAAAGTGGTTATTGTTCAAAAAAATATGAAATTTAATCACGATTAGCCAGTTATAGTTACCTTAATACAAATTGAAGTAATAAGTCAGTGAGAGATTGTTTCACACACGGAAATATATTCGTTACACATCATTGGTATTTCAAAAATTCTCTACTCTCCCACTCGGACTACATACTCCGCACATACATATTTTCCAATTAGATTAGAATGTCTTGTGCGATAAATGCGATTGTTTGCTTTTTGCCACATATTCCTTGACTTGCATCATCAAAATTGAAACAAGCAGACAAAGCTCAAATACATATTTTCATAGTTTCCGTACAAACGAGAAACCATTCATTTTGATTTTTCAAAATATTTTCTCCTTTTTTTACTGGTTTTCTTTTAGCTTAAAAGCACGGTACAATTTTGTACACCACACACACAAACGCCCGAATTACAAAAATTGATTGAATCAAATAGATGTGATGAGGTGGGCGGGATGAAAAGACACACTCCAAAAATCAAAACTTAGTGCCATCAACATTCGTTTTAATTGACTAATGTCCGTTTTACAGTAAATGGTGTGCGGATCTCTCTTTCTCTCTCTCTCTCTCTCTCTCTCACACACACACACACACACAAACACGTTTTTGTGGGTGTTTGTTGTTAATATTGTGGGTGATGCATTTATTGCAAAAAATAATGCAAGTTTACGGTTAGATGTTAATCCAAATCCCCGGGCATTAACAGCCACCAAAAGAAAGAAAGAAAACTATTTCACTATTTGAATAATTTAAAATGGTTTGCCCAGTGTGTGTCTGTTTATATGTGGACCCATCATCAGTTATGCATATACATTTTGCACGCTCATTTTATATCGAATCATTGGCAGAAACACATAGAATTCAATCTTGCTCTGGCTAAAGTCAGAAAGTTGATAAGAAACAACGAATAAATATGCTGTAAACAATTTACCGGAAATGAACATGACAAAAGGAACATTGCACCGATGAAATGATCACAAACTCAGACGAAACACCCGTCACATTAAAACTCACTCACAATCTCTCTCTCTCTCTCTCTCTCTCTCTCTCTCTCTCTCTCTATTTCTTGATGGTAAAAATTCTATTGTTTTTTATAAAGGAGATTGAGTCTAGTCATTAATTGATTTTGGTTTGAGTTTTTATTCCACTACAATCTCGACATCTTTTGAATACGGAAGAGAGCTGCTAGATTTTTCTCTCGCATGTTGATATTATGACATATGAACGTGTAGTTGCTTTGCGCCACTTGTCTATATCAACCATTCAACTGTAAAATAAACTGCATTCGTTTCTTCCGAACGTTCATTCTATTTCATAGCCGCCATCTGCAGCCTGAATCGAGTTGTTTGATTTTGCGAGTATTTTTTCCCAGCTGTGCGAGTAGTATTTGAATCGCTATTGTTTTATATCACAGAAATGTCTGTGTTTTGTAATGCCATTCTTCGTAGTGTGTGTGTGTGTGTGTCGGTGAGTGTATATGTATGTTTGGATAATTGAATGCTTTATCGAATGTGATTTTTAAATACCATTTCTGTAACTTGTAAATAGTTTTGCAGTTTAGCTTCAATAAATAACTAGTTAATTTGCACACATATTATTCCTCTCTCGCAATTTATAATTTGTTCGTTACCATAGTTTAATTGAGAATATATATTTGTTTGTATTATTAATGACATCAATACGTAATGCGGATTCGTTCGCGGTGTTTCTCTCGTTTCAAGACAATTAATTTGTTCAATGTGATTTGAGTGTGTGCGAATGAGGTCATTTACTTAGAATAAATTCGATAAAATTAAAATCGTACTTAGACAATATTATCTCTTGGTTTGTTTTTCTTTTCTATAAGTGTATTGAGCTTGATTTGTGTGTGTGTGTGTGTGTGTGTGTGTGTGTGTGTGATCCTTTTGAATATTAGATTAAACAACGATTTTACAAACGTCACCTTGAACGCGTTTCTTCTAAATTGTAAGTTTCAATATTTTTCTTTTTTTCGCCCTCTTTTATTATTTATTAAGTCAATTTATCGCCTACAATGAATAAAACTTCCGTAGAAAACGTAAAATATTGTTATGGCTGCTGTGATTGTTGTTGGTATTGTTGTCCACCGACTAATGCAGCATGTGTCATGTTTTTCACATATTTACCGCCTCGATTTATGGATTCCTGCAGTTCAACATTTTTCGATATGATAATAAAAATATAATATTTGATACCATAAATATTAATTTTGTATGTCATGAAAATCGAATCTCAATATCGATAGACAATAAGACTGGATTTTAATGAATGCTCGGCCCTACTGATTAATTATATTGAGATTGGATTTTGAAAATGCACATTTTTTGCATCAAAGTCTAAAATTTGTATCAGAAATGCAGAACACAAATGACGCTATGGCAGAGCTGTTAACGGACGTCCGTTCGACCGTTCGAAAAAAATGAAATAATCAATTCTGTCCGACTGTTTGTGCGAAAATTAATTTTTTTTTTTTCGACCGTTCGTCCGAAAAATAATGAATATGCGAAGTGTGCGTCCTAAATATCCGGAAATGATCGAATGACCGAAATCAAAAATTACAATGTATAAGGGTAATTGTCCAAACTTGGCCTACAACGTTGAGTGTTCCTAGTTATGACCTGAGACTCTATTTATATATAAAATAAGGTTCATTTTCGCCGTTAGGTCATAATTAGAGTGCAGACAAATATTAGAGTAAATCACCACTACTCGACAGACTTCACGATTTAGCATTGTGTGACATACGTTAGTTAATGAGCTCAGTACATTTGGTCCTCAGCGTTAGATTTGATATTTTTATCAAATATAAATTGTCACCGTTTTGAATATATTGTAATTTTTAATTTCGGACATTCGAACAGTTTTGGTAATTTATTTTGAATATTTTCGCATGAACGGTCGGTCACGTACTATTACTTTTCTCGAATGAATGGACAAACAGTTCGAAAATGTTTTGTCCGTTGACAGCTCTGGCTATTGGCAATGTTATCGTTCAACATGAACTCAGGAACTGGACAAGGGACAATGTCCAATGGATTTTTCTAGTATATCTGGAGCTCTGGAAATATTATGCCACATTCTACCGCTTCCAATATGCCCATTCTACTGGAGTGCCAAATGCAGAGGGGCGCAACGACCATACAAACGCGGCAGGGCGCGTAGTAGACTACGTCATGTATTTTGCATAGCGTAGTTAGGGCACGTAGTATTGTCGCTGCGCTCTCTTGGCCAAATGCAAAACTAGAATATTTTGACTGTGTGCACAAACTCTTCGTGTTTTCAGTGTGCATGCACACTTGCATAGAATTTTGACATTAGCGAACAATGATTACAAAGTTTACAATTACCGTCAACTATACACTGCACACTGAAAACACAAAGAATTCACACAGTGTGAATATTCCAGCTCTGACCAATTGTATCATATTTTACATATCTGAATCGACTTTTAGACATAATAATACCGACATTATAGCTCGTTCTCAACAAAATAACAAAGTTTTAGAAAGTAACTCCGAATAGCGCTGAACTGAGCAGAGTGAACTGACATCGTGAATGGAAAAATGGTAAATCAGCACATGATGCACACACGATGATCAGTTAAATTAGTATGGTTCAGAGCTATTCGGCCGCACTTTTCCAAAATTTGCTATATAATACGTGAAAATCGCTATTATTGCCAATCAAAATTGATAATACTTATAAGTAAGACTGTACCTGTAAACGCTCATTCTCTGCTCGCACTAGAATTCGCAAATGAAAGAGAAAGAAGAAATGGAGTGAGAAACTGTTGGTCACATTATAATTTGTAGCATATTCTAAGAAAGCAAAATGGGATTCAAAGGGAAAAACTTCGATAAATTTGGGATTATACAGCAATGCTGTTGAGACACACGATTTGAATGTTTACTTTTTGGTATGACTATCTCTCGGTTTTTTCGAGATTTTCCATTCGTGCAAAAGGCAGCCTGCATTCTAATTACACATTTGCTGCATTCAAACAAAATATTATAAACAATCACTTTTGGTAGTTTTGTCTGTTTATCTATTTTTCGGCGTTTTGTAACGCTCGTAATTCGCTGACAATTCTTTCGCTTATTTCCAAGACAAAGTTCGTTATTTAATTTCCCATAAATATTTTTAGAATAATTTGCAAAAAGTTCAATTGCTCCTATTGGATTAATCAAAAATTCAAACGATAGAAGTTCAATGCAATGCTCCTCGCTCGCTCTCTCCTCTCCTCTCAAAGATACATACATAACCAAGCTCTTAGTGTTTTTGCTGAACACTTTCGTGAAACAAAAATGTGAATTCAGCGTTGAAAAATTCGTTTGGACATGCAAGTTACTTGAACGTTCGAAAAACCATCGGCATAAGTACGTGCAGCACGCTCTCTCTTTTTGTTTTCTTTTGAGACTCAAATTCCATTTCAGTTGGCTGAATGAGTTTCATGGTTAGCCCGAATTTTCCCAGAACTATTGCTCTGTTTATTTGAAATTCCATATTGTTCCTTGTTGATGCAGTTTAAATGCACTTTGATTTTTTCTAAATTGATTTCAAGTGCAATTTGATATTTATATGAGTGAAATTTTGTTATCTGGATCAAACAAAGCTACTGCGTTTCGTTTACTCAACGACAATATTGACTTCCAATTCAACACGCAATACCGTTTTCAGCTCGAGCACTTGGTAACACGCGATAATATGTAATAAAACGTCTTTGACCCCACCAATTTTGGCCAAACATTCAATAACAAAGCATCACCGCATACACAAACAATCATCCGTCCGCGCACTTCACTTCCATTGAAACAAGACTGCTGCATGTTTATACGATTTGTAATATCTGCTTACCAGCATATTTTCTACTTGATTCTATGTGTTTTTTTATCGAACATTCCAGTTATGATTTCATAATGTTTTACACACATTCTCTCTTTCTTACACACCTCTCTCTCTCTCTCTGCCGCCTTTATTTGCGAAAATTTTCCCAAAAAATTGTGGATATTATCATAAATGCATGGAGATTACAAACATTGCCAGTTTACATTTATTGCGCTCCTGGCATGATATCGAATTTTATGTGTTTGCTTCATTGCAATCATTGATCGTTCGTTTGTTCGCTCTTTCGTTGTTATTCTCTCGTGCATATTTTATTCATTTAATGAAAGAACTAAATTGATGTTTATTGATATTGTTCGAGGGGATCAGCATGCATCAGTGAGGGAAAAATACAGAGTACCGACTGCCATGCAAACATTCCATCGAATCGCTGGTTCGGGAATAACTTCAATTAAATTAAATCTGTGGAGTTTTGCGATAAAATGTTGATACACGTACAAGATGACTCAAAATTCCGGTTCCACACCACATATTTCAAACTATTTTAGCAGTTTTTTATTTCTAGAAGATAGTTAGAAGATATTTTCGTTTGTCTTGGAGTTAAATCGTTATGAATGTTGATCCAATTTGTATCACTAAAACCTAAGTTTTCTCCACAATAAAATTGAGATACGGTATCTCGAATCACCCTGTATATTCGTTTAGTTTTGAATAAAACAATGAAAATTGCGAATTTCGAAAATGGTGGTGATAATGTGTTCTTTATGTTCTCTGCACAATGATTGCGCGGGCGTGGGAAAAAAGGTAAATATTTCGGTGCACAGATAAAATTGTTTGGTAAACTAGTTCATTAAACACATTTTCAAATTGATGCGAATGTACACAGATTTCAAATTCCACTGCGCACACACACGCGCATTCACATACTCTTCCATCAGCACATTTATACGCAATATATTTTGTATATTTATTATGACTTTAAATAGTTCCAAGCCCCTAGGCTGCACCCCGTCTAGTTTAATAAGTCGCTTATTTCAGCCATTGAAATTTTTTTATCGCAGAGTTCATCGTCATTGAATGTCTTTGGAAATTCCAACAAAGTTACGCAATGCATGCACACAAAAAACCGAATGAAATTTATTCAATTTGTGCTATGAAGACTGATATTAACACGAAGTTTTATTTCATTATTCGGTATATTCAAAAGCTTCATTTCTTTGTTGAACGCCCGTTTTCATTTTCGCTCATGTCGTTCGTTCGCCCATTCGCCGTTGCACCCGCCAAAAATCTACAAATCTTTGGAATTTACGGTGGTGGAATGCACAAAACATGTACCGAAATCATCTTCAAATAAAAACTTTGCTTTTATTGTTGTGCGAGTATAAGTGTGTGTGTGTGTGTGTATCTTCTGTCTAAACGTTCTTTTTGAACGGAGCTCAGTAATTTTGGAAAGTCTTTTCGAGCAAGAGCCCTTTTATAATTTTCCCGTACATTGTCGAGCAAGCCGAGAGAACAAGAGAGAAAGAAAGGATAATGTTTATCAACCGTTTCTATGTGACTTTATGGGCTTTAAAGTGATTGTACTAAAACGCAAATGAACAGGAAAGAGTGCGGCAGCAATAGTGACAGCACCTGCAGCAGAAAAAAACACAGAAACGAATACATGCCAAAAAAGTGCTGCGCTCATTTTTGTGATTGTGCAGGAGTGCGAACGTTTGAGTGCGCGCGCTCTGCCAACTTCAAGTATTTGCAGCTTGGGTAAAATACTTTTCCCTGTCATGTCACGAACTATCGAACGCCAGTTTGATTGAGCAAAATAGAACGCCGAGTGTTGTTAAAGTTTTTATTTTTACTTTTCTCTCAGGTTGAGTATCCTTCATTATGGCAGAATTATGATGAACATTCTGAAAAGTCTCCGAGGCAACTCTTCCTATACAGTCTTTGATGAAACGATAGTGCGCACAGGAGTTCCGGAAAAGCGGTTCAAGCGCAAGCAACACACCGAAAGAGTTTTGTCGGCCAACAATGCCGAAAAAATAAAGAATCCAACACAAAGGGAGGCGAACGAGAGAAACCTTCAAATATGCTTTAAGTTAGAAATTTTTTCTACTCCAGAGCTTCTTTCGCCCGCTTTATTCTGTCTTTTATTTTAAATGGCTTGGGCGCAACACACATTCTTTTCCAGTGAAAAAGGAGCATTGTCGAAACGATGCATTTAATATGCTACATAAAGTTGAACATGCTACAACATGCATCGACAATACACTTATCTTTGACACTCTCTTGCTCAGATGACTGTTGTTCGAAACGAAAATTTCACAAAAATTACATTTTCATTTTGAAAATCGGTCGCCACGTGAACTCTTCACGAAAATAATGAACATTTCATAAAATCATATCATTATAATTTAAATCGAAATATTTTTTTTTACATTTTCTAGTGAAAAGTTGTTCAAAATAAAAATTTTAGTTTTTGGTGAATTTTCCGTTTCAAACAACAGGCCCCAGAAGAAAACAGAGACAAACACGCACAACCCATTCACGTCAAAGAACAAAAGACATTGAAATGAATTGGAATTGAGAGAGGTAGAAGAAGGAAAACAACAACACCACGGCTGATGACAGAAACAAAAGCGCACAAAACACATAAATGGAAGCGAAGACGGAGAAAAACGACTTGCAGAAACGTTGTAAATATTCATAGTAATAGAGCTCGATATTGAACGCAAAAATGTTTTTTTTTTTTTTTAATAGGTTTCGAATTCAATGATATTTTCAAGATTCTAAGTCAATGGCATTGTATACGTAGCGCTACCTGATACCGAAACTCTCTGGACATGGTGCGATCGCATCGTATGAAAGAACAATTTCCTTTATTACACACTCTACAAAGCCAATGAACACAATGAACACGCTCACATGCATTCACTCATTCACTGCACGCTCGATTTTAACACAATAGTTTTAAATTTGTTAGTTTGAGCTTAGATTTGAAAGCTTCGCATTGGTCTTTAAGACATATTTATATGTGCATGTGCAACCTTTTTATGCAGCGAATTTTGTTTCATTTTTTTGTATGTATTTGTCACGACTTTTAATAATTTTCAAATGCAAATTTCTGATGTCATCTTGAATGAATTCACGCCAAGGCGGTGAAGCGATTTGACTACGTGTACTGACTACGCTATGCAAACTACATAGCGTAGTCTACTACGTGTACCATTGATTTTGTATGGCGTTTCACTGGCCTGATTCACGCGAGATCAACGCACTGATGACGCATATCATCGTCAACCTTCCCAGCATTTTTTGTTCCATTTTTCGGTGATTTCGGGCTCAATTCATGAGCTACAAACGACATATTTCGTGAACATAACTATGCATGGCCGCATGACCGCCAGATATATGGGTAAACTTTCACAGAATTCCATTCCAGTAGATATTGAAATACTGATTATCGTATAAATGTTATCGAGTTCGAAATGTATGAAAATAAACCGCAATCAATCGAATAATAATTTATTGGTATAATTTCAGCAAGTTACTACTCAAACTTTGATAAACTCCAATTATTAATATGATAACATGATTACCCAATGCCAATTCAATTGCAATAACAGGAAAACATATTTGAGATTCAATGGCCACATATGTTGCCACGCTGCAGTCTCTAGAAAAATATCAATGGCACTCCTTAAAAACCAGTTATTCTCTCACTCTTTATTTTTATCCGAAAATTTAATTCTTACAATGATTTCATCTAGGCTTTTCCATGAGACTCTAGAACATAGTCTTTGCAAGGCATGCAAAAACAATGCGGCAAAACAAAAGCATTTCGCATTCGGGACCTTTTTCTATTTGTATTTATGATATTTCTTTGATATGTCGATAATTGTAATGCAATTCATTCCGTTTAGTTCCGATTAAGAATTCGGGTGAAAGCCATTCTTCTCTTCTCGGGAAATGTCAAAATAAGTAACATTGAGACTTGAGTCGAACAATATGAACATTGTCGGCTTTTGCGAGTGATAAGTTCATGCACTCCCTTTTCTAGATGAACATTAATTTTATATGCATAAAATATCAACGCTCCAGTCCGCCAAAATATAAATCGTTTTGCTCATTAGCATTTCTAGGAAGTGCATTCATTTAGTGTGCCGTGATTGACCCAATACAATGATTATTTATATTATAGCCACGACTGCAGCAGCAGTTCTATATTTAAGTGTAAAATATAAAGTCCCTAATTTCCGTATCGTGTTTCCATTATTGCAGTTTGTGCATGTGTTTCATGATCTGTTAATTTGATTATATAAACTGTGCTGACGCAAATGAAAAAAATAATACCTATCTAAATCAAATTTTAACTCGACAAGTTGGAAAAACAAAACAGAATTTATAGACGTCAGAAGTATAGCAAAACATGAATGTAGCTAGCCCCAGTCAAGTTCGATGCATTCTGTGCGGCAATCGTGCTTGTCACCAAACTATTCATTTGTTCCGTTTGTTATGATTGCATTTGCCTTTTTGTATATATAAATTTAAATAAATTCGTCGTACCACGCTCGCAAAATAGACGCGCACCGGGCACCGCTCAGACACACATAGAAAGTAAATGAACATGATTTTCAATTGCATGGAAATTGGTTTGGGAGTTTATGTGCCGATTCGTTTGTGTCAGATGCGAGGATGGGACGCGCAACACATGTCGACGGAAAAGCGAGCGGGCGATGAAGATGCTGAATATTAAGCGAATTTTGTTGATAACTGAGGAAATCAAACGACATTTGGCCATGAATTGGGACGATCGCCATTCATCATTGAAATTGTAATCAATTTTGCTGTGTCGAATTTCGGCATCGCCAAGATTTCCATACTGATACACATTCATCATCCGGCTTGCACCCATTTCCTCGACCCACTTTATTCATTTGCTGTTCGAAATTTTTTGCTTGTGATTTTTTTTTTTGCTCCAATCGCTCATCCTTGGCTCCTCCATCAGTGATGTTCTTGTTCCACATCACTTTGCGTTTATTTTGTTTTTCTGCGTATGTCTTTTCTGTTGGTGTTTATTTTGAATCGAGCCGCGGAATAAAATCCATTATTGAATTGATGTATTGCAGTGCTGGTGGTGGTGGTGCTGCTGCTGTAAAAAGCAATGCCAACTCTACAGATCAACGACTAAACGACATTTTTGACGATATATTTCCATTTTACAGAAAAAACATTTTGCGCCACATTAAAATGTGAATGGATGCAAACAAATTTTACGACATTTACAACGAATAGAATATTGATGTGGGTGTGTGCACGTGCGGATCACGGCTACAGGAATGCGAAACATCGTGTGAAAATTATATGTACACAGTAGAGAAGGGGGTTTGTTTGTTTTTTCACAGTGAAATGAGGATATTGTTACAATTCATGGCACGAAAACTGACAACACAATTTCAAATCGCCCACGTGATAACTTTGAGATACACACACAGTTGAATGGCAATATCAAAATGAAGAAAAACATATATAATAGTTTAAAGAAGCATTCATTTATTGCAACACCCAATTGCCGTGCCACTTTGACAAAATGCTACAACAACTTAAAGCACACGAAAATCCATACAAACCTCTTAACCTTCCAAACCAAATGTCATACTTTTATATGTTGTAATTCTATTTAGAAGTCATTTTCTGAGTGCAGAAAAAACACATTGATTATTCTAATTTCGCATTTTCGAAAGTCATGCTTGTTGAATATGTATTTCATATGGTTTTTCTTTTGTTTTCGGAGGAAGGCAGAATGTCGCGACATCATTCATCTTGGTATTAATCAAGGTGAGGGATATTGTGATTATTGAAAGACAATATTTGATTACGATATTACCGTAAAACATACTCACGTCAAATATATATATATAAACATATATATATAGAGAGAGAGAGACTACGCTCGCATCACCAAGAATTCATACAGGCAAATTGTTTTCTTGTGGTACTGCAACGGCTGAAACTGGGATTTCAGTGAAAATCACTGGGATTTGGAATGTCAATATGTGTTTGTCGTGCGAAATGCAGGGTCATACCAGTATTTGCTCCAAACGCTCATGAGCCAGCACACATTACAATCTTCAATCAGATAAATTGCAACAGCAAAAGACATAAAGAGAAAGAAAGAATGAGAGAGAGAGAGAGAGAAATATGCGAAGACAACCATAATTTATGTGATAAAAACATTTCCCCGCGCATAGTTAATAGCTTTCTTTGTATCTAAATTAGTTTCTCCATTTATGCGAAACCCAATTTGGGAATAAAATACGAAAGCGGCAATGGATGGAAGGAGAATGGGATGATCTTACAATTTAAGCCAGCTTCAGAAGTAATTTCAGCAAGGTATTTCAAATCTGGCCTGAGTTGTCCGAATAATTTCAAAGCTCATGTGAACGAATCAATTAACAAATGGACCTAGCGGCCACGAATTTGTATTTTAAATCCACTAGAGTTTACTGAATCTCACTGGAAATAAAATCAAATGCCAACTCTGTAATTGTGAAATGTGCACAAATAATTTAATAATGCAATATCATTTAGGTCGGTCTAATTTTCGTTCAAAGGTTCATGTGGGCTGGTGAATTTCATTACGAAGATCAAACGAAAGAATTTTTCTTGCGAGAGAGAAACTTCAGTCCAGCGCCTTTGTGTTCCATTCTTTGAGACACAAAAGATGGTCGCTAATGGAACTAATAATAGCAAAAGTGCGAGGCCTGAATTGAGGCAGTGTCGCGATGTTTCGCATTGGATAGTGTAAAGTGCTCATCCGTTCATTGTCGCGCTGCATCACATAGATACTATGTTCGTTTGACTATTTGCTTCAACATTGTCTCTGTATTGGTCTCGATGTTTCTGCTTCATTGAAAATTTTCGCACCCACTTTTCGAAGTACATGAAATTGAACTGATGCTCGCATACAGCCATTTCCATTTAATATATAAAAAGATCCCATACATTTTGCATGCACTTTGTGAATGGAGGTTCAAAGACACTGAAAATGAGTAGAGAGGTAGAAATGTATTGAATGAAGTGATGGTGAAGGGAAGAGAGGAGCGCACGTGAATGACATAAAGCGATAAAGAGATATTGGATATTGATGGAGTGCATTTCGTCCTTATTCGTTTCGCCTTTATCCATGATAAACGCGATACATATCGATATTATGCGACTTTTTATGCTATTCTTTTTTTGTGTGTGCTCTTATTTATGATATGGTTCGGCTCTTGCTCATTTCCATTTTAGTTGTTGCCGTGCGATGGTTATTTGATAGCTTTGAAAATCGTTCAGAATCATAAGAAAATTGCCGTTGTAGTAATTTATATCCATATCTCTGTCGTCTATCTTTTGGAATCCATCAGTATGAATGACAATGGCATTACAATTAATTTCGTAAAATTTGGGCTGTTGCCGAGATAATGTTATCTACACAGATCACATGTTTTACTTTTGTTGTTGTTGTGCTGTTCAAGTTCTTCATCTGTCTCATACTATAATTATCGTTTGAATCGCCTTTTCAGCTCAAAGAGACGTTTTTTTGCTGAAACAATGCCACATTTCAGAGGAACAATAGAGAAAGAATAAAATAAAATATAAATGCATCGAAGAGACACAGCACAAAAATGAAATGTGGAAAAAGAAATGGATAAATGAGAGAAATTAGTCTATTGTGTTGCTCTGAATTGTCGCACACCTCAATCTTCCTGTCTATTTCTATCCACCTTTTATCTTTTGCTGGGAGCGAGCACGCGCGTGTACGAGTGCCAAATGAGAGAGTATTATCAGGAAGGCTATCTAATTCAATTCGAACATTTTATAAATTTTCATTTAAATGAAAAGCTTTCACATCCAAACGGCGATGCTTGAGCATCAATTCGGATATATAAACTGGACATAAAGCAACAAAAGAGAATCGGCAATTCTTTACAGAAAGAGAGAGAGAGAGAGAGAGAGGGGGGGGGGGGAGACTTTACAAAACTACAGTCTAGTAGCTGTCAAGCGTAATCAAATGAGGAGGGTGAAATGTGTTGTCGATCAGATAAATAAATGAGCAGAGGAAACAGCACTAGACAAATTAACAACAAAAATAAAACAAAGTGCCGCCGCACAGTAGCAACGAAACGCAAAAAGGTTTCATATTATTGTATAATTCACAGACCAATTCAAATAGTCGGTGGTTGTTCGAGCGAAAGCAATACACAGAAAATGCTTTCTTTCTCTCTGTCTGTCGTATTTCATTTAACTTCATTCAACAACTGTGTTTCGATAATTCTATTTTTGGTTGGTATAGTTCCATCAACGTATTTAGCATACTCTGGATGTTCCATCTATTTTGCATATACACTGAAAACTTGCTTCACTTTCAAAATGTCAAACACAGTATGGCACTACAAAATACTACGGCTACGTAAATTATTCGTCTTTATTACTGCTGCTTTTGCACTGATGTTATTTTCATTTTTTAGATACTTTGCTCTGGGCCCATTACCATTTTTTGCAAAAACTGGAAATAAGGACGAAAAATGTGATGTGTGTTTTATTTTCTTCTTTCGGATGAAAAAAAAAAAAAAATGAAGAAAGAACTAGTCGTAGTTAAATGTTCTCTTTATTAAAGCTCTCCTCGTACTTCTGCTATTAGCCGAAGTATGTCCGAATGAGAGCACACAAAATTCGACCGACAAAACCACACGAAAATCGTTCTTTTGAAGAAAATTCCGGGAAAACACAGGCAATACTCTGCTGTGTAATTCAAATAACATAAATGTAAGCGGCACAAAGCATTTGTACATCTGTGATATAGCTGAGAATGATAGATAGTATTCGCTATAAAAACATGTTTCTCGTTGAATTTTCCTCTGTGTCTAGAAGTTTTGCGTAATGTACTTTTCAACTTTACTAATCAAACTCAATGGTCGCTGCGAGATTTTTCCTGTGAATTTCAGACTTTAATTAGTCGTCATCGGGGTGCTGTCAAATTAACGTCCAATCAAAGTATCTGGAAAATTGGTCCCGTACATAGTAATGAGTTAAGTTGTTTTCGCCGAATTCAGTAATTGAATGTGACTTATTTGCAGGGACGCATTGATCGTGAAGTCGATGACATTCAAATGGATGTATCCATCCATGCACACACGGCATGTACTGCGGCTGTCCGACAGTTCGTTTTCACCGCATAAAGAGCAAACGCTCATCATCATTTATATTTGTTCTTACGCCTGCGGTACTCGCTTATATGCACCGGAAGCAGAAGCATCGCGTTTTTTGCGTTGAATAACCCACAGAATTAATAGATGCCCAACAATGTATCAATGAATATTAACATGGATATTCCCTGCTTATTTGTGACATCACACCTTGCGTTCAATGATAACCATTATGTGCTACATGACTTAATTCATTCGAATGTGCTGATATAAATCTGTCAATGTCATTTAGAGCTACAACGCATCGCCCCATGGACAATTACGCTTCAGGTGAATTTTAGGTATTTTGACTGGATTTGCGCTCCCCAGAGACTCGAGACGTGTTTATTGCGATAAAAATGGTATTCAACTTATATAGAAACAAGGTAGGGATGACAAACTCCCCCGACAGTTCCATTGTTGAGCTTTTTCAAGCGAATTTTACATCGAATCCGCTCTGCACACTTTGTTGCCCTTTCGTCACAAAAGAAATATTCGCAAAATGCTTAGAAATCACTCAAATTATGGTAATGAAATGTATCTATAAAATTCATGAAATCATCATTGATTGTACTTATTTCGTGCGGTTGGCGAATTTGATAAAAATTTGTTTCAAAAACATAATTTATTTGGCATTCTTATACAATTGGCAGAAGCGAGATATGAGCAACGGTTGGAGTTTCGAGAAAAGAAGCTTTGCAAGTCGGAGCACAGATTTTTGCTGAAATGCTTTATAAACTTTACTTTTTATCATTCCAAATATAGATGTTATTATTCAAATTTTCCTTTGTAAATAATATTTCTGCTAAAATTCCCTTTGTGAAATATATATTTGCAGATTTTGTTCATGATTTCTAGGAGAAAGCTTTGGCATATCTATGAGTGAGATGTAGAGTGGTACATGTACATTTAAAATAACATAGACATACACCACTCTACGTCTCACCCATAGATATAGTTTCGATGAAATAAACTTTAGCAATTCCGAAATGTTTTATATAAGAAAACGTGTGTGACATATATTTGAAATTGCAACTCCGGTTTAATGAACTTGTTCTCGAATGAAAATTTTAAATCTGTAGCTATTAACACTTGAATTTGATCATCACTAATTTGCATGCAAAATGTCGAGAAATATTGCAATTAATTCAGTTGGAGTATGTTTTCAACGCGATAAAAGGCTAAAGGAATTTAGCTGAATGTTGCCATTTTGTGTGACTTGGTGCGAGAATGTTACTCGAAAATTCATCAAAAACTTGTCAAACTTGAGCAAGATTGTTCCAACTTGTCGATTTCAAACAACTGCTGAAATGAGGTTATGTTCTACGCATATATTTTTTTTAGCTACATTTTTCGGATATTTTTTGCCTTAGAATTGAAACAAATTAATTTCTCATGAAAATTTAAACCAGTTTTCACATAATTATTTTTGAAATGGTATAAAATGAACGAAAATGGCCGAAAAACGTATATCGGTTGCTTAACGGTCTTCTATTTG
Source organism: Obolodiplosis robiniae (assembly GCA_028476595.1). NCBI lineage: Eukaryota > Metazoa > Arthropoda > Insecta > Diptera > Cecidomyiidae > Obolodiplosis > Obolodiplosis robiniae. Next base: position 40,031,379 of record CM052016.1, read on the forward strand.
ATTATATATTAGCAATTAGATGTCATAAGCTGAGCTTATTCAATTCATTTCTGATGCAGTATCGAATGAGCTGACGCCGACTACATGTTGCTCATAAACTCATCCGAGAATCAATAATCCAAGACTGATTATTACTAAACAATATTGCAATTCATTGAATGCGAACAAACTTTCAACAAAAACCAAAATCAAAGCATGACTTGTCACTCCCCCAAATCGGTCAATAGTGACGTCGTCTTAAATATAATACAAAATCTCAATTGTCAAATAGTATTTAGCAATTGGCCATAAATAAATCAACTAGACATGTGCTGAAATATTTACCATAAATACTGTAGTGTAGTGGACTCTCTCGACCGGGACCAGGCGGCTGATTGCGCTTTGGCTGTTCGGATACCTGAGATGGTGATGTGTAGAAAGAAATAAACTGAAAAATTACAACAAAACCGCCAGCAAACGCTAAGCTCAACAGAACAATCACAAGCCAGCAAACGATGCGCTTTCGTTTGCGCGTTGATTCGGTATCATCGTCTTCACCATCACAGCCATCGCCGATGCCCATCTCATTTCCATCCATGGATTTCTTTTTCGATGACATTTTTTTCTTGCTGCCCATTCCGACGCCGCCCGCTGATAAAAGCGAACTTTTTCGGCGATCTTGTCGATATGCATGCATGACAGCGTCATAATCTAAGTCGTTTCCGTCATAATTGGCCGATTTATGGTCATATGTGCTGGACGATAAGCGTGGACTTTTTTTGATATCGGTGATGCTGTCGTGACGACGTGGTGATAGTTCATAGTCGGTGCCGCCGCACGAGTCCGAAACGAAGCTTTTCGACTTTTTCGTTTCGTTGAGTAGATCGCGAAATGGTTTGGCGCGCATACTGGCGCTGTGTACGCGTCGTGCAGCCGATGCAAAACCACCAACACCTCCTCCGCCGCCACCGCCGCTATGCATACGCTGTATTCGAATCTCATCGGCTTGAGCAGGATTCAAATAGAAACTTTGTGTTGCCCTGGCTATTCGTCGAAAACTATGATGTGGTTTGTCTAAACTATGTGAACTTTGCTTATGTGAGGCTTTTTTCGCTGCCGCCGTCGATGTTGTCGGTGATGTAGCATTTTCAATGACATCCATTGCTTCGATGGAAGAGCTTTCGATTTTATTTCGGCTGCCGCTTCTCGAATGAAACACTTCATTATCTAATGATGATTCAGCCGAATTGAATTTAGGACTCAAACGACGTTTAACAACCATATTATCATCGGCCCCATCGTCTCCCAGCGAATGACACTTCAACGCCGTATCGACAATTTTCTCCTTTTTAATTTCACCATGATGTCGACTGCGATCGTGAAAAGACTTGTGCATACGACAATTGCGTCGGCTATTCCCTGTTGATGAAACGGTTTCGGTGATGAACGGTGGTGCGGGCGGTGGAAGCGATCCGATATCGTCCATTTCGTATGAATATGTGTTGCCTTGAGGTGTATGACGCATACTGTTTGTTCGCCTCGACATTATTACCTCATTATCGGTGGCCATGTCATTTGCATTGAACGAATTGGCTTTGCGCATTTCATAGGCTCCGTACATATCAACATTTAGCGTGTCCGATCGACGAATATTCGGTTTGCGGCTCATTTGATGCGTGTGTGGATGTGTAAAATCGGAATAGTTATTCAATGAGTGATTACTACCTTCCGTATAAAATATGTTGGGCTGTCTAAATTCCTGTATAGGTGATGATACGGCATGTGATATCGATGGCGGTGGTATAATCAAATTATTATCAATTAACAAATTCGGATCGATGGTTACACCAGACGCAACGTTCTTTTGTTGTGATGTGCCCGGCGTATAATTATCAACAGCCAGCGATAGAGTGCGATCACCCGTTTTCAATTTTGGCGCTTTTCTCTTAAACGACTGCACTGCTTCGAGTACTGCCCGTGTCTCAGGATCCATATTCGCTCTTATGCCCGTTTGATTTCAGTTTCACGAGCTTTCGCTTTTTTTATTTCACTGCGCGCGTTAAAAAAATTGAATTGGTTCAAAAGCCAAATTCAAATTCTCTGGAAGACTTTTTTGCACTTGCTTTATCTAATTTGTTAATTATTTTTTGGTTGACTAAACCGATCGATTGATATCAAACGGATCAAGCCTTCATCGGACGACTAAATGCGATCCAAATTGAAAATCTGCAAAATCAATTACAAAGTTTAAAATGCCACTCGTTTTTTAAATTTAAAAAAAAATAATAAATGAAATAATAATAAAAATAAATAAAGGTGAGACGAAAATGAAGCAGACATATTTTTTTCAAATAATGTATCCGAAGCTGTAAACATAAATCAGTAAAGAGTCAGGCAACAACACGCAATTAGTAAGTGCCAAGGTTGTTTCGACAATGTTCATGCGAATCATGCCCCAGCGAATGTAACTTTTTTCATTGGTCGTATTCTAATGAAAATTGATACGCAACGTGTCTGAAGAGTCGTGTTGGGAATTAAGCGTCGAAATGGCGAATGCGGCGTCGACAAACACATGGAATCGATATAATGGATTCAAAATGGAAATTACCCATAGTGAAAATTGACATTTTACAAATTTATAATCAAGTGGTCTATGTGTGCACGTGTGAGCGATTTGATGTTGAATTACATTTAGATGCTGACGACGAAATAATTTGAACGCGAACAGAATTTATTACAATATTATTTGAAACCCATGTAGAGTGACACAGCCAATTCATGCGAACGCTGGTTATGCGGGTGCGCTCGCGCTCACTCGCTCTTGCTCGTATTGTGTGCTCGGCTCGTGAATATGTCGCAAAATATTTGCATACAACACTTGCTTTATTCATCGTCAGCATGGCACCAATTCAAATCGTTGCTGCTTATGCTTTCTATCGTATTTCAAACTCCAACAATTGAAATCAATAAATCACGATGTTTTCATATATTTCACAATTTCATTAATAATATGAAAGACGTCGACTTGTTATATGAATGAAACGAACAGACATACACAAAAAGAAAGATTGAGAAAGAGGGAGAGTGTACAGGGAAATATGAAAACAATGAGCACCAAATTAACCTCAATTTCCGTTTGAGACAGTGTTATTAAATGGGGGTTTGAATACCATCGCATTGAAATCTCGACGAACACGTGAGCGTATATTTTAAAGTCGCACATCCAGAGCAAGTAGATTGTATGATCTTCAAAGCCAACATTTTCCGCTCAAGCGTTGCCAATGGCTTGCTTACTTTCTATTGCTACACAAACAAAATACCAACTCTCAAAAGCGGATCGCATAAATTTGAAATTTGTGCTCTGAACTGACATCTCGAACCTAATTTAATCTAGAATCGTTGAAAATATCGCATTAATCAAACTCTCGATTAAAAATAGGTGCATTTAGTGCAACTGTCGATTATATTTCAATGAAAATGTGGTCATTTTCAATCGAGAATCGAAGAATATATGGTGTTAATCGAAATACGATGACAATATTTTCGAAACGTCAGTTCAGTTTTGCGTTTTCCATTCGTTTTCAATTGGAATTGGTGCATTCATATTAATGTTAAGTCAGATAAGATGTCATACTTGACTTTTGAAGTTTGATGTCTGATTTACCTCAAAGAAAGGAAAAAATGAATCAAATGACATGCTCATCTGATTTTAAATGTTAAATGGCCTAACATCTAGTTTTGGAATTTTATGTTTTTTGTGTTTAGCATTTAAGCGCCAGCCGAAATAGAAATAACTGCATTTTTTGAAAAGCAACGTTTTTGAATGCGCAACATTTATGAAACTCGCATTGTTTCAATTGCCAATTGTTGTCGTCTTGAAATATTTGTATAGCCAAGAATTAATTAAATCTAAAGTTTTGGCAAGTTAAAGTTGAAAAATATCCGCCCGTTTAAAATAAAAATTGTGTAAAGTTTAATCGCTGATTTTTGTGGAAATCCCTTCTCATTGTCTCTGGCGCTCTTCTAACCTCATTTTCAGAAATTAAGTTAATCTGCGGTTAGTGCAACAAAGAATTCAATTTTTTATATCAAACTTTGTATGGCCAACTATATTTAGGCAAATTTGACCAGTGGTTTTTTGTTTACTATCAAATGACTCGAATTTGCCAATACTTTTTTCTATGTGTGCGGCAGCGCCATGACCCAGTTCCACACATTTTTGGCACCGTTGTAAAGGACCGATCTGTATTTAAAAGACCGGCGTGTTTTTTTCTCTCTTTCATTAGCTGCCATTGCCTTTGGCTTCCTTTGCATTGCTATTTACATTTTCCATGCACAAAGGTCTTGGCTTTACATTAGCACAAATCAACTGAAATTACTAAATGGTTTACCCTCGTTTTCCAGATTACAACTGAACAAACTGAAACTTAGACAAACACAACGTTAAAATTTCGAGTTGTGAAAAGGCGATAGATCATGTAAGCTTAACGCCTCTGCAATGCTCTCTCCGTTCCGCTTTGCCGGCGCACACACACATAGAGCATTTTATTCGAAGAAAAATTGCTATGAATTGTTTGTCTTTGACTACCAATCTAGTATCATCAATTGCATTTAGTACCCTCTATCGTTCTCTTATCCCCTCTCGGTCATTCAGTCGCGCCAAAGCAGAGCCGGGTAGATTTCGACGTTTATATTTGTCTTTGTGAATTAATAACAACCCCATTTTTGGTGCGAATATGCTTATGTTTAAGATCGAACTGACAGAGCACACAAATGTGCTTGAAGTATAAAGTTTTGACATACCCATAACGGCAGAAGAATGTTCCACATGCGAATCATGTTTTTAACAGACAAAACTCATTTTAGAGGAAAATACTTGAAAATGGTGAATAAGTTCTCGAATAAAACATATTTGTGGCCATACATTTAATGCACCAACATATCGAATGCTGTATTTTTAAATACACATCGGTTGGAGGGGCAACGGCAACGGCTCGCTAAAAACTAACATACCGTATATATTTCATCCAAGTATTGGGAGCGCAAATTAAAACGTGACCATTTTGGTGCAAAAACACCGTTTTATTATGACAAATTGGTATACATTTTCCCATCTTGTTGGCAGCATTGTTGTGCCACGTTTGAAAAACGATGCGTCTTTAGAGGCAATCCAAGAATCTATCCATATTTTAGCTTCTTCGTAAGAACGGAAGTGCTGGCCAGCCAGGCCATGAGTCATTGATCGGAACAAGTGGTAATCGGAAGGGGCCAGGTCTGGAGAATACGGCGGGTGGGGTTGGACCTCCCATTTCAATGTTTTCAAGTACTCTTTGACCGATCTTGCAACATGTGGTCGAGCATTGTCATGTTGCAAAATCACTTTATCGTGCCTCTGCTCATATTCTGGCCGTTTTGTCTTCAGTGCATCGCTCAAACGGCCCAAAGAAATCAGCATTGATGGTTTGGTTGGGTGGGAGCAGCTCATAGTGCACCACACCCTTCTGATCCCACCAAATACAGAGCATAAGCCTCGAACCATGAATATTCGGTTTTCCTGTCGATGTTGATGCATGGCCAGGGTAACCATACGATTTTTTTCGCTTTGGATTGTTGTAATGGATCCACTTTTCATCGCCAGTGACAATACGATGAAGAAAGCCCTTTCTTTTTTGACGTTGGAGCAGCTGTTCACAGGTGAAAAATCGCCTTTCAACGTCTCTCGGCTTCAACTCGTATGGCACCCAATTCCCTTGCTTTTGGATCAATCCCAATGCTTTTAAACGATGGCGTGTAACTCCTAATGATTTCGCAAGTTCTTCTTGTGTTTGACACGAGTCTTCATCGAGAAATGCCTCTAATTCAGCATCTTCAAACTTTTTCAGCTGTCCAGGTCCTTCTTTGTCATTCACATCATAATCACCACTTTTGAAACGTGCGAACCACTTCTTACACACACTATTCGATATGGAATACTCAGGATAGGTTTCTGACAACAAACGATGACATTCAGCAGCACTCTTCTATTGATTAAAGTACAAAAGCATTGCTTCCCGCAAATGCTGTTTTATTGGCACATATTTAGACATTTTCAACGTAATAAAAAAGTTGTGTATAAAATCTTGTGTCCACTTTGAGAGGCGGAATTTACTAGATTTTTTGACGCTCCTTAACATAGAATAGCTGTCACTGTCAAAATTTATGACGGGTGAATAGATATGAAGTTAGCCACAAATGGTCACGTTTTAATCTGCCCTCCCAATATATTTGTGTGTGCTTATCGAATATGATGTTTGAAATGAAGTTTTTTATAATCTCCCCAGTCTCAATCGATTCTATTAATCATATCACCCATATGTGGCAATGCATTCAAACTATAGACAGTTTTATCGTCCTGAAAATATATCTTAGTTTTTAAATTGCAAAATGAATGAACCATTGCGATCAAATGAATATAAATCATCTGTTAGCAGACATTCAATGCTCTCGGTGCGAATAATCGGAACTTTCGCTATCGTGGGTGCGTATATTGTGTATGTAAACAGTCATTTAAGTTTTGAAGTGTATCGCGTGGCAAAATGTGTCCGGAGGTTTCGATGGAACGAGCAACAGAATATGAAAAGCTATAAAGAGCTGCCAAGAGAAGCAAAGCGAAGAAGAGAGTACAGAAAATGGAAAGAAAAACGACAAAGGAAAAAAGGAGCGAAGAAATGAAAATATAGAAAATATAGAGATTAAGTGATCAAAATGGTGAATAAAAGTGAGAAAAGTGCGAAAAACCGGGAAACAGAGCGATAAAAAGCGTAAGAAGAATAAAGAGAGTGAAAAAGAAGCTAAAGATAAATTTTAATCGCCCGATTCAGTCAGCGTTGACTAGCCGAAAAACGAGGGCCCAAAAATCAATAATTAGAACGGTAACTAAGTTTTAGCGACATTGATTTGTGCTTACAATGTTTGCGTTTCAAAAACACAGTCAATGAAACATCCAATAAAATATGAATAATATATTATTTATTTTGGTTGTCTCTTGCAATTATTCATTGTGAAAATCTATCTATCGCTTTATCTCTGTGTACTTCGCGTACATTGGTAGACGTCGTACAAAATGTCCCAGTTCATTAAAGCTGCAGATTTCTTGCAGCTTGTTTTTTATGTATATTCAATTTCACGTCTCCTTGAACTTGTTTGTGAGTCACGCCTTATTTGCCTATGAACGTTGACATCTGTACTACTGGCAAATTGCTGCCATATTTTCGTTATGTAATGCAAATTTGAGGAAATGCGAATGAACATTGATTAAAGTATTCTTACCTGCTATCGATGCTTTTTACACAAAAAGCACAACTGACACAACGCAATTATTTGACAATTTTTTTTATTCGGTGCGTTTCGAACATAAAATACGACGTGAAATGGGTCAAAAGCAGAAGAGAGCGGGTGGTTGTGAAAGATTTTATAGGGAATGATATTTGGAACCAGATTCCATAAACTCTGAGTCGAATTTCAATATCATACTAACACGTTTCCAAAATTCATGGACATGCCAATCGTATAATGTGTAAAAATTTAAAAGTTTCCGACTTTTGTCTTTTGTACTCTCATAATATCCAATTGGATATTGGTTCTCATCACCTTTCTATCATTATCAACCCACATCCATGCGTTTTATCACATCTTCTTCTCTCTCTCTCTCTCTCTCTCTCTCTCTCTCTCTCCAGATGATTCCGAGCAAATTTCCACCGTACTCACACAAATTCCATTTAATTAGCATTCGCCAAACAACATTGTGAAGTTTGACATTTTGAATCTCTTTTCAACTTCAGCCGCTCTCTCTATCTTTCTTCGACATGCGATGGGATTCACCAAACGCGAGCACAGCAATGTTGCTTCAAATGAAAATCAAATCAATTCACAAGCAAATTGAATTACGTGTTTCGTTGGAAAAATAATCCATTTTTGAGCAGTTCACGCGCATCGATTTGTTCCATTGTTGTTGTCTTTGTCACAACGTCGACCGAGAATTGCCCAGTATCACTCATTTCCATCTCAACAAATAGCTCATTATGCCATGGCCATTCGAAACGCCATATTTAAATAAAAAATTCAAATGGATCGTATTGAAGTCTTTCTGTGAATATTAAATTATATTCTGAATGTATGGATGACCGAACTCAAAATAAAACACATAGCGAGCCGTGTTCACACTGAAAGAAAGCACTCGAAAATTGGCTTTGTTTTTGGATATAACCAAAAGCGTATGTTTTGCATGTGTAAATCATATTGGACCCCCACCAACAACAACCCGTTTCTATTGCAAGCGAATAAAACAAATGTCATCATAAATTATTTAACCGAATGACTGTAACCACGTGCACGGATAAAAAAAGAGCGGTCGAGCGAGAAGACTCAAGTGAGAAAGCTAATCGACGAAATCGCCATCGACAGCAGCTCCACTTGAACAAATATTTTGCTTTTTATTCGAGATTTGTATTTGGCTGCTCACTCGCACGAAAACTCCACGTCGATTCACAGAAAATTTGGAATGAATCAAATGTTATTGGTTTTGCATTTGGGATTCGATTGCAATTGTATTTTCTTGTGTTGCCAAATTGGAATCAATCGCTTGGAAATGAGCTGCATTATAGGCGAAAAGTCGATAAAATACAAACGATTTTCGGGTGGAGCATGCAAATCAAATTCGTGGAATTACCGTTCAATTCTATTACTAAATTATTACAATATTTTGGAACCGGCATCCAGCCGCACACCACATTGCTTTCCAAGCACAAAGTTTTTGCAGTTTACAGCGATTTATGGGTGGATAATGACTGGCTGAAGGAAATCAAGCTCTTGGCCGTAAATGCAAATAAATTGGTTTATATGATTGCAATTGAATTGGGCCAGGCAAAAAGGCTAACTATGATTACTCCGAACAAAATTGATGGTTTTAGTCAACTGCAGCTAAAATCAAAAACCTCCCAAATTAATCATCTTTAGACAGATGATCATTTTTCATACAAATTTGAAATTCAATCACGGTTAGCCGGTTATAGTTGACTTTAATCAATTTGAAGTTACAGTCATTCAGTCACTTTTTTAGCACAAGGGAAGATTTGCAATTTGACATGTACATTTCAAATGGAGCCCCTAATCATTTGATGAAGTTGCCAATATTCAACTTCAATTTCAACGGAATATTTTACCTATAATTGCTCATTTTAACACAAATATTTCCCTTCCTGTTAATTCGATCAAATTCATGTGAATATCCAAATATGAGTTTCACCTAATGAGGAATGCCAATTATTTGAAAGTTAAATGCAAAAATCCCAATCTAATAACCTGAAGCAAGTATTTTCAACCTTCTTTAAAAAATTCCACTCAAATTAGTCGCGATTATGAAATAGCAACATTCAACCTATTTAATGATTTTTCATTGTTACTTGTTTTTAACTGCCCAGATTCTGATTGCATTTTTTCTCCATTCTCTAGTCCCAACCATCCGATATTGATTGAATCACGAGATTGAAAAGAATTTAATTTCCTACTCCTGGTTGCATTTAAGATTGGTGTCGGATATCATAGAAAGCTTAAAGCCAAAAAGGCTGGCCAAAAAGTGGTCATCGAGCAAAAATTAAACAAGATCAACGATTGGTTTGAATTGAATTTGGCTTAAAAATGAGTGCTTAAACACCGGATTTTCTGGAAATTTGGTGGCCATTAGTCATAGGTTGAAAGTTGAGTATCAAAATCAAAATTAATCTGGTTTATGAGTAAAACAATAAACAGCTGAATCCTGTTCGAGGTCTAGAATGATTGTGATTTGCAGTTTATTTCCATTTCATTTACTCTTGACATTGGAAAAATATTACGTTCTTGTATCGCCTTTTTCCAATTGGTTGGCAGATATTCGTTTTCTCTCGTGCATTTTTCCATGTTGCACGCATAATCTTCAATGTATGAGCTTTAACAAACATTGTATTTTATCGTATGAAAAAAGCATATTGATTGCAATATTCGCGTGCCTATCAATATAAACCAATTTCCAGTGTGTACTCGTAGATAAAATACGTGGCACGTCTATTTTCATTTCAGTAGCAATAATCTAATTTCACGATCGACACCGATAAAAACACGCGCCAACTCATTCACAGTTTAATCATTTTATTGCTTGGCAACTCAATTTGTACCGATTTTATTTGCTATTAAAACACACACACATTAGTATTATATAAGAAGAATGCATTCGGCAAACAGTAAGTAAATTCGAAAATGTTAGTATTAAATGAAGCACGTAATACTTTGCTGTGCTTTGAAATGCAAGTTGTAAATAAATGGGAATGAGTGTGTTAGTATGCGTACGTTTTCCATGTTGAATTATAGATTGTTAATGTAATTTGGTGGATTATTACAATTTTTCCGAAAATTTGATTCACATGCTCCCGTTCTCCACTCTCCGGCTCCGCCAGATACTACTACATTTTTTCTCATCGTTTCAGAACTCGAGACATTAAACAAATGGATTTCTGTTGATAACAAATGTAACGAATAAAATTTTTTTGTCTGCTGGCTCTATTTAAAATACTTTTTTGCGGTTTCAGTGATGAGCCAGCGTCAATTTATGCATTTCGATAAGCGAACTGACAGTAAAGCGATGTGATGTAAAGAAATGCGCTGATAACTACCAAATATGCAAATGCTTCGACAAAATTCCTTTCCATCCCTATGTCCCTTCTATCTTTTGCTTTTTCTTTGTTTGCTATTTTCCTTTTCTCCATTTCCCATTCCAATAGAGTTTTCTTTTTAGATAATTGAATGGCAGCGCAAAGATGCCACCAATTTGATGCCTGTAGAAGTAGTCGGTTAATTTCAATTGAAAAGCGTATTATTCAATCTGATGATTTTTCATTCACAGTTGTCAGCCATCTCTCAATTCGAACAAACAAATTAATGTTTGGATTTCGAAATACATCTAATCAACATGATTCAATGGCTGATTTAATATCTGTGAATTTGGCAAGCAAAGAGAGCCGACAAAGGATACGGATTATGTAAAAGAGAAAAGAGAGAGAGAGAGAGAGAGAGAGAATGGAAACGCTTAAGGTTGGAATGGGTTTATTGGAGATTATACCACTTAACCCATATTCCAATTGAAAGGGTGTTAATCATGTTAGTGTAAAAGTTTTTCCGAAAATTTACATACAAATATATTTTCAAACATATTTTGATGAAACAATATAATAATAAAATCGTGAGCGATGCTGTCCGAAGCACATGATAATTGTTTTTCGCTTGTTCGCACACTGAACAGCCCCTAATTCGGAAGTTTCGATTCAGAGTGCACACCATGGCGCTTGGCTTCCAATCAAGTAACCTTTTTTATACATGGAATCAACAGACTAACGCATGCATCCGTAATTTAAGCCAACATAGTCCATGTGTTTATTATAATCTAATTTGCCGGAAAATACATAACACCCCAATGAATATTCAAATGGGCATGCAACAAGCAACATATTTTGATGCAAAAAAGTATTGAACACTAAAAGCTGCTTCGAGCACTTTCCGGTCAACTTGAAAGCATTATGAGTGGAAAAATAAATTGAACTGAGTAAATTAGACTGAGCAAGACGAATACTGAGAAATGGCTGAGACTTAAAAGTGCTGAAGAACGCAAAGAAAATCCGAACAATTCTAAATCGAGGTTATGAAGTGAATTTTTACATTTGAAAAAGGAATTAATTTCAATTTTGAGCGTTCAATATCATGAACGTGCATTTTGTCGATGCAATTTCTTGGATATACTGTCACCATTTGGTTTATGTGTTAATTTACCCACTGCGCATCAAACAAATAATTTAGATGATAATAAGGGAAATGATTAGAATTAAGTCGAATAGCAAGAAGCAATGGAAAACACAAATTGAATACGCAAACAGTGTAATTTACCGCAGACTTCAGTTGAGAGCAGCCGGCTAATCAGCTATGGCTGGCAATCGATTTGCTATGGAAGACATACCAGTATCATTTTCCATTGATTCAGTTATTCATAAGATTTACCGCAATGTCATAAGAATTATGTACGTTGCCATCTCAGCAACCGATTCATCAAAACCAGAGGTCTGTGAATTTGATCATGTCTTTGCATAGCACTTAATAATTTGTCATCCAAAGCTCAAACATACTACGTATATATATACTAAACGTATGTTATATAGTTGATGATGTTGGGCGGTTGTGTTTATTCAAAATTGCAGTTGCCCGTCTTCGACATTTCACGCCCGACATAAGCTTCTTTGCGAATGCACTCCAGGTATAACGCTAAATGCATAATTCCTGGCAAATTTGTATTTCAACGCGAACTGAAGAGTTTGTATAGAGACGCAATGCAGCCGTCGGAATGACTAAAGTTGACATAACGTTTGTACAATTTGCTTGGTCGTTTTTCTGTGTGCTTATTTTGTTGTTGCCCGCCCAGCTTAACTATGCAGCAAAACAAAACGGCAAACAATATTTCCATGTTGAAATTTTGTGCAATAGATGCGAGTGATGCAAAATTCCATTTTATTCCGGATGCAGAATTGTATTTTCTTCATCAAAAGCTACCTCGTCTCAATTTAGAATTTCAATTTATAATGTTTCGTGTAGACTTTTAATGGGAGATATTTCATACGATGTTATTATTTATTTTTAATTGGAACTGTGCATTCTCTCTGTCTTTGTCGCCTCTCCTCTTTCTCCTCCTATTGGCATGACAATTGCATCGGGAATGCGAAAAATTCTTGGAAAAGCTGTGTTGAACATGAAAGTGGCCCAGGTGGAAATTAAACATGGAATTTGCTCGTTTTTTCCAGTGAGCAAGCGACCGACCAACCGAGCGAATGGTGCAAATAAAACATTGAGACGTTCAGCATAGACTGAAATGCAGACAAAAACCATATTTAGCTCATGCATACGCTTTATAGCATCGAACAAAAAGTCAGAGAATAAAATGAGCTTAAGTGCATCTGCTTATTAAATTTAACACGCTCTCACATCATATACACTATACAACAATTTTTCTAATAAGTATCTGGAGACTGCCACCTCACCTCAAACTAAATACACAGGTATGGAGAGACAATACTTCACACTTGCACTGCCCACTTTGGCCAAGTACTGTGTTAACCTAATTTATATTTTAATTTATTTGTGGCATCACAACTGTAGCGTAATTGTATATCATTCGAGGCATCTGGTTGTGCTTGATGCACGCTTATCACAATGAAATCAAGCTACACATCATTGCCACCATAAATTGCCGCCAGTGTAAATACAAATTAAGTTATCAAGAATCAAATTAAATTCTTTTGAAGATGAGATCTTGTCGCAACAAAATGAACTAATTAAAATGGATGAAATGCGATTGTTTATCTCGTTGAGTGAATTTTCGTATCGTCGGTTTTCTTTAGAATTTCTCATTAATTTTTGAGATATTATGAAATTCAAACTTTATCACGATTATTTTAATTCAAATCGTAACGAAAAAACGTTATTTATAATATTTCTGTCCATTCGTCCATGTGTACATATTCAGAAGAAATCATGCATTCGATTTTCCCAATGAAACAGGGATGTTTTTCTCCGTACGAAGCTTGGAATATATCGATGAAAGCTGCTAAGGTTTGTTTGTTTCGCACGAATGCCTTAAACCAAAGCATCCATGTGAGAAAACCTGAAATTTGGATACCGACATGTAAATCCATAGCATTTGGTCCTTGACCTAGCCTACATGGATTCCAGCGTTTACAGCATCGAGACAACAAACACAACAACACGCACATTTTACACTTCATGCAGAATACCGCTATTAGCAAAAAGCATCCCGCTTAACTCAGTCAACATTCAAGCACAGTCACATAAATAGTCTAAAAGCTTTTAAAGAACTGTTTTTGAGTGTTTTGATATCTGAATAGTACACTGTACTCTCTGAGATTTTTTGAAGTTTTACATTTGAAATGAGTATGAATATTTTATGGGCTACATTCTTATGCGATTCATTTTTTGTTAGCTTGAATGGTTAAAGAAAAAACTGCATGCCAAACTGTGGTCAATTTGCGAATCTATGATAAAGGATGAAAATTAGACGAAGAAGCGAAAATTTCGATCTTTTTAAAAAGAGTGTCTGTGAAAAAGAAATGTGAAAATGTGGCTAAATTTGTAATATGAGTGCCATTCTGTTGAACAACTGAACAATGAACATAATTAAGATGCTTGGTTCAGTTCATTGGAAAATTAAAGCCATTTACTGACACGCTGTGTGTGTGTGTGTGTGTGTGTGTGTGTGTGTGTGTGTGTGTGTGTGTGTGTGTGTGTGTGTGTGTGTGTGTTAGTCGTTAGGCGTGCATCTATTGGCCTAAGACCAAATCCGATAGCCGGAAATTGAATGGGTGAGAATGAAAACCGACCTCTAACTATTGTGAGAATTAAAATGAGACTAGAAAAAAATGCAAATTGAAATGAGGCCAGAAAATTTATTTGCATAAAAATGAGACCCAAAATTTTTTCACTGGTTGCCTTATTTTTATCTTCAAATTTTTCTGGTCTCATTTCTACATTCATATTTTAAATGTTTTTCGATCTCATTTTTATCCTCAACATTTTCATGATCTCATTTTTCATTCACATTATTCTTCAAAAATTCCAGGTCACATTTTTGTTTTCAAATTTTTCCAGTCTCATTTTAATTTTCACAATAGTTAGAGGTCGGTTTTCATTCTCATCCATTCAATTCAGGTTGCATAATTTGCCAAGTGCTTTTCATTTGGTGCCAGTTTGTTTCAATCAAAGTTTGGTTACCATCTGAGATTAAACTCTTTTTTTTTCTTTCAAAACTTGCAAACCTGTTTTCAAGTTAGTGGATTGGACGCCTGCATTGTACACCTGACCATTACTTTTGTACCAAGCCATTTATTTTGTGGAACTTCTGTTCGAATACATCAAACATTTGCGAATATATTGCAGAAGTTTGTGATCCAATTGACGAAGCCAAGATGAATCGTTGGCGAATGATGTTCCATCTTTTGAAGAGGAAAAGTGATCTCTTTATTTTCCTGTTTTCTCCCCATTTCTAAATAGATATTTGGGCGTATAAAAAACTTCATGTGATGAATGTGCCCAAGCATTTTATTACACGCGTCAACAGCATAACGTTAATTCAATGAAACTCGCGAAAGCACAAGTTTATCTGTAGTTGGGTTTTTTTTTCTCGAGCTTGAGTTTGTATACGATTTGATTGCATTATCATTTACTGAACACTACTTTACGTATAGAATGTTTCATTGCTCGCGATTCTATTCATGCTGCGGTGCGATTGAACCATTTCCACCAAACATTGGCTGGTGCTGAGCGCGCTGGCAGTTTATTGATTGCAGTAAAATTATTTGCGATATGCCACACCAAAGCAATCGCTAAAATTCTCGCTCTCTTTCTCTCTCTTTCTCTCTCTCTCTCTGTCTCTCTCACTCGTCAGAAGTGGTGGAAATCTATTTTTCCAATAGACACATTACTATTGCAAAAAAATACGGTAGTTGCACCAGCATTCGTGTTCGTTGAATATTTCACCGTCGTCATCATTTTATGTTGCGATAGTATTTTTTGTGTTGCCATTCGAGTATGCAAAACCGATTTCTTGTTCAAAACATTTGTGGATGATGCAATTGTGTGTTTGTCTATTCAGATCCTGATCGCAGTTTGTGTCTGCATTTCGTTCGCTTACTTCGCATTCATTCGTGTCTGATGTAAAAATAGCGACGGCAGGATTGATCGGTTGTTTGGGTGAAACGAACAAACTACAATATTTGTGTCAGTTTTGAATAGAAAAATGAAGTAACATTCAGGTCATTGATTTTGACGTCAATGTACAAATGCTTCGATTTTCCAGCCCGATTTGTTCGTGCCCATATATTTTGCATGATGTTGTTATAGTTTGCAATAGTTGCAGCATCCTTGTTTGATGCAAAATGTATTTTGTGATCAACTGTTATATATGTTCGCATCGAAATGACTGCAATCATTTCGAATGCATCCATTTACAGCAATTCTGAAAAAAATATCCAATTGTTTCGCGTTTGTCGATAAAATTGTTGTGGTGTGAAAGAAAGAGAGCGGAAGCGAGAGAGAAGGGGACGAAGAGGAAGAGGGATAGTAATATTGGCGCACATTTGTTTTAATTGTTTCGCTGTTTGTTCTGAAATGGGCGGCAGTTCAATGGTGTTTTTGTCGCGATGAATACACTGCGTGCAACATCATGGACAATCAAAGCGGCTTGATTTTCATCATCTGTCATCTATATTACTGAACAATGACATTGGATCACGAGTTTGTTTGCGAAACTTTACTGACTTAAGGTCAAAGATAAAATCGCTTTACCTCTTTATTTTCTCTGTATCTCTCCCACTCTCCAATAATCATTCGCGAGACATGAGAATATTCCGTGTTTTTGACCGAAAAGAATATAAATCATTGATGGGAACAAAGAACAAAACATTCACGTTACATAAAGTAGTAAAACGTATGGAAATGGAAGTTAGTCGGATATATCGGTTCAGACTCTCTTCTTGAAATTTCTCGGTGAGATGAAGTGGCGAATATGTACATTTGAATTAGCTATCTCGCTTTTCCAGCTCACCCATGGAAATGTGATTCAATTAGAAAAAAAATTCTGACTTGCAACGATTACACCCCTACTGTTTGTTTGTGTTGAAAGTAATTTAATTATATTAAGTAACTTATAATGGATCGGAGTTTAAATCTTGTTTTAAATAATCACTTCCCGTTCTATTTTTTTTTTTTTTTTTGAGACAAAATACAGCAATGCAACTTCCTGAGGCTAAGACGCACCAAGAGCTTATTGTTCATTTCCGGCATTCTCCTGCACTCGGACTCATTGGCATTTCAGAGCAGCTCAATTTTTCCTCCTCGAGCTTCGTCTACCTCTTTTTCTGTCTCAGTCTACCCTTTTGATTTTGTTCGGATATTCCAAATGTGTTTCCCTGAAAATGTTAAGAAATTTGCTCGAAAATCCGTATGTTTTTCACATGAAAATTTGGCGTTTTTTACCAAACTTCGAATGTTTTGACAGTTCGGATAACATTTGGAATTTTTTCCGTTGAAATTTCTGATGTATTTCTTCGTATGTTGGATCCGCAATACCCCGAATTGAATTCAGAAAAACCATTTCAATATTCTGTGTCTTTGATATCCAAATAATATTTCTTTATTTATCATATTTATTTGAAAAAATAAAAATGTAGAAAAAAATATCTGTCCCTTCCGAATTCAATCTGTGGTCTTGCAGATTCAACATTAGAAAAATTATACGGAAAAATCCATCAGAAATTCCATTGAAAAAAATTCCAAATGTTATCCAAGATTTCAAAACATTCGGAATTTGGTGTAAAAACGCCAAATTTTCATATGAGGAATATTTGGATTTCCAAGCAAATTTTTAAACATTTGTGGAGATTATTGCGCAAACGTTTGGAAGACATTTGTAAACGTTCCTGATAAATTGTCAGTTAGGAAACTCTTTCGCTCTTTCACTCTTTCGCTCTTTCGCTGATTCCCAATTTACAACTTCTTCAAAATAGTTGCTTTTTTTCACCCACAGTAACCCTTCCTCTCTTTTCTCCATTTTTCATTTCAACTTCGGACTGATTTCGTCCCCCCTCAAACGCTCGTCTTTTCATTCCTTTTTTTTTAAATTTATGAAATGTGACTTATCATGATGTTGTGTGAAGTTTTCACTGCTTAAAATGTCAAACATTTTTCCTCCTCTATTTTTGATTAAAAAAATCGAACCACCAATCACAATTTCAGATTCATGTGTCTTAATCATTTTCTCAGAAAATTTAGCGAATAGCAAATTTATTGTTTGCAACACAATATTCGATAAACAATAACTCGAGAGAAAGAGAGAGAAAGAGAGAGAGAGAGAGAGAGAGAGAGAGAGAGAGAGCGGTTGATGTTCATTGTGCACGGAACCGAATTTTGAAAATGCACATTCACAAATGGGCTATGCCTTTTCGCATAATTCAATTTAGTTGCCAATAAATTAGTTTAAAGCACGTGCTTCAAAACCATGAGGCAAAATAAATATGGGAATTGTGTGTCAAATAAACTTTGGAAACGTTCCAATTGCGATAGTTTTTAATGTAGAAATGAATGCCTGAGAATAATAACGACTCAAATCTTTGCAACATGGAAGTATGAAGTGTAAAAAACATCCACGCATAACTGAAACTGAGAATAAAACTTTTCAATATCACATCTGAAAAAATCACAAGAATAAAACATCCCAGAAGACCACATGGATATTTTTAACGTTTCAGTTTTTCGTATTCTGTATTCAAGTTTCATTTCTCAGTTTCAGTAATGCGTGCATTTTTTTTACGTTTAAGAGTTTTAGAAAGGTTTGAGTCATAATTTTTCTTAGGCATTCAAATGGCCTTTCAGTTGTACTG
The DNA here is from genome assembly GCA_028476595.1 of Obolodiplosis robiniae. Lineage (NCBI taxonomy): Eukaryota > Metazoa > Arthropoda > Insecta > Diptera > Cecidomyiidae > Obolodiplosis > Obolodiplosis robiniae. The sequence continues at coordinate 40,049,858 of CM052016.1, forward strand.
TTCTATTTCGGTTTTAGGTTTTCACAAGACTCAGTGGTCTTTTTCATTGACCTTTTTAACAATATTCCTTCCTTGCAATGATCTGGCACACACTTTCCGTAACTGTCATAATTGCAACCAATTATTTGCATTTGATTGTCGCGTCAATCGTCCAACGAAACTCGAGACCGATATAAAAGCACCACTTGAGTGACTCATATCTTGATGTAAAAATTTACAGAATTAGCCAAAAAATGGATCCAGCACAGAGAGCAATCGAGCAGTTGCCTAACATCCATTACATATGTATCTCAGTACAAGGTGGGCCATTTTAACTGTCGGTTTTATATTTGTCTAAATAATACACATTTTTCATTTGAATGAACATCTGATTTTTATTTTTAGTAGGTAGAGGCAATATATTTATGATTCAGTCATTGATTTTGATGACGCAATCGTCTCGGAAACGACTCGCACGCGGCACGCGCCATATCCATTGGAATATCATTCCAAATCTTCACGATTTTCTTTTTGAATCGATCCAGAGTTGTTATTTTCGTAATACAAACAAATCCAATGGGTTCAAGTCTGGAGACGACTCCGGCCATGAGTCTTTGTCGATGAAATCGGTCAAACTCAACCGGCACTATTGTTGTGTGGTTTTTGCTCGGTGTGCGGGAGCACCATCCTGTTTATCATGCTGTTGATAATCCATTCCGAAATACCTTTTCAGCCTGTGGCAACAAGTTTTTGCGCAATATTTCACGTTTGATCACTGCGACAAATATGTTTACGCCTTTTTTTTCGACGCAAACAAGTGGAAATTTGTGATTGGCTGAAAAAGCGCTCCAAACTATAACAATATCACTCTTGGCCAGAGCATACTATTTGCTTTTTGTATTAAAATGCATCAGAGTGAAATAGAAATTGATGTTCAGGATTTCTCTTTCACTCAGATGAATTTTTAACACAAAAAGCCGCTTTTTGTTAGTGCAAGCCGCTCTTTCAAAGCAGCTCGTAAGTGCAAGCGCTTTGCAAGCAAGCAAATAGTATGCTCTGCTCTTGGCACATTTTGAAGACGCTGAACGACTTTTTTTTCTAATGGGATATCCTTTCCTGGCGCTACACACACAACATCATTTTGCGGATTCAAACTTGGCTACAAAAGGAACATTTTTTCATCTGAAAAACATTGTTTGAGTTTGCGTGCCGGCGCAACAACACTTTGCATCTTTTCACTCTAGCTTGTTTGTTTTTGATTGTGAGACCGTTTCCACGGCATTTCCTGAAAGATATTGTGTTCCTGGGCCAGCTTGTTTGCTGCCGGCAATCACGGCTACATTTTTCTTTCAAGCATTTGACCATTTTTTTCGTGCGGACCTAATTTTTTCTGGCAGCTTTTTTGTACATGTCGACGGTGCCACGCTCCCGGTATCGTTTGATAGTACGCTCAATTAATCGGAGATTGATACCTTTATTTTGGAGCTAGCGAAGATTTCAATATTTTTGAAATTGCGATTGTGCACATTTATGAGGAGTTGACGTTTCACATCCATTGTTAATGCAACACAAATACGGACTGCACACAGCTGCGCAATATCACAGTATTTAGTGGACACTCCAACAAACATAACTGTAAAAGTGCAAATGAATAAGCATGCGTTGTGTGTTCGTACGGATGCTTGGAAAAAACTGAGAGTTAATGTGGCCCACCCTGTACTGATGAGAGATTTATATCATATTTATTGCACCTGAACTGCCCCAATTTTTTTTTAAATGCTGAAAACGGGTAAATATGTATATCACGATGGTATCGGAACTTCACAGTTAGCTGCCATCATATCAGACGATGACGTGTAATGAACTAGAATGAATAGGATATTGTAATATGTGTGCCGGTAAATAGCATTGAAAAAAATGCTTTAACTCAATAAAAGGTTCAATGAAAACCGCAATTGAGTACATTAGAAATGGCAGACAGAAGTGGCAAAATGCCTGCCCGAACGCAGCTGTAAAAAAATGCACCGAGTCACAATACAGCTATTGAATAATGACAACGGGGAAAATTCAAACGAAAATGGAATAAAAACCTATATAAACTACAAGCGAGTAGAGCGATGTCGACACATACACAGTGCAATGGGTATCAGATCAGACAAATGTTTACCTTTTATTTATCCCGGTCGGCGAAGAAGTGACTTTCTCTAAGCTCGGCTCTCACCAGACTATTTTCAAAACCGTCCAGCCACCGCACATAAGCTAGATGAAAATTGCTTTACCATTTGTGCTTTTATTTAGGTAGTTGGCAGGCAAGAATTATGATGCTTCGCTAAGTAAGCGAAAATTGACCTCCATAAGGTCACCACAACACATCTACAATATATGCTTCGTTTTGCTATTCTTCTCTGCTCTTTCTACTCGCTCTCTCGTTGTGGTGCAATCCGAATCCAGAGATACACAACAAGAGGAAAGACAGGCAAATGAACGAACATTATACTGAAATTTATATTGCAGCTGGAGAGAAAGTAGAGAATGTGTTTCTCTGCTAAATTCAAGCGCTTTGGTTGTGCGAGTCTGTGTGAGAGCGGAACACTTTTTCTTTGAAATGGTGTTTCCTCATGAGATGACAGAAATGCATATCTGTGGTCCCCCTGAACGGATTAGAGCTTACTTCATTTGCTGAATCATGATTCTCATTAAAATGCACTCGGAATAACCACATTTTATTTTATTGTGTGAGCATGTTCGGAGAGTAAGTGCATTTTTAATGATATTGAACACTACCTCATGTTTTTATAAAATCGCAAAAAACTTAGCACCAAAGTTGGTGGGAATTCACTTGAATCGAATCAAATAGCGTTTAACGGCGCGTGCACGTCGTTCGCAATCATTTTCAAAGCTTTATAGAAAACTTTATTATCGCCCCATCAAAAGAAACAGCTGGCACACAATAAAAGTCTATGCATGTTGAATGGAAACAATTGATCATATTCGCGGTAAAATGTTACAAATTTATGGCCAAAAGTCATTTTTTCTATGCTAAGTCCATTTGGTGTATTCAATAGTACGTTACAAGCAGGAGAAAGAATTCGCACAAGGAAGGAAATGAAAACCCATAAAGAAATGTTTTATTTTCACATGAATTTTCGTCTTGTAATAAAGTTTTAGTTTGCTGAACGCGCAAAATTTTTCAATTTCAAATGAATGTTGGCTTTGCGAAAAAGAATACCAAGCGAAACCGTGTGTGGAACAGGGAAAACGAAGGAAATGAACCACAAGAATGGAGCAAAGAGAAACCGACTGAAATGAGCAGAAATAAATGAAGATGACCGAGAGAGATAATTGAAAATGAGAAGAGATTATGAAGAGGGAAGCTGAGAGACAATGCTTTGACAAGATAGAAAGTGATAGAAGTAAAAACAGTGATTCAGAGGTGATATATAGTTAAAAAAAGAGAATGTAAAAAGGGGACAATGAAGAAGACGGTGGAAAAGAGCGAGAGCAAGAGGAGAGAAAGAGCGAAAGCGTAACAGCTTTGCTATCAAATTCATAAGATGCATCGAAAAATACTGCTTTTTTCTTACTCGCTTGTATCCGGTATATTCATTTCCGTTTTCATTCACTCTCATCGGCAACATGGGCCCGACATAAAAATATGAGCAATGGTGTGTATATATCACAAAATACAATAAATGCTGCGTGAATGCGTGCGAAATTGGCTGTGTGTGTGTGAGAGAGAGAGACAGAGAAAGGGCGGGGGACAGGGAGGCAGACCGAGTGCATCGCCATCAATTGATTCTCTCTGGTGATTCTATTGTGAGGTTGGGGATGCTTCTATATTGCCCTATTTCACCAAACATGCTCACGCGAAAATATTCTCATTGTTTTTCAATGTGCTGTTATGAAAATTGTTGTTGTACACAGAGAATTTTTTTTTTGTGATTTCGAGTCATACGTTGGTAAATAATAGATTGTTGGTAAATTATGCTTGAAATATCACATGGACATAAATTTTGGTTCTAACAGCAATTAAGGAAAGGGATATAACAAACACTGTCTGTACTTTTGACAGATACTTAATTTCCAATGTGCAGATATGCTGCTGTATCTGCAAAATATCCACAATATGCGCCTTTATACGCAATTAATTTATAATGACTTTACGTGGCTTCGAACCCCTAGACGCCAATTAAATGCAATTAACAATTTTTTCTCTGTGTGTGTTTCAATCATGAAACAATGTCGATCATATCGTTATCGATAGATGTAATATATTGTATTTTTATATATAAAATATATGATAAATACATTTCAGCTTGACGGCTGAGGAAAGAACTAAAAGAAATATGCTTCTTTTAATGCATCGAATAAACTTATTCGCATATAGGGGAATTTCGCAGACAATCCCTTTGTTGAGCTTCTTTCAAAGCAAATATTTTGTTTGGCATTTCAATGGAATTTGTTTTAAATTGGTGAAAGAAAAAGCGAAAAAGAAAGAGATAGTGTCTATTTTACATCGACGAGGAAGAAAGAAAATATATAAGAACCACAATGAGACCCTTTTTCTCTCACAAAAGCTACCTCTCTCATTATTTGCGCTTTGCGGTTCAACACATTCTTTTGTCTAATCAAATAAATTTATGGAAAATTCGTGTTTTTATAATTTTAAATTTTTTTCGACGAATAGCTAATGACGTGAAGTTTATAGCACGTCTTCAATTACAAAGCATAGCAAAAAAAAGAAAGAAATGATCGAAAAGATACAATGGCCGAAACAATCCAAGGCAAAAAGCAGTCTCTCTGTCGATGAACACAAAACTAAATCAATTTATCAGCATTCATCTCATATTTTCGGTTCCTTTTTTGCAATTCACAACGATTTTCACCATCAAATCATGATGGAGACAAACAAACATATTTTTTGCGCGATATATATGCTCATTCTTTTGGGCGACAAGACACATCGAGCGCGGCAAGTCTTGGCATTTGTAATTTTCTATTATATTTTCTTTAATATTTTTGAACGCGCATAAATTGAATTGAAGCTTGAAAATGTGGAAATTGAACGAGAGAGCGAGGGCGAGAGCCCAAGAATTTTGCGAATAAGAACACTCAAAGTGCAACATTCCAAGTATTTTCAATCCACTGAATTTCTTGTCTTCGCATGAAGAAAACCATTCCCGCTTATTTGACGGCTCGGCTGACAATTTCAACTTAACAAAAATCTAACATATAAATAAAAAACCGACAAAGGTTTGCCATCCGATCAATAAATTCGAAGCAAATTTTCTGCATTGCACTCTCTCTTTCTCTCCTTCTCTAAAATCGTTTCGTTTCACTGGTCCAATTAACAAAAATGGATACGAAATAACGGCAGTGGCATGCATAAACTATTCAGAAAGATATTGAAGAGAATGAGAGCTACTGCACTTATTGCCACATCATGATAAATTTTAATAACGAATAGCAACATTTAATGTGGTCAGCTTTTGACATAAAATTAAATTTGTCTGGATTTTTTTTCATCGTTGCTACTCTATTTATCATAATGACTCAGTAAAGTGAGCGACGCATTGAACGTGAGCGCTATGTTGCTAAAAGTAATGAGTGTGTGCGTCGCTCACTCAAACTGCTAAAAATGAATCTATACGAAATGCATATAAACGTTTTGAGCACCCTGAGTGAGGGAGACTGTGAACAGCACAGCGCTTTTTGTGAAATTTGTGTGCAGTTAACATGCTTTGTCATGCCCTCATCACAATAATAGATTATTATTATATAAATAATATAGCATCAATTTAATGGCAGACATATCGAGATGAGATTAAAGACATATTATGAGATATATCAATAAATTTTCATTAATAACTGCACTAATCATCATTTGCTTCGAGAATTTCCGTTTATAGACACAATTCACTTAAAACCCAACAGTACCCGGTTCATCAAAGATTTCGCTTTCGTAACACTAAAATAACGCACAACGTATTTCGGTCGTTTGCCATAATCCTTTTTATATCGGGTAAAATAGACAATGTTTTGATGTAATCGGATGATAGCGGTATACAACCGCCTTAGTCCAAATGTCAATGCTGAAAATTCCGAATTGAAATATTCCAAGCCATTTTTTATCTTTTCACTCCGCCATGGACACTTTCAGAATAATTTATGAGCACCCATCAATTTACTTATCAGAATATTTTGACATCGTGCCAAAGAATGTGTCTCTTGTCATATCGAGCTTCCTCTACTGTGTGCTGATACTTTTAATACATTTTGTGCGTGGCGAAAACGATCCCCAAACACTCCGAAAGAAAAAGCCAAATTGTTAAGCAACCGTATGATTGAATATGCTTTAAAATAAGCAGAACCGTATTTACTTCCGTGGTTTCATTAGGAATAATCGGCATGAACACCATATTTACGATATTGTTGGTGTGATGTTGTGTTACAGCCACTTCGGTTGGCCGAAACAGAAGCCATATCCCGAAACCTTCGTGCATCTCGGTCAATTTGACGTTTCGTATGATCTTTCGATACTTATTTTCCCCTTGGTCTAGAGTCGTGAGATTCGAAAAATATGGAAACGGTGTGGGCTCCTTGGTTGACTCCTAAATGATAATTTCCATCAAATTATACAATTTTATGAGTTGCAATCGGGCTCAACAAGTTTTCATGTATCTTCAAATCTTGCGCTCAACCAACATGCGTCACTGGCTTTTCTAGTCAATGTTTCTGTTCAGCTGAGATTTGTTTTGACTCCTTGCATTAATAACTTCCATGTTTACTTGGTCTTGCTATCGATCGATACACTGGGAAACATTCGGTTAAATTATGTTCATCTCGCAGTACCTGCTGTGAAGAGAGATAGCATGTGAAACGGACACAGACAATGAGATTAATAAAAAAGGACATGAAGTTGGGAGAGGGAAGAGTGTGTTATGATATATACCAACATAATTGAACAATTCAACGAGAGAGCGAGAAGGAGAGAGAAAAACATCAACATCAATAGCACTATTATAATCTGTTAAATGGTATTATTGCAAAAAATTGATTAGTGAGAATAGAAGCATAATAATTTGGACGGTTTATGTGTGTGTTATTTTTTTAATTGTATTCCCTGGAAATTTTGCATCGAAATCGAAATTATTCATGGCAATTTCAAGTAATTAAGCTTGAAACCACTTGAAATTAGTTTCAATTCATTGGCGAAAATGCTATAACAAAACAGGCGATAATTTCAATTAAATATTGTTTTGGAAATTATGGGCCATTACTTTTTTATGATTTTTCTCAACGGCTGCTTATTTTTCGATCTCCATTTCAAGTTTGCAAGCACATCGAGTTAATGGGTTGGGGGAAAACGCCGATCAAATGCTATTTAAGCACATTGGATTTACTTGAGGAATGTATTCAACCCGTTTTGGTATTCTGCCGTCATTGTAAACATCTGGCAATATGCTATCTGCTACTTTCTCTCCGTCGCCATCGCTCGGCATTGGATGTTGCATATGATTCTTCAATAGTTGTTGTGCATGATTGCTTGACGCCATACACTTTTCGCATATAGCCTACAACAATTTTTCGGCTATCTCATTGAAATTGCGATTTTCAAACTCGCTAGATATGTTGTTTAACAAAAGATGATAATCGCATAAATTGTAACAGCGCTATATAATTATTTTCCCCTTGTTTGCTTACAGCATATCAATTCGCACGCTCATTCTCGCCAAAGTTCCTTTGAAACGTCTTCCGTTCCGATTTTCATCAATCGAAATTCGCAATTAATCCGAATCGATTTTTATTCTCATCGAAAAATTCTTGCTCATACTTTTCCATAAGACGATAAGCATTGACGTTTGGGCATCGTTCGGCTTTCGACACAAATATTAAAGAGAAAAACGGAGCGAATGCTCTCGATCATATGTACTATATAGTATATTGTTGTTTGCTGCCGGTTGGTGCACAAAGAAACGTCTTACCGATGAACACCCATACAGGACACTAAATAATTTATTTTGGAAAAACGAATTCCCGATCATGATGTATGAATGAATGTGAGACTTATATTAACGGTCTGAAAGATAGTTGATGAAAAAATATTGGCTTTAGACAAGATCTACACCCTTGTCGAAGACACCTTTCTCAGATCTCTTATCAATATCGTTTAAATAAACAGAACAATATAGTGTTCCTCCACTTTTATGAATTTTATTTCTGATTTTTTCGCTTGCTGATCGGAAAAACAAGTCGCAATTTCATTCGCAGCTGTTCATATGTGAAACACCATATCCCTAGTCATTGCGAAAAGAGACTAATGAATTGTGACAATGTTTCGAAAAACATCAGTAATCAGGGATTTCAACAATTTTTCGGGAAATTAGGTAGCCCGAGATTTTCTCTAGACCCAAATATCAGGATGGTTTTCTTTTATTAATATTATCTGAAGCACACATAAAAATGGCAAATCTTCAAGAAGACTCCCTAAAAATAGTACAACATTCCGGTTTGGTGATAATAACACAGGCTACTAATAATCACCAAATATATTGTCAATAATCATCACATTAAATGAAGGAGAATATCAAAAGTTTCAGACGACACAACCAATTATCGACTCACATCCGATTTGATTCACTGTGAGTGAAATTACCGAAATGCTCATGGCACGGAATCCATGTTCGGTTGGAATTTCATTAGTGTAATGATGTATCCACCCAAAAATAGAAGTGAAAATTCATTAATGTCCGGTATTTTCCCATTTGTAATGTCATTTTGAAATTGTCGGGGCTGAAAAATTTGCAACCTCAAATCGAATCAACCGTCTGTTAAGTGTCGCAGAAGATCAAAGTTAATTTTTCACCGATGTTGAATCGCAAACTTTTGACAGTGTTCAGTTATAATCCATGAAAACTGACACCTAATTGCGTCAACGAATGTGTGGCTCGGCCGAAGCGACAGCTCGCTTGACATAATTGCATCTCTCTACATCTCCCTCCAAATAAATATCTCGCATTTTCCAAATTCAACATTTGATGTTAACACAAAAGCAATCATTTTTCGCTGCGGCATCTAATGCCATATATTGTACCCATGTCAAATGTTATTAGCGTATATTTTTTTATTGATCAAATTAGCATCCTTATCGATTGTGCGGACAATGGCAACAATAAGTAAGAAGTACAACCTAAGAAATTCGCACAATATAACCTCTTGTTGGTTCCAATGTACAATAAAAAAGAAGAATGGGCGATATAGTGGTGGAAGTTATGCTTCCACAATCGAATTGTTGAAGCGAGAACAGCAGTTTCAATGTGACAAAACATAAATTATTTTTTGGACGAAAGAGAGGCGAAATGTGTGCCCAGTTTCATTCGTTGAAAATAATTTGAATCAAGCCCCAAAAAGGAAGAAATAACTTTTTCTTCAACCAATTTATTGATGGTATCATTTTTTTCATGATTTCTTAGAAAGAATTGCTAAAAAATCGTTCGTCTCCAAAGTAACTGAAAAATGGAAACATTTGCAAACTTGTCCATCGAAAAATTATGAGACTTTGGTAAACTTGATGAAAATATTGAATTCTCCTGTTACGCAACGCGGAGGCCTATAGCCCTCAATCTCTGGCCCATACAGACTCGGTTTATATACACATAGTGCCATCATTTAACTGAAATATAAAGAAAGTATTGGTTTTTTTTTTCTCTTGAATTACTGCAGACTTTTTTCAAAGCGTTTCTTACATCGGGTGGAATTGCCAGGGCAAAACTGACGCGAACCAACCCTCCCTCATTTCAATGGACAAATTGATGTTATTTTACTATTCATTCCGAAACTAACGCATGATATTTTGATGACAATGCTGCTCCATGGTTTCTTCTCTTTTCACAAAAGGTTCGATCGCAATGGAATGGAATAAAATGAAAATAGTTTGTGGCATAACAACATCAAAACGCTATCCATTGTGTATAGTTCAAAAGAAATTATTCACAATAAAACGTTCTTCGTAACCGCCAACGTTCGTCCTCTTCCCACTAAAATCGAGAACGGGCGAGACACTTTTCGGGCCGAGAGAAAGGGAGTATAAGCATCTTTTAAACAAAATTAATTTAGCTTTTTTATTGGGAATAACGAGCTTTTGTTCGAATAGTTTAAGCGGAATATTAAAGGATTCAGAGAACTATTGCTTCATTCCTTGGTCAATTCTTTCTTGACTTATTCTGAGATTGAAGCGTTAGAAAATTATTGTAAATTGAAGTTGGACGGCGAAACGCATGTCAAAGGTAGTGCTCTAGCTCCATATCGATTATTGTTTGAAATATCACAGGCAGGAAATGTTCCGGTAACCTTGTAATAACGGTAGCACAGTACACAGTGTGTACTACACACGGTGTCTTTATGGAATTTGGCATTTTCTAATTGGTTATTTGTAGCCGGCGTTTCATAAATGTGTTTCCATTCATTTGCAATTTTGTATGCATATCGTGTCCATAGATAATTTCGACATGCATTTTATGCCAGTGCACGCAAATGCCCAATAAAATGCAAACAATTTTTCGTTAAATTTCCACTCCGTTTGAATTGATGATTCAGTCAATACGAATCATTAGATTGACGTAAATCTAAATGAGCCGCGAGCATGAGGAAGTTGTTTCCGAACTAAATGAGCATTATTTAACAGGCACAGGGTGTGTGGCAGCAGGTGGGCACACATGCCGATCTCCGCTTACAATGTATAGCCATTTTTGCTAAGAGCATTATTAACTTCGTTCACTGCTCTGATTCAACCAAATTTCGTTTGTGACAAAACCAGTTTAATTAAGTTCATTCATTTATACATATCTCGTGTGAAACCTTTCTCCAATTCACCGCACTGCAACTAGTTTACTTTTGGTTGAGCATTCAAATTTTGACAAAAAAATATACTGCCTAAAAAGCTTTGCTTCGCATTCATCCTGTGCTACATAATTTAGTATGTCAGTTTGAAAGCATCTATTTGTTTGTGCTTTAAATAGAGTTTCGTACGCATACATGATCACATTTGATTTGACAAATCCGCATGACAGATGAGAGAGTTGCTGTGTACCACTAGCGTCGGCATCCGTCTATTATTTACTGAGAGAGGGCATTCAGCATGCTAAAGGAATATTTCCAACTTCGAGATAGAGAGAGAGAGAGAGAGAGGGAGAGAGAGCGATGATTACTGTGTCACCACAAGAATGAACACGTATAGAGAAATTCGGTTCGTGAAAGATTTACTCACATATTCAAATGCACATTCAAATACACATCTCCTGCTCGATACATTAATTCAACCAGCATCAAAGTGTGCCCGGCTGCCAAAATATTCGCACAGGCAGAGATATATATCAAACGCTAATACTTTGGAAAGTTCGAGAGCTGTACAAACGACAACACTGAAATGCTCATTCAAGAGCGAGACAAGAGAGAGATCGAGAGCGAGAAAAAGCAAACAAACGAGCAAATGCACATTACACAATTTCACATATTGACGCACGGTTTGCTTTATGAACATTGAATATTTTATTTACGGATTTATTATTACGCGGAAATTTTGGATTGCCTCAGTAATGAAAATTCCTCAGCAACAAATTGTGTTATTTGACTTTACTTCGTTTGAAACAACCGAGAAAATGCAAAATCTATGTCATACAACGAAATTTGAGGGGAATCAATGAATAACAGAATCACACACACACACACACACCGCAAAAAGCGCGACCGAATGACGGATATAAAAAAAATAGATGATGATTATATCTTTCATTTCATTGCTGATTCTTTTCTGTGACGGCGTATATTTTAGCGAAAAAGAGCTCACTATTATCATGCGGTTGTTGGGCCTAGCACGCACGACAAGCGGAGCAAGTTTGGCTCAAAGATATCTCCTGGAATGTTGTATTCTTAAAAACAGGGGATCGAAACAATACAAATATTGAATTGTTGATTCATGAAACAATCGGACACTGTGTGTGGAGGCCCAAATTTGGCTCGTTTCATTCATTATTAGGGCTATTGAGTGAATACGAAACCAAATAAACGAAACACTAAATTTTGAACGTGACTTGTCGATGGAGCAAAATAATGAAATAACAGAGATGTGAAAGAGTGAAAAAACAAAGGAACAAGAGAGCGAGAGATGAAGAAAGCAAGACAGCAAAATAATTTAGCAAAGAAGAGAAGGAAATAGGAGCGATCGAAAACAACAAGAGTTGCTAAGAAAACCGTATGTTTTCAACTGTTGTACAGACACCAATTGCAATAACGGCTGATTCCAAAATGTTGCAAAAATATAATATAACCCTTTCATCAATCCACCCATTCAACTCGTTGAGTTGTATTTCTGTTATCGCATCATATTTGTGCCACATTATTCATCGCTGCTCGGCAATGCCGTGCCAAATCATCTCTCTCACGTTCTGTTCCAAAATTGAAACACAAATTTGAACAGGTGCAACAGCACATATGTTACACTAATATCACATTTCAAGTCGAAGGTTGACACACATATCGAAACACAGGAACCACTATTCTCACATCAGACGAACGTAGAGGTTCATAGGCCAAATGAGAAAAAAACAGCACAGAGCATAATGAAAGAGGATCCAAAACCAAATGCAATTATGACACATATATTAGTCAAAGCTCCGTAATGTGGCAAATACCAAAAGAATATCACAAATAAATAGTGTCATTTATTAGCAATGCATGATTTAATCATCTGTGCCATTCCAAAAGACATTCATGGCTAAGCCTCTGGTGTGAGGATAACGATTTTTCATAATTTAATGCGTTTGTCCGCATTTTATTGATAATAATTATACACGTTGTGCACAGCATGAATCTAGGCTTGAAACGTCAAATGCACCATTTACGCCACAACTTTCTAAATGATTAGAGGAAGCGACACATCCATTTTTTCCGCCGCTAATAAAAGCATTTTCTTGTAAATTCATAAAGATGCTAAGATTGCGTTACAAACAATATGATTGGTGCTGCTTTTAGATTGATGATTTGTATGAATTTTCATTTTGGTATACTTCATAAGCAAACCGCATCTCATTCCTATCAAACACATTTGATAATTGCGGAATGGAAATGTGTGTGCGTATGCGTATGATTGAGATTCACTTAGAGCCATTTCAATTCGACAAAAATCATTAGAACAGATGTTCGAGTTTATAAGAATTTCATCAAATTTGGCGCTGTGCGATTTTGAGAGTTTTCCCTCTCTGCCCATTTTCGAGCGGGTTTCTTCGATGAATGCCATAGCACTTTTAGGTCAATGAATACAAATCAAAATCAAGCAAAGAAAAACAAGAGTGTTCGCTGGGAATGAGAAAAAAAAATGAAAACACTTGGAATATTTGTTGAAAACACCAAAAAAATGTTTCCGCTTTTGATGAATTTTTCGCTTTAAATTCATGCGCAAATCGCTTTTTCTCTGTTAGCAATCACGTCACGGTGAGGTCGCACTCAAGCAAAGCAGCCGTATCGTTCCGCAAAGTTCCCCATCACCTTTATTCGTGCCAGGACGGGAGAAAGTATGTTCTCAACGAAACTTGAAGTATGACCGACATGAGCCGAAAATTGTGCAAAATCACCTCGAGCTGATTTAGATTTTTGTATGCCGTTGACATAAGATACGATATAAATCTAATTATTTAAAATGAGTATAATCCATGTTTCTATTGAATCTCAGCCAATAAAATCCATTTCATCGTATTTTTTTTTTTACTTCACACTCATTTATAATGCATTTATGCAGATCGAGAGAAATCATGTAGTAAGCAAAGTACCATTCAAAATATCCGACTGAATTACAGTTAGTATACGATTCGACCACATAAAAGCATCTGCTTCATGACTATCAATTCGTCTTTTTCAATGGAAAACCAGATTCCAAGTGATTTCCATTTGTATGAATTTCATTCGCTTTTTTTTTTTGCCTAGACATTTTAGCATCATGCAATTCTTCTCACTGCATCTGGCGAAGCCGCGCAAAATTGCTGATGGGCACAATTCGCTGAATCGAAAAAAAAGCTTAGGATAAAAAAAACAAAATAACTGGAAAAACCGAGATACACAAATATGATTCATTATTTCGCTAGTTATACAATATTATTATTTCCGATGCTTCAAAGGCTCAACGAAGAGATTATAAAGTAGGTTGTTTTTTGTGTGATGTCATCAAATTATCCTCCTATATATATATAAAATTGGTTCGATGCAGATAGGGCAAAAGAGCCGACTTGCTGCATTAGTTTTTTTCAATTTTTTCAGGCATAACCGAATTTCTGAAATAACTTTCATCGCAATAAATGCATATTTTCTTCATTTCTTTAACTCCATAAGATATTTTCCCCCTATTTCAATGACACAATTTTTCTGTGAAACACAGCTGAGGCACAGCAGAGCGAGCTGCAGTGAGCACCCGCACATACTGCAACAGCATGCATGTTTTTCTCTTGTCTGCAGGATTTTCAACAGTTGGCCCGAAAATTGCCGTAACAAGATTGCATCGTTTTCGCAAAATTTTGCAAACAACAAACATTCCATACGTATTTTTGGTCGAAATAGTTTTATTTGCTATTCCAATTTGCAAAATTCGTCCGAAATCTGGGCGATGCGATCAGAAGCCAGTGCACAGTTGGTGGGCCACCATGATTGTGCCCTATTTTCCAATATCTTCGTTTCGATCGAAATGTCCAGTTTATTAGTGGCCAAACTCCAATTTTAATTAATCTTTTGTTGCGCCGAAACGGACAAACATTGTCTTTATTTACCTATCTAGGTTTCGCCCAAATTCATGCCAACAGAAAAATCGATGCGGAGCTAAACACAAGAAGAATGTGAAAGTAAACATCTTTGTCTTCAAAAATTGGGCAAATCTTTCTTCTTCAGTATTTCACTCTAAACAAATAAATGAAAGCGCATGAATAATAGAATATTGAAAAACACCATTTCAAAATATATTAATAAATTTGAAATCCTGATCGAAAATGTTCGAGTATTATGAACGATGATACTACTTGTCGTCACGAGTATTATGAATGAATCTGATACCAGCATTTATATTTTCCTAGTACTAGCATAAGGATCAATTTTAATACTCGAGTATGATGGTTAGTATAATATTAAGTATTGAGAATTGCATCACAATACCAAAATGGCACAGCTGATGGGCTTCTATTCAACATTCATTCGATTAAAAGTGAACGGCGAAAATCATGTTCAAAAATATGTCAAATATTGTGTTCGTGTGTGAGGACGAACCATGGACATACTTCGACCAACACATTGCATTCAATTCGATTTTATCGCTGGAGCATATCCGATATGCATCGATCTGTATTCATACACAACGCATATGTTTCGTCCACTTTCATTTTCGGGTCGACATTGGAGCCAGCACACCGGCCCAGATGATGCAAAATGCTACCATTAAAAACACAGCAGCACAATTAAGCATGTTTTCATGTAAAGATTTAAAATTATTTAATGTGACAAAATTCAAATGAATTTTTATGTGAACAACATTCATGTATATATCCATTTTTTTCCATTCCGCACACACAGAGAATGTTGAATATGTCGATGCTGCGCTGGGTTTTTTCCCCAAGTGTCACTTTATTTTTTGTGGCAGTGAATTGGAATTTTATCGCGGATAAAATGAATGGCCGTGATTTTTCAAAAGTGCAACATATACTTAATTAAATAATCGCAATTTTTGCGTTTGTGACGAGAGATATTGGGTTGGTCTTCTCAGAAATGTTGATTATTTGAACATGTACTACAAGTTGTTGTCTACAACTTTGAGAAGAAAATCACAATCAAATATTCCATATTTGAATCAAAACAAAATCACCCATTTTCATTCCAATCAATTCAAATATACTGTGGGATGTGATAAATGAGTCACGTACATATGTATGATAGAAATGCTAGCGGTGCAATGGCGCGTTTCTTTGCCAAAAAATAGAATCAAAATGCCTGTTTTGTGCCGTCGCTGCTGCTGCTTCGGCTGTTCTTTTTTCCTGAAGTGATACATTGCAATGATGCTGATTGATTGTTTCCGTCAGTCAAAACGCAGGTGTGTCACGTTCGCTATCGCATCGAGAACAAGACAAATAAACAGATATCGATGCCTCAACAGTACACACATGATTTCGTTAGAATCAATTTAAACGTAACACATAAAAGTTTATTTAAAATGCATTCCATTGCTATCAAGCATTCAACAGAAATGGAATTTACGCTGGAATTAACAAATTAGTTTCAATTTCAGTGCTATGCAAATTATGGGGCGTTTGCTGAGTGGTGGCGGCCAGGAGGCAGAGGATGTGCGCACGTAAAAGCTTCATCGCACTAGATTGATTTAAGTCTAAGCGTCTAAACATCCGCGTCGGATCAATCACATGTGAATCAACAGAGAGAAAAGGTGAAATGTTGAATGCCTGAATTGTCTAAAAAATCCTCATAATTGATTGAATTACCTTATCGGTTTACGTATGATTACACAGATCGCAGTCGCTTCGAATGGTGCGACCGTGTGTCAGCATTTCGCAGCAACGATTCGATATCAAACTCGAATCGATATGATATCGGTTAAGTGTGGAATGCATCTCTCGATTGAAATGCCAAGAATAGCAAGACAACCGGTGTCCATATAAATCTCACTGTTTTCGCATGTCATTTGGAAAGCCCGTGTACGCCCCACACCGCAAACGTAACCGGATGCGCATTTCTGCAAATGACACAGTTTGCTCTCAACAAGATCAATGTGCGAAAAAAGAAAAAAATGCGAACTATAGCTAACTATTGGTGATAGTGCTGCTGCTGACGCTTTGATATCTACTGAATGCGCAGCTAATGAAATCAATTCGTTTATTTTGTCAATTTAGTTATTAAAAGCGCAAACAAAATTCAATATTATTTTTGTCACACTCTCTCCATCTTTCTATCCGACTCTCAGTTTCGTCCAATGCCCGCGCTTTTTACCACTTAACTTGAAGGTTTTACATAACTCGAGAGCGCATATCTTGTTCAAACGTTCTCGTCGAATAATGTATGTGATGGGTGTAATGATGTTGCTTATGTGAGGACTACATTTGCTAACCTGATTGAATATTTTTTTCGAAATCACATATACTCCCGATATGCCGTTTTCCCCGTCCACTGCCAAGTTGATTGCTGTTGTCTTTTTTGTGCCATGTTTTCATAGCGAAGCCACACGAATCAAATGCTTAAACTCTGTACTGCCAACATAAACTATAGTTTACATAGTTTTGGCTGAAGCACATTTGATAAAATAAATAATAGAAGAAAAAAACGTAGGAAAAACCACATGAAACCTCATTTTGGAACACTGAAACGTCGATGAGAAAAACAGCATTTGGCCGAACAGAAAAAGTGAATGCATGACTTCGTATTTCAACAGCACTGGATTGTATTTCAGACTCACAAATCAATAGCAAACGAGCAACGGAAAAATAGTGAGCGCCAGTATTATGAAATTATTGAAGAGAACTATTCTTGTCATAACTTAATTTTCTCCAATGTAAAATATGTTCATGCAGAATATTTGGTGTTTGATTTCAGCGCGAAACTGAACCAAATCCCATTCTAGTCGTCATTCAATCGACGGATGAACGATCGCTTCATTTCGAACGCACAAGTGATAGCAAATCATTTTTGTAATTGAATAAGAATTGAAGCAACTATTTTCTTTAGAAAATGGCCAATGCTCGCTAAATTGAATAAGTGAAACCGGAGATATTGAAACAAACGCATAACTTATGATTGATTGATTGGAATTGTGAGAAGTGGAATGCACGTCAAATTCCGTTCGCTGATTGATTGACGTATTGAAAAAAAAAAATATTAATGAGAAAAATTCTCCCGGATTCTCTCTTGCTGTGAGTCGGCACTTTTAACGGATAAATAATGATTTTTTTTTGTTGCTCTTCACAATTTCCATGTTCATTTTCAACATATTATTTGAAGCATACACAATGTGTTTGATTGAAGCTGAATCACAAGTAGCCAAAAAGTAATTGATGAATAATCGTTTTGACACCCCAACTAATGAGTAAGAGCAAAAAAAGAGCTGCGAAGTCATACACCAAATTTAATTACTAGGAATGATATGGTTTTGCTTTCGCTGTATTGAACAGCAGATCAATCAAAATGCGAACACTTTTTCGATATCATTGTCATCGGCATGTCGCGAGACAAACTGCCTTTTTTGCCGCTATTCTATCAAAGTGATGAAATTTAATGTGTCGTTTCGTTTGATTTTATGGATGCGAACCAATATTCGACATTGTTTGAATTTCGTGAGTAAATCTATTGAGAGTGCGAGAGCAAGTAAGATTACATCACATCAAAAATATGCAGCTCAAAGAAGAGAATGAAGTGAATAGAGAACGAAAAATGTACGAACCATAATCAAACAAGAAAATGTTAAATAAACAAGCATTCTTCCCACTTTCACTCTGGACATTTTATTTTTTTTTTTTATTTGGCGTGTACCTGCCTGCATATGCGAAAGAATGTTGCAAGTTTTTTCGTTGCAAACAAAGATCTCCTTCTCGTGCAACGTGCATTTTGCTTGCTATTCACTCTTTATCTTTTATTCGTTTTGTGTCCGGGTTACTTGCCTCTTTTGCTTGTGATGGAAGACCGTCTGTTTAATGCTTCAGAGTGACATTAGAAATAGAAATCAAAAAGGATTGATGGAAAAGGAGACCCATAGCTAGCAAGCGACCTGCTGGATCCAAAAGAAGCAAAATGACATCGTCAGCTAAAATGTCCGAATGAAAAGCGGATAGTTCTCCTCAAAGAGCAACGGTAAATAGCCATGAGCAATTCCTGAGAAATTCATAATATATTCGGGCCCATAGTTTTATGGTAAATGTTAATAAATAAAACATGCGTATCATTTGCTGATAAAAACGAGCCAGCGAAATAACGATGGATATTTTTCGAAAGGCATTTGGTCGGTTACAATGTTTCACAACAAAATATTGAAAAAGTTTTAATCAAAGCGGTAGAATGAGATAGAGAGAATTTTTTCAATCGCTCTCTCATTGAAGGTTTTTCTCTCACTGCTCCACTTCATTTTCTATTTCTGAACCGCTTCGTTTTTCATTCGTGGTACATATCATCAAACCTAAGGAAAGACCTGTGCTTTAATGAAAGTTGAGTGCAATTTTTAATTATTCCTTGTAAATTGTAATCATTGTGCTCGTTAGCCGAGTTCGATTCTGTATTTTATTTTAGATGTGTAATGCCTTCCTCACCCGACCGCATAAAACTTTGCCCCGCAACCACCCGGTCCACTTGGCTTACATTTCTTTTATGTTCTGTGTATGCTGGCTTCAAATTGGCATTTCACTCTTAATCCGTCCATCGATAGCATTCAATGCGTACGCGAGTGAATTTGCCAAAATATTGACTGTCCAATTAAACCATAAAACTAGGGTTTTGTTTACTTTATGGCACGATAACCACAAATCCAATAGTTCGAAATTCAAATTCAAACCATTAAGCTCTCGCACTTGCTCACTATGTACACAGTTAATTTTTCAAGCATTTTCACGCATTCATATCGAATTTTACCGCAAATATTTGACTATCTCAATTCGAGATGATATTAACGGCAGGCGTATAAATATTTCCTGCAGATTTCTTTGTGTTTACATGCTGATTAAAATCATTAAAAAGCTTTTAGCGCATAGTCAGGCTAGCTCGTTGTGTCCCTTCAAACGTTAAGGCACAGAAGTGCATCGGAATGACGTAATCAAGCGTTGTCGAATCAAAAATGTTGATAACCAAAATCTAGCAATACAATGCACTCATGTTGGGCTTTATGTCATTTTGGCCATCATACAAACATGCCGCCGCTATAAGCAACAAACGATTGCATCATGTATTAATACAATTATAATCGGGGTTTGTTATTACTTCGGAATAATTCCATTAATTGATATGTTAAGGCTGGCGCTTTTTTACGCTCTTTAGTTCAAACAAATGGCGTTTAATTTTTACCACATTGAATGTTTCTCATAGCTTTAATGAGATATGTGCGTTTTTTGTTCGCCAGCAGCAACAACATTACAGCTTCGCATACCATTCGTAGAAATATGTCTGAAGCAAAATAAATAATTTCAAACTACAAAAAACGAAATAATTGTTAATGTTGATTGCTTTTTAAAATTCCATGAATAATAATTAGTAAAAAAATCTTATGCTCACTGTTTGCTAGTATAAATGAATCAATGTCGATAATTCTTGTAATCATATAAAAATATGTTTTCAATTGGTACTATTATCTTGTCACACTTAGGGGTGTCGGCCGTTGTAGCCGATTGTAAAGAACAATTTGCAAAAGCGGAAAATACAAAACACGTTTGGGTGGGTCCGGATCCTTGACCGTCAACTCTATCAACAAAATCGTTTTTTTTTTTTTAATTTTATTCTTTTCTGTTAAAAATTGCAAAATGGCAATGACACTAATTCTGCTGACGATCACACAGCTGACGCTTTTTACATTTTTGTTCTTACTTTTAATTCGATACTTTTGTTCTCTTCCTTTTTATTTGCAAAATTCACTCAATCGAAATTAACCAATTCAATAAAAAAAATTAACTCTTGGAATATATTTTGCGTGTTTCATTCAATAAATGAATTTTTGAAAAAACCGAACTTAATTTATCACTCGTATTTGGCAAACTGCTCTCTGCAGACAAGTATATCTCCCACGAAAAATACGCGATTCGTAATACATTTGTGGAAGAAATTGAAATATTCGAAATGCCGCTACAAAAGCAATTCAATTTTCAACAAAGCTCCTTTTTTTTGCTTTTTTCCCCGAGCAGCGATTCAGGCAACTTATGTCAAACACAAACGTTTCAAAAGGTTATATTTGAGAAGCGATTCATTTTCCACTATATAAGTGGTCTTTAGTTCGTGAAAACATGAACGACATCAATTCAAATACACTTAAAAACGTGAAAATTACGCGAAATGTTAGTGATATATTAAAATATACATTGCATAGAGGCAATTTGAGTGATATAGTGATAGTTTTACATGAGCTCTCTGTTGTTGTTATGTATTTGGCTATTGTTGTTTTGAGTGTTTAGTTGTGAGGAGCGCGATAACTAGATGAAGAGCGACATTGTAACGAAAAATGGAGAACGCGCGCGAATTGTTTTTCTATTGGAATAGACAACATTCTCGTAGCGTGGTTGAAAGCCAACTGGAACACAGATAATTGGCGTTGCACGAAGCAACATGTTGGCTGTTTGCAATCGTACAGAGCGCGCGATTACATCTATTGTGTGCCAAACAGGCAGGCAGGCAAGCAGCATTAGCGGGCACCACCACCATCAGTGGCAACTGAAATAGTTCCATCAAGGGATGGATAGAGAACGGAAAATCTGAAGCTGTACGCATGCAATGGTTATACAACATATTCTCACTCATACAATCCACAAACCGATATTCGGCGAGTGTGTATGGTACATCGCTCATCTCTCACATCCCTCGCATCTTTCGCCAAATCTCTCTCACTCGCATGGATCACAAACAGCACAGCACACCGAGTACCTCACGGTACGTTTTTGTTTTTGGGAAATTGTGTCGCATGTTTTTATGTGTTTGCTGTCTCTGTTCCTCTGTGGGTTCCCCATTCAAATGAATATATATGAGACTATAGCAACATTTCCTCTCATTCTTCTTCTAGTTTTACTTTTTTGAGTAGCATGAGTGTGTGTGTCGGTGTTTTATTTTGTTGCGTGTCGCTTTTCTCTTGTTCTTCGGCTCGGAAAAAGGATCGGAATATATGAAAACAAAGCCAGCAAACCATGATGGATGATCGTAATGGAATTGGAATTGGAATACAAGTATAGACGCGCGCCCGTTTCACACAATACCATTTCCGTTTAGTACTTTCTGCCACATACTTCACCATCTCCATTTGGAAAGGTGGATTGTTCTAGTGGCGTGCGCCTTTGATATCGTAAGCTAGACATTTTCCGTTATTTGTTATTCTAATGCCAGTTTTGCTTTTGTTTGCCTACCCATTTTCGAATATGTTCTTCGTCTTGTAAGGATGCCATTCATTGCATTTATCTTTTGTTTTGTGTGTATTTGTGTTGCGGTGGTGCATTTGCTCCTTTTGTTTTCTCCGTTACTTCACAAAGCTGTTTTCTAATAACGTCATGCACTAAACAAAATCAAATGAAATAAATTCGGCGAAAGAGCGAGCAAGAGTCCGTGTGTTGCTGAAGTTGAAAGAAATTATCGCAGATATTCGAAATGAGCTGAAATCATGAATTCAAATTAAAGATGTGTACAAAAAAAGTAGCGAAAACAATGCGAATAATGACGATTTTTTTTCTTTCCGCACACACCACTGTGTGTAGTAAATGTATTGCAATCAGTGCAAAAAATTTAAAACTCTATGCGTTCTGAACCTAAAAATAAACGATTGCAATAATTCCCGGAGAAAGTTTTTAGCCGTGTGTGGTACGTTGTCCGTTGTACGCATACATTTGTCAACACGTTAACTCATTGAGATTAGAATTGATCGTACATGAACGCACAAATAGTTTGGGCTGTTTTTCAATATAAGTATGGGGACTCTGTCTAGTTCGCATTGTATCATAATGAAACTTTCGGAATATTATTTATTTTTGAAAATAACAATTCATACAAAATTTCAAGACATTCCGATGAGATTTGGGAAAAATTGATATGGCTGCTGTGTTCTTCGAATTCGAATTTCGTTTAAGGAACAGTGTAAAGTTCACGGTTCAACGTTAACGTTATTGCTACACGTAATAAGGTTCATTTTTGAGACAATTAACATCATTCTCACGAAAAATCTTCAAATTTTCTCTCTCTCTCTCTCTCTCTCTCGATAGTCTGAGAAAATTTTTGTAGGGATTTGGGGAAAAAAAGTTGTGCCGTCTTTTATTTCACTAAAAGAATCTATATTTTCACGATTTTCTCAATACCAAAATAATAATTCAAAGTGAACATCAACAATGGCTAATAGTCTCTCTATTGGTGAGTTTTAACCAAATACAAATATATTCGCAAACATTGCAAGGCTGATTCGTAAAAAATGAGATTCTCACAGTCACATAATGATACGATAAGAAATAAACACAACCTGTGAACCCGTAGACTTTCGGGAAATGTGCGGAAAAGTTAGTTTTGCGTACGTAAGGCCATTTATTTCATGTTGGCTTAGGTCGTTGTTTTCATTACATAATCATTATTTTCATGCGAAAGTTTTCGAGAATTTCGAATAGTTGTTAATCAACTATTGTTTGAAAACTGATGATTTGAATAATTAATATGATTTTCGTGTACGCTTTTTCTGGTTCAATTGAGCAAATGGCATTTTGCAAGTAGTTCAATTCACCCGATAATATTCTGGCAGTGTTTTTGATTATATAAATGAAGGAGCTTGGTCTGCCAAAAAATGTTGCTCGCTGACGTCTCCTCATACTTATGCATGTATTCTTATGTACTAAAACATGTTTATTGACTATCATCAAGTCATCAAAGTACTTGATAATTTTCCAATTCATGCGTTGTTTTTTTTAACATGATTTAAAATAATAAAAATCACGACTTATTCCAATGTTGAATAATAATATAATATGAAAGTCGAGAATCCCTCGAACTGAGATATGAAATGAACGTACCAAGTTTATGGACATTGGTTTTATACGGTTTTGCAAAAAAGTAGATGGTAGAGAGAGTGGTGATATGTTGTTTCTGTTCCTCCTGTTTTTCATACAAAATATTTAACATACTATTGGGTCGAATAAGTCGAAATTGAATGTCAAATAATAATCCACCGAAATGAAATTTCATGTATTGAACTTATATTTGGCGAACGAAGGGTATATCTTTCGTTTGAGTTTGCGCGCAACCGCGTTTGCATTTGACGGTTAACTCAGTCCGCTTAACATCTACTTTTTGTACTGAAAAAAGTCCAACGTAGTCAGCCGACCACATCCACAAATAGTCATAAAATACTCTATTAAAATATTTCATTGACTTGAGTGGGAGTTTCCATTCCACATGAACCGAAAATCAATAAAAATTTAATTCAATTCCATTCAAAATTATTACATATTTTGAACCATCAAATAATAATAACTATAAATAAATATTCAATCCAATAATTTTTTAAAAAGCACTTGAATTAGAATTCAATTTACATAATATTACCAAGATCCACATGAGACATAGCATGTAAATATTATGAAAATATTTTGAATTGTGCAAATTTTCTCGACAACTGCGATCTTTGACCGAATATATACGAAATTAAAATTACTTGTAAAAAAGAAAGGAACAAATAAAATAATAATAAAATGATAAACTTTTATTTTATATGTGAATGTCACAAGAGCGAAACCGAAACATAAACACGGGGAAAAGGCATTCATTTGATTTTTTTCCATTTCAAAAATTATTCAAAATGAGCAAACCTTTGATTCGAACCTGCTCTTAGTCCGAACCGAACAAATAATTCGATATCGCTTTATTCATTCATCATTTGTTCGCTGAAACAATAAGTTCTGAATGTTTTTTCCCTTATAAATATCATTAGAAAGATTGCGAAATTAAAAATTCGATACACAACACTTTCACACCCGAAAATTATTCAAATATAATTTCAAGATCGTATATTCAAAACTAATAAAACTCAAAGCATTGAGTGGAGTAGAGAGACAACTGTTGCTTTGAAAAAAAGCAATAATTACTGATTCATGCAAAATCAATAATATATTTTGAACATATATTCAGATTCATTCACAGTCGTTGGACACAACAGGACGGCAGTAGCTTAGTGGACCAGCAATCCAGTGGCCCGGAATGGATTGTAAGATCAATTGAATCAGTGACCTTGAAGTTGGATTTGCTTATCAAATCGAATTGATGTAAAATCAATAAGGTGTTTTTAAAAAAAAAGTAGTATTTAAAAAATTATATTGCTTAGATACGCAAGTGCTCTTAAGTCAGCAAAACAACGCTACACAATTACACATACGCAAATGTATGTAATATTTGCACACATTACACTAGGCGAATATGTCTGTGTTAATTTAAATGTACATACTCGCCTCTTGATCTCACTGATCGAATAATAATCTATTGTTTTACTCTATCATGGTATAAATGTCAAACGTGTCGCAACTCTTTTATTTGGAATTAAATATTTTTTTTAGGATAAATTGTTAATTTGATATAATTTGCTGTCGATTGATGCACATATATCAAACATTTATCGAAAAGTATTGAAAATATATCCGCCCAAACTTTGAAAATCAGAGTTGTATTGTCTTATTTTGTTAGTCTACGATAAATAACTTTCAAAAATTAACATATTGGGCTGCTGTTTTGCTTCATTGCCGTACTCTTGGTGAGTAACGGAATGACGTAACCCTTGAAATAAATGGTAAGTAATGAAAAGGCTGGTGGCTTTTTGCCGCTCATAATAAATGATTTATAATGGAATTTACTTGTAGCATTCGAATGACGGGATGTCGAAATGTAACAAAGTTGCTGTTGGTTTCAATGAGACAAAGAAAGGGCCAAACCATTCATTCTGCTCTTCGTTCCCGTGAATATTTTGTTCGCTTCCTTTTCTGGGGTTATTTGATTGCGGTTTTGGCAGCAGAACATTATTTTCAGAGATGTTTTGAGCAGTCAAGTGAAAATTGAACACAATTCGGGCAGAAATTCTATAGAAATTTGGCGACAAATTTTGCAGCACCATTTTGAAAATGCATTTTGGAGGACAAATGGCTTCGACTTCTTATCGCATTCACAATGGACAAACAAATCATTCAAGCAATACTTGCTGCTGCTACTGTTCGGTAAATTGAATGCTTCCATTCGAAAATCGATTACCGATTGTGATATATTGAGAGTTTCGAGATTCAAGTTTTTCCCAAGCATTTCGAATGCATTTGAACGAAAGAATACGAAAGGGAGGGTAAAAAGTGTAGAGAAAAAAGAACAAAAACGAAAACGTAGAGAAAAATTATGAGTGTAATCTATTTTACATGCGATTCACGTTTGCATTTTTGTTGTATGAAAATCAAATGGATGTGACGTAAAAAGTTTCTGAATTTAATTTTTTGCCTCACTGTGTGTTTGTGGCTTTGTGTATGTGTCAATGCTTGATGCACTGATATTCATCATATAAAAGCGGACGGAGCCAAAGTTCGACACCAATCAACATTTGCTGTTATCAAAGCAACGCACACCGGACAGCTTTTGTGCTCTTGTACCATGAAAATTGAAACAACGAACACAAAAATAGACGGGACAAGAGAACGAGAGAAAGAGATTTCACTGAAAATCAATTAATTGCAACTTAATTATTTATCCAATGTTCTTGTTATAATGCTATTCGTTGTCTTGGCTTGTATCACTCTAATGTCATGCATCGTTGAGTCTGGTAAATCTGAATGAATCTCACCAGATACTCAAAGTCAATCTGATTGGTTTATGTGCATGCTTCAAACCCTGTCCATAAAATAGTTAGCTGCAGTACACAATTTTCAAATGATTAAACATTTCACCGTAACTATTTAATATGGTGCTTTTGCCTTTTGCGACACATGATAAACTGCAAATCACTCGCAGTCGTTTGGTCTTGCTTTCTTTCTCGTTTGGCCAGACGCGTGTCCGCAACCGCGCACAGGGCCGCAACACACGCCACTCATCTATGTGATGAACAATGAAATACAGCAAGCTTCTTACTGTTGCTTATTTTTCAAAAGTTTTATGCTCGTTAAACGAAAAGTGAATATCTGGATAACAGTAACTAATGGAAATAATAAATAACAAATTTAGCGAAACCCATGTTCGCTACAGCGGAGAGACTAGAAGGCCAGAAAAGAGCATCACATTAAAGCTAATGCGAAATAATGAGAGAAATATAGCAAAGCGAAGAATAAATCCCTGTGCGAATTCACAAACACACATACTCAAACACGCTCGTTGCAAGCACACACCCGTGTGAAAATAAAGTGACTAAAAGTCAGCCAACTCCTATTGATAATTAAAGATTATAGCAAGCTATATCTTGTTTTTCCTGGAAAATATTCAGTTTCCCATGTGTTTAAGTCAATTGATTAATTTGAGACATTTTTCCGGGAAATTGGATATAGCTTAAGATGTCTATTTTGCTCGAGTTCATTATAGTTGGCCAGTCAAAACACAGCCAACACGTCTCAAATTAGTTCACTAGCTACTTGGTCTTAATATTTCCACGCGGGCTTATATTGGATCAAACGATCGCCGTCCAGCAGCAGCAGCAGCAGCAGCAGCAGCAGTAGTGCTGACCCATTGATAAGCGACGACCAAAAATACAAAGTCGATTGAACCTTTTGAATTCGCATCATTGTCGAATAAAGTCAATGTGCATATAGTTCAACTCACCAATGACATTCTTATACCTAATGGTCATTAAATTCCTTCTATGCGATTGAAGTTTCGCTTGTAACTACAAACAAAATTCAAGCGAAACATCCATTTCATACATGTGATTTCAATTTAAAATGCATACATTCTAATTCAGATGAATACATGTCATGTGAATCTCTTCTTCGTAAATTGTTATCTCTCTTTCTCACTCATATTCTGGTATTTTGGACTATTTACACATTATATGATTATTACAATTTGTAATACGCACTCAGAAAAAGAGAGTTGTGCATGTACATGAATCAAAAATCGAAAAATACGAAGTTGAACAGAGTGATACGATGAACATCAGCTATATTAATTTTGCGGGTGCTGAGCTTTGCCACGGCACCAAATTATTGAATTCATTTCAAGGTTGACAGAATACCTTATGGCAAAATGTGTAAACTATACATATAATTCGAGGTGGTGATTTGGAAAAGTTTTCGAAATTTGATTAATTCGATGACCCGGCTGTCATCGTAGAACATGAGCAAAATTTAAAACTTACATTTCCTTTTTCCAACACTGACAAATTTGATTCAACATTCATTTCCTTTCAAATTCTTGATGCGCATAATTCGTTCGGTCGGCGGACAGGGATGTCCGGATATTATCTTACAAAATCTTATAATCCGATTTGTTCGACGGGTGACTAGGGAGGAGAGATGGTATTGGCCGAGCAAACAGAATCGTAATAATAAACGAGCAGTTTGTGTTAATTAAAATAAAACCGGAGATGTGGCCACAACATAAACGCATTTGGGTAAGAGAACAACATTCGCAAAAAATACTGTACCAGCAATATTGAAGGCAAGAGAATGGGCCGAAGAAAATACACCGCAAAGCACTCATGCATATATTTAGTTTTAATCTTGAAAGATTAAGAAGGAACTTGAGGGTACTGTTTTTGATGCTTCAATGCAGGCCCAAAATGAATTGTCTCAACACCAATCGATTGCATTTCAATTAACAACTCATTGGACGACAATAAACAGCACAAATAATTTGAGTCAAATTAAAAAGATTCACCAGAATGAGCACAATAAAATGTATAAAATTGAGAGATGCTAAAATAATGGACGTGAAAATTGAAAGAAGGATGAAGATGTAAGGAGAATCGCGAGAATAGAAACGACATCGGAAACATAGGAAGAAAATCAGAGGATAAAGGAAGTAGAAGGGATTTGGAAGAATTAGAAGAAAATCGAAAAGCAAAAGGGAGGTTTCAAAAAATTGTTTTGCATCGAAATATTCAATCCGACTTTGTATTTTATCGATGTTAATTGAAGGTGTTTTTTTATATTATCTTTAAGAAGATTTCGGATTTCTAATTATTTCCTTTCAATATCAGTCGACTTTAATAAACCTAGGTTTATTAGGGTGTATAAGAACCAGCCCAATCTTCTCGTGATAATCTAATTAAATTCGGTACAAAACTTGAAAAGAAATCACCTTTGAACAACGACCAAATGCCTTCGAAGTCATTCCATCAATTTAAAATGAGGAATAAATCGTTTTCCGTGTGTGGTGTTTTAAATTACATGTGTCTAATCACAGCTTGATTTTGTCGTGGTTTACGACAAGTATGATCAACGAATTATTATAATCTGCGAGAAAACAAACAGCTTTGAGATGTATCACAATAAAAACGGTAAATTCTACAAATCTTTCGGTCTCTCCCTCTTAAGCTAGGATTTGAATAACATATCAAATGAATTTATCACGTGTCGAGCTTGGCTTCACAATTCATTACGCACTGAGCTTCGACTATTAACATCCTTTAGCCTTTAAACATCATCATTATGTATTGAGAATGCGAGAGAGAGAACATCATGCAGTTCGCATGAAAGAAGACGCGATTTCGAAAAGAACAAAAGGACCGACATTTATCTCGAACATTTTCGCGATGGGATAATGTTCATGCGACTTGCGAATTATAATACAAAATGTGAGATGATTCAGTGATATACAGCACATTATTTGAAGCAAACAGACAAACACATTTTTGGCGAACAAACCATTTCCCCATTACTTCGCATTCAAGTGCCTTATTAGACAGTCATGGTTGATTTTATTCATCAAATTCATCTTTTTTCCGTCCATTTCGTGCTCGAGTCGATTATTTCACATTGAAACAAAACGGCCTTAGATGTATAATGAGTGGTAATAAAAGTGAATTCATTATAGACGCAGTCTCAAGAGATTTTTTTTTTTTGGAAATACGAAATGTTCGTCGTCGCGAACATCATTCTCTCTGGCGAAGAATGAAGTTCAAACCGAATGAGATTTTTATTGATGATCGCTGATTTATTCCGAATGGCTCGATTTTAATCAAACAGAGACAAAATTTTTGGCTAGACAATGCATAATAAATACTCATAAATATTGATTCACTCATTGCTTTTATATTATGATCATTTTTCATTCATTTAGTTGCCTTTTTTTGTTTGGGAATGCAACTAAACTCACACTTTGCTTTTGAAGTGTAGAGTTTCAGGGTATTTTTTTGATTGTAAATTAAAATCCAATTTTTTATTGCTGATTAAAAACATTGATCAGATAAAATCGTTGCCATCGGGCAATTGATTTCAACACCGACATTTTCTTGATGCCTGAAGATCAGTTGGGAATAATTAACACAGGCTAAATCTATTGCAATAAATATTTCTATTTATAGAATAAAAATATTATTTGATAGCTTTGAACAAGCGGAGCGTGCTTGTATGGGATTGGAAAGCTATTCGAGGGTATGCTAATTGACCGCGCCATCTTATTTTACATCGGTGAACTCAATTTAGATCCATTGTAATACGAACAACATTTTTATTGACACAAATAATAAAAAACAATTGAGTCATTGAAACGATTGAAATATCACATCAATACTTTTGCCCAATAGATGGCGCTAGAGAATAGATATGATTAAAATGTCTAAATAGCATGGTCCCTTTGGCTTTGAATGTAAACGAGATCTCGTTTCGAAGGGGAAATGAAGTATGAAGTGTATAGCGCACGTATCTCGGTTCACGCATACATTCAAAGCTATCAAATATTTTTATTCTATAGAAATATTTATTGCAATAGATTTAGCAAAAAATGAAAGTCTGAATTAACAGGAGCTAATAATAAACAAATAAGTTGCTTCTTATTGCCAACAACTACTAATGACCAGTAGTAGTAAGATGGTTTCTTATTAGTCTTATGTGGTTACCAGAAAGTATAGTTATTGGCATCTTATTAGTCACATTTTCGCAGTGAATGGAGACGCCCACTTTTTTAGTTTTCAGTGTAAATATTCAGAGCAGACTGGAAATAATATTACAATACAAAAATCAAATTTGAAAAGTTAGGACACATTTACTGAAACGATTTTCAGGAGCACTTATCTTGTAATTTTTTTGAGGGGCACTACATTTGAAAACAAGTTGAAAATACGTTTCATTATTATTCGCAGCCATTCATTTTCAGGGTTAAGAGGAGCTTTCAGGGACACTTTATTTGAAAACAAAAATATGTTGCATTATTATTCTCATCCATTCAAATGTAAAAGGCGTCCATCCAAATCGAAAATATGACTGATAAAATGTCAGTATAAATATGCTTCTTCTTCATCACAATATAGTCCGATATAATCAGCAAATAGGATGAGCATCAGAATCAAATTCGAATTTATTGACGTTTTTACAGGAAATAATCAAGAGATAGTGAAATCCCATGATTAATAATGTAAATTTGCACATTATTTACGCAACGAATGATTAATATCCATTGATTTGACCTATAGATTAGGCTCAACAATGTTTAAAATATTTAATTGCAAAGTGTGAATCGTATCCCACGAGACTATATTTTGTGCGAATTCTGCATGTATGTTCTAATTTCATTGGTGTAAAAACAGTGAAATTTCTGATCAAATCAGCAGTTTCTGTTTGCCTTGGAAAGTGTTAATTCCAGTGAATTTGCCACAATAAAATTGCATTCTGACCTTTCGAAAGAAGGAGAAAATAGTCAAACTCAAATAGCAAAGCTTGTAAAATCGAAATTCGAAAAAGGCTGTTGATGCGGCGGTGCACAGTTACCACGATCTGTGTGTATCGTTTTGCTCGACCAGCGGCGCATTTGTTCCAACGACACGCAATAATTTTATGAAAGCTTCTCATGACCTGCTAGTGATGCACATTTTATTGCTTTTTATTATCACTTTCATGAAACACACGAATGTTGGTTTTGATTGCAAACAGCAATCAGAGATAGTGTTAAACTAGCTAAAGGCTCTAACGAGCCCAAATAACCTTCTGAGCGTTGTTTAATTTGAATACCTTTGTGCCGTCGTCGTCGGCAATTCGTTATACTACATTTATATCCTTTTTTTGTTATTTAATCATATATTGCCGACCACTTTGTGTCCGGTGGACTCATGGGAAAAATCGTTTAACCATTCTTCTCTGCGATAACATGATGCTTATGGCTTGTTTGGACATTTGTCATCATGCACTGAGCGAGCGAGCGAGCGCGTGAGCGCGCGTACGGACATTTCCATTATATTGGACGGAACAATGGATCAGACTAAGTAAATAGGTTTAACACTAACAAATGTGTGATTTTCAGTTTTTTTTTTTTTTTTGTTTATTTGAAAGTGTGCGCCTTTGAAAAATAGTCGAACGAAATGATTACATTTACCGCAATTGTTGCGAAAACCGTAGGAGAATTTCATTGCAGCAGATTGAATATATGTTTGGAATTACCAGCAAAAAAATAAGCAGAATGACCTCATCGCCCGACTAGAAATCCGAAATTATCAAAGCCATTTTAATATTTTATCAAAAGACAGACATAAAGGGTAAATATCCGTGTGACACTAACAACGGGACACACAATACACACACTATTTTTGAAACCTCAGAAGGAAATCATTCCGAAAACGTCCACCCATACCCTGGCAACATACATTGCTCGATGCATCCCATGGAACACTAGTTAAAGTATTATAGAGCATTAGATACAAGACTGAGTTTTGACATTCGGCTTCGATGCGAGCACCATCTGAACCATACCATATAGTAATACTACTCACTCTACAATGCTATATTCGGACATCCTTGGCAAACGACTTACTTCTGTGTGCGCGTGTCGAATAATGAGTGTTATTACGCATTTGCGACGGGGAAATGGGTGTGAGCACGACAAATATATGCGCAATTAAGTTTGCGCCTCACTCTCACAACGTACAATCATCTTGCATTTGTATCAGCATTGTTTGGTTTCAAAAACTGTTCTTAATTTTCAGCATTATTTATAAGAATCAAAACGGGCATTATTTAATCGGCCGAGTGTACACATTAATTTATTAAGCATAAAAATAAAAATAACTACTAAACATTATTGAAATTTTGGAGAGTTTAGTTCAATTTAATAGATATAGATGGCCCACTTCATTGGCATTCACCACCCCTTAACATAGGACGCTATAGAAAGCAACCTCCGCTTGAAATTTAATTTAAAGGAATTTCCAACGATAAAATTTTTCTCACCACATAAATGTGGTTAACGGTTTCGTTGTGAAAGCGCGCAGTTATTTCTTGATCTTTTCAATAATCTCTTTTTGTTTCGCATTCTCTTATCTTCGCTCCCGCGCTTTTTATTTCTTCCCTTCCCTCTCTCCCTCTCTCTCTCTCTCTCTTTCTTTTCTTTTCCACCATTTAATTGTAAACTGGCGAGCAAATATTCGTGCAACAACAGCAAAACGAACATTCTCATGGCAACATATTGTGTAGTCTGACTTGTAGTTGTCAGCCATTTCATTGAATTAATTCCTTGTTTATTGGTGGTTCTTATAAATTGAATACAAACACGCGCTGATAAAATCAGTGGCGTTGATGCTAGTGAAAGCGATATGTTTCGCGCGCCCTCGCATCAATAATAAATATTACAATCAAATGTCGAATATGTTAACGCAAATTACTTTTTATGTGTTGTTCATTTATTTAGATGAAAATCCCACACATGGAATTATCTATACACATTATGACTGTCAAAAGTTCGATATTTGTATTAAAGTTTATTTTTATGCATGCCATAATCTATATAAAAGTTTTTGCTGTCACATATTCTAGCTTTATTTAGCCCAGACACATGCACATACTCATTGTCGATGCCTCTAGCGCTTTTGTTCGACGATGCTATTGACATTCTCATTGCTAGTGCTAGTGGGGCAGTCGTTCGAGATACCAAGAGTGATTCAGTCAGTCGTCAATTCATATTTATATATGGTTTGTTGATTTTGAAAATATGAAAGGAATTGGTCGAGGGTGAGAGAACAAAGAACGAACGAATAATAAATACCAAAGAAAAGCGAGAGCGAAGGATTGAGAAAATCAAAGAACAAAATATAAAGCGAAAATACAAGGAATAACGATAAACGAGAGATGACGATAGATTGTTGATATCTGAATTAAAATCGAATGTGATGTATCATTGGAAATCATAATGTCATCAAGAATCAATCTAAATGTCGAAATAAATATCCATGTATGATTGCTTTTGTTTGCGGTTACACTTCAACACGTCAATCGCAGCGGAAACAGTTCCGATTATAGACAGCACAGAACACACACACACACACACACACACACACACACACACACACACACACACACACACACACACATATTCCAACGCTTCTGACACAAACGACAAATCCACTAAAGGTTTACAAGGTCTCTGCACTTCTGTGATTTGTATACATATATTTGCTCTCAAATAATGTTCCAATAACAACAACACGAGCAATCGCTGCATAAAAAAGCGTGCATGAAATGATGATGTCGTCATTGTTTGAATTGGCGATGGATCCATGGGGCAAATCATATTTGCTGGACAGGCAAATAATAGTTGAAATGAAATCAAATCGCAAACTTCATGCATCCATCTCGCGCTTTGAATCGCATGGAATTCCTATAAAGTATTACAACTTATTGTGGATGAAAGAAAAAGGAAGAGACCACCATTAAATTCATGCATGAATGTTGGAATTGAGGACAAATGTAGTTACCAAGCCTTCAAACCATCCCGAATCTATCGTAAAATTTTATTTATATTGATAATAAAAACTGAAAAAATATGGCATCGCAGGAGAAATCGCTGAGTTTTACAAAATACCGCATTTTTGAGTGCTCATCAACGCATATGAGCGAATTTTTATTGACAGCCACATGACATGGCTTTGTTTTTTATAGCGCTTGTGGCACTTGACAACCGCAATCCTTATTCAAATATCAAAAGGCTAATTAGATATTTTGTAGGAAAAATGGCTAAATGTAGAAAATTTTGCCAATTTTCATGTTGCTTATTTGCACCTCTGTAAACTTCTTCAATTTTAAAATAATCTCTCGCATGATGCAGGTGTGTTTTCGAATATCTGGCGCAGTTTTCACATAATAGCACAATTTCATTGTTAATAGTACTTGGTACACAATAATTATGTGTTGACAAAAGTTAATCCTTTTGATAAAATTGACTGCCATGCTGACGAGTCTGATATTTGCGTTATTATTCGAACGGATTATTGCTGTGAAATGAAATGAAGTGGAATAATGGGGTATGTTTTTTATTGTTTCATTGTAATGTGTGTTGGCCATGTGATGCATCGGTGTCGAGTACTCTTTCTTTAACTTTCTCTCTCTCTCTCTCTCTCTCTCTCTCTCTCTACCTATCTTTCACTTTATTATTATAAGTAG
Organism: Obolodiplosis robiniae; assembly: GCA_028476595.1. Classification (NCBI taxonomy): domain Eukaryota; kingdom Metazoa; phylum Arthropoda; class Insecta; order Diptera; family Cecidomyiidae; genus Obolodiplosis; species Obolodiplosis robiniae. The sequence goes on from CM052016.1 coordinate 40,085,110, forward strand.
CTATCGAAAAGTTGAAACTTGTAAGAGTGCTAAAGATAGTTGCCGTTGCACTTTTCGAAATGACAGTTTTGTTTCAAATAGACTGCAAAATGGTTGCAACAAGTTTCCCAAGTATTTTAATTGTTTTAAGGCGATCACTTTTCAACAAAATTTCCACAACTTGCGTTGCATTCCGTAGATTTCGGTCGTAATTCGGTATTACCCGACAATCCCATACTTTTCAGGTGACTTTACATTATTGATTCAAGTCGAAGTGCAACGAAAATACATGGCATTTAGTGTTTGCATCATAAATGTGGGAATATTTCGTATGCATCGAACGTTTGGGCGAATAACACATGTTACATTCGATGACAGATGCCATTAATGGCAATCGAATACTACGGCATAGCTAGGGATAGGCTATGCAAACCTTCACAACTCAGCCAGAGATTTGTTATCACATTTCTTCATCATGTATTTGATTTCAATGCAAATCACTTGCATTTCCTTCATCTTGAACAGCATCGGCAAACCAATTATCTGGGACATTCTACCATAATTCCGAAGAAGAGAGTGAGAAATAGATGGGACTTTCATGGTGTTGTATTTGCCAATGAATCTCAATCTGGTGTGCATATTTATTCAATTTCAGTCAGGAGTAAGTTGGTTTCTATCATTCATAGACAATTTCATAAGTTCGACTCATCGCCATTTCATTCGAAATTCGTCTTCATTCCTTTGGGAAGGTTTCAATATCAACACAATCAAATATTATTTATTTATTCTGTAGCTGAAGTAATTTGCCATTATTTTCACATTTAATTTGAATAATTCAAAATTTTATTTTCTCTGTCTGTCTTCTGTCGTTATATCATCTAGAAGAAAGATTATTCCGAGAAAACTTTTCCAAAAACTTTTATATAGTCACCAATCTAATTTTATTGAATTTCTCTCATTCTGTCCCTTTTTGTTTGTTTTGATCATTTATTTAAACTTTTCAATTTTTCGTAGCTTTTTATCATTTTTCGGGATTGTCCCATAATTCCAAATTCTTCTTATTTTTCCTTTATTTTAAAATTTTTCAGACTCCACTGTGGTTATCCGTACATATAAAAAATGGTATCTGTGTAGTCACTATCGATACATACCATTATAATCATCCAAAACTGACTCTTAACATTTTGCCAAACGTTGCATTTGAAAATGGCGTTCCATTGCCAAGTATGACTGAAAATAAGATTATATTTCTTTTCATGGCAGCTGTTCTGGCGAAACGAATCTAAATGTGTTCTGCGTCAAGTCTTAGAGTGAACAAAAAGCAATCGACTTTCGAATGTTATTTAGCAATTAAAAACTGTAATTTAACACTGTTCCAGTACTGGAAATGAACAAAATGCCGTATCACTGTTCCGTTGGCTCATTTCGAACGGGCTAAGCTTTCGGGTTGTGCATTTAATATCCTTTATAAATTCAAGTGTATATGTGAGCATCATATCCAGACGCCACGTGTGAGTTCACGTTTTATTACAGGCCATGTTAAACCATTTAGTGTGTGCGAACCTAGCGTTTACGCATTGACACATTTTCGTGAGTATTTCCTCCTATATACCGCTACGCATTGAATCGAAAAAACTCATTTAGATTTGGATAAAAAGAAAAGGTTTCGGGCGTTATTCCAAATCCAGCGCATGGCATAAACATATACAAATACAGTCGACGCTCGAAAACCTTAAGAGTCCAGAAAACTAAAGATGATTTTGCTTTGCATATAAAGTTCTGAAATCTTAATGTTTTTCTTTATGGTACATAGATATCTAAACTGCTTCTTTTTTTAAATATTTGCGCCTGATTTGTGTCACTATCAAAATAATGAGTTTTCATTTATTTTATGCATCAAAACTATGTTTTAATTCATTTTGATATTTGAATTATTACGTGAGCACTAACGAAGATTTCAAATATGATGGCCAATGTCTATTGTATATGTTTCATTGTAGAGCACTTCTCAAACCAAGATCATAGTGACCATTGGTAACAATGGAAACACGACAACTGAATATCGTTAGCTCGTTTTTTCGTGTCGTTTCATTGTTTTGGTGTCAAGCAGCGCGATTTTTTTTTTTTTTTTTTTGATCCGCAAATCGTAGTACTTCAGAAATCATGGCCAAAACTTTTAAATTGGGACGATGAAGAATGATGAAGACAATGTGCTACTATCCAAAACTGTTGCCATTTACTGAATTGTATAACGACTGGAATAAAAAAAGGCTTGCTTAATATGTTATTCACATTGCTATAATAAATAGAAATTTAAAAAATAATGTACAGTGTATATCTTATTAGTTTTTTCATTATTTTAGGCTATTTTGGAAAATCGCCCAGAAATGTAAAGAATTCACAAATCTAAATTAGCTGAAATACAAACTACTTCAAATTTCCGAGCGTAGACTGTACTGTCCCTCATCCCAATCTTAATTTACTTGCTACCTCCACATTTTGATAGATGAATGGATGGACATTTGTTTATTTTTCTGTTTAGCAAAAATTATGCAAAGCCCCAACCAAGTGACAACAGATTTTTATTTTCTTTTTGGCATTCAGGGTCTCCAAGAAATATTGCATGAAGCAACATCATAGCCCTAAAATGTCATATGTTAGAAAACCTTCACTTTAATATCGGAACAAGAGTTGAATGCCGTGAGAGAGAGAGAGAGAGGGAGAGATAAAAATATTTCTTCACTTGGAATACATTTATTCAATTCGATAATTGAAATTCAAAAAATTACCATTGTTCGGGAACGAGTCAAAAAATTTACATTCCGAAGAATAAACTCCCTAAGGATTTATTATGCAAAATCCAGGGGACAACGATAAAATGCTACAGCCCCCGATATATGTAAACCTAATCGAATCTGTAGATTAGGGAAATTGTTCGCCCGAAGTTACTATGTAGCCGTTCCGAGCACACAACCGTTATCAGCGGTTTTCACCATAATAAAGACTCAACAATTCGAATAAACGCGATTTACTTTCATCAGAAAAGTTTTGAAATAAAATACTTGCAGTAAAAACGACGGCAAGAAAAGTAGTTCAAATCGTTTCATCGAAGTTCAATGTTTGAACATTGAACATTGTTCGTGTTCTATCTCAGATTTGGTCGGTTCATGATTTGTTGAATGCGAATGTTTGAAATTTGAATAAAATGAGCAAGTTTAAATCTCGCTTTCGAAATGGGTAGTCAACGCTTGAAACTCGTCGATAGATATAGCCAATCACCATACTTTTGTCGTCATTTGTTTCACAAGAATTTTTTATGGCATATTTTGTTTTGAAACATATATGCGTATTCTAAATACATATCATCACAGTCATTAATCGAATGTAACTTTTGAATGCTCGAAATATCAATGAAATTTTGCGATTTTCAAATGGGTGATTCGATCGAACGTGCATTCATTTTGATGGGGGCCATTTGTTTGCACATATTGGTATTTTCGTCGATGATATATGTGCGCGTTCGAATATTCGTTCAATTGAAAATTTATTGAACTTGGGTGCTGATGAATTGCATCGTGTTGCGGTGAAAAAAAATTTTTTTTTCTCGAATTCACTCTCATGTTTTGCTCATTGTAAAGTCGAATCAAGCTAAAAGAGCAAATAAAATAAAACGTGTCACAATATATATGATGGATTTCCCCCGCTTCGAATTGTGCTCTCTTACATCACGTCATTCCACCGCAATTTTTCCAATATTCGTCATAAAATATTCGCTTTCGCAATGTCTCATTTTTTTCTCTCGCTCCAATTCGAAGGGCTCACAGTTGAAATTCATTCAATTCTGTCCATTATTTTGCAACAAAACGGCGGAAAATGAGACGGGGAGTAATAACCGTATCTGTTATGAAATATTAAAAATACTTCACAAGGAGTCGGATATTATTTGGCTGTTTTTTTCTTGTGCCCGCTGCCACCATCAAAGCGCACGGGATTGTTTTTAGCACTTCTTCTCTCAATTTACTTCTCTTATTTTCTTTGTTTTTCGACTGATTTCGTTGGTTTGATTTGTTCCGCTTAAAGAACTGTGCCATTTCTTCGATTTGTTTCAAGGGGACCGTGCTATTTGAGACATTTTAATCATATCTATTCTCCAGCGCCATCTATTGGGCAGTAGTATTGATGTGATATTTCAATTGTTTCAATGACTCATTTGTTTTTATTATTTGTGTCAATGAAAATTTTGTTCGTATTACAATGGATCTAAATTGAGTTCACCCATGTAAAATAAGATGGCGCGGTCAATTGGCATACTCTCGAATAGCTCTCCAATCCCATACAAGCACGGTCCGCTTGGTTTGTTTCGTTTCGTTTGCGTTACGATCGGTGTGAGGAATATCTTTCACATTTTCATTTGTAAAGTATGCGACGAACAAAAATTCGAAATCAAATAAAACGACAATCAGCAAAAACCATATCAGAAGTTTGATAAGTATTTCTCTTGAATGTGGGTCAAGCATTACAAGCAGACTTCTGGTTTTGCGGAGCTGGTAGTGGCTGCTGAGTGCATCCATTTAAAATGAAACCGTTATGTCTTATCCATAAGAAATACATTACCAGCAGCGAGCCAGCCATATCTAAGCAGCTACTGCTCTCAACAGCCGCTACAAGCTCAGCAAAACCGTGGGACTGATTACAAGTTGATAAAGATGTTTCGTTCGCCTTACCTCTAGCCATTGTTTTGTCATCCTACTATTCGAATCTGTGGGAAGAACACTTAAATTCAGATTAGATTGGAAAAATACTGAAACTGAATATATTTGAGCGAAATCTTGAAACAAGAGTTTGTTCGGAATAAGAGTGAAACAAGATCTCCATTATTCCGAATGACTTATTTCAAGATTTCGCTCTAATATATTCAGTTTCAGTATTTTTTCAATCTAATCTGAGGGTAAGTTTTCTTCCCACCTATTCATTTTTTCTTCGGTTGTTGTTGTTGTTGTTGTTTCTATTCGACAAACTTATTTTTAAAGCATTACCGCATAGAATTGATTCGTGTTTATAAAACGTTGCTCGAAATTTGCCAAGTACCTGTATCCGACTTTGTCAAAGAGCAAAACACATTTTTTTTCGGAAAATAATCAAATGCTTCAAATGTTTAGCTATAGAATCCTAACTGAATCGAACCAGAATACCATCTAACGTCAATTTTGAGTTTTTTCACCATGAAGGAACATGCAAGGGAAAAGTGCACAGAAAGCTCCGAATTTTCAGTGGCTTCCAGTTGGATTTTGTCCAAGGGAAACGAGCTTAAATTTAAATTTTGCACGAATTTCAAGCTTTTGTTGAGAAAATCTAATGAGCTTTTTTCTAACACCAAGATCGGAATACCGTAAAAGCTCACAAAAAGAGGCATTCTCCATGAATGCTCCACTATTTCATACTATGTCGATTGCCTATAAAAAAAATCCCGTTTGTTTAGTTTGCGCATGATCGGACCAAATTATTTAGCTAAATTCCAATCACTTGTTGCATGTATGAACTAATGTAACGAAGAATGAATCTCTTAGAGGATAGTGAGCTTGGTACGCTCAGGATGATTTCAGTTCAAAGGCAACGTGACGGAAAGCACGTGATGTTTTCAGAAGAAATTGTGACCGTTTAGAAGCTTCTACAGCAGAAAGCTTAATTTTTCAGAGAGAAATTGTGACGAAAGTTTGTGCATTTCGTCTATCCATCAAGACCAGCCAGGTGAAACACGAAACATGTGCATCATATAATCGTTTGGCGGAGCATTGCTCTTTGTGCGAGTCTATATTTTCCACATTTCCTTTGATAAATGCGATGAATTGTTTCAGATATAACGATACATGTGTTTACTTGTTGAAGTAAATATCCAAAAGGCTTAAAAGCCTGAATTTTAATGCAAAATTTGATAAATGGCCTTTCTCACATTGGAATCATTATCAACAATAAACAAACATTTTCTCAATGATAAAACTGTGAAAAATGTCAGACAACTTCTTTTACTCATGCTGCACAAATCTTACAAAATTCGTTGATTTGATGGACTCATTTTATGTTATGTCTTAATAAATGGAATATAAACTTGTAGTCTGAAAACCTTTGCGCGGGGAACTAGCCATATACTGAGCTGCCATTGAGCATCACCACAAATATGGTGCGTTCATAATTTGAAATAAATGTTCACAATATCACGCTACATTTTTTACTGAACGCACCGCGAATGTGGCGAGGGAACATTTATTTCGCATTTTGAACGCACCAAATCTGTGGTGATGTTCAACGACAGCTCAGTTTATGGTTATTTACCCGCGCATAGATTTTCAGAGTAAATAGGATTTTAAAAGTATTATTGTGTCAATCAAAATAATGGGCATCAGAACAATAAATTAACGTCGAAGATTCGGAGTAATTGAGAGCAAATATAAACTGTCGATTTGTCATTCTTTTGAATGTGTTGTTTTAAATTGTTTCGAATTTTGCATCCAACTCTGAAATAAGATCAAAAGCATTCATTTCATTTTGAAACAACAATATTTGTATATATCAAAAGTGGATATTCGACTCTTAAACATAATTCTCGAGAGAGTATTTTTAAAGTTGAATTCACAGAGCCAAATACTCAGCATCGTCTTCATGTCATCCAACAGATTCATTTTTTCATATTTTCAGAATGAAATTCCACTGAATATTCTACTTAATCATTTGTTCGTCTCGAATGTCATGTTACCGAAGAATCAACTCTGCCAATGCAATACAATCCCAAACATAATACGGGATTATTCAAAAATTCTGGAATTATTGTTTGTCATCAAAAGAATGCGAAATGCACAAAAATCTTTGTACATGAAGACTATTTCAAATCGTTCAAACTGTTTTCAAACTAATTTTATATTCATTTTTCTTTGAAAATTGCAACTTAAGTAAAGCTTATTTCTTTGGAAGTTCTCAAACCAAATTTCGAAGCACCTAACATGGCATACACCGAGCACTTCAGAAAGGATTCTTATGTACAAGCTCAAAAATTAGTATACCAATTTTACCAAAAATAAGAAATACGTTACACCATAATATGTCAAGTTGAAATAGTTGATCATTTTTCAAGCAAAACTGGTTTGCCATCTACTATTTCTTTTGTATAAGCCATTCTAGCATTTTTTTATTATTATTCAACATGCGTCTTTATCCCAATTTATCGATGCGACTTTTGTTACCAAGAACAAAAACTGCACTTACCCATATCGTCAATTAGCGGTGCCATTCGCAGTGTGACACCGACCAGCAGCAAGCACATCAACAGAAGCAGACAGGCAGTGGCTATGATCGTCCATCTTGCGCGCTGTGACATATCTTCTGGATCGATTACCTGAACGGGATGGATAAAACGGAACAAAAAATACCGTCCCGCAAACCGAAAAGGACATGAATACACAGGCAAATGAATTTGTTTAAATGGAAAGATATAGATTGCAATATGAAAAACTTATTTGGATAATTGTTCGTGCAGTTTGCACTATTGAGTAGTTTGTAGCTGCGAGTGATTGGAAAACAATTCAAACGGATCAGATTTCAATATTGTAGCATTTGTCTTTTATCTATATTGTTTACCTTTACAACTTGTTGGTCTAGATCGTGCACTAAGATTTTTCGTTTGTGCCGCTTTTTGCGCCCATCATGATGTCGATGGTGCTGATGGTGATGGTGGTGGCGATGATGCCTGCAAATTAATCAGCGGGGAACAAATAAATAGCGTGACAGACGTAAGAACAAGGAGAAAGCGAAAAATATATTTTGTACACACTTGTGATTGTGTTGTCGTCGTCGATCGCTCGCGTTATTTCTATCAGTCTTCATTTTAAGCGAAACATCATACATTAATTCATCGTTATAACGCAATTGACTGAAATGGAATAGAAAACTAGCTATAAGAAAAGAGCGAAAATGAAAATGTTCATGTGCACGCCCATTTGCTCATCTTACATCGGTTGATTTGGCGGCATATTCAAAACACAGTGTTGAAGACAACTCGGTGATGGATATACAAGCACCGGTTCGGAGCATCTATGTGTTCGTCCTGTGAATGGAAATCAATGTAACTATTCAGTTTGAGATTCAAGCGAAAATGCACAAATTGAAAAGGTTCGCTCATTAATTTCATCGTTTCCTTTTTTTTGAGCGGGAGCAAATTAAAAAAAAAAGTTGCACTCACTGTTTTTGCTCCGTTTATCTTTCGCTGGTTGTTTTTTGCAAGGATTGGCAACCGTTTGTTCGGTGTATAGTTCGTCGCTGTCATCGATTGTGCCATGATTGTTGTGTTCGCTGCTAGTTACGTGTTTCAGCATCGTTGTTGTGGCCGATGTGGTCACAGGTGAATTATTTGTCGGTAAATGATTAAGACTAGATATAAAACCATGCGATTTATTATTCGCAATACTAGGCTTTGGTACTTTATCCTTTTTCTTAAAAAATGTTCGGCTACTGCTATTCGATTTGAACACAGCGGTAGCAGCATTTCTGGAAAGTTCGTCGGTTTTGCCGGTATCCTCTTTATTGAAATCGTGCGTCACCAACATCATCGTCGCATCCCGTTTTTTCAACGGTGAATTGCTAAATGTCACATTCACACTATCATCGGATGTGTTTTGCATAGGGGACAATCGTTGTGGCAATGGCGATCTATTCAATTTTCCAGCTGAAGAGTTTGCGGCTGAAAATAATTGAATTCGTCATTCTTAGCATTTGATATGATTTCGCGTGCGAGTTTTCGTGTATGAATGCTACACCTAGATTATTTATGCACAAATTTCCAATTCAATTGATCGAACCAAATTCACTGTATGCGAATTTATTCATCTTTTTTAATTTGTTCAAATATTCTAGTTTGACCTTTGAAATTTGCTATTATTATTCATTTGCATGTGTTGCCCATTCTTGCCGAATCGATGCTATTTGCTATCGTTGAAAAGTTCACAAACATCTCAATAAGAGAAACATTTTAAATGGCGAACAAGTTGAAAATGATCAAGAAACACAAACTGACATAAAGTTTTCCGAATAAAATGTTAGCATTTTGTCTCGTTTTATTTTGATTGCGTATTTTCCCGTTTTGTAATTATTCGCCTCTCTTCTGAAACTACTTTTTTATTGTACTCGTCTCAATGAAATGATTTTGAGAGAATGCGATAACGAATGTTCGCCAGCAAAAAAGTGTGTTGCTGCCGAACAAAAAATCGAAAATCTTGATAAAATTCGGACGAGTTTTCTCCGTTTCGCAAATCATTGGCCTGATGTTATCTTATTTCACATAGCATAGGTAAAGGTGGAATTGCACCTAGCAAAAGCGCAACAACATTGAATCCACTAACAGATATTTTTTAAACAAAAATAGCTAAAATTGAAACTTCAAAATGCAGAGATTGGAAAAAAAGTTGAAGAAAAATTGGGACACATACCATTGTAAGTTTGGCGCTGTGCAAAAATGGGGCTGCATTGAGCGCTTATTGATTTCGCCTCGAGGAAAGGAATCGGTTGTCTTTGTTCTGGATCGTGCATCGAATCGAATGTTGTACTGCATGACGTGTGTTTTATCGAACTAGATACGCTAATCGTATCTCCGCAATTTTGTCGTGCTCGCAATTTTTCACGTTTCGGTCTGATTTCATTGCTCACCTCAATTTGACTAATAATGCTTGTTGTATTCATATCGATTTCGATGACGCTATCATTTTTCGATTTCAATCTCTGTGATTCGTCTTGCATCAAAGGAATTCCGGTCATATGACGGTCGCTGGTGTAATTTGGCGAACCGTTTTGCTCGGTTGTTACGGATTTGTTGTTCGAATCGCATGATGATTGGTCATACGTTTGCGTGGAATAATTATTGTCATGTTCGCTAGTGAAACGCTCATTTAACACACCGTTTTGACATTTGGCCGATTCAATTTCCGACTGTTCAGTTTCCTTGCTGGCCCCATTTATCCGAATGGCCGACTCAATTTTCTGCTGCTGCTGCTGCTGCTGCTGCTGCTGCTGCTGCTGCTGCTGCTGCTCGCCTTCATTGTATGCCAAAACGCTTGCAGCTATTGGACTGCTTTGAGTTTCATCACCTGAATGCATATCTTCTTTGGAATCTGTCACATTCACTCTTTGTGGACTAATGGATGGATATGCTATGTGCACGGTTTTGGTGGTGGTGAAAACCGCTGCTTCGTCTGACTGCTCACTTTTATCTGGCCGATCGTCACGATTACGAAACATCAATGAGCCCAGGCAATTTTGCTGTTTGCGCCGCTGCTTCTCCACCTTTTTCACTTCGCCCTCACGTTTTATAGCCAAAATTTTCTTTTGCACCAGAGTCGACAATAGATTTTCATAGCTAATCGCACTTCCAGCATCGGTCATTGTATCCGTGCAAACAGCTTTGTCAACCTTCATTTTTCAATCTCACACTCAGTTGCTTTTTTATTCACCGTATCAGTCACAATAGCGTATACAAAATATAATCGCGCATTTGAAATAGATTAAATGCTGATTGTTCGCTTGTTCCGAGATATCACGATATTTTTGAGTGAATGCCAAAAATACGACAAACTCAATGAGATCGATTTGCGTGTGTGTGCATTATATTCAATCTGCATATGCGTTTATTTAAAATCGATATTTAATTCCAAATCTATTCTCCAGCAATCGTTTTTGCAGAAATATATTTTCCGCTGTCAATAAGGTTTTTGATTTCAGCCTCCGTGTCTATAGGTCGCTCCGCAATTCTGCTTCGTTCACTGATATCGTTATCTGCAATGAATTGAATTGACAGTTTCTGTTTAATAAAATCTCAATTCAAATTTTAAGTGCAAACTTGCAGCTGTGCTGTCATTTCATTGTAGGTCTTTCAATCAAAGTTCTCAACAAAATGAAAAGCCTTCTAGTTAAATCAAGCAGAAACCGGAATACTTTTCGTTCTGTATTTTTTCTTTTGCTAAAAATTCAGTCACGTCTCATGTGTCCGAAAGGTAAAATGGAAATTGTAATTAGAATGTTCTTGAGCAGTCTTTTCGAGATTTGATACAATATAAGAGAATGGAAATGTTAAAAAAGAACGAAAAAGAGTTAATGAAAGAAAGGGAACGATACCGGAACAAAACATCGAAAGAATTCAGTGCAAATGGGATGGATAAAAGAAAACTTTATTCAATATTTGCCGAGAGTGGCTCATTTCGATAATCTGCAGTCATGTTCTTTTCTCTTGTCGGATGAGATTATTTTGAGCAAAATTCTTGGTGGTGCCACCAATATTTTGAAAATATTTGTGTAGAAACATTGCGAATACTTCATGGCTGTATCGCACATTAACCACTGACATCAAACTGAATCTGACTTGTTGACACATGCAAATAAGCAGTTTGACATAAAACTTTGGCAAACGCGGTGCTCCGGTTGGCAGACACGAGCGGGAAATTCCACAACACCCAAAAATGTGCTCTGAAGAAAATGAAGAACATGCTGCAGACACGAAATGGCAATGCATTTTCTGTCGAGCGTTTATTTTATGTAAAAATTCGGTTCCTGGGTGTACACAGTGATGTATCGAAAAGCATATAAAAATCGAAAAACGATGACATGTAACAACAAAAGTAGCTGATTTTGTCGGAATATTCGATCTCGATCGACACAGTGATAGTTTAAAAGTAGTGACTGACTGGAAATTAGAATTTCTATGAAAATTAATCAATTTTAATCATCTGACAGTCAGTCGGCTAGTTTGGGATTTTCAATTTGAAATTCATCCATCCTAAATACAGTCGCCGAAAATCTACTAAAGTCGACTAAAATCGAGTTAGTTAGTCGACTTTAGCCAATTAAAATAAATGTTAACTTTTTCTTTTATACTTTAATCTAGCCATTCTGGTCCCAAATTAGCTGAAATTAGCCAACAGACTAGTTAGTCAACAATATTGACATTTTCATTCGATTCGCACCACGAATAGCAGCGGGATATTCAACCTGATACTTTTGTAAACGCAAGCTATTTACAGTGAGAATACTCGCAATGCAATGAGTATCTGACGGCTTATCGGCGTTAAGATTTCTATACCCAAATTGTTTCTCGGAATGAACACATATCTCGAGCGAACCTTCTAAATGTGAAACGAGAGAATGAGCAGTGAATAGCAAATTATTAAGAAAATAAAATGTCATTTGAACGTTGATTTGTGCGGTCGACCGAATGCTCTTTGATGCTTATTTCCTCACATACACATTAGGTGGGTGAACGCACATTATTGTTTCTCTCTTTGGTTTTATGTCATTTTGTCAAAACCATAAGTAGTTGCTTTGTCTCCATGTTGAGCGGATGTGCTGCAGATAGTATATGCTCATAAGAGCACTACAAGCTCGCACATATACATTTCGCTCAACTTTTTTCCGTTTCTAAGAGACTATTATCTATGCTCGTTGCTTTTTTTCTTTGGAAATTTCTCGTTGCACCATATGTTTGTCATTATGAAAACCTTTCTGATAGCAAGAGAGAGAGAACAGTCACATTTCATCAGCAATACAAAGAGATTTGTAGGAGAAGACGGCTGAATAAATGTATCACAATGTCGAATGTAAAACATTTTTTCTTCTTCATTAATATGAATAATACAATAGCATTCGATTAGTGTGCAAAATAAATTCTCTTCGCTCAATATATTCAGTGGGAAGGGTGTCTCTTTCAAAAATAATCCAACTCTTTTTGAGCGATTTTGTGGTTTTAATTCTTTGTACAATATAGGAATACATGCTTTTGCGAATGTATATTTGCTGGGAAAAGCTTTTCGGTATGTCGTCCATCTTATCATGTGAGTACGATAGCTTCAGATTGGCAAAAAAGACAAATTGACGCTGAAATTGATGAAAATGGACTTAAATACTGATATTAAGTGAATATTATTCAACATAGCACACCCAAGCATTCTAATCGAATAATTATTTGGTAGCATTAAAATATGGAAGAATGTAGAAAATCCATTTAAATTCATTAGAGTCTGTTAATTTCCACGTCAAAGCGCATCATTTGGGACAAAAACGAGAAAAAACTGATTAGTCGATGTGTGTTCAGAAGCAATGGCAACAGGTTGATCCCATTGCATCGGTCACCGAGACCCATTTACACGCAACCGATTCTATTGAAATCATTTGATCGTCCTCAAAATTAATTATACTTTTCCTTTTTTATCGCATCGCTCATTACATTTCATATGTGTCACGCATTTTAAATGGGATGTTTTTTATTGTGCGTACATATTGTTGAGCCAAACGCTGTTTAAAATGCAACTAAGCGCTCTCACTCACTCCCGAACCCTCATTTTATTTGCGACATTCTTCCTCATCTGCGCTCTGCGAATAAACCACCGACGAATTTTAATATAATTGATAGATAACATTGTTATTGAATACGTTATGAAAAATGGAATAATAATTAAGCACATATGTTTCAAACAAATTTATGCACAATCATGTTTCCATGAGGACGCTTATTTCCGTAAATCAACTACAAAAAAAATGCCAATATTTATTTAATGTTAATTAAAATTCCTTCCGCCCGCACAAACATTGACCATCATACTCTGAATTGACAACGCTCCGAATTTCCCATATTTCATTCTCAAGGAAATTGGAGGTATTTCGTGTCAAATAGACAATGTGAAGCAAGTCATTTCCGTTATAATTTTGTAAGACAACAACATGCGACCTCAAAAGATATGTACCACCTCTAAATTGGCTTCACTTTCATGTAAATTTGCCGCAACATTATATTTAAATGTAAACTGTTCAACCGTTAAAAAATTTAGTTCAAGTAAATCGAATTTTTTAAATAATAACCGTTCTTTAAATATTTTATTTTTTTTAAAAAAAGTTAGAATTTCGGTTAATTCGTGCGTTTTTTTTTATTTGTCTTGTTTTTAAATTATTCCCATTGCCCTCAAGCGATCGAAAACAGTTGTTTCACCAATTGATTTCGCCAATTCTTAGAGCGTTTGAAATGCATCTTCATCAATTAATGTTTCCAATTCCTCATCTTTAAATTTTTGGCTAAGCGAGAAGCTTTTCGTACCAAAATTACTGTCTGCGAACCGTTGAAAGTTGAAATTTTTTTCGGCAAGTTCTTTTAGCTGAAGCATGTTCCCCGTAAGCTTCCACAAGTATTCGATACGCTTCAGCTGCACTTTTTTCTCAATTTGAACAAAAAGTGAAACTTCCCGCAAATGATCTTTTTTCGGTATAAAACTCGACATATTTTATCTCAAAAATACTACTTTGTTTACCATTCAATGATATGGCACGTATTGAACATCACAGCCTAGTGGGCCTAGTGACATTTTAATTATATGAACTATTCGATAGTCAGATGAATCAGGTAGTGAAATTAGTCACTGCATGTTTAAGGCTGGGGGAAAGAAACAAATAAATAGTCAGAATAAATTGCAAATAAACAGGGAATATTGTAAATTTGCAGCATATTCACAACTTATTTACAAGTGAAAATCTCAAATTTAGCTGAAATAAAGTGAATATTGATTATTATACGTAAATATTGTAAATATTCGTGAATATCAATCCAAATTTTGAAAATTTTCCACTCCCTCTAAGTTTAAGAAATCCCCACCATAATTTTGAAATGGGTTTAAATTTGAAATAAAATAATTTGGAAATCATTCTTTAAATATTTAGTCGGAAATCAATTAAAATTACATTCTTCGATTATAATATGAAAGCTCATAAATATACCAACTTGAGTTACTATTTTCCTCAATAGCTTTAATGTGTATGCAGACTCTGCTGGCCCTGTGTGGGCACTGTTCAGTATTCCGAATGCACTTTCAATTAAATGATGCGGCCATTCAAATATGTTGCGACATGATATACTAAGTGGAATATTCAAAATGGTTGTCACAACATGATTCGCATTCGAAAAAAGAATTGAAACTATTTTTTGTGTGTTGAAGATCATGTTCTGCAGGAAATCATCAAGTTTTCAAATAAAGTTCGGCAATTTCAGTTTTCTCTATTCAAATAAAGTACCATCAATTGGTATGACCAGTTTGGTATCGATCTCACAAACATTGATAATATAGAGCATAATATGCTTTTTAGTTTGGAGTAGAATAAAGTGCTTCGTAGTGCATCGATTATACTCATATATCATAAAATTTTTCTGTGCAGCCCATTTTGATGGAAAATCAATTAAGAAGCATACTCACGTTTGAATGTGGCTACAAAATAGATCTCATCATCTCGTGTGTGTATTTCTATGAATAATTAAATTATTCCATATTTCGCTGGTGAGAGTCAATTTTTTGAAATGGTTGAATGAAATTATTAAATACACGATTTACCACATTTGGTGAATGTTTTCAAAGCGTGTGGTTCTATTTTCATTCCCCTTCCATTTGCTAAATGAGTAATTTCGAAACTAATTGAGATATAAATGAATATTGCCTAATTATCGGAAAATTGTTTCAAAATCGAATTGATATTTTGAATAGGATTGTTATTTTATTAGAATGACAATTCAAATTGCATCCGTTGTGAATTCATGGAGTACACGCGCTTTGAATCGCTGTCGGTAAAACATTCCACATTTGATCGGAGTCGGATCACACATCTTTTTGGATGGAACCAATTCAAATGTAATATCATAAGCTACTATATGTGCTAATGTGTACAAACAGTGTTTGCTTAGTGAAACCGTGCGGCGTTTAATTCATTCAAGCAATTCATGCTAAATGTAAAAATTGCATATTATTTAATCCTAAAAATCATGAATTGCATCCGTTATCGGAAGGGTCGGTATTTATTTCGAAAATATCTATGTTCGTTTGGTTTTTTAGACAGCGCATACAATTTTGAGTAATACTTCATGCATGTTTATCAACCGCTTTTATTTTCTTCTTTATTTCCATGATTTTCTTCTCATTTCTATTGTTTTATTTTTCATCAATTGTTTGTCTTTAATTTCTATTTCTGTTCTTCAAGTCCCATAAATTTGAACTGAACAAAGATCCAACTTTCCAAGTTTATTTTCTTTGTGCATGTCTAATATTTAAGAAAAACGTTTTTCCCAACTTTGTAATACAATTGAATTGTACGTGTAAATTGTGATGGAAACAAATGATGTGGGTTTCTGTTGAAAAACCAAAGTATATAAAAATTGGTCAAAAGAATTTTAAACTCATTTTATTTTGCAATTTCTTGCTTTGTAACAAGTGAACAACCGAAATGAATGTCGCATTATATATAAGAGGGGTTGAGTCATTGTAATTGGCAATCAGCAGCGAAACAATGTATGCATGAGTGCACAGTCTTATTCAGTGCAATACATGTGTGGTCGCCGAACGCTGTAGCTATCGCTGTATCATGTGGAGAACATTTTGCACAACCTTTTGTTTGGTTGACGTACAACAGCTAGTAGCTGCTGAGATGAGAGCAAGATTGGGAATGTTGAATTTTAATATACCGCCATGTAAGCCACAGACACCGTTCGTAGGGAGTGCATTTCAATATTGCATCTTCGGAGCAACAACAAAAGGAAACAATCAACACAAATACATACAAAGAAATGGTATGCAGTTAAAATTTATTCGAGCTGAATGCTTAAGAGAGCATCCGTACGACTGCACGAAGACAAACGGATGGCACTTTATTCAGGCTCCTTCTGTCCTAAGTTGCAAAAATTTATGTGCATGGCATGTGGTAACGTGATGTTGTTGCTCGAAAGCGAGAGAGCAAGACTGGCCTCGAGCGCACAAACGTTGCAATACAGTGTAAAACGTTAAGAATAAAATATGGAGCGTTGCATTGGGCAAATAATAACAACCGACTCAAATAATAGTAAATAAGATTTAATCTCGGTCGGTTACTGTGTCCAGTCTGAGATAGTGAGTGGGAGCAGCGATTTTCAACTGATTTTCGTTGCGAGGTTTTTCTTCCATTGTTGAAATGGAGAGAGATAGAGAGAGAGAGAGAGAGAGAGAGAGAGAGAGAATAACGATGAGTACTCGAAAAATTGCAAAACTAAGCAAATAGCAATAATAAAAATGTGCCATTATTCTGAAACACGACTAATTTAAGAAGCTACCACATTCAATATAAGAACACACAAAATCATACACCGACGCACAGAATATATTTCTCTCTCTCTCTCTCTCTCAATTGAATGCCAGCTATTTTGTGTGCTGTACTATTTTGTATATGTTGTGTACGTCGAGCTTGTTCCGCATATTCGTTAGTATCACTTTTCTCTTATTCTTTCGTTGTCTCTGTGTCACTCACAACGCTCGTTGATTATTTTGCTATCCGTAAACACATCGTTGGGCATTCATTACGAGGCATTTACGCTAGTCATCGTTAGTAAACTCCGGGTATGAACATGGAAATCCCCCATCTGGTCTACACACAGAGAAGGAGAAGGTGAAAAAACACGACACTATTATGTTCTTGTAGATTTAAATGCGCACCAAACGGTCGAAACGAAACAGCAAACCATTGAGACGAACTTTTTCAAGTAGTCTCCATTCATGTTGTGATCCATGAAATGCAAATTACAACTCTCTTTCACTGAATTTTCCACGCTGAAACTATGCATCTTCATAAAAATGGCAAATTTTTCCATAAATTCCCGCCTTTTGTTTCTCATCATCATAACAAATGGGTTTTATGGGAGTTTTGTTGGCCCAGCCGATAGACAATGCAACAATACTTATTTAAATGAAAATTTACTGTAGTTTTGTGTGTAACTTTTCGCCCAAAAATATGATTGCCGTCACATCATTATCAAATAACCGAGAAAGCAGCTGCCAGAAACCAAGTAAATTCGAACAAAAACTAAGTGCTTATTCATAGAATAAATGCAAACAACGAAGTATGCAACAATAAAACTGAAATGTTGCTGCAATGATAAGCTCGGCACTTTCTCGTTAATAATTGAAAGCTTGATTGACAACGCAATAAATAGCAATCATACGGAATTCCAGCATAAAAAGGGATCTAGTTTTATTCGCATGCTAATTTGATGTCGGCACAAATGATACAGACATCCCATTTCACCGATATAGTGGCAAAAAATCGTTTCATTACGATATGAACACGCGATAAAAATTTCATTTCAATAACTCGATCATTCAAAATGCCAACAACATCGCTGCTACTCTGATAAAATTGCAGGAGTTCGTGTAAAAGCTTTTCGTGCAACTGATGTCAATTATTCCGTACACGCTCTCCTCTCAGTATTCACAACCAATTTCAATATTGCATGTTTACAAGTGTGAAAAATTATAAATATCACCTATCATTATCAAACATGAATATTATGACCTGAATTGAATTCATTAATTGTTTACCTGTTGCCATAGGTCAGGATCATTTGAGACAATTGAGTGAGCGTGTATGTGTGATTTTGGACCGATGAAATGGTAAATATTGAAAATTTTATCGCTTAATTTTTCTCGTCGTAATCGGTGGCTGTGTGTGTTATTTTATGCGCCATTCCACTGGTTCCATTCATTTCGTCTGATTGCTAAAAAATTTCGGCAGCAGCCAAAATGCGAATAAACATTATCGATTGCGGAACGTGAATATGTTTGCGTAATCAAATTCAAATCGAATATTGAACCAACGTGGCATTCGAATCTCTCTTTCGTCATACACTCACACACACTTGTTGACATAGAATCGATCGCCCAATATCCAAAATGCACAAAAAATAGTATATTGATTTGGTTCGCTCTCTTTCTTTCTCTCCACAAATTTAGCCATTTTTCGAATGGAGTTTTTTGAGGGCGACTGGCGAGCACAACAGTTGGTATTTATGTTCTTCAATATCAATAATATTTGAGTTGATTGCCAGCGATAATGTAAGACCATTCGCTTTATTTTTCTTAGTACGTTAAATATCTTTTTCATGTGAATGTGATGTGCGCGCTGCTTTTTTATGTTCTTTTCACAGAATCCACTCGATTCGTTTTATTGCATTATGAACAAATATTTAACAAATACTTCAAATGGAACTGTTCGTATTATGCGGAAATGATATGAAATAAAAACCAACGGAGACAAAATATCGAATAAAAACACAAATCAAATATGATTCTCAAATCGAATAAAATGCTTGGAAATTTGCAAATACAGTTTACCCAAAAACTATGACTGAATTTCAATTTGAGTAGCCATCGAAATGAATGAATTGAGAATTTCTCATAATCTCTTATATTTGTCTACCTCTCTTCTATATTCATCTTTCTCTTGCATATATTGCTTTGCAATTAAGAGATTTTGTGAGGAGAATGAGATTTACTCAAGTGTATTTTGATACGGCATTATGTCGAAGGTAGACGATTGCATTCGGCAATGATTTAATAACGTTGTATTTTAAATCATCAAGTGCAACTTTTTTAAAATATCCAATCTCTACTGCTACTGTATTTAAGCTGATGTTTGGGATCTTATATCAGTTGTTCGAATGATACACCGCAAATGAAATATGAATAAAAAAGAAGCTCATACAAATAGAAGATTTTTATTTTCAAATTGTTTAATGTTTAAGACATGTTCAACATTCATCAAAATGTGTTTTCTGAATACTCATCATTAGAAGGTTTCTCAAAAGCTCCAAATTGAAACATAAATTTGGTCTAGACTTTCTTGACCTTCAGATTTTCGATTTGTATGAACTTTTTTGAGAAAAATTCCTAATTTTTGCTGAATATCTTTCCCATTAATGAAAATGAAAAAATCTTTCTCTCAATAATAATATCTCTTTTTTTAGAATTTCTTTAAAAATTGCAAGAAATATGATTTGATTCGCTGGTGGAACATGAAAAAACAAAAGAGTTTTGTTAATGAAGCTGTTTTATAATTATTCATTCATTTCAATTTATTCATTGATGTGCCTCTTTTATTCGATACTTTTTATGCTCTTCTCTTTATTTTCCCTTTGCACATACGAAATGGTGTTCATTTTCTATGTTGACGTTATAGAATTTTCATCCGATCTTGTAATTCCTTGATTTCCAAAAGTAAGAAAACGGCAACTTGAATACATTGTAGCCACATCAATCATCTGATTCGATGTTTGTGAAAAGTAACAAAGATCAAAAATTTCCTATGTATTAATTGAGAAACCTCAAACCGCATTGAAGTCTGGTAAAACCAAACAGAAATTTTGTTTTGCACGCATTTTACTATAAATGGTAATTTGGGATGATTTATATGCAACTTTCAGAGATTTTCAATACTGAATTTGAAGATTTTGGAAGAACTCACCCAAATGAAAATAGAATACATGTGTAAGAATGATTTTTGCTAATAATTACATTAATTTAAATCATTTTTGTGTGTGAAATTTCCCATAGTTATTGGGATGGTATAAACTTAAACACGACGAGCATGTCGTCGATGTGTAGTAGTGATGTTGATGATAGCAGACCTCACCAACATCGCATAACATTAAACGCATCCAGCTATGCCCACTCTTAAAATCAAAAGAAGTACATTCTATGTTGTACACAGTGTTTTTTTCATTATGTTATCGATGTATATTTGACAGTGATAGCAACTCAAGCGGATGTTGGATTTGAACCAACGGATGAACAATAACTCTATTTGACAGACATATCATATGCGATATCCGCAGGCAATGAAAATCACACCGAACCCGAAACACTCAATAAAGGGCCGGCTGAGAGAAAAGAATCGCTCGTCCGTATGCGTGTTGCTTTAAAACGTATTTCAGGTTTTACGAAGAGAATCCACTCGGTTCCAACCATTAAAGTCATTAGAGTCGAACAGCATAAGCAGAGTGAAACATTGGTAGAAAAATGGAAGCAGAGTGCAAGTGAAGCCCACGCTGAAAACGTAACTTTGTAGCGATGAACCGAAAACAACAACAAAAATGGTGATAACAAAAGTATGAATAATAAATTGAATTTGATGTAGTATTCACCTTTCGCGAGCAGTGCTGAGAAAACCCCAAATGCAATGAAGCATCAGAGACCGGAATGGTTGTTTTATCGGGCGCGCGCGACGCTCAAGCAACATTTCATTTCAGTTTTGTTAGGAATTTATGAAACGAACTACAGAATTACATTTTCAAAATCGTTACTGTGATTGGCTTAACGAATTTGTGAGCTTGCCAACGGCTTTCGCCACGATAAATGAATATTGCAATTATAAATAAATTAGGCATCATGCATGAGCATTGTCCGAAAATGGTGTAATAGTTTTGGCATCTAATTTGGCTACATTTCACTAAAATTATTCAGATGGAATATCTGGAAATGAGCATAAACACACAATTTCGGTATGATGTAGCTTCCTCATGAGAGCAAGCGCCAATGTTATCGGCGAAAATAAAAAAAAAATCACACATGAATATGAGAAAGCATTGCGAAAATTATTCGCCGAATAAGCGAAAATCTTGTGAGCAGCGCGGAAAATTGAGAAATTCTATTTAGTGGATGGATGCGATGACTAAGATGCTTTCGTGTTTCCCCGACAACTCAATTTATTCACTTCACTTTTATGGTTACCAGAAAAGAGCTGTACAACATTTTTCATATGTAAATCGAGATATGACATCGTTCTGAGGATTATTATTGTGCATGAAAATGATACGAACTGCTATCGCATTACATTGTAACATTTTTCCCACTCATTTGACACATTTCGAATTGTAGCGGGTAGATTTCGCGATGTGGCCGAAGGCAATCCAAGCGCACACACCACTCAACCAACTATAAATAGGTTCTGTGGGCATTTCGCTGCAAAGCATATTGTAATTATTGCACAAGTTTTCCCACTTTTAATTTATCGCGCGCAAATAACAAATATTAAATCGTCCTCGTTTGCATTCACGATTAAATTTGTCATAGTTTGTTGAAAAATCAATTGCTATGCAACGACAATAACAGCCGTAAGTATTTATGCCCACCACACAAAAGCTGATGTGCGCGGCAGTGCGGCAAATAATAATTTTCCTGAATTTTGACGCTCTATTTTCAAACTGAGTAATCGGATATTACATAAATGTGTTCAATATTCGGTGACGACATTGATCGATTATTTCGACAGGAAGAACGCTGCAGCACCTCAAAACTCGAACAATCACAATAACTCAATGACATTAATCAACATACGCACACTAAATTTTTGAGGACTCAAGGCCAAAAATAGGCAATGAATCGAAAATGTGCGCGCCGCGCTTCTGAAATTACGTGATTGTATTCAGATGAAATATATAGTCGTTGTTTACCGTAACAATGCATTATTATGTATTTCTTCTTTATTTGTCTCATGTGTGAAAGAAGTCAATAGTCGACACATCTCGCAATGACAATGGACAATACGCTACATACCATAAAATGAGATAATCTGATATAATATAGCGCTTGAGCTACAATAATGGCCATTCATTTGAAATACTCCTCGATGGATGGTGGATTTAATTGAACATGCGAATTGAAATTTACCAATTTCTCGATGATTTCCTCTTCACCAAGGTACCAATTCAATGCCTGGCGTTTTACTTTTTATTTTTGTTAATAGTTCTCAAGACAGCCACTTGATCTAGTGCAATTTTCCTCATAAATTCCAATTTTGGATACTTCAAAAGACTCACAAATCAACTTTATTGCCGGACAGTACATCGGCCGGATACTCATGTCATGGAAAAATGCATGAAACGGAATTTATAACATCTAATAAGTATCAGATAAACAATATCCCAAATTTCGCACTCATTTAAATTAAAGTAGATGAAACTGAGCCGTATATTCATGAATAATGTGTAATATATTTGTCTATTCATCGAGGAGTATTTGATTACTTCATTAACGCAGCTAAAGTAAATGATGCATGAATGTGTTAATGTGTGATGAGTTTAATGTTCCATTAAATTAACAAGACGATAAAATTTGATATAATTTGCAATGTCATTCGAAATGGCATGCATGTACTCGTCTGTATACGCACCAAATTTGTGGAAAATTATATGCACTGAGTGATGTGAGAAGAACGAATAAAATTGGAGTTGCTACCATTGACCGCTGTTACCTGAATTCAACGTAATAGGTGTTATTGTTAGCAAACATTGTCAAATCTTTCGGACAATCTAGTATGCCTATTCAAGGATTATGCGGGCTCATTCCTGCTGCTGTACTATTTATTATGAAGCAGCTAGATAATTGCAACCCGTATGTTATCACTATTTCTATCAAACGCAATAACTGACATGACTAAATTCCATGTACAAGTGGAGCAAAAAAATCAGAATATGAACAGGGAACGAGATAAAGGAGCAACATTGTATAAAGATGGATAAGTGCAGAGTAGATACTTGAATGTTTGCTACTTTTGTACTTTTACTTGAAACCACTTTGTGTATTAAAATTATTGCGATCGGTTCAAAAATTTCGAAACGCCCGGAAGGAGTTTTCTATGCATTTTAAACTTAAAAAAACGATTGCATACATTCAAGGAGAAATTTCTAGTCCGTTGTCCGTTGTCCGTTGTACGCAAAAAATTGAGATTGGAATTGATCAAAAATTCACACACACATTGGTCTTCATAAGGAATAGAAACCTATTAATGTTCAGCCTAATCGGATAAATATTTTCGGGTAGCTCTAGTGGAGTCGAATCAAAAAATGAGGTGTTTTTCAATATAATTAAGAAACATTTGTATGGGGGCATCTAGTTCGCATTGGGCCATAATGAAACTTTCGGAATATAATTTTTTATGAAGAGCAAGAAAATGCATGGATTCAAGTTTGAATGTATTCTCTGAGCTCAAATTTCTAACTACTTCATTTTCAAGCGAAACAAATTTCGAAACGATATTTCCTGTATATATTTTCAGTCTTCCGTTTGCTAACTCAAATGACCTAAAATTTTATGAAGATATTGATAATTATCTACGAAACACCTAGAAAAAATCTCGAAATGTGGATATCACCTAAAGACCAACTAGACATTTTGTGATTAACTAAACCAAACACTGCTTTATTCATATGAATCGCTTTATGCATTGCTTGTTCAATGTATGCGCATGTTCACACCTGTACGCAAAATGCAATTATCGAGAAAATACTTGAATTACATAAGTGGCTATGAAATCCCAATTTGCGGAAGCCAACGTTCAACAATTACGTAAAATTTCAAAGCTTTCCTTCAACTGTTTAAGAACGTCGAACGGATATACCGGTGGTCATTTTGTTTGTGAACAATGGTTTCTTCTTGGTTTTCGCCTTGATTCAAAATCATTCTCATTATTTTGAAAATTTCATGCTTTGGTGTTGTCATTGTGTAATGCTAAGTGCCATTAGTTTGTTTGCATGTCTATTTTTTAATGTTGCTTGACACTTCAATTGCTTAAGTTTTTTGCTAATAAGAATAAGATGTGATTGATATTATTGCAGGTAATACTAAGCGATTGAAAGAGAAATCCAAGTATTCCACACATAACATGGATCTCTCAATTAGTGAGAGCAAATTGTTAAAAGAAAAGAAGAAAACGAGCCAAATCTACATATACAGACAAATGCAAGTGGATATTTGGAGAATATTTGTGGACGGTGATCAATATGTCCCGATGTCTCTAATGATATGATTTCTAATTGTCCAGTGTGAAAGAATATATCTTTTGTACTGCGCGTTCGGCAATCACACTCCTAGGTAGCTCGTTATTGTCGATACACTTCAGGTATCTTTTTTGCAGTTGTCTTCGACAATAAAAACAATTCAATTGATTTGTAAATAGATCAGAAAAGATTTGTTTCCTGTGATAGGAGAACACACTCGAACAGCTGAGTTTGACGCATTAGGCGCTGATACCATTTTTCTTACAATAAAATTGATTTTATGTGACACAAAAATGAATAAATTTTGATGGCAGGACGATGTGAAAGCAGTTAGTTACTCGGATGATGTCCGAGATGATGAAGTGTTGTTTTATTTTGTTTGGACAGAAGATTTAATTCGAATATTATCTCCGGCATAATTTGACACCCTCCTCTTCGAAACACCTTAATTTAGAATTTGACGACGCGGAATGTAAGAATCGGTTTTAAAATTTGTGATTTCCCATAGAATTGATAAATTTTTTCGTCTTCAAATCTCAATGAATGTACTTTTTACTGAAAAGTTTGCTATTTTGGTATTGAAATTTTGAAGGCTAGTTAGTTAATTCAATGACAATGCGTACATAAAAAGTTAAAAATCTCGAGTGGGATTGCATGTTTTTAGAAAGTGCAGATATTGAGAATGCGTAAATCCATTTATTTTTCCAAATATGCTACATTCACAAGTATCCACAAATGTTCACTTTATATTATGCAGCAGATATTTGTGGATATTTGAGCTTGGGATTCCGTAAGGATCCCCTCGCAAAAACTAAGCCTCGAATTCTCTAAGACAGGCCAATTATTCTATTTTTTCTATTCTAATTTGGCATTAGCCTTGAAATTGCATTTTTACGCACAAAAAACAGGTTCAATATGAATGATGATGAATGAATCAATTGTATCAACCTCAATCCGAAGCATCTTGTTTCGTTGAAATAGAAATAATGTATGTATATATTAGTTCTGCGAATTTGGTGCAAATATTTGATGCGAAAATAAACTTGTTGCTCGACTGCATCGCATGCACTATGTGAAGCGGTGGCATAAAAATGGCTTGGAAAGCAGAAGAGTATCGGTAGTCATCAGTCAATCGAAGTAGAAAAGTTAAATCGAATGAATTGTTGTTTGTGCGATTTGTATGAAGAATGATTATAGCCGGGTCATTTTGAAATATTTATTCGAAATCTTATTTCTTCAGAGTTTTGAATAAAATGCTGTTTTATTCCTTATTCAATTCCCACTCAATGAAAAAGATAGGAATAAGTAATAATTATTCCATTCTTATTCACAAAAGAAAACCGAAATCTGAGTTCACATTATGACTCATGTCGTATTACTTTTTTTACCTTTTTTTTCCAAAACATCCAAAAAACAAAGAAAATAAACAATTTCACATTACAATCGGCAAAAAACGAGATTTGATATTTACAAGAATTTGTTAATTTAAATCAGACGGATATGGATATGCTAACAAATTCGACAAGTAAGTAGCAATTTTTTATGAATCGATGATTTTTGAAATATTTAAATAAAAAAAAATATTTTAATCTTTTCCATTAACAGTTTGAAATGCGAAATTGTTTAATGTGTTATTTCTTTGCAAAAAAGAAGATTTTAAAGAAATAAGATGAAGGTAGAACTTGACGCATAATTTGGAATAAGATTTTGACATTTGTCAGTGAATAATATTGGAATAATTATTACTTATTCATTGAGTAAGATTGAATAAGGAATAATTATTCCTTCACAAAAATGAATGAAGAATAAGATATTTTATTACTTTATTTTAATCGTCCCGGCTATAAGAATGATGCTATTCGCTATAAAATTTGTTCCAAATTATCATGTTACCACTTTTCTCCTGGAGAATATATTGCACTGGTTTTGTATCATATTTAAACCATTCTCAATCTTTACAGTGTAGATCCATGATATTAAATTTAATTCCCGAAAATTCGAGGGTTAAGTTTCTCTAATTCAATGCAATGGGTTCTTTGGCACAGATTTTGCATATAAACACATTAATCCTGATTTCACATATTAGCAGCAGTGACGGTGGCAAACGAGTGCGTTGCATTTCCACATACAGTGCCAGATAATCAAAATAGATCGCTCACAGAGGACCAAAAAACAGCATTGAATAATTTGCACCTGTTCGTATACGCGTTTCCTCTCTCTATCTCCCTGCAAATTGCACTGGAAATTTCATCACATGGCGGAATTTCTAACCTGTCTGCTCTTTGCTTTCAATTGCGAAGTAGCAGCAACGCATCTGATGAAAATGGCTGAAATGGGCACGTTTCCCAACCCCATCCTGAAAGGTCTTTGACTATTCAATTCTATCGCTGAATAAATGATGCACCCTCGTGTCGTTTATCTGGAGTGAAATATAGTAAAGTTGACAAATGGCATTTTGATGTTTATAAAAGTTGTATTTCCGATCAAAGGATATATATTTGCACAAGATTGTAAGTCTGAAATTGCAATTATTTGAGTGCTAGAAGCCAAGAACCGTAAAGAAGGGAGTAATCAATTCGAATTTTACGAACATTTTGTCATATTTCTGGTATTTGATGTAACTTTTTGGTATCATAATGTTCATTCACTTTTTCTGAAGATTTTAACAAAATTCCTAGTTTTATTACGATATAAAGGCCTGCAAAAAGGGGAACCTTTTTCGAAAAATCGCTTAAATCCGAATTGAGCGTGTAAAATAGAAGAGACTGTAAAAAATTCGATCTCGTTTTGATAAACTCAGGTGGGGCTTAACTACAATATAATAGTACTTTCATTTGATCTTGGTCTGTCAAAATTACAATGCGAGCATATTGCAATCGTGCAGCGCATTTGCATGAACTGTCAAACTTATGCGAAACCCGTCTAAAAGTCATCATTATAGCTCTATCGTCGAGAGAGGCGAGCATGTCTGTGTTATTTTAAATCACCCAAAGGAGCGAAACGACTAAACAAACTCAATAAGGCGCGTAGTAGACTACGTCATGCATTTTTCATCATGTAGTTAGGGCGCCTAGTCCCGTCGCTTCACTTCCTTGCACTTGCCTCTCCATCTTACCGATAGAGCTGTAGTGCAGATACTACAACGTGCCACATTATAAATAGAATAGGACAACACTTGATATTTTTACATGTGTGCAATTTTATTATTTTAATATTTAATAGTAACAAAATCGCATTTTATTACAAATCCAAATATGATAAGATTTGTAATAAATATTAAAAGGTCACCCGACTTTGAAAATGTAAAATTCATCATTTTGAATAAGCCACAATTTGAAAAAAAATGTAGATTTTTGCGTTGATGTGGATTTCAGTATCATCGAATGGTCTTTTGGCGCCTTACATTCGACCATACGGCGCTCAAGTGATCTATTTTGATACTTGCATCAGTCAACGTTTGCCGAAATTGAAGCACTGAAATACTCCACGCTTGAGATGAAATCATGTTTAGACCGGTTCTTGCAAGCATTGATTATGCGAAAAAAAAACACATTGGATTGGCTGAAACACTGATTAAAATATACCATCAGTACCAAAAATTGACAACCCACCAATCGAAAATTTCTCGGCCGTTCTTAAGTGTATGGTAGACAAGAAAGGCTGGGAAGTTCAAAACGAGCAACAATTAGTTGGGAGAATCAATCGGAAGTTGACGGAACTCGATAAATCGGTCAACCAAACATAGTGAAGAGGGTTCGATACATCCATTCAGCGTACTGTCAATGTGTTTTTCAACAGATAATGATTAAATTGAACTTCGAATCCACTATTAATATTACTTAGTTCATCATTGACCGGCACTAAACACTTGGCCACTGACAATAAATGCTCAATTCCTCTTAATATTAGATGTCACATTTTGGCACATAAACAATCTAAGATTTACGTGTATGTATCTGTATTTGGTTTAAACTCACCAATAGCGAGACGGGAATTATTATTAGTCATTGTTGATGTGTACATTGAAATATTATTTTAGTATTGAAAAAAAAACACTACAAAACACACAACTTTTTTTTTACAAATCCCTACAAAGGTTTTCTCAAAGTATCGAGAGAGATACATTGAAGATTTTACGTGATATCTGTGTTATTTGTTTCAAAAATGAACCTTATTACGTGCGGCAATAAGACTCA
The DNA here is from genome assembly GCA_028476595.1 of Obolodiplosis robiniae. Classification (NCBI taxonomy): domain Eukaryota; kingdom Metazoa; phylum Arthropoda; class Insecta; order Diptera; family Cecidomyiidae; genus Obolodiplosis; species Obolodiplosis robiniae. The sequence goes on from CM052016.1 coordinate 40,113,919, forward strand.
CATTCATTTAACGTTAACGTGAACTTGACACTGTTTCGTTAACGAAATTCGAATTCGAAGAACACAGCTGCCATATCAATTTTTCCCAAATCTCATCGGAATGACTTGACATTTTGAATGAATTGTTATTTTCAAAAATAAATAATATTCCGAAAGTTTCATTATGATACAATGCGAACTAGACATAGTCCCCATCAGTATTCTGTAATTATATTGAAAAATGGTCCATTCAACGATTAGACCGTAATTGAGCTACCCGAAGATATGATCCGATTGAGCTGAAAACTAATAGGTTTCTATTTCTAATCAGGTCCAATTTGTGCATTCATTTTCGATCAATTCTAATCTACACTTTTTGACTTATCCAGTGTTAACACTATTTTTGCGCAACGGACAACGGGCAGCGTACCACACACGGAAAAAAATATTCTTTTTTTTTTATGTTCAAAACGAATAGACAAGTTTTTCCGGGCGTTTTGAATTTTTTGGACCGATCGCAATACTTTTAATACACAAAGTGGTGTTTGCGGAAAAGTAACAAGTCATATGAAGGAGAACAAACTATTAAGAGAAGGACACAAAGCCTATTGCAACCACACTTTTTTGTAGAGAGATAGCAAGAATCAAGCAAGAACCACTTTTTTGGAAAAACAAGCATTACTTTCATGAAAAGAGGTCAAAGATCTGTGATTCCAATTTTATGAAAATCTGTCTGGTCATTATTGCTGGTGTCGAAAGATAAAACGTGCATATTGACAGTGTTGCTTTTCATGAATTTCAGATGGATGACACACAATTGCCAATGTACAAGTCATTATGTGTATTCGACACAGAAGCAAACACTAATATTCACCAAATTAATTTCAAAAAGTCAAAAATTGTGATTGTTTGTTGCATACCTCGAGCGCTACAACAACAATAATAAATAATTGAGCAAACTAATCCAAAAAGACTAGCACCTTAATACTTCATATTATTTAATACACTTATTTTGAAAAGAGTTTGTGTAGAAATGTGAATTTGTGTGTTGTTGTTGTATTTTAGATGGCGGTGGTTGTCCGAAAGTCGACCCAACGTGTGCTTTGTGCAGTTTGTTCTTGGATGCTCAACAAATTTTGAATGCAGAACGGTGCTTAGTACTCTGAATACATGCATTATTTCAGACCGCACAGTCTCTCTCGTGGGGAATTTTCGGTAAGAGGATTGCATTTTCATGCATATATTTTTGGGAATAGTTTTCCCATCCATTTCAGAGTGTATAAGTAGTAAGACCGACCTGTATAATTAAAAACTTTTGCTGCGATTGTTTAATTATACAGTAAAAATTCGACGTGAAAATCGAAAAACTAACACATTTTCTGAAATCAACTCTAGCAGTTAGCTGGTGCACCGTTTGCATCGAAATTGCACGCACTGTCTCATTGAGTGCAACAATTGTGACATGTGCTCGAAATAAAAACTGCCGGAAGACAAATTGTGTATGTTTGGAATGATGCGATTCGAATCATACGATGCTCAATTCAAATTTTCTGAAATTGTTCGTGTACATTCCAGTTGTTAGAGATTTCACAAATGTACGATATTTTTCGTGAAAGTCACTGAAAGACTGAATTCTGTTAGTTTGAGACCCAAAAGAAATGGCATTTAATACAGAAATCCGAATTGTGTCGATAGTTAAATTGAGATATGCACCATTTTGTAATGATGATATGCAGTGTTTCCGTGGATTACCGTATTCAATTCATGAATGTCATCAAAAATGATAGAAATGTTTTCAATACAAATAAGTTTGAATTGAATTGGAAAACTTTGATTATGACTTGCTAACGCTCTCAAGTGTGAACATTTTCTTTCAATTTGTAGTTATTTATGACAAATTTCAATCACATGACACATTTTGATGTGATGGTATTAAGTAAATGCACACCGTATGTTGAGCTGACTTAGATAAGGATCAATCTATGGTTTTTCAGCATCACTGATTTTCGACGAGAGGGAGAGATAAAGTTAAAGGTATTAGTTGCATTTTTGCTCTGCTCTGCATCTAAAAGCGACGAAATCTGTGTGCCTCAGCTCCGATCGAGTCTGGTTTATAATTATGGTCATATTTTCGAAAAGCCAATGAAATAAGTTGTAATATTTCTGTGTCTACATGTAGAAAAAACGGGCAACTCGCTTACGATAGAATGAAACAACCGCAAATGGAGAAAAGATGTCTGTGCTGTGCTCGATTCCCAATCCAAATTAAGCATGGTTGAAAGAGCCCTAGCATCGCCAACGAAAACACCAAAACATGATTGCTGTCAAAGAGATCCATACGATGAATGTGAATTTGTAGCAGTATTTGGAGCTCTTATATCATATAATTTGCGCATTCAATAAATAAGTCATTTCATTTTTCCTTTATCTAATTCGATTAATAGAGGGAAAATCTCTTGTAAACTCTTGGAGTAACTCTTAAAGGTATTTGTGCGGGTAACAGCATATATATGTACATACATACAGCACTCAAATGGTGAAAGAGCTCCATATCACCACACACATGTACGCACCATGAGGACGTCACACAATCCAAAAAGTGTACGAGAATGCTAAGGAGCTTGCTTGCGAGAACCAAAAATAAATTTCAGCGTGCAAAAATCGATTTCTCTGTATATTTTCTTGCTGGCTGGCTGCCTTTTTATTCGGTGTGCGTATTACGAGCGCATAATAACAAAAGTAACAGCAAAAGTAACAAAACTTGAATGGGACACCAAGGTATTTTTATGTCTTCTGAAAATATATTGAAAATTCAAGCTTTTGATGTAAACATGGCCAATAAATAAAACCATATAGACTTTAAGTGAATTATGGCTCTTAAATCTGGTGAAACTCGATTTTCTAAGTCGCTTCATTTAAATATAAATCATTTGATGTAGTTTGACGAGTCATCATGATGATAACAACAATAATGACATTTTACCAAATTCAAAATCAATGAATGGGTTAGCTGCTGCTATTGTTTTGTCGTGCATTTATTCCCCCATTCAAAATGTTCGAGTCGATCGCACAAAGTTCCTATTTTGTGTTTACAATGACAATAATTTGTTGAATATTGCAACTAGTTGATGGGTAAATATTATCTAAACAACCACTGTGTGTGTTTATTCTTGAAGAGGTGTTCTTAAACGGAGCTCTGCGTTTTTGCACACCGAGAATGAGAATGAAATCGAGAGAAAGAGATAGAGGAGAGAAAGTAGGTGCACGATTCATCAGTAGAATAAATTCAACGGCATGTAAGCAAACAGATACCTTTCTTTAGCATTGATTCGAGTTTTCCATGATCTTTTATGTGTGTTAACACTTCATATGCAGAAAAAATGCTTTGCAAATGCAACTTTCTCTTTTTCACTCAATCTCTCAATCGTTTGATGCATGCATTTAATGTTGAAATCCGTATTCTTTTGAATTCGCACTATTAGCAATTGGGCATCGCTTTGCCATTCAAGAGCTAAGTATCACAAGTGAATCAGTTAGGTGGAAAGATATCCTCCGAGAAGCTAAGTACAGAAACGAAACTATTCACACGTTTGTACCAAAGAGATTTAAAACAAATTTTCGTAACAAAGTGAATCAATAATAATATATATTATAAAATATATATATAATAAAATCATTCAAAACAAATTTTAGTTACAAAGTGCATCAAGAATCGAGTATTCTTGTTTCACTTTGTTACGAAAATTTGTTTTGTATCTCTTTGGTACAATCGTATGAATAGCTTCGTTTCTGTACTTAGCTTTTCGGAGGATATCTTTCCGCCCAACTGATTCAAGTGTGTGTTGCTTGATTCTTGTCTTTAGTCGACCCATTCATCAACAACTTGGGCTATGGTTGACTTTAACGCAATAAATGCAGCTCACCCTTATGTGCATGGTGGCTGCTTATCGACAATGAATACGTCTCGAGAACTATGATGTTCCCTAACAAGAAGGCTTTGATCGTAACATTCATTTTATTGCTGGTAGTGTTCTCGATGTTGCTGTTGTTATTAATCCGACTGCCGTCGTATTCGTTGATTTTTTGATCCCATCCACACATTTCACTTCATATCAGATCTCATGTAGACAGTTAGAAAAAAAGGCGCGCACGTTTCACGTTATGACAAACGGTAAAATCATCAAAGTCATCAAACATTATCGGCAATAACGCATGAATACACTGTCTTGAATTTCGTATGGTTCATATGAAGTCATTGTCAAACACACTTGAAGAGAGAAAGGTAAGTTTTTCAACCGTTTGCATTCACCCTTTCACTCTTTCCTCGCTCCCTAAATAATTTTACGGTTCAATGTTTGGAAGTTCCAAACTGCAGACACAGAGCACACAGAGATAGAAATAGATTGAGAGAGAGAGACGGAAGAAGACGAAAAAATAACTAAATCCAATGCTACTTTGATTTTGGCTCATAACATACAGCAAATGTTCTTCAAATTTTCGCTACTCTTCACTGAGTTATTCAGAAGCATCATATAGTCACATCTAAACGAAAATAAAAGACAGCAATTATTCGATGCCCCAGAGGAATAACTTTTTTTCCGTTGGATGTTTTGTGTGTGTCCTGCATAAGAGTGATATTGCTTTCGCCCAAACCATTTGGCCGTGCAGCCACTACAAAGATTCGCATAAACTCCTCGTCAATTTTATATGGCCAGAGAAAATTAAAAGTTCTTTTATCACATTTCACGCAGTGCGAACACTAATGCGCGATAGATAAACATTGTGTGCTTGCCTTTAGAAGTAGCGCTTATTGCTCTTCATCGTCCGTTAATCAATTGAAATAGCTATCAGCTCCGCTAATAATCCCAAATCACCGATTCAACGCACGAGATTTATCAAAATCTTCAATCGCTGCTAAACACAATTGATGTGCTTTTCCGGAGCCATGTGGAAATTGTCGTATTTATCGTCATCGATAAAGTCTAGTCTGGAAATTCCGTGTATTTGATATTTCAATTCACTTCACTTTTCACGCACTTTGTGTGCGTGATGTTCTATATTTTGCTCTCTTTTCTTTCTTCCTCCTTGTTCACGCTTAATTCACACAGACAAGCTTTTTCTAAACACACACACAACACGGGAATTCGTTCACATTTTTTTTTTTGCTTTTTTTGATCTTCTTCGGCGATTCCAATCTATATTTTCGTGAAAAAAAATCTCGGTTAATTGCTTTCGTACAGTGAAAGAGACAAGCTCATTCAGTTTAGATAAAAGCCACTTGGTATTGTTCGTAGGAGCTCAATATATCGTTCTGCTTCAGTGCTGGCTACTGGCTTTCAATATAACGTAAATTGCGCCACACACCAAAATCGGGATGACACAAAATGCTGTTGTAAATCGAGCTCAACAAGAACGACCTGTTTTCAACAATGCCTCATATTACACTAAAATCACATTTCGCACGCAAATGTTGTGGAACAGTGCGCGCTATCGCTTTCAATGTGCTTTTGCTCCGATATATAAAAACATCTATATACGTTTTTGCTGTTTGTTCTGCAACTTTTGCAGCTCCATCCGTTTGGATGGCGAGAAACTATGTAGTAGACTCTCAATCCATATACTTCGGGTTGTTGATGATGCTGTGCTACATGTACTCTGCTCTGCTTTATTCGACTCAACTCGATTCTGTACGCTTTGGAACCATGCATATTTGAATACTATTTTATTTAATTCCTTTGCTATCTGTTGTGGATATGCTCTTTCATTTGTTCGCCTTGCGTGAAGAGTTCAGCATTTTCAAAGCGCTGTGTACGAGAGCAGCTCCTGATTGGAATCGCAAGCGCGCCATACACACACATACACGCACACACGCGGTGCGTATGTTTTGTGTGTTCCACCACACAAATTGAATTCGTACACAAGTTTCAACGCACTTTTGCCAAAAGAATTAGATCGTCCTTTAAACTGACGAAAGCTTCGAATGATCAAGCGATAAGTACAGCATTGAAACATGTTTACATAAACACTGTTCCCTCTCTCTCTCTCTCTCTCTTTCTCGATTTCGCCCTTGGAACACTTGGCAAAAGGAGATCTTTCTCTTTATGCCTCTTAATTGCACTTGTTGCCATGTTTGATGCTGCTGCTGCTTTTTGCTATAGCAAACCAAAAACAACAAATTGATTTGGGTGCGCTTTTCTCTCAATTATATCAATCAGCGCGACGACTAAATCAATACCTTGCAAGTTCAGTAATTAGATGGCTTTCACTGTTCGAACACAAAGCGGATTGAATGAGCTGTACTATAGTAGTTTCAATCCACAATCGTTGCTTGAATTCAATTAATAAAATTTTTCGATCGAAACGGAAAAGAAACTGTCGAAATAAAGTGGAAGAGGAAAAAAAAACAAAAAGGAAATTCAAAGACATTCAATTAGCTGAATTTTAATACCATTGATAGAAGAAAAACTGTCGATTCAACATCTAAAAAGTCATTGAATTGTTTACATGACCGAATGATAGTTAAAAAATATTGAATCCATTCCAAAAAAAATGTCACACAATTGACGTTGACGTTGACTGGTTTCATCTCAAATGTTGAATTCTCATTGTTAAACTTGCACTGGTTGAAGGAAAAATATGATTCTAATAACAATTAAACTTTCTTAAGAAACAATGAGAAGTGCCGTTTTTACTCGGATGAAATCCAAATCATACACAATTTGATATAATTAATGTGATTTGGATTGTTTTTCGGGAACAATACACACATTTCAACATCATCCACAATTCAGGTGCATACTTTGCTAGCAATTCGTACGATACTTTTGCGTTTTTTGCCACCGAAAATGCGTCCGTTCGAGAGCCTTTTTGAATTAATCCATACATTTCCTATTTATTTGCATTTGGCATTTAATCTAATATCAAACATCGTGTACACCATCTTTCTCTGTGCAGAGAAATTCAAATTCTTGTCGTTCAACTGAAACTTTATCGCATTTTCATTTTCCCATCTAATTTCCGGCCAAGAAACCAAACTAAATCATCGATGTCGCGCACACCATTTCAGTTGATGGAGCAATCGTTCAATCGCATTTGTATAAACCTTTCAATCATTGGCAAACAAATGTTTAGATTTTTGATGTTGCTGTGATTTGGAGGCCCCCATTTCTACTGGTTTCGTTCATCTTGGCGCAAGCCGACGTATTTCAATGAATAATTTAATGAAGTCAAAAGAGGAGCAACTCAGGTGAAAAGAAGACTACTGACTAAACTGATCGATATTGCGAATGGAACATTAGTACTATTATTATAATTACGAAGAATGGAACGGGAGCTGTTGGGACCGAAAAGACAAAAGTTGTCATTGACTGTTCATCGCTAAAGGCCAATAAATAATTGGAAAGAAAGTAGAAGGGTAAGGTTCTAGTGTTAAAGAAGAAAGTTAAATCAGGCAGACAGGCGAACAGGGACGATTCAGTCCAAGCGACGATCTGAAACTAACACAAAACATGTATCCTATGAGCTGTGTGAAGAAAAATTGAGTAAGTATCGGGCTACTCACACTTGCACATACGTCGAGTACGTACACGTCAATTCTTTTTGGCGCCATTTTCATCTGGCAACACTATCAACAAATGCTTGTGTCTTTAATTCACTCACACTCTCTCTTTCATCGCGTGTGTGCGTGTATATGGTGGTGTGCAAATGTATTGTATGTGTTAAGCGCCTCAAGTTCAAGTGAATTAGAAGAGATATGCAACAAAATCTTGAGATCAACGAATGAACGAACGAACCAAATTGAACGGAACGTTTCTCAGTATGCCTTATATTATTTACCGTGCGAATGTACGCATATCAAGTGGCCGCGTACAGTTGAGTTCGTCATCAATGTATAAGTAGGCATCGATACACACGCTATAGTCGAACGAATGCCAACAAATGTACAGAACCGTATTCTTTCATCCGATGGTATGTGTTTCTGGTTCGGCTGTTGCGTGTATGCGTACAACATTTTCATGCCAATGCTGTCTTACCAACACACAACACACCACACAGTTCAGCCTGTGTGCTTCCATAACGTTACCAACGCGGTTCAATAGTACAGTCAACGCTGATTGCCGAATATATGAGAGAGAGATATCCGGCTAAATAATTCAATGAAGACAGAGAAAGCCGTCGTATCATCATATCATTCGATTTCATCTTCGCTTCGGAATCGACGTTGCCTGATTCGTCACCGTCGTCGCTGTGTGTATTGTTGTGTTGTGTATGCCGACTTGTGCGCGCCATAGTATACACGCAACACACAACAACGTTCATAGCTTTCTCATACAAAACATATACACTGTGTGTGTGTGTGACGCTCGTTTGTTCGCTCGCCCGTGTATTTGTGTGTACTACACGAATCCATCTGTATAAAGTATATCAAAAACGAGCATTGGTCAATGTGTATGTAGTGGTGTGTGCATGAAGACAAACTTTTATTTCCAAACGGAACAGTGTTTTAGTTTCCTCTCTTCAATTACACACCGATATTCAAATATACCAAAAACTAAGCGAAGAGAATAAAAGTTTTTTTTTTTTGTTGTTTCCACATTTTACCAAGAATTCACATTTTGCTTAAAGTCACTTCGGTGAATAAATCAAGAAGATTCTTTTTCGGAAAAAAAAAATTTAAAAAAAAACCTGCGAATCAAACAAAAATTGCGTACGAGTTGTAGTTTTGTGCTAAAATAATTATAAACAAGAAAATCGCAATCAACCGAATTAAAAGGCATAAAAGAAAGACACACACTCTTTAAAGTAAAAGAGACAGAGAAAAATCATACAAATAAGAAGCCAGCGACAGTTTAGTTTTCGGCGTTTTTATCCTCGGTTCTGGATTTATTTACGTTTTGCTTGCGATTATCCGAAAATACAGTGAAATTTTTTGAAGCAAATAGAACAGAGCGCGTTCAGTTGTAACCGAAAGACAAACCAATTAAATTGTGTGCACGCCACAGACAATTTGCTGATCATCGAAACGCAGCTAAAGAAAAAGAATAATATCAAGAAATAAACATAAACATTTTCCGCGGAGAAAAAAAAAGGTCCGTTTAACATATAGTCCCGTCGTAATCCAGAAGAAAAGCCAGAAATTTCGACACATACAAAAATGGAGAAAAGAATAGAATTGGAAAAACGCGGCCGACCAGCAAATCAGGTCAGTATTGCTCTTTCTCATTTCTCTTCATTCCGTTGTGGTACCCGAGGTTTTTCAAGTTTAATCATTTTTAACTGGCCCCCGAACCGTAAGTGTGTGCGTGTGTGCGCGCGTGTGCGTTTGTGTGTGCGTTTGTGTGTGCGTGTATGTGGTACTCCGTGTGTTAGGCTCACTCTCAATCAAGTCGTCATGTCGATTCTTGCCTATCGAATCATTTCGTAATGAATTCGGAAACACTCTCAAATAAATTTCGTCGCATAAAAAAACAACACACAACACTCAGAGCAATAAGGCAACAGCAGCGAACCAATGAGCGCCGTATTCCGTTTGTCATTCTCTCTGTGGTCATTTGATACATTTTCATGTTTCGTTGCATGCCCGATGCGGTTTAATTTTTCTCTCACTCTCTATCTCCTCTCTTTCTCCCAAAATTGTTGTGATAAACCTGTGAATAAATTAAGTTACATTTCATTTCTTATGTTTATTTATTTTTTATTTCCTCGTTCATTCTCGTTGATTTCTCGGTTTCAAATGCAAATTTTCCACATACACACGCAATATTCAAGTGGCTGTAAATGTGTGAGTGCCATTTGAATCCCTCGCATACATGTAACAGCAGCAGCAACACCATACACACAGCCGTCCTTATGTGTGTCAAACAAGAGCTTCATTTTTTGATAGACAATTACTTCGTGAGACATTCAATATTTATATCCAGTTTTGGTAATTTTGAAGTACACTGCCTGCTCTTTCCCTGTCAAAAATGTCCGTAAAAATGCACTCGACATACCGCCAGAGAGGAAAAACGAAAGAGGAAGTGAATAAGATAAAGAGAGAGAAAGAGAGCACGTTTAAGCTACGCACAACAAAAGTGGCGGCGCGTCGCCCGCGACGGTAAAAATTACGCTACAACGTACTCTAAAATCGTGTGCTTTTTGCATCTACTTTTATTTTCATTCGCCCGAATTCCGTGCAAACATGCTAGTGCGTCGTTTGATGACAATCTTCAGTATTCCCTCTCTTTCTCCCTTTCACACACGAAACAGGCGAATATGCGAGTGAATGGCACCATGCACACACGAATTGAAAAATAGAAACCAAAAAAATAAACCGGCACTGGTCATTGATTTGCTTATTGTTATTATTATAAAAAAAAGAACAATTTTCATATTGCTGAATGTGCATCAATGCTCTCTCATTTCCAGTCTGCATTCGCAATTTTGGCTTGAGCATTTTGCGCGCTTCCCAAACGTTTAGTTGTTCATCTCAATTCATGTTATTGCGTGCTGCTTCTGTCATCAAGAATTTTTGCGAATTCATGTGTACATTTTGCCATCATTTGTACATTGTATGCGATCGTCTTTTAGGTCTAGCGCATTTGAGCTTGCCACGGCTGCTGCTGCTGCTGCTTCGATGCGGCGTGTATTCATACACAAAATTCTCTGTGTGCTACGTTTTTTATTAGTTCTATTTCATGCGCCTGTTCATTTGTTTCCGTATACAAAACGTAGTAATTTTTCTGCTGTTTCTGTTGTTGTTGCTGTTGTTACATGAAGCACAAGTACAAATACAGATTTGTGTTCTAGAATATTGGACATTGAAAGCGAGCAAAAAAAAGGTGGTCGCTGATTTGTGCACACCGCACAGTTTTGACCTCTTATAATATCGGTTTTCAGTGAGTTTTCGAGATGTTTCGAATCACAATTGCACAGTTCTTGTTTATTGTTCTACATATCGGCCTGGCGAGTCACAAGAATCTGATTACATCATGGATAATGCGTGGACAATATCTTTCACAAAATTAAATAGAATTGAAATTGATGGCGGAAAATTTTTTTTTGATTATTTTCCGTTGATTTTTTGTGTACAAAAAGCCTGTCATCCAAAAATTACTGGTTCATTCCATCGAAATAAATATTTACGTGCAAACTTGGATTTGTTGAAACACTGATCTGAATAAACCAATAAAGAACTGAACACACAAAAAAACTAATCGCAAAAACAACAGCAGCAGCAGAAAAACAACAATAACAACAAAACACACAGAAAGGGACAATGAAAAAAAGAGAGGGAGCGAGCGAGCCAGCTTGCAATCCAGTATGAAGATAGATTTAGTATGAAAACACAAATTGGCTGCTCGATTATGATGAATAAGTAAAAGGCGGAGAAGGAGTTTACATTGTGCCTTGCTTAAATCTCGCTATAAAAATACGACAAGATATACTGTAGATAGATACACATATGCGTGATGTATACATAAGAATATTGCGCGGCAATGAAACGTGTGTCTTTGCATTGACACTATGGAATTGATTGCACAAGGCGTGCACTAAGTAGCCTCCGTGTATCATTTACTATATATTCACACGGACTGTTTATCAAATCATCGCATCGCATCAGGCGACGAAAACTTTCGGAAATGCCAAGTTGAGCAAATTGGAAGATTTTCGCCATTCGATTTAAATCATGCAACGACATGATTTCCTGCTACATATTTATGAATACAAAGAAGAGTGCACCAAAAAATTGACTGTCATTTGTTTGAGAGAAGCATAAGAATGTGTTGGCATTTTTGGTCGATGTGCTTAGTGGTGAAATGTGGCGTTGCATATGAAATAGTATCATCAAAACCGGCGCATATTTAATATAAATGAAGAACGCACCCACAAAAAAAACCCATTGAAACCATTCAGGTTCACGCCAAGCGAAATATTTGAAAATGACGTTTATCTAACAGCCAAAAACACGACATCACCACATTTATGCAGGTGTACCGAACGAAATTCGGTGAATGCACGCGGCCTTCATATCCAAAAGATAAAGGGACAATAATTCGGAAAAGCATATCTCAGCACAAAAACATATGCGATTTCATAATAATAAATTGAGTTTGTTGTATCATTAACACGCGGTCGTCAAGAGCAAATTCAAAAATTGCGATGTACTTCGAAATTACGGCACCATTTATCAGATGAAGCAAATAAATTCATTTATCTGTACGTCTGAAGAAGGTGTCATCGAATTTCAACATAATTTTTACAAATTTCATTTTTTATCTGAAATAAAGATCAAAAATGTGTTCGCGCTCGTTCCCTCACTAAAAATTTCATTGTTTTTGCATGCGTATGCGAATCAAATTTATCAAGTTTTCATTCCCGTACATAACAAGTTTATGTTAACAACAGCAACACACCACACAGCAACACACGAATGTCAGCTCATGGAACCTGATGTTTCGCAATTGGTAGTGTTTGATTGAAAAACTGTTACACAAACGCAAGCACACTTGAATACAGATTGCGACAGCCAATTTCTGTGGAAAAGAGCACATACACACACACACACTCGCTCTTTAACTTCATTCCGTCTTATTGAAACTGTCAAATACATGCATATCCTATTCGGCTCATTCATTCTCGGTCGATTTGTACAATGTGATTTTGATAAAACAATGCCGTCGTTTTGATGGTCATGTTTTTCGTCGTTTCCATATTTTTTTACCATGAAATGCACGTCTAGAGGCTCTACAGCTCAATTTATTTTCGAAAAACAATCGAATATGCCTTCAGTGCAATTGCCATTTTTGTCGATTCATCTTTGCAAAAAAAGACGCATTTGGTGTTAAAAATGGAATTACCTCAGTGCATTCAAAAAACGAAATTGTAGATTAAATGGATTGCGAATTGATTGCACTTATTGGTGAGAATTTTAAATTCGATAGAGCCTTATAATGGTAAGAGCTTGTTTAACGTTGATAATACTCTTAGTTTCAAACGCATAATTGGTGTTACCACATTGTATCGAAGCAGGAAAGTGCCTTCGTTTAACGGTAGCTGCGTGAGTTTGCCTCTCGTAACGCCATAATTTTCAAAAGATGCTACTTGAACGAAACGGGGCATTGGTATTTGTATTGGTATTACGTACATCTGATTCACACACATAGACACACACATTCAAATATATCGACCGTGAAAACGAACACACGATTAGCACTCACTGAAACTTAAACAAACCACGAATATCTCTCTACCTCTCTCTATTTATCTGTGTGTGTGTGTGTGTGTGTGTGTGTGTGTGTGTGTGCATATTTGCTTCGGTAAACGAAGTGTTAGATATAACCGCTAAAATGCAACGGACATCGATGAAATGCAAGATTGTTTATATTGGTTTAAACGAATTTCTCGAAATGAATACCTGCCCACTTGCAAACGGCAGATGGAATTTCAATTCGCATAACATGATATCAATGTGATTTTTTCCAGATTTCTTTTCTGCTTCAATTAAAAAATTAAAAAAGATAATGAATTAATTTGGATTTTTTGTTTCATCTTTTTCCGCAGATAACTGAGCTGAATTTAGATAATTGCCGAAGCACAAATATTGTTGGACTTACAGATGAATTCACAGCATTAGAGTCACTGAGCTTGATAAATGTTGGTTTGACGTCGTTAAAGGGTTTCCCAAAATTACCAAATTTGAAAAAATTGGAATTGTCCGATAACAGGTACGGTCTCGTTAGTTTTCTCTTTCGAATCTGAATCTCATCTGATTTTGTTGTTGTTGTGGTTGCTTCTTCTCATTTTGCAGAATTTCGAACGGTTTGAATAATTTAAGTGCTAGCACAAAACTAACACATTTAAATTTATCGGGAAATAAAATCAAAGACCTGGAAGAGTTAAAACTGTTGGAAAACTTTAAGGAGCTGGAAGTGCTAGATTTGTTCAACAATGAAGCAACCGCAATCGATTCATATCGACAGACAATCTTCGCCATGATTCCATCACTTGTGTATTTGGATGGCTTTGATGTTAATGACGTTGAAGCCGTCTCAGACGGCGAAGACGATGAAGAGGTTAATGGAAATGACTCCGATGAAGATGGTGTCGAAGGTAGGTTGATTTCATTCAGACGGAAAAAACGATCCATTTTAGTTTTTAGATATTTTTTTTTTAATTTTGTGCATCTCCTTTTCATTTGCTCGATTCCAATTAAAGCATTTCCATAAAATGTCCATCCAAATCAAATTCCATTGAAAGTTTTGAGCTTCAGTCCCCCAAATGTCTTCCGATCATTTAGCATAAATTGAATTTCTCTGAAGATAAAAACCAACTAAATCGAAATTTTCCAGACTTTTCGAAGCCGTTTTGTATAAATGGCATGGAAATCGATTTAAACGAACTAGAAATATACGAAAAACAATTAGCCGAAAAGCGACGGGCCACCATGAAAACGTCAACGGCCGAATCAAAGCAAATCACTGACGATACGGTTGATGAAATCGATGAATATTTAGAACGATTGGCGCTCGATATAAAAGCCAAAGATGAGGCAGAAGCAAAAAGTGCCACAACAATGACGGGGGCACAACGGCAAAATGATTTTGAGAATGCTCGTTCATCTGGATCTAGCAATTTAGAGCCAAATTCTAGTCAAATTGTAGATAAAAGGCATGGTGATCAGTCTTCGAATGCAATGAATTCACAGAAAACATCATTCCCTTTGATGCTGTTTGGCCTCTTAACTATCTTGGCATTCGTCAATTCCGTTCGTTGTAAGAATACATTCCAAAAATGCTTGAAACCAAATCATCGCATATGATTGATTTTTAATTTTTGTATAATTCTTTCTTTGATTCTTCTTGGTTGCTGAAATTTCAGTTTCAAAAAAGGTTCATGGTAAGTTTTTCCAAACAATGCCATAAAACACGGGATTATCAAATGTATGACCAAGAGCACATTATTTCAAGTTTTGCGTGCGCGCAAAAGACAAAAGAATTTCGATTTGTTGGACTTAGCTTCAGAGAAATTGCATTTTCGAGCGTGGTATTTACAAATTGTGTTTCATTTCAGAGGGTGATGATGACGATGACGCGGAAGATTTCGATGATGATGATGAAAGTGAGGAAAATGGCGGCGGTAAGCACACGTAAATTGGAATACAATTCGAGCTCAGAAATCGAATGTATTTTTGGATTATTTAATTTTTTGATATATAAATTTAATATGATTAATTCAAAGAGCCACTTTTGCCATTGAATAACACTATGTGTGCCATATTCTAAGCAAAATCAATAAAAATTAATACTGAAAATTATTAATTTAAATGGACCAGATATATATTTAAGCTCTAAAAGCAAAATTAATGTTTGCATGTAAATGCATTATATACATCTTATTTAAGGAAAAACCACTTTTTTGATTAAAAATTGAAATTTGACTGGCTGAAGGCTATAGCAAGAATTGATATCAAAAATTGCAAAATAATTCCTTTCTAAATGTAGAAGGCTAACAAAAGCAATTGCTTTATTTGCAACTTTATAATAATTACTGATATTAAATATGAATTATATCGAACAGGATTAGCCGAAGTTTACAATGATGACCTCGAGAACGACGACAATGATGATGACTTCGAAGCTGATGAGCATGAGGGTGAAGATGATGATTCTGATTTGGCCGAAGAAGAAGAAGGTGAAGAAGGTACAATAAATATGCAAACGATTTTGAATTGACAGTTTTTGCATGTGCAAATTAGTCCGGAATTTCTTCAACGAATAATGAGAAAATTTAGCTATAAATATCGATATAAACTACTTATACACTCACCGTATCGAGGAATTTCTTTTCAAAATTATGTGAACATTCAAGAACGAAAGATAGGCAGAGCCACCACATGAAATGGAAATCAATGCGATGGGCATAATAAACGCATATAAAACACAACACAGATATAATTCCATACTATTTTCCAATGGTGTGATACTCGTTTTGTGAGACTTTTCAGGTGGGAGGTCTGCTTCTGATCTACATTGAATCTGATCATTTTATTTGTTCTCCTTTTGTAAATTTGTCTAGAAAAAGAAGAACCAGAAGTGATGTGCGCAACAAATGCCACCATACGACACTTACTGACTCACCTTATTATCCTTGCAAATTCGATCAGTGCTATTTTTCTTTCAATTTGAACAAGCGACTAAAACCTATCATTTCTCTTTTTTTCAACAGAAGAATCCCCAGCTCGAGGAACCAAAAGAAAGCACGAAGCTGAAGAAGATGACAACGATGGTTAATTCGTTGCCAGCCAACGTATCCATTCTTCTCACATAATGATACACAAACACAGTTTAACAATTATAACTCTGAAACAGAAGAAAGATTGAGTAAAAGAAAACCTTACACCCATATAAATAAACTATCAAAAATATTAAAACAAACACACACACAAAGTAAAAAAAAAATCAAGTGAACAACAACTTCTGTATGATTTAAGGGAAAATGAACATAAAAAGCATCCGAAGGGGTTGAGAAGGCGAAAAAAAGTGGAATAGCTGTGGAGATAAATGATGAAAAGAGAGATGAAAAAAAATTAAATTTAAATGTAACGGAATCAAAAGTTGCCTGGTCGAAAAAGTACTATTAGATGTTTCTTTTTTGCGAATGTCATTTGTTAATCGTTGTTTTCTGTCTCTTCCTCTTGGTTGTGTGTGATTAAATCAAGATCATTTCATTCAACATTTCAATATTTCATGAGATTGTGTCTTCATGCAGTTGAGTCTATAAAAGTGCTATCTAAATATCATGGTTGGCGTTGCGGGCTGCGCGAATTCGAACAGCGAAAGCTGTCACATTTTTGGGGGCGAACATCGAACTTTTATTTAAGCCGAACATTCATCTAGCATTGCAAGTGAAATCTTGTGCAACGCATCGTAGTTTCATTTCATGGCACAAAGACCATTGCCTCATTTTTTTCGAACAAAAACGGGCTTTTTAAATATTTTATTTCCAAATATTAGTTAAAATGATGCACCCAAATAAACGTGACATCGCTGAAAAATGACAAAGCAGACAGACACACACACATATATATATATATATATATATTATATATAGATATATATACGAGATACATCCCCAACAGATGAAAGTAAATGCGTTATTCTAAAGAAAAAATAAAGAGGAAGCAAAAATGATGAAGTCAAAATAGGCGCCGTAGTATTTTTTTAAGATTTATACTAACATTCAAAAATTGTGGAAAACACTCGACAAGTTCGAATATGAATTGTATGAGATTGAGTGAAGGAAAAAAACAACATGCGGTATTTGAGTGTGAAGAAAAGCACGTCTTCTTGATTTCAATAAATAGAATATAAACGAAAAAAGAATATTAGATTTGATAAAAAGGGAAACCGAGATAACCATAGTAAATCAACATAGTGAAATGAGAACTAGAGAAAAAAACATCAAATGAAGATTTAAGATGTAAACAGTGTAATGTGCAACGATTTTGAACCTTATTGCTTTTTGTAATAAGTATAGCAATAGGGCTATAAAATCTTATAAAATCTTTGGACATTTACGTTGCACAGCACACAGTTATCTTCTGGAATCTTCAAATGTTCATTCTCAAAACGTTATATCGTGTTCATCCCGTATTTTGTAATACTTTTCTTATTCAATCGGTAACATTTTGAGTTCTAGTAAGAAAATAGACAAAATGAAAAAAATAAAAATAAAAATGATAAGAGTCAAACACATTAAACAACTTCTAGAATAAAAAAAACTAGAATTATCTAGAAATGTTACATGAGACCGTCATCATCCATAAAAATAGCAACACACACATACAGATACTGAGCATGACCAAATTTAATATTATATTCAACATTTTTTACTAGTATTATTACTACGATTTAGATTGAAAGAAAAATGAAAATTTTCCGTTATGCACGTTTATCGACTGTAATTCACTGACGAGGTAATTTTCATTTTCTAAATTGATTATACTTGAAACGCGCTACTTCATCCACTGTCATATTTGAGCTGCTTCAATCGACCAGATTTTAATTTGTTCTTTTTTTTCAATGCGCACAGGCTAAAAAACATCATGAACATTTATATTATTTAAAAAAAAAAGAAGAAACCAATAAAAAAATCAAGTTCACAATAAATGAAATTTTATCTTTTTTGCTTGTTTCTTAAACATTTTAGCAAGATTTTCAGTGCAACGGAATCACAAATTGATTCGGTTAGTATTGAAAACACCTCATATATTTGGTTTTTAACGAAGCAGTATGAATCAATGTGAACATAAATATTTTCGCATTTTCCGGGAAAACTATAAGAGATACGAAATCATTATATCCAATAAAAGACTGAAGACATTACCATGTACAACTCCGTTGAACATTGTGATTTCATATCTTCTATAGTTTTCCTGGACAATGCGATAAAATTTATGTTGCACTTTTATTTTCACATAGATTCAAGTTGCTTTGTTAAAAACCAAATATGTGAGGACATTTAAGTCTTACCGATTCAAATAGCATTTAAGAAATGTTTCTTATTGTAATTGATAAAATCATCGAATCTATGGAATCATTTACATCGAAGAAGTCATCCGATTCTAACTCAATTTCGACCTTTGTCTTTATTCAATGATTTTATTAACATTTTTCTTGTTTGAACAATATTTTGAAATGCGATAAATCGGCCGATTTGAAATTCATTGAACTTATCATATGTTTTTTATCTCTTTGTTTCCTTTTTTAGCATTTTCATTCTATTTTTCGCAGAGACTGACATTTGAAAATTGGCCTTAAGCATCTAAAAGAGCATACCTTTTATTTACAAAAAAAAATCTATTTCTTTCTTAAAGCCTCAATGGGCTGAAGTTCGCTTAGCTGAAAATGAGCATTTTTACCGAGAAATCATCTTTTCGGATGAGGCCCATTTTCACCTTGGAGAGCATGTCAATAATCGGGCTATGCTCAAGGAATTATTGTTTCCAAAAGTTGAAGAGAATGGCATGGACGACGTTTGGTTTCAATAGGATGGCGCAAAGATTCCAGCAGAAACAATCGAAAATGTACTGAAAAATTGGGTTGATTGAATGAGGTACTGTCAGGCCAGCCGTGGCAGTCATAAGAATGCTATTGTTTTTTATTCTTAAATGACAAAGTTCAACCTTTCCAATAAAACCAGAATTTTGAAAATATATTGATTAGTTTTTTTTATAGCCGATTCAAATTTAAAACTTTAAACGTTACGTTATTATTCATTTTATATTCAAAAAAAAATTTGAATTTTCAAATTGACAATTATTTTCGGAATTGGAAAAATTCAAGAGTTAAAAAATTCTGCAAAGGAGGAGCAGACCATGTGTATCATTCATTATGATTGCTTGCACTTCTTGTTTCATTATTTTGGATGCAGTCATTTCAATGGCGTCGTATTTTTAGGCAAGATTATTAAATTCATAAGGATTTGATGTAAATCACGCAATAATCGTAAAATCGGCGAGCGAGGAAATGTTATGTGTGATAGTATTTCGAATAATTTTAGCACGAAATTGAAGCAAAAGACTAAGAGACAAAGAGAGTCAGAGTGTATTGTTGTGTACTCACTACCTCATTTCGAAGTACTCATCATCAACACATATATATCATACGCATATGTGCGTTCACATACACATACGCGAAGCGTATGACATGTGCGCTAAATTGGTATTGCCACAAAACAATGTGGGCACATACACACACATGTATTTTCTTTGCCGACTTGTCAAACTTGAGAGCACAAAGCCAGAGTGACAATACTGAATTTCATTCAAATTTTCATGCTGGACAGAACAAAGGCGACCATTTATGTTTTAATTTAACGAAAGTCATAGTTTTATCTCATTTTTTTATGGAAAAACCTTTTAGCAATATTTTAAGTGTCTGGGAATAAGAAAAACAGAGAAAGCAGATTGTGGAGTGGGGAGAATTGATTTTTTAGATTAAAAACGATGGATCGACCGAGCTCGTCTACAAATATTCCAAAGTAAATATAATTTATATGTTTTTTTTTTTTCTGAATTGGAGTAAATTTGTTTTTACTTCCAGCGGAAAAAGACCAGTACCAAAGTCATATCGACGATCAAATTGCTCACCAGACGCAGATGAACTGCAAATTCATGCAGGACACGAACGACAAGAATTAGACAACGAAACCGGTATGTGCAGTTTAATTGCTTTTTTGCAGGTTTACCTGATTCGAGGGCAAACTTGCACATCATTTTATATTTCTGATTTCTGACAGTTGAAACAGCCGAAATCATTTATGATGGATCTACCTGGATAGTTTCTAAATGAAATTTGCATAGGAATCTGTTACAGTAGTAGGGAGATGTAAAATTCTTAAGCGACACAATTTTCTTAATCCTGATTTAAATTTCGGATTCAAGTTTACTTCTCAATTAATAAGCGAATCGACTATTCGGCTTATTTCAAAACATTTTACACATTTGTTCTAGAGAAGAAAATGTGTGTATCCATACATTTTACGTTAATTCATTTTTGGCCAAAAGTAAAAAATACTCAACTTTACATAACGAATTTTTTTCTCAAAATCTATAAAAACCTTTTTGAACCGGTGGGAAGAAAACATACCTTCAGATAAGATCAGAAAATTTGTGAAACTTTAACTATGTGGGGGAAATAACGCATCATTACCTTGATTGGAAATAAAAGTGCAACATGATTTACATTGTATTTACATATAGCTTAGGTTTCACAAATATTTCCAACCTGTTTGGGTGCATTATTTGGCTGAAACATTTTCAAGCTTCAGTATTTTTCCTATCTTATCTGAAGATAAGTTTCATTCCCACCGATTCATTTATTCTTTGTCTTTTGATTTCACCACACTCCACGCTCAATTCATTCAACAATGTTAAATCAACATTCAATGATCATAAAACCAATTTCAAATATTTTGTTGGAAATGTATGTATATATTTTTTACCACTGCATCAAAAATAATGATAAAAATTAGAAAATTGATCTTTAAACGCTCTTCTAAACGAAGAAAAATATGATAATGCTATGCTTGCATTGAGGCATTAATTCGCTCGAGAATTTTAACTTGAGATACCTAAATCATCTTCAATCAACATTGGCAACATTCTACAATCAACTGCTCATATTCTACGTTTGATTTTCGACGAACAATGAGCACCCGGCTATGGACTGAACACTGAGATCTCATCTCTGTGGCAGTCCAAATATCACAATCCACAATCAACATATTAGCTTAAATAGAAATAGTGAAAACCCAAGGTTCATATTTTATATTATTATATTAATATTTTGCTGAATTTTTTTGGTGTACACATTTTGTGAGTTGGAATATTCATTAAAAATTCAATACAAACATTTTGTCAATCAGAAATACATTTTCCATTGGAAAATAATTATCCTGATACAAAACTGTAATGTGAATTCAAATTAATTTAAAAAAAAAATAATTTTAAAATTATTTTCAGATGATTTGTAAAATGCTCTCTTAAAATTATGTTAATTTAGTTTCTTTATCTATTTCTCTACAAATTTTTAGAAACACAACGGAATTCTACAATAATGGCATTTTGCTTACCAAGAATGGATACACTATTCAAGGAAGCTAAAATAAATCCAAAAGGATGAATAGGTTTCCTTTGACATGCTGGAAATATGACCGGATGAAGCACATTAGTGGCTCAAGGCGCGCAATGCACTTCCAAAGGGAATATTGAAAATATCTCATTTTTCCTGGTTAATACGCAGTAACTCGCGATGATGATTTTATGAGCGAAGATTTCACCGACAGTTTCTGTAGAAACAATGATGCAATCGCATATTACGACAATAGATTTGGTTTAGACAGAGATGACGCCACTCATTGGTAGCGCCATCTCTGGTTGCCCAAACGCATATTTTAGTTTTTGTGGTTATGTCATATGTTTTGAAATTATTGAAATGTCAATGCTGTTGTATGTTTTGAGTTTATTCCGAATTTGCTGATATTTTCAGTGGCACCGCATGCAGTGGTTTTGCAGAACTACAGCAATTTCAGTCTAAAGTCAATACATGCAACAGCATACGTCGTAATACGTTATTGCAATGATGCTACAACAACTGAAACAATGCATGAACGTACGCAGTGCCCCAGCCCTCCGATCCACCTTCAATCAACTTCTACAATCAACTCAAGAAAATGTTCACTTTGCGATTAATTCTCGAGAATGAATTTCAGATTAAATCAAAATGAATTTAATAAATTGACACCATTTCCATATTCCGAAGGCGGTTAAGTTTTGGAAACCGGCTTAGGTAATTGAAATAGGGCTAGGCATCAATCAAAAAATAAGTATAATTCGGATACTTTTTGCATATGGAAATGATTCGTAATTAATTGTTTGCAGTGAGAACGTCAGTACATATCCAAATGCGATAATTGCACTTCCGCTCGATATAAAAAGATAAATCAATTTCAATTTCAATGTTAGTGTTTTGGAAATGGAATTAGTCAAATTAATTTATTCGATGTGATTGACTAAGCGATTGATTTCGTGAATTAAATTTAATTCATAAGTTAAGCGTGGATTTTACGCACAATTTGAACTATTGATGATGCGTCTAAATTTGCATTGAATTCGAATCGAATCGATGAAATATGATGAGCTTGAATTTGATTGTGAATTAAATTCATTTAATCTGCGCTGATGGAGCAAAATGCTTACACATTTGCTTTAAAGTGAAAATTGATTGATTTGATTTGCATTTAACTAAAGTAACAAAAACGATATTATATTTATAATCAATAAATGAAAACTAGAAATTCGTTCACGAGAAGATGCACCATCAACATCGACAGCACCAGCAACAACATCTCAATCAAATGAATATCGACACCGAAAAATCGGACGCACTGACAGAAAAAGGGCTTTGTCTGCATCCTCCTCATCGTCATCGTCATCGTCATCGTCATCACCATCATCTTCGTCGTCATCTTCATCGGTAAGTTAGCAGCAAAAGAGTAATAAAATAATAATCAGGCTGGAGGATTATAATGTATACGATAAACAGCCTTGACTTATGCACGAATTGTCAAAGCAGCGAAAAGGAAAACTAATCGACGAACTATAACCAACGTTGTTGGCCGCTTATATCTCAAAAATTTGTTTTTTTTTCCTCGATTGGTTGACAATTTCGCCGTTACCATATCGGCATATTGACATCTCGAGAAATATCCACATTTGTGAAGGGAATGAATTCAGATAGGACTTGGATGCTTTTAGGTTTCACAATAAAATTTTACTTCAAATAGTTTTGAACCACAAATATACTTCGGGAGCTCTTGCACAAAATATAGAGAATTTAATTTATGCAATTTTAGGTAGTTGATGATAAACCATACTTCATCGATCCTGCTAGAGAAGAGGAGCGAATTGAAACCAAATATAAGGAAACAAGGAGGGTAAGGGCTGAGAGGAAGCGAAAACGATACGAGAAATACCTTCGGGAAAAGCTGGAAAAGCGAAAGACCAGTCAACGTGATCCGAGGGAGACAGGACATCGACATCATTTGTCACCGTTCATTTCAGCGCACCGCTCACCACGCCGAACAGCAGAGGTAGATCGCACAAATTCGGAAGAAAATAGAGATCGGAATCAGCCACAAATCATTATTGTACCGGTAGGTGGACATTAAATACCGGTTAATTTTCATCGGATCTGAACTCGGTGATTTGAAGAGGTTGTTCAAGTTAGTAGCTACCTAAATTTTTTGGAGAGTAATTTTCAGACTCAATATACTAGTACAAGGTTTGTCAAAAGAACGTTTGGTTCTTTTACACTAAATATCCTCTGAAATAAATGAAAATTTGCACGGTGATGTTTAGCAAACTGTACTACATCTACGTATCGATCCGTTTGCAATTCATAACTTCATAGCTTAGCAAAATGTCGTCCTTTTATTATAAACATCGTACATTTTACGTCATTAGATCATCATTTGGGACATTTTAATATGATATTAAGTGTGAAAATACAAAAAATCACCAAATTGATGTTTGGTAAGTGCCGATTTTGTTTTCATATGATATTATGAATCATATCGGTTTGCCGAACCAAACATTTTCCACTTCGAAGTTGTTCCTAATCAAAAATGATAGAATTGTTGAAAAAATTTTACTAAATATTAATACCATTTGATCTGCTTATAGGTACCACAACCAGCATATCCGATGAACTATATGCATCCGCATGCGATGCCACCTGTTCAAATGCCTTACATGTATCCACCTAGTGGATTTCGGCCGGCGATGCCACCGCCACATCACATGAATCCAATGCAGAATCCAAATTACTATGGACCAATGCCACCAATGCGGCCACGAATGCGGCCGCCGATGCGACCACCAGTTCGCCCATTTGAGTACCATTTCCGAAATCGAGTACCACAACACATGATGTGGAGGCGGTTTCGTCAACCACATCCGCAGTTACAGAAGAAGCCCTTTCAAAAAAGAGCCCCATGATATTAATACTCGATTAAAATATGACAGAAAAATAGACGAAAAAAATATTAGACGAATTTTAAAAAGAGCATGTAGTAGAACCAATGTCGATTCGCACATGCACATTTTATACCCGCGTTACTGTCAACACATCTTAAAAATTCAATGTGAAATTCAAGATGTTTGCAATACAAAAAAGCGAAGCGACTGATTCAGAATTGATAGTCACGAAATCGCATTGATGACACTTCATCGCTTGCAGATCAACAAATTTTAGCATATTATTTGCAAAGAGAAATGACATTAGCTCCCAATTATGAAAAAGAATAAATGAGATTAGAAAAAATTAAACAAATACAAAGCATACAAAATGAGAATAATATGAATTTCTAACTAATTAATGCTATGCCGTGAGAAATATTCTCAAGACAAAATATGTCCAAAAAATTCTTTTCAAATAAAACGTATCTGACTGATTATTTCTTAGATGAAGTTGTATGGAATGAATTCCGGAAGATAAAAATGGGTCATGTCGCTTGTTTCACAAACATCAGAATTAAGCATCAATTTTGCATAAATTAAATATTAATTAGTTTTTAGGTCACATTAAATGGAAAATATGTAAATAATCACGGGTCATCAAACGTGTGAAATAATAATGGTGCCAATCAATTCTGGTTGTATTAAAATCGCATCAGATATTATCACCTCATGAGAGATTCTTTTAAAATTCCTTTCGAAATTGAGATGTGGTAAGACCACAAGTGAAGCAAGTGAGAAATCCGCTGTTTTCTGACTCTTTCACGCATTACCTTAAAAAAGCGCTCAAGTAACAATTTAAAGTACAAAATAAACCAAAAGCCTCACATCGGTTTATTTCATTTCCACTAATTCATTCATTCGCACACGAATACAAACATTCGAAATCATATGAGCAGCATGCGAGACGCGCGCTTGTGTGAGTGTGTGTGTGTGTGTGTGTGTGTGTGTGTGTGTGTGTGTTTGTGTGTGTGTTTATGTATGTGTGCTGCTCTTCTCCGCCAGTTTGACATATTTAAGCATGTATGGCAAAAATAACAACAAAACCGAAACAAAAATCTAGAAAATAAATAGAGATGGCACAACGATTCATGTGCGTGTGAACGGTGCAAGTCGAAGTGTTCGTCTTACAAGTGTTATTGTTCATGATTATGAATCAAATGAAGCAGTGATCAGTCTCATTGAGTCGTTGGGCAAAATGGCCGAAAGTAAAGGTTCTCTGTTAGCGAAATCGGTACAAAAACATGCAGGCCGAGCCAAGGAAAAGGTATGTGTTTTGTTTCGGTTTTGTGAATCAATTCCTAATTCATGATAAAAGAGGAGAGAAAAAAGGAATAAAAAAGGCGCAAATTAGCTGAAGTGTAACTGCATATTAACACACAAATATCGTGTTGTTGTCGGATGTATCCCAAAAATACCAGCAATACGGAAGCTCACAAAATATGCATTTTCTAAGAGAGATAAATGAGCAAAGCAGAGAAACCAAACTAAACACAGTTCAATTTCAAGTCATATATTTATTATTTTTACAAAATCATTCAAAATGTTTACAAAAATTTGTCAAACTTGGAAAC
Source organism: Obolodiplosis robiniae (assembly GCA_028476595.1). NCBI lineage: Eukaryota > Metazoa > Arthropoda > Insecta > Diptera > Cecidomyiidae > Obolodiplosis > Obolodiplosis robiniae. Next base: position 40,140,031 of record CM052016.1, read on the forward strand.
GTTAATGGAAATTTTTGCCAACTTGGATTACATATGGCAAATTGAAAAAAAAGTACCAAATCAGTGTGAATTTAAAAACAGAAATGACAACCAAAACAAATCACATAGTAAAAAAGTTACTTCAATTTTTTTTCTGATTCATGTGAATGTAAAATTTACATGTGAATGTAAAATAAATAATAAATTGCGAAAGAAGATTTGTTCGTCGACCGAGAATTGATTATTGATGATAAATGCTTCGAGATATGAAATGAATGAACAGCAAAATACTAGTCAGAACAGTGCGATATGATGAAGTTGGCAAAACGGCCCGCACGTTATACAAAGCGAGCAAAATGTCCAAATTGATAGCCTCTTATCAATGATTGTTTTCATTATAATAATGCAGTGCGAATCCCCTCGATAGTCCGTTTGAAAATGAACAATCAAGAATTATAGTTTTTTTTAACGCCAATTCAAGCGGAAAAAGAGACGATAAAAAAATTGAGGTGAAAAATGTTCGAATCAGAAGAAAAGTAACGAAAGGTTCCACAACCGAACGAAAATAGATTTTTGACGGCGACGGCGATGTATATGCGTTCCTTTTTTATATCATTGTCGTTTGCAAGTGTAATTATGAATGTTATGTGTGATCTGAGTGTGTGCGACATTTGAATCGGATGCCTTTTCTCAACTCTCTCCCTCTTGTGGTGTCAGTGTGCTAGAGTTATGTGTGATTGCATGAATTCGGAAGAATACAACAAAACCATCGAATAGAGAAATAAATACGCAAATAGAGAATAACATGAAATCCCACAACGACCGACTGATGACAATCTAGTTAAAACGATGCATACATTTCTCACATTCTGCCCTTAAATCGATACGAATTTGAAATGCAATTCACACTGATTTTCGACACTTTCCCATCAAATTCGAGCAGAGAGTTGTGGAACAAAAAATAAACGATGAAAATGCGGTTTCAAGCAGAATATTACAAACGGTGCCAACTAACTCCCATTCCGGGTGTTTTTCGCGCTCTCGCTGCAGCTCGCATATGTTGATTCGTGCAATTTGAAAAAGATTCCAATTGAATTGTTGGGCCGTTCAAAAGAACTCGTATTTTCTCAAATGTATGACACTCTCGCCTAGGCCAGTTTCGAATTGAATCGAACTTTCGGCTCATGAATGTATGACCTAATATTTCGTCGGTCATTTTCGTCACATCGCACGTAAAATCTTACGCCAGAAAAGATATTTTACATACCATAGCCAGGCATGAGACACATCCGTTTTGATGAGCCGACACGATGAAATATGGTTGGCCGTTCGCAAGCTTTCTCTAAGTGTGTGCGTGCGCCAATCGCGCAAATTAGCGCAAAAATATAAAAATAACGGAAACATTGGTGAGGCTGTTTCGTAAAATCGCAATATTCAATCTGATGACTTGTGTGACTTGACTCGTGTGTCTTCAATTAAAAATAAATGTGAAATATGCCGAATATACAACTAAAATGCCATCAGAAGCAAAGATAAAAATGTGAAAATGAAAAATTGGACGGAGACTCGAAAAACCGGGCAAAATACACACATTTATTTAATGGATTGAGTTCTAACACGAAAAAGGACAACGCACCAGGAAATCGCATTCATTTATGCATGGCACAGCTGAAAATACTTGAATCAGTTGGATGCGAATGATTAAATGATATTCCATATCAATGTGAGCGCCGTTGATGAATATTTGCTTCGCTTTGGCAAATGATAATTCATGGAAATAGATTTTACCAATTGCTAATCATCTCTGAAGAACGGTATTTTGTCTACTTGATGAACTTCTCGACCGGTTGTAATGTCTAATGAATGGCGCTGTGACGTCATTTTTCTTCAAAATATTTACTATTTCCATATTGATGTGGTGAAATAAAAGTCATCCAAATATTTTCGCGGTTGGAAAATGTTGTTCTGATCCATTTGTGGTTGAATCCAAAGAAAATCCATTGGCTTACCGCATATTTTGGCACATTGATATTAGTGCGGGTGCGGGCAGACACGCAAATAATATGTCTCTTTCCCTCCCGAAACGAACATGAGAGGCACACGACGTAATACGAACTTCTTGTCATTAATTATGCTCAATGAATAAATTTTAATGAAGTTCATAACCGCGGCATAATAGAAAAATGGACACGGGCAAAGTGAAACACGACTGAACACTTTGCCACACATAATAGTGAGAGAGAGAGAGAGAGAGAATTGATTCGTGAAGAATCCGTGATGATGAGAATCATATGCGAAAACTTTCGAGTGCGTCTTACAGATATCAGCCAAAGATCTTAATTTCATGAACGAATCATCCTCGTTGGTCCACATTAAAGCTGAATCATTTACAACTGCTTCTATATTTATTGCGAACAGCGAAGAATAGCAAATACACCGAAGATTTCTTCAACCTTTCACTTAATGACCACTTTTTTGGTCATCATCTTAATGCTATAATTTGCATTAGAGCTTTTTTATCCGAAAAAAGATGTATATTTTTATCAATAAATCATTTTCATTTATCATGAACAACGGCCAATCGTGATAAATTCATTTCCCATTCACATCGCAATAAAAAAAACGGCCACAGATTCCACATGGATCTCGGCTAGAACAATGCACGTGAAACTGCAATTTGTGTTAATTTCTTATCTTCATCAAAATCCAATCATAATGAAACTGAAGCACTACAAGTGAATGTCACAGTTCGTACATTTTCTTCATATCTATTCGTTGTACAATTAAACGAGACAAATTCGGTGTGTGTATATTTTTATACGCTTGCTGTTCGTGTTTCTTGTTCGATTTAGCTCGGTGCGAGCGCGCACTCAATACTTTCTCTCGAATGCAGAGGAAGAACATAAAGGAAGCAAATGAAAACATAAATACAAGATATACTATCCAAGGCAATCATATCTCTGGTGTGAATGTGAAGAAGAAGAAGAAAAAACGGCTGCATCGTTCCTTTTCAAAATGAATTTGAGGCGACGTATATAATTTTGAATGTTGCCTATGCGAGACATCAGCCAAGAAGCGAAAGATAGTCAGTGCGGCTGCTAGCTAAAATTACTGAACGAATGTGCTTTTTATTGGCAATAATTCATGCTGCTCGCTAGTGCGAGCGTAAATTTCAAAAAATACTAGAAACAAAATGAACTGTCCGTCTGAAGCAGCTCAGCAATCATTGCCACAATTAATAGGAGTTTTTAGTGGGCATTTATGAGTGTTGATATTGCTGTAAATAGTACAATTTGTTGTATTATATACCGTGTTTAGATTAGCCACGGCATAAATAACGCGCGCGCACATACACACACGCCGAGAATTATGATTGGAGCAACGTCGCCGAACTTATAATCATTATTCATTAACAGTGATTTTCTTTGAGCTGACGCTTTCCACTTTATTTACACAGTCAGTTCACCGAAGCACTACGTTAAACATCGATTAATTCGAAAGTGTTGAGAGTTGCGCCAAATACACACAACGACCGCGCGCGCACTCAGCAGCTCGTCCACATTGACGATCATTATTATCACGAGTGCGCTCGGTGTAACCTGAAAAATTGACGTATTTGGCTGTATTGCCGCTATTGATTTGTTGTGTTTTTGCAACCGGACAAAGTGGCTATCTCTAATTATTGCCTTGAGATTGGCGGAGACAAAAAAGCAAAAAAAAAAAATAACAGAGTTTTGCTCAAGATCTCTCATTGTGTAGAATAAAGTTTTTGAGACGCAGTTGATTTATATGCTCCTCTTGTTTTACTTACACATTCTGAATTTCAGACTCTGCGAACTTTAAGACGGTTCGCTCGATTAGTGGCTTCTGAGCACTTGAGATTTGCACTTGATACGAGGCATGCAAAAGAAAGGCGTACGAATGCTTATCAATGAAAATGGCACACACAAAATAATTTCGGCCAAATCGATACATATTGCCTTTTATAATGAGGAATTGCAGATTCTTTTCATGCATTCTGTTGCGATGCATTTGGAAAATCACAACCAATTTTCTCGACATGATGATGTGTTGCCCTAGCTGAGATGCGAAACAGCGTGCCCGCTGCTTCGACTGCGAGAAGCTCATTCAAAGCGCATTTTTAAGCTGCTCGTAATTTCAGCAACTAAACACATGCATCATGACAATGGTAAATTGCGTGTTTGTGTGTATGAGAATGTTGATTGCAAAACAATGTATCCGTTCGGTGAAATTGAGGATAGGAGGAGTGGGGCCGGACCGCGTTGTGTTGCTCCCTGAAGAATGTTAAGTTTATATACAAATTATGGAAATTTTGTTGTCTCTAATTGCTTCTAGAAGCACATCTGGCGCTTTAATTATGATTCAGGCTTTCGAATTGCGTTCTTTTTTGGCAACGTCGCAAACGCTTTTTCATGACTGCAGAACATCAAAATGCATATTATTCGTATGCAATAGACAAATGAGCGCAATATGTTCCGCACGAGTGTGGGTGAATCGCTTCCCTGACAACATTTTTCACTGAACAGTGCTCGGTTTCGAGAGGGAATTGAACGGATCATTTTCGATCTGGTTTAAGCCATAGCGTTAATTCTCAAATTATTATTATAGTTTTTTATGATATATTTTGAACAAATTGAATTCCGAAATGATGTGAGCGCAAGGCGCGTGTACACAATATTTTTTTTCTTATCTTGAAAAGAAAACGCTGTTCGGAAATCTCTAGACACAAACGGAATAGGAGACAGAGAGAACGAATAAAGTGGCAAATGTAAAAACAAGATCACACAACGACCATTCTAATTAGTTGAAACATACATAAAAACTATAGATAAATGCTAATTCAATTGTGTATGGTCCGAACGAAAATACCAAAATAGCTTGAGGCAGCGCACACCGCGTGGCGGAATCCGACGTCAATTTGGTTTTATTTAGCGTGCACAACGATGAGAAAAGTAGTCCGCTTATGCGAGAGCGCAACTCTCACTCGTTCGTAACGTGAAATCTCTCTCGGACTGATATTTGGAGAATGAGAATGAGGGAAAGTTTCCAATTTTGAACATATAATTTTAATGAAAAACGCGTCAATGCTGAGTTGATATTGAATTTTAACACCAGATCCACAAAAAATGAGAATGTTTTGTATGAGCATATCACCACATCCAAAGTTGAATATTCTTTATGCAGTGACAGTGGTTTTTGAAAGATTCAATCAGCTCCGTTCCATTTGGCACATAGGTCGATGCAAAATCTTAGTTGGATTTTTTAAATATTCATCGAGCGTTTTATATGAGAATTAAAATGAGAACAGGAAAAAACGAGAATTAAAATGAGTCCCATGAGTTTACATGTTGCATCATTTGTATCTCCAAATTGTCTGGGCTCATTTTAATTTTTCATAAGTTCCTGGTCACATTTTCGTTTTGAAAATTTTCCAGGTCTCATATTAATTGTGATAATAGTTCGAGGACGGTTTTCATTCTCACCCATTCATATGTTCTTCGCATTCAGCGGAAGCGGCCGTGACTGCGCAGTCATCAGATTTCAGACTTAGAATTTCAATTATATTATAAAGAGAACTGCGATTTGGCCGTATTTAGTCATTTCAATCCTTAAAAAAAATTGACCGAAAAAGTCGTTTTGAATTGAGTTTTCATGATCATCGAATTGAGTCACAGCTAAAAATTGATATTTAATTTTGCAAAATGTCTTAAGCATCATCATCAGCAACAACGACAACAACAATGCGAATGAACGATAGTTGAGAGAGCCCAGCCGAGTCATCGAATGTCTGTTTCAATAACAGCAACATTATTTGTTGTTCGAATCATTGGTTCCGTGGGCTTACATTTTGGTTATAACGCATAACATACTTCTCTCTTTTGTATCACATTCAATATAATTAGAGGCGAGTATGATACGGTTAACCCACGCAATGTTACAAATATTTTATTCGAGAGAGTTATTATTGACCAAATCGATATTTTCAACGTCTGTGTGTGCGTCTTCATTATTCATTTGGTCCATGACTAACCGAAGATACATTTTTTCACATGCCATTTCATGGAATTTGACTTCTTATGGTCAGGCGATTCCCGAACCAACTATCTCTACATATTTGTCGTGACTACAATCTTGCAAATTATAAAAGCCGAATATTCAATTCGAACGATTTTCGAGATTTCGATTTTGCGGAAAAACAAACATTTTGTAACAACTTCTAATTAATTCACTTTCCATGGATCAAAATTGAGTAGCAATCATTATTTTGTCGTTTTTTTATGAGAAAATCGTTGGCTAATTCAAAAGAGCGACGAAAAGATGAAAGTTATTTTTAAGATATGAGAGTTCCAATTATGTTTCAGCGCGAAACAATTCTAATGCCTCGATCACATCCAAACTGATTGTTTCAACGGCATTTTCAATCGAAAAGGAATAATTTGTGTTGAAATTGTAAATCGGTTCATTCAAGAGGAAATCGTATTATACATTTCAATAGAAAATAATCAGAAAATTGTATCGCACAGTCTCTCTCTGTCTGAAAATCAACAAAACGGTTTGCCATATTCCATGCATGCGCCGTGTTATTGTCGGTGCGGAAACTGATCGAATATTCACGATTACGTTTGGCTCGTGTGTCAAAAACGATATTCTGATTCGGTGCTGTTTCTCTGTGTTTGTTTCGATGCGCCATAAATTTGCCTTAATGAAGTTCCAAGGCGATAAACAAATAATCGAAAAGCGAGTAAATGAAATCATAGAAGCGTTTCAAATTTGCATCGACCATTCGCTTGATTTATAAGCATATTTAGATCAGATTCTCTCTTAATAGTCTGAAGAAAATCATTTTCGACATGTATTTCATTCAAAAATCGCCAATTGATTTATGCATACATGCATTTACAAAAATTTTGTATTTTTTGTGAATTGTTCAAATGAAAGCATGATTTTATTTTGTTCCGCGGATGCGTTCGAAGCGAAGAAATGATATGGCTAACAGCACTAGCAACAACAGTCACGTTTTACATGGATTTCATGAATTGATCGCAATTCGAATTTTGTTGTTGTTTTTGCTCCTTTTATTAATATATTATTATATTTAGATGCAAACCTAGATAAATCGCAATGATGAACCAATTCACTCGCATTCCAATGCAGTCAATTAGCTCCGTAATTAAAAAGTGTTTGTGCATTCAGAAAAGCCCAAGGAACCACATTCGGCCAAGCACGTGGAATTAGAAAATAGTGATTAGTGTAATTTTTGCATGATGTGTGCTTCGATAAGCCGATATCTATTTTTATTTCGCCCAAGCAAGATGAAGTGAGTGATTCGCAGCGAGTTCCATAATGTGAGATCGATCCTTTTGTATGAAGTAATCTTGTTAAGGTGAAAATTCAGACTCATTCGTTCAAACCGACGAACTCCGTCTGACGAAAACACCCGAATCACACTAACTCATCTTTGAAATGAAATTGTCCCCATCGAAAATCAATCACCTGAACAGCTTTCGATGAGCAAATGGGAAATTTTTCAGTTAATTTGGAAGTCCGTAAAAATCCGTTAGTTCGCTCGTTTCATGGAATTCCGAAACGAAGTTTTTCTTCTTCCACATTTTTTTTTTTTCTCATCATTTTGTTTTTATCAAAACAAAAAATGTGAAAAACCTTATTCCTAATTGTTGGGTATTGGCATTTTGCTTGGGCGAACAAAGACGAAAACAAAAACAATGGCGATTTTTTCTACTGAAATTAAAGCCAAACAAGTGTAAATGAACTGTAAATGATACAATCGAAAATGCAAATAAGTAAAACATCAAGTGAACACTGGATAAAAAAGTTCCGAGTCAATTCAAGCAAAACAGAGTTGCGTGCAGCCCACGTGATATCACTATGCTGGTTAAATGAACGAAAAATGCGATTCCATTTTTATAGCTCGTTATAATATATTTTGTTGAAAACGGACACTGCAAAAAATGAGCGCGCGCTCGTGTGTCCGCTTGAAATGTGATTCGTATCGTTGACAAAAGACGATGACTAGGAACATTTTGAATAGCCATTGTTGAATCCAATCGTAATGCATTTAGTTTTGGTTCTAATTTGGACAAACGCCACACATTAATCCAATCCGACAGATGACAGTGGCGCGTGCTCGCGCCAATGGTCTTGCTAGCGAATGTTTTTATGCTCTCTCTCTCTCTCTCTCTCTCTATCTCTCTCGTTTGCTCGCGCGAGTAAATAGAGTGCCAATTCTTGCCTGCTTCAGACACTTTTGACTGCGTAAGAGAAAATCTTTAAGAAGTTGAACATGTTTCCAATGCGATAATTTTGCCAACGTTTCGAGGCATAGCCAACGGCAACTGGATCGCGACTACGTGACCGACTTCGGCATCATTGAATAGTACTATGTGAATGGAACAGAACAGAACACAGCGAGCGTGCACAAGTACAATGAACTTCATCAGTGTATTTGATGCAGATTTATTGTGCTACATATGTTCTGCCCTCATCGAATTGCTTCGATAAACACAATTATGGGCGGATTTGATTCAGCAAATTGATTTCGTTCGCCATTTGCGCCGGAAACGAAGACAAGTAGCAAAGATGACAATTTTATGGCAATGGTCTCACGAGAGATGCACAATTGCAAAAAGAAAATTAAGTGTGTTTTTATGTGACAAAATGATGAGAATTTGTTACATTTGATGGAGAATCCAGGTCATTCAGCCAACCATAAATGGAATTCCTTTGATTGCAACGTTAAAGATTTGCGGCAAGCTCGATGCGAGCGAACGAGCTTGCGGGGTGAAAGATCATTAAATAATTATCTCCAAATTCTAACGGCAGCTAATTATCCCTTGTCTGAAATTTAGCACTTGCGTACCGAACATTGAACATGATGAAATGAGAAAAATAGCTACACGCATTTTCATTTTTTGCTACTACTGAATGATCAGCCAGCTCGTTGAATGCAACAACTTTTAAGCAATGTTATTTTAAATTACTTGCCTGCATTAAGCATCATGCAATCAGACGGAGTGAGCGAGAGAGAGAGAACATGAACATACCAGAAAGGAAAACACATGAACAAAATAGCACACGAATGAAAACAAAGAGATTGCGTGAGTGGAACGCAAGCAAACGCGTACGCATTCAATGAAAACAGTGTCGATTAAAACAAAAGGCAACAAAAAAAAAATAACATCTACGCGTGCACTTGGAACAAGCATTCCTGAACATTTTTGGTGTGCTTTTTAGCTCGTTTGGTTAACGGATGATTCCAAGGCTGTGAAGTAAAGGTGTTTTATCCGTAATCGACCATGATGAATTGAAGGTAATCTCATCAAAAATCATCCAGAATAGTGACTTCGATTGTTTCACGCCGAATTAGTTCAATTGAGTAACACAAAACAATTTAATACGATAGAAGACTGTAATGTAAAAAAAAAAATCACTCGAATGCGGATTAGAAAAACCTCCTGGCTTCGAATGAAAAAGTGTCAGATAAAAACAGCACCATCATGACGAAGCCGCACTCGCCTCGATGCGTTTTCATTCAATTGATCCGCTTCGTCTAATGAATAGCCAACACCAAAATTACCAGTTTAAACTTCAAATTTCGAATCAAGTTCGTATAAAACTAGTATTTAGTATCAGTCGAATTGAATTACATAAGCATTTATGTGAAAACTAATTTTGTATGTATGTTTTTAAATAGATTAATATAATCGCATTGCGACCCTTTTCACTTGGGAAAAGGCCATTTCTCATCGAGCGAGTTTAGCGTATTTATTGTCTAGTGAGCAACTATTGGTTCTACGTCAAACATGATTTGCGTCAAATGTCAATAATCAAACTGAACAATGAATTAAATAAAATTACAAAAATCCAGTTTAAAACACATTTGATGTGTAAACGATGACAAAATAAACACCTGATCACGAGCGACGCAAGCACTTATAATTGTTTTCGAATAAGCGGTGGGAATGAGAATCATGTGCGCCACTACGCAAAGCATGTGACTTAATGAGCTGAAACACAATTTGATCAACGCAAGCGTGCGTGCATTTCTCTGGAAATCGAGCCAAAGGAAGTGATTTGGTTGCAAAGTTGGACAGTGGCCCTGCAACTTAATCATGCTTTCATTGATATACTTCATTCATGAACCGCAATTGCATTTACATTGTTTGTGTGTGTGTGTGATGGTCACATAATTTTCTCGATCTCTCTCTCTCTCTCCCTCTCTCCGTATACTCCACTTTTGTGCCAATTTCGCATATTGTTATTTCAATCTGAATAGAAATGAAATACGAAATACACTCTTGCAAAAAAGTGTATTGTAATAATGGATTGAGCCACATGCTTCGAAAAGATAACGAAAAAGAACGACGAACGTTTACAAATGGTTCTCTTTCATTCATTGTGTAGCAGAAGCAAAAAAGCATTGAAACGCTCAGTTATTGTTCCGCTGCCGCTGTTTTTTTTTTCCAGTAAATATATTAAAAGCGTTATTCAATTATATGTCGCGTGTTGAATCCATTATAAAATTGCCGATGAATTTGTGTGTATGAATTGTATTCACCTTAAAATTTCCACCCGCATGTGCTTGATTCCGTCTCGCTCTCGCTTTATCAGAACGCTCCGAGATTGAATACGAACTGAAGTTCTGTATGTGCCAATACATGATCACCAGCGGCTCTTATCGCTTTCTACTATCAATTTGCATTGCCGGGTTTCACTCCAGTTCATTTCCGATCGACTGAAAAAAGCTGATGAGGAGCAAAAGTAAAAAAGAAATAATGAAACCCGAACATTCTTGTGCGCTGCATTTTAATTCTTTTCGACGCGCAAACACGTTTCTGTTGAAATTTACTGAAAAGAAGTGCGTCCACTTTCATACGAAAAGTGGGCATTAAGGAGAGAGTAAAAGAGTTGATCACATTGTCGGCTGCTATAGCTCTATTTTTATATAATTAATGTTACTACTGTGCGATTCTAAAAATATTTATAAACATCTGAAATGAGCGGCATTTTTTGTTCGCGGTGCGGTGTGTATGTGTGTTTCCTTTGAATGATGCCGGCTGAAAAATTCCCGATCTTTTTTTTGATGATTGATTTTCTTCGTCTGTTCACCGCATATTTTGCTTTTTAAAAATACCATTTGAAATGCAGTAAATTATAGGCACATTTACAATATAATTATGGTTCCATTGACATTTTGCAATTGTCACACTAGACAAATGTTGTGCTCGAGAACGTCCACTGCAGACAAAAAAATGCCAGTTTGAGCGCAGATTCATCGCAAAATCGTTACCAGAAAGATAATTCATTTTGACTTTGTATTGGTTTTGGTTGTGGGTTTTTTTTCTCGGCCGCATGAGTGTGAATTCGAGGTGTGTTTGTTCAAGATTATTTTGATTCGTGCACCACGGACTAGATCAGTCGAGACTCAAATACCGATGTCGACATGCTGAATTGCTAGCCACAGGCAATGCTCTCATGTGTACGCGCTCACACACTTGTCGCGCAAACGTCAATAAATGATTTTTAGTCATTTTGCCGCCGGAAATGTGAAATATCATTTTTCGGCTGATTCAAAAGCATGCTATTAATATTTGAAAAAAAGCATACATTTGAAGTGTGGCTCATTTGTATTGAAAGTGGAATGCACGTTTGCAAAAAATGAATGCTAATGAATATGAAATCGTTGGAATTGAAATTCAGCATAATTTCGCTGGATTCATTTAATTGCTAATGAAATGAAATTAAGTGATAATCACGTTCGCAATCACGAGCACTGCGAATAGAAAGCAGTGTGTTAGATGACAATAGATACTTTCCGCGCAGAACACAAGAAATAGCTTTGTGTGTGCTTATTATGAAGTGCCATAAATGAAGTCATACAAGCAAACACATTCCATTTACTGATTTTCGCCTCCACACAATAACGACGACGACGAACACACTTGGTAACACCAATAAATCCACAATAGATGCATACATTAGGTGGTTTAACAATATTTTTTTATTTAGGAATTATAGACGAATGTGTGTTTGTGGTATTGGTTTTGTCTCCATGTTAAACATGCTCAACCGTTCGCATTTTTGTCTCATTCCAAACTCATTTCAATGAAATCGTGACATACACACACACACACACACACAGAGAGAGAGAGAGAGAGAGAGAGAGAGAGAGAGAATTAGCACATATGATTCGTCATCATATGAGAAGCACATGCCCGAATACATTGAGCTCGAATACATCAAGCGCTCGTTATCTAAATGACGCATGGTAACCGCTCGATATTCGCTAATGCACGAATATATCTGAGATTAGATAACAAAATTTTTCGCAATGAGATATATTGTGTGAGTATGTTTTCTTCTCAAGAATAGGCAGCAGCGAATAAACGATGGGAGAAAACCGTGCAAACTACCCCACCATAAACGGCCGATTCGGTTGTGTTTTTTTACGTGCATCGTTTTTGCGGCTCTTTGCCTAGATTGCACCGTTCAGTTCTGTGTACAATGCATTTGAGCACTGACAATGAAGCGAAATAAACAAAAATGGTTGGTCTTCGGGTTGATTTAGTTTGTATTAAACCCCCTGGAATTGTTTATGTCCCCACTTTAAACGAATTCCCCTCGAGCGGAACTATTGCACAAGTGTTCTCTCTATTGTGCCGTGTGCATGCATTTCACGCTGTTTAATGCAGCGGAATTATCGATGAAGGTTGATTGAATTTGCCAATGCAAGCAAACGAAGATTTACCGTCATTAAATATTATAGACAATTTTTTTCGAATCGCGTCGGACCTTCACTGGTTCACGCCAGAGATTTACTTGTCCATGCGCTAGAGACGGATACAAATGCCGCATCAACAGCATTGGGCTCACTCGAATTTGCTATTTTCAGCATCTGGACTGGGCTGAGCCTGACCATATAGCGATTCAAATGCACAATTATTGCCGCGGAATTACCCATAAAAAATAGCAGTATTCAAACAAAAACTTGTTTCATTGCGCTGAACTGGTGGAGTGACGCTCTATCAATTCGATTTTTGAGTTCTCTTGTGGGCTGTAACTAAAACCATCAAGCTCAAGTGAATGTCAACAATGAATTTATTGTGAATACAGAACACGAACGCGCCATTTAATAGTGTGGACAAATACACGTCTCATTCTATACATTCGTTCAAGCTCTCATCATTCTGAAACGACTTTAGTTCCTCGCCAAAGACAGTTTCCAATGTTTACACAATTCAATCGGCCATAATTTGAAATGAATTAAATGTAATACTTCCAATGAATTCGATGCCACATGTGTTTGTGCAAATTCAATAAATAAACAAATGAATTTGCCCAAGAATCTCTATCCAATTGTCAATTCGACGTGAAAATCAAATATCATTGCAAATCGTGACACCCGTACATTGCTCTAGATCTCCACTTTATAACATCTATCGTTCACATTTTTTGACGCATTTTTCAAATGACTTCAACAAACAACACGTGTACCATGTTCTAATGAGTTTCGCTTGTTGGTTTGCTTCAAATTTGTCGTTCGATTGGTCAGTTTGTTTTATTTGAATTTGTTTCTTTAGGTTTTTGTTTGATATCAAAGAAATCCGGTATCGATCGATCGGTTGCTAGGCCTCATCAGCCTCACATGTCCAATTTATCGATTCAAACTTGCCATTCAAAAGTTCGCGAATGCGACAAATAAGCGTTAGACAAAATTGAGAGGAACTTTCCAGCAAATGTGCTAATTTAAGGTGCTAAAATACGATACAGCAAATCATCGTGACTCGTGACATTCTAATTATTCAAAACAATGTCAAAAGATAGATTTCAAACGATTATTTTCAAGAGAAAACGAAAAAAGTTTGTAAGAAAACCTCGAAAAGTTCCAATAAAATGTTTCTTTTGATGCAGTGATAAAAAAAAACGATTGGATTGTGCTTTGTCGTCTACGAATTGTAAATCAGACACATGACACTCATCCGTACATCTATTTATTGTCAATTTGAAATGTGTTTTTGAGCAGTGGAGCATGAAATGCGGTACGCGTATATTTACAGAAGAAAAATATTTGCTAAAGAGAATGACAGAGACACATTACGACATGCAATGCCATGCATCGGGTCATTGATAAACACAAATTCGGCTCATAACAATTACAAATCACTCATAGCGAGTGTACACCCAAAACAACCGTCTGATTTCATCGTTTAAGCATACTAGCGGACGTGTTTGGTATTCGTTGTAAATTTTATTTTGAGTGATTTTATTTTCAAATCGTCTCCTCAGACTTGGACACTTCTATCGACTCGTCGAACTAAATAACGAGTCACCATTTAAACATTACGAGCGACGTTGTTTGCAGATGAGAAATATGAGAAATGCAGAGACCAAATGCAAATATGAAAAGCATTTAAAAGGTCCAATGTGTATTTTTTCGAAATGATTAATGCAATTTGATCGATTCGAGTTATTTTTGACAATGATATTCATTCCGCTTTGCGTGACACAGTGAATTTGAGTCGCATTGGATATTCACCAAACATGCATAAAAATGTGCAATTCTTTATGATTCGACCCAAAAATAGTTGTGTCAACGAGCAACTCATATGACGAAATGTCATTGAAATGTATTCATGAATTGAGCCAGAATGGATTGGAGTGCATCTGGGGAGCGCACAGTTTTATTGAGTCTAGACGTGAACTGATATTTCTTCAATGCTTTAAATTTTGACATTTTCACATTTCCAAATCTAAAGAACAAATACGCACACATTAATCTCGACATCGTGCAGAACGCTATTTAAATCCCCGCTGAACATTGCGTTCGACGAGTATTCATGTTTCAAACTATATTTAATACGTAAAATGTTGTTAAATGTTGAAAATAGGACGCATAAAGAGCAACAAGTGAACAAGAACAGAGAATATTGTAAAGAAAATGAATCGATTCAATTGCGTTCGCAAACTCCAAACATAATACATACGATGTTATTCGTTGTCGTTTCCACCGATCTCTTTTGTTTCGCCGCTCTTTTATTTTATTGCAAATGAAATGTGGTGAAAGACTCTCTCAAGAGCATTAACTTACGTTTCAATCGTCGAATACATAATAGATTTATTTATACTTTATGCTAACCGATTAATTTCAGTGTTGGCCAGTCGTTTCTATCTTTCAGAATTTCACATATTAACATTATGGCATCATTTAGAGACATATTTGCACACACGCACAAACACATACATAGAGAAAAAAAAAAAAGAGAGAGAGAGAGAGAGAGAGAGAGAGAGAGAGAGCGAGACCACCGCCATAATATTAAAGCGGAAAATAAATTGCTTACAACATTTTTCAAGTGTTGATTGGCACTCTTGACTATTTTTACTTTCCAATGGCGCTTCAAACTCGGCAGAACGCGCTATCAAGTGAATAATGAGCGAATCGACTGCTTCTTGATCCGCATCGGATGAATTGCGGCAGTAATGATTTTCAATTGTTCCGTGGTGTGAATGAAGCGACAATGAAAATCAAAGTATATTTTCGAAAAATTATATAACAAAACACACTAATCAACATAATTAATTTTTGATTCGCGATGGAAGAAAATGTTGTATCTGAATGTTTGACTTTGAACGTATGAATTTTTCATATTTCATGGATAATCCATGCAAAATTCGCTATTTTTGTGGATTAAAACAAATGTCCAAATATCAAACAACGTCACAAAGACTCAATTCGAAATTCAACGCAAAAACCAATTCATGAATATGTTTTTACTCTCATCAAAACAATCGTTGTTTTTGTTTTGTTGTTTCCAATTTTTCCGCGACTATATCGTATCAAGTTTTTGTGGAGTGCGTCACATTTGTTGCAATTGTCTCGTTTGATCAGGTGTTTTCATGCGACAAAGAAATGTAGAAATTGCTTCAAGCAAATGGCGATGCGACAACTCAATGCGCAAATGTTGAACAAGAGCCACCTTTTGTCTATGCTTCGAATATCAAATAACAAATATTAATCGCTTTCAAATTCAGACCAAAATACAATTAACAGCTGATTTCTTCGTCATTCATTCTTCGCAAACAATTGAAACAAATTTTCGCATGCTCTTAGACCGTTGATAAACTCAAATGCGAATTGATGCATTTATTCGGAAAATTGAAGATTTCAAGTGTTGGATGAAGTTTGTTTGGACATTCTCAGGCGACTGAAGTTCGACGTGTGAGTCGGTAATTTACCGGCCAGACTTTGATTCATGGAGGAAATAACTCAACAAATAACATACAAATTACTTCTCGATTATTTATTTGAAAAAAGATTTGTTGATTTAAATTCAAGCGATTACCTATTACTTTTGATATATTTAAACTGTCACGTAAGTCGATTTATATTTTGACATTCATTCACAAATTTATGAAACAATGACAAATAAACTTATGACATTGTGACATCTCTCATTTTCTTCATCGATTACTTTCGAAAGATTATTTTACCTAATTATCTCTAAATTACTTTCAATTTTGATGTATTATAAATTACAAAAGAGTGATTTTCCCCATGCTTTGATTCCCGATTGGAATTTCTTTAGAAGCTAAATTATAATGTATCAACGAAATTGAAACGAATGCATAAATTTACTGGTCACACAAGTTGACTTGGTCACTCACACGTACGCGTTATATTTCAGTCAAATTCATTGGTCGAAAGAGACTGCAATCGCGATTGACATTGCTCTAGGTCGGTTTACGTAATGATTTGAGCGTCCCATGCACCGCGCTTGCACTCTGTATACGGTGGTTTTTTGTTGTGCGAATTGATGCTTTAACGGTGGGCTGAATCATTATTCATTCGCTCGAATAGGAGATTTAATTTTTTAAATCAGCAGCTGTGCGCTCGACTCGAGCTTTGCCGCCCCACACGCTCTCACTCACTCATTCGACGTGAGCCAAATTTACTGCAAAAAATTATATAAAATATATTATTTATAGTTAACTTGTGACTCTTCTCCATTGCATCTCCGTTCATGGAATATCGTCGGTATTTGCAGCGATTATTTTCACATGGAAAGGTTTTTAAACATTCGAACGGCGAACGAAAACGCAAAATGAAATACATTTGGTGGCATTCAAAAGAAAGGGCACCTGCAGCGTCAATGCAGTTTTAGTCGTATAAATAAAACAGCTTTTTCTCGGTTGAATGCACTCAGCGTTATTTCCAAAGTGCGCCGTCATCTTGTGGAACGGGATCTATTTTTCGACGCTATCAGAAAATCTGTATCGGGTCATATATACTTCATTGGTGCGCGTGCACTTTTCCATGCTCAATGAATTGAATCTTTTGAGTTTTGTTTTATATCAAAACTATCGAGAACATTTCAATTTTATCCAATGTCGTTTTTTTATTGCTTAGATTCGACTTGTAGGAATCCAATGATTTCTTCAAAACCCAGTTTTGAAATGGGCCCAAAATCAATGACTAAAAATCCATTTTACAGAATCTGATGCAGATGAATTGAGTTTCAGGGGTAGTTGTAGAACATCGTATCGTTTGAGGATGTATGAGCAATTTTTTTTTTTCGATTTCAAATTTGAATTGAAGTTTGCTTTCAGAAGGAGATTTGAATTGCCAAAGTCGAATTTTATATCAATTTTACGTTAACAGCACCATCTATACCATTCAAGTTCAGTGTGTACTACGTTATTATGTACGAAATAGTCCGATTTCAAACATGGCTTGCAATGAATCATGGCATTTATATTCTATGTTCAGTCTACTGTTTCATGTTTGAGTCGATAAGATGGCACTAGTTCCGGTGCTTTTCACGACTCCAATGCTATACTATTACAACAATGCAACTTTGGAAGTGCAATGTGAACACTTTCATCGTGTACGAATAAAAAAACCCGGAGTAAAAACCTTTTTCAGTAAAACACGAAAAATATGGAGTTTTTATTCATGAGCAGTAATACTCGCAAATCGTGAAAGGTGATTTTTTCATATTTCCAATAATCATTTGGTGTGATTGTGTTCCACTTGTAATACTACTTGAGGTCTGATATTTAACTCTCTGTTTGTCATCCACACAAATGAAGCTCGTTAGCTGTGAGTGTCTTCAGTTGAGCATCATTTATTGGGTCTCATTATTTGAGTGCCGTTATCTAATGCTCGTTAGTTATATCTCGTCAACTGAATCGAACCATTTTTGATTGGAGTTTGATTTCCTCTCACTTGCTTGGCAATATTTAATGGCAACAATGAATTGATTGAATGTATCGCAGCATTGAAGATGGGTGTCAACTCAGAAAAACAACAACAATTCATTTGACGAGAGAGAAAGGCGGAGAATGCTCTGGCAAGAACCATAAAAATGCTTGCAGCGGCACCAAAATTGAGAAAAGAGAACACGTCTTCGTTTTTCAGTCTCAAAAACCGGTCGCATACCGAGAGCTAAAACTTTACCTTTTCGAATGGCGCTCCTCTGTTTACTCGATAGATTTGCAGCCAGAAAACACGATTTGAATGCAGGAAAGCCGAATGTGTCAACATAAGAAACTGTATTTCAAATGGACATTGATAACAATTGTGGAGAGATATAGTTGCACATAAATCACCCAAACGCTTTTAGTCAGGCCGAAACACTCTATTTATGTTTTGTCGATATTTTGTTTCGTTGTCTCATCGTTCTTTAAATTAAAAACAATATTTGAATTGTGATAGAAGACACCGAATGTCAAAAACCGCGATAAGATCAATGGCAATGTGTGTACAGATTTTCTGAGCGAGCTAACGACGAACAAAAAAAACTCTCAGCCCAACAGGTGAATGAGAATGCCTATTTTGATCCAGAGATCTCTTATATAATGCCGCACATCTCTCTCTCTCTCTCTCTCTCTCACTCTCTCTATCACAAAATCAAGCATTCTTATTTATTTTGCCTGGGCAGCTAGCAATGACGCACAACAAATTGCATTGCATTTGGATAAAAAAAAAGTAGAGCTTCATTTCGATACTCAATTTGAAATGGTGCTGATTCAGTGCTACAAAAAATGAAACCAAGATGATAGATTGACATAAATGGTGCCGAAGATTTCTTCTGTATGTTGAATGTATACCAGTTTTCGCAATGCATTTTCAATTTCACTCGTTCATTCCACATGCACAAACAGTTGTGTGCTAAACGGAACGTTTTGCATGGATTTCTTGGAGCGAGCGTGATATTATTTCCACACAATAAACTTGCCGTTCAAAAGAAATTAATGAAAAGAATTGAAAAATCCCCATCTTTGAAAAATGAAGCATGTTTCATACGTGGACTTGTAACATTTCTCTCTCTCCTGAGCGTTCGCTTCTCTTCAATCAATACTTTCTCTTATCTGTTTTGTATGTGAAAACATGGGCTGTTATTCGATCCAGAACGAAAAACATGTAAGAATGTATGAAACCGGCTTCGAAAGTAAGACACATTCATTGCTCAGGTTTTTGTGGATGACGATGACGATGGCATATCGAAATATGCCAACTGCGAATAAGAACATTTATTTATGCGATTGCAAATGAAGTTTGATATTGCTTTGCGAATTTCTCTTTCCGACGAATTTTGTGAGCGTGTGTTGTTCATTTGGTAAACTGTTTATCGTTCACTTATTTGATATGCTCGAATTTCATTATCTCCTTATCGAAATTGCAATACAATACGTTGTTTATTTGCAGTGACACACAGAGACTGCATTCTATCTGCAACTAATTCAGTGAAACATGAAATGCTATGTATTCAATTGAAACTTGCCAAACAATTGCATATTTTTGCCGACGTCATTATAGTCTCTCGTTCGTTCCCACAAAATAGCTAGCCATCACATTTTGATTCATTGCTTCTGTTGCAGAAGCATATGTTGATTGTCAATGCATAAACCAATGTTTGCTTTCGTTGATATTCATGCATGCAACCAAACAAAACAAAAAAAAAAACACGAAGAAATAACATACGATTTTGTTGACTTAAGCGTTTCACAGTTAAACAGGCAACCAACAAAAACATTGAAAACAGAACTTAAAATGAGCAACCGTTTCATATGGAGCACAGCCATTTTGTAAATGCTATCACGTTAAGAACCCAATGAATTTCTGATTACTAGTTTGGTCTCTCGATATGTTGACTTACTCTCCATTGTATCGCTCTCTTGCAATCCATTTTTCGCTTTTATTACATTGACGATGAATACAAAAGTGGCGAGAAAGTGAGAATGAGAGACACTCACAGTGTACAAACTGCACAGCTACGTGTGTAACAGAAAACGACCAATAAAAGAGCTGTGCCCATACAATCAACAATGAATCAATATTTACTTTATTTATTTTGAAATGAACTACGTGACTACATTTCGAATAAAAAAAAAGGAGCATCCACTTAGAAAAAACTGCATATTGATAACATTTTTCATAAGCGTTTATCCTTCCAACCACGCACCAGATGGATTTCAATTTTTTTTATTTTATATGCTTTTACACATTGGCTTTTTAAATGTGAAAGATACATGCCACCTCATAACATATTCTTTTAGCAATGTTAAAATTATCCAGCAAGATCTTTGCTCCGCACCACCATTCGAAAGATTGTTATTGTAGTGTATTTTGAAATTTAAATTTGCTAACATCACACTTTGTAATAGAGTATAGATGCTCCCAATGTTCTACTACAATATATCCATTTTCTGCTCTTTTCTTTGTGATATACGAAAAGTTTTCTAACAATTTTCTTTCTATTTTGTTCTATTTCCGCTTCTATTTTCATTAAATTGAACCTAATTCGGTCAAAATTCTTTGTTTTTCTTAGTATATTCTTATTATAAACTGCTTTTTCTATATTTTTCCCGAAATTTCCAAGAAAAATTATTTCTTGAAACTTTTTCCATTTTGAATGCGTATGAAGCAAAATGAATTATACAGTAAATGATTGTTGGGGCAATCAAACAGAATCAATACAGTGTCAACTCATCGGATGAGAATTAATACAAGAGTACAATTATTCATCTTCTTTATTGTCATTCGTCAATATTTGGAGTTTTGTTAGTCATCGTTTGTAACGGAATGAATTCTAGAATAAAATGGATAGAAAATGGAAACATAAATGATGCAATCGATCAAAAAAAATTCGAATGTTCATTGGCGGTGTGTATTGTGAAATCAAACCTCAATAATATGAATGAAAAGATGATGTTGGACGATGAAATTAAATTAGATTCGATTTGACCTCAACTTTCATGTAATTGAATTTAAATGTTGTCGCGGGCGCCACATTCATTTTGCGTATGTTTCTCAAAAGTCAGTTTCAGCATAAATAAAATGGTTATTCGTTAGTGAGGGTAAACTGTAAAGCTCATCGGCTCACAAATGCGTATCGCTCGCGCACGCACGCGAACGAACACATTCATTGCATTCATTGTGCACACTCCGTAATGCGGATAATAGAATGCGAACGAAGTGTACGAAACTAATCAGAAGTTGTAACCAATGAAATCATAAACACACATTTGTCCATTCAAGTCGCTTTGATTGTATATTTGCTGTTTGTATAATTCAATTAGAAGACAAGACCTGTGCAGAACATTGCGAAGGAGCGTAATAGAATCGCTGTCTTTCTCTCTTCGATAATTGCGGCGTTGAGTGCAACTAGAATGATACTGTTTGTCGAAGCTGAAGAAAAGATGGGAGAGAAATAAGACATTGGAGAGAAAGAGACAATTATTCATTCATCTCGTAGACAAACTAACAATTGCGCATTTATTGAACTCCCGTAAAAATAATTGTCGGGTTGAGAGTAAAAACGGTTAAAAACATACTTACGTCATGCTCATGCTTATGAGAATTTTCCTTGGTGTGAGCAGGAGATAAAATGTTTTTGACCGTTTTTACTCTCAGCCCTACAATTGGAAAAAATAAGTCTTCTTGTTGAACAATTCATTGGAAAATGTATATCAAACTGAAATACCGTGAAGATTTCTCAAAAAATTTCTCTTGAAACTGCATAATTTATGACATTTTACGGTTGAATGAGTCAACGGTTCGGGCGTACGGGAAACAAATTTGCAAATGAATATCTTCGATTTTTGTTTGGAAATGATAGATTCATTTCGAAATCATGTGAAATCGACATCGTTTCGACTTGTGCTTTTAAAATGCCGGTGCGCAAAAACTAAACAACTCCATTAGAATGGCTACTTTAGCACCATCGATTCATGTGAATTCGCCAACTGGTTACACTGACATATTTACAGCTGCAAATCAAGTGTCGAAAGCTAGTACTGATATTGATTTCAATCGGCTAGCAAGTAGATGGTTTCATGTGTACTCTTGACAAGGAAATGGATTCTTCTTTTGGTCCACTTTTTCAAAGTTTTGTCGTCAAATTGCACGTCTTTTTTGAATAGATTTATCTCAATCTCCGAGAAAAATATTTTAGATTTTTATTTAAGTACATTTTTTCACACATTATTCTTTAGGCAACTTTTTATTTCTCTTTGGATGAAGTTGAATTTCACTAGGCCATCGAGGCGTGAGTGTCGATAAAAAAAATCATCGGGCTATTTATTAAGCACTCATATTACATAATGCATATCGTGTTAATATGAACAATCACAAACTGAGATTGAATTAATCTTACCATTTTTAAAAATCAACATTTTCGTAAATAGCTCTTAATTAGGTTTTCAAATATTTGGCAAGTGAGTCACAATACATAAATGTCTTATGTTTATTGATTGATCATTATGCATCGCTCAATCGCTTTCCTCAAAAAATAGAATGGGGGCAACTTGCTCACGACAAGATTGATTTATTTTTCTTTATTTGAATAATGGATTTACGCATCGAATGAATTTTTGAACGCCCAAAATTGTGCTCCAAAGCAATATACAAAATTGTGTACAATGATTCGAGTTGAATTTCATAAATTGTTTCTAAGTCGGAAAACTATGGCCCAGCTGCATTTTTAATGCAAATGAAGCGCATGAAGATCAATCGACTTGCCAATTAAGTGACACACAAAGCAATCAAGTTTATTTCTTCGCATTGATATCGCACATTTCCAAAGCCATTTATCTGTGAACTGTGAAGAAGATAAAATAAACAGAGACATTTCACAACAAAACAAAAGTAACATTACAATTTTTTATTTGCTTATGTAAGAGGCGACAATTCCTTTTGACATTTCCGCCAGAGTCTGAATTTTCGATGCTATTTACCGCTGCTATAGCGTAGTGGCCTGGGCATAGCATTCATAACGACATGAATACGGAAGCCCTGTGCGCGACTGATTTTATTTTGTATGAAACTCATGCAGCAACGCCTATGCCGTATTTTTGCATTAAAATCGGTCCTATGTCGAAACCGAACTTAACAAAAATTGAAAAAAAATTCTTTTGAAATTGCAGTTGTTACAAAATCTGGGAAAAGTGGATAGGACAGCCGATGAAATATTTGATGAACATTTAACGAATTTTAATCGCCAACAAAACAATGCGACCCGTCTCCAAAAGGAATTCAACAATTACATACGTTGCGTCCGAGGTATGTGAATAATTACACATTGCTATATTTTTACGTTGACAATGGATGGTATTTACAAAACTCTGCGTTTATTTAACAGCTATGCAAACAGCATCGAAATCGTTGATGGAAGCGATCGTTGAAGTTTACGATTCACAATGGACGGGTGCTGAAGATGTTTGTGCTCAAACACAACAAATCGATTCATGGTGGCAAGACTTTTCGCACAAATTGGGCGATCAAGTCTTGATCCCGTTGAACACATACACGGCCCAATTTCCGGAAATGAAAGTGAGTGCTGCATAAACTCAAGAAAAATTATTTATTTTTAATTTTCAATAGAATGACCGGAATTTGGGAACAGAAAACCAATATTGTTTTCTATTTCTGATTGAAAGTAATGATATTTACGTTTATTGTTTTTCATTTTGGTCTTTTCAACTGAAACAATTGAATTTTGAAGTGATTTTAATAGACATTTTTCCTCTCGCTCTCCCTCGAATTTATTTAGAAAAAAATAGAAAAACGCAACAGAAAATTAATCGATTACGATGGACAACGGCATTCATTTCAAAGTCTTCAAGCAAGTTCAAACAAACGCAAGGATGATGTTAAAGTGACAAAAGGCCGTGAGCAGTTGGACGAGGCGCGACGAACCTATGAAATTTTAAACACGGAATTACATGATGAGCTACCTGCATTGTACGATTCACGCATTTTATTTTTAGTCACAAATTTGCAAACACTTTTCGCATTGGAACAAGTGTTCCACAATGAAACGCAAAAGGTAAAATGTCTGAAACCATTCCACGTCGAAATCCTTCAGTCAAATCAACACTAACAAACTGAGCAATTGAATTGATCAATGGCATTTTATTTTTACCAGGTTTATGCTGAACTAGAAGCAATCGTCGATAAATTGGCCACAGACTCACAACGTGGATCTTACACGGTAAAGAAAATTACAGGTATGCATTTGAATGTATATTACGCACACTTTCCACCTCAAATCGATTTAAAGTCAGTTCAATTGCACTTTCTTCCGATTTGCACAACGTTCAATGCACCTGTATGCACTTGCTCTAACGTATTTTGTCATATTTATCTTGATTAGCGAGTGGCAATTCGACGGCCAGCCCACCACAATCACCAATCAAATCGAACAGTGTCGCGGTTAATAATCTTTATCCAGACACAAACACACTCACAAATGGCGGAGGTTCCAGCAATGGAAACAGTCGTATGTATATTGATAATTGCGTTGTCATCATGAACTAACTCTAACCTCGGCGGCTTCATTCCATACAACACAACCAAAAATGTCTGTCCAAATTGCATACGCAACAGATAGTTCTGTGTGTGAATTGTTCGACAGCGAATAATCATTTTAATTTCTCATCAAAAATTTATTTGACACTAAATATTGATTGACCCGAGCTATTTTTGGTTGAATATTAATTGATTAATCTTGGAAGATAACCGATAATACCGTCTAACACATTCAAAAATGTTTAATATCAAAATCCCACGTTTTTTGTTCAAAATTCTAGGATTTGAAAATGCGATCGAAGTAATTTTGATTGTCAGCCTTTAGAAAAGAGATTTGTTTATGGAATGATTATTAAAATGCTGTTCTTAATTCAATTCCAAATTGTTTCTAAAAATGTTGTTTTCTCTCGGTCGAAGCAATTCGAATCAAACTTAAAATTGAAGCAAATACCATTGCAATGAAGCACCGTTCTGGCGAGTTAGTTTTTGTGTCAATCCATTTGTATTTAAAACTAACCGCATGCCTTTAACGTTCGTTGTGTTTTTCTTTTTCGTTTCATTTTTTTCTTTCTCTTCCCTCCTTATCTCTTCATTGGAAATGAAATTCCTTTTGTGTGTGCTCAAATTTACCTAAAAATCAAAACTTTTATTGTTCATTGGAACAAAAACAACACACACACACACACAAAACACAACTGTTAATAAATCGCACGTCATACACACACCAAAATCTGTACAACCCATGTAAAATGAATAATGCACGTCAAAATTTGTTGAAATGTGCTTCGTACAAAAACCCAACCACACACCGAAACCACAACAACAATTGTAAATAAAGCAACATCGTCAACCGGTTCGCCATCATCACCCAAACAGCAACCACAATCTTTATCATCGTCAGGTAATGATTCATTATCGAATACAGTTGAAATTGATGCCAATCAAAGCATGACGAATGGCAAAACAACAGAAAATGCCGCAACTGATGCCGTAACAGAAGCCGCAACGGATGCCGAACCATCGTATCAAAATGCGACCATCCGAACATCGATCGCATCATCGAATGATGCTGAATATGAAAATACGAGCGCTATCGAAACGAACGGTTTGAATGGTAGTGGCTTAACCGCCGACAGCAACAATCATGCCAAGAGCGAGTTAGTGAACGGCAATGCCAATGATGCGACCAAAAAATCCATAGATAACAATAATGGCGCAAGTAAGGACGAGTTGTATGACGTGCCCGTCGGTGAGTTTCTCGCATTTACACACACAATCAAACACCAAACGAAAAATCAAATTCGATTGACTTTTTTTGCCATGGACAATGTTCAAATAATCACGCGAATCACACGAGACACAATTTTATTGATAAACATCATATTCAACCACATATCTGATTGTGTCGTTTCATCGAGTGTTTTTTTTTATGATTATTATTTTTAATGGCGATTGTCTCCAGTTAAATAACAATTTGTAAGATAATTTGATCACATTCAGCTGGCTCAAATATTGTGCTTATGAACGAAACAGTGGCAACAAAAACACCCGAAAACTATATGCATGGCTTTTAAATTGCTTATGTTGTGTTTTGATCAGTTCGCGTTCATTGTCTTCAACGAGCTTGTTGCTCTTTGTGGCCACATATCGACTCATTTGTCCTTCCGTATCCACTAGAGCGCAAACACTTCCATTCGACTCAACCGTGGAAGCGCAAAATCATTTTGCTTGTTCATTTAAAACGTCTAATTTGATATTTTTAGCCAACTATTGTATTGATTTTATCCGAAATTAACGTGTTAAACAAGTAAATACAGATTAATCAACAAAGAAATTCTTCAAACGTAAAATGAATAGAAGCAAAACAATTATTTTAACTTTTTCCAAGCTTCTTGATGGGCATTGAAAATAAACTTTTTATAGTAGATCAAGCAACTAAGCAATCGACTGACAAATTCAAACAAAAAAAAGTCAAATTAATTTATTTTTCAAGTAAAATTCAATTGTATTGATATTGTTCGTGGAACAGGTGCAACAACAACAGATTTACCGCCCGGCGTTTTGTACCGAGTTAAAGCCACATACAAATATGTCAAAGAGGACGTTGATGAGCTCAGTTTCGATGTCGGTGAAACCATTCAAGTCATTGAATATGATGATCCAGAAGATCAGGTAAATATATTAGAATAAACAATAAACACAACAATTCAATTCAATGCACTTCGCATATCACAATTTGATTTTGGGACAATTAAAAAGAATCAGTTAACGAATTCACCTGATTTTATTTGTTTAAATGGAAAATTGGAGATAATGTTCTTTAAAGTGCGTTTATGACTATCCGGAATTATACTCTGAAAGCCTATGCGCGGGGAACTTACCATAAACTGATCTGTCGTTGAACATCACCACTAAAATGGTGCATTCACAATGCGGAATAAATGTTCTTTCACCAATTTCGCGGTGCATTCACCAAAAAATGTGGCGTGATTTGATATTGTGAATATTTATTTCGCATTATGAACGCACCACATCAGTGGTGATGTTCAATGACAGCTCAGTATGTGGTTAGTTCCCCGTGCAAAGGTTTTCAGAGTAGGAGACTTTTTCATTAAATTTCGGGAATTGCAATCGATTTTTCCTCAAACATCTTCTCTGGCCGTGTTTTGTAGATTTGATCGAAATATGTCGAAGCCTATAAATGCAGTGATTGAATGTCTTAATTGAAGGATGTTGAGTTCAGATACAGAAGCTCAAATCATTTCAAAATGATTAATTAATAAATAGTTTGTAATGAACAATTGGATATATTTCTTGTTGAAAACAAATAATTATTAATTAAAAAAAAATCTAAATTTAAATTTTCGTTTTAATATCTAAATTACAAATTTTTCAATTTAAAAATTAAAAAATTATTTAAAATAAAAATATATTATCTATTTTTTCATTTTTTTCTAATATTATAACTCGTATTATTTGAAATTAAATTTGTTTCGTTTCTAAATGTTGCAGGAGGAGGGTTGGTTGATGGGACAGAAGGAAGGCACAACTGAGAAAGGTTTGTTTCCGGCCAATTTCACGCGACCATTGTAACATTGTCAGAAAAACACAGTCACCCAGTAAAATCTGCGCAGGAGCCAAACGCGTTCACCTGTCTACCGATCAACCGAAGGTACCAAACAGAGACTATCCAAAATCGCGTTGAACACATAGCAAATGCATCAGACGATCGAATCGGCCATTTCAATGAAATATAACAGAAAATTATAATGATTAACAAAATCCACCATAGAAATTAATTCTAAAAATAATTCATCGCATATTCGCTGGTTAAATATCAAACATATGAAAAGATCAATAGAGTGACAAATGCATGAAATCGTGAACTTTTGAGAAATATTTGTTGTTATTGTTGTTTTTATCTAAAAATCGACAAATATGCATGAGAACATGAAATCGATGAGAATAAATTGTGAAGTTTTGTTATGTTCAAATGCCAGATATCGAACTTAAATTAGTCGAAGCCACAGACAGTCCATAAATAAAAACAATCAAACGAATAGATGGAATATATAATTAAAAACAAATGAATTGTCTATTGCATGCGTGACAGCATTAGAAAGGGGGACAAACGACACAAGCATTTGTCAAATTCATTCGCTAAAAATTGATCGTTGAAAATACTTCACTTTTTTTTCTTTTTCGAGAAAATCCACATACGGACAATGTATTGTATTTTGTACATAAATTTATCCTATAAATGAATTAAAAAAAAAGAAGAAAAAATAATGAAAACAACTTTATTTTTTAATAACGAACAAAATCTGTGGAGTAACGAGAGAATAAACGCGCATTAGTCGTAAAACCAACAAAAATAACGAGAGTGAGAATAATTAATAGTTTAGATGTGAAAACAGTTGAAGAAAAACTTATATATTCATATTATGACTGTATCAAGCCTCTCGAACACGGTGTACTGGAAAAATTAATACTTATATATTTATAGTTGCAAAAATGCGAATAAAACAAAACATTTTAAATATGCGATGATAATGATAATATTTATTAATATGCGAAACAAAACTAATTTATTTCTAAACACACAATCAGTGACAGTCTCTTTGCGCGATCGAGTTGCACTAGTTTCGCATGAAACAAGGTGCCACTTCATAAAAATGTTCCCCGAAGCACTAGCACTTTTCAGAATCCAACGACCCCAATTTAAAGTTTTCCACCAATTTTCGACAGATAGATAGCGAAAAACCGCAATCTAGACCGCAACCTAGACCGCAGCTAATTTTGTCAATATTTCAATTGTTTTTATACTAACGAATAACTATGGCTCCTTTGGTATTCGCAAAGTTTTTGAATTATTCAGATTTTGTTGACTTTTTGGATCTTTCGGAATTGCAAGAATTGGTTTTTTTCTCGGGTTTTTCCGACTCCAAATAAGCGCAATCAAAAGAATGATTCTTTTATTGTGCAATCTTGATTTTTTTACAATATTTCATACCATTTTCTTTACATCTGGAACAAAAAAAAATCTTGATATTCTTCCATTTCTACGCACGAAATTAATTTAACAACAAATATAATTTAAAGTCTAGTTGAAAATCCCAATCAGAGCATAACATGAATGTTAATCAAAGGGTGCTCTTGATCAAATTCACATGTTTTTCGACAATTTTGGGAAACAATATCGACTGAGCTTGCACAATATTTCCAATGGCCGCGACAATCTGATAATCGAATCAATTTCTATTTCACTTGCCCAATAGCGAGATGCAATGTGTTTCATTTTCGTTTTTAAAACTCACACGGCGGTCGGCGGTCCAATGACAATATTATGCAAATGCATCGGTATTTTAGCAGCATTTCTACCATTAAAAATTATATACAATATACATACTTGTGTGTAAAACTTTCTGATTTATTGTTTCGTCGATTTTATTTTCATTTTCAATAATACTGCAAGGTATGTTCTTTCCGATGAGAAAACACTAAATATACATTTTTTATTTTTGTTTTTCTTTTGTTGTATTTTTAATAAATGTTATTTTAGACAAAGTACGATAATAAATTGTTTAATAAACACAAAAAATTTGATGGCGTCTTCACTTCATTCATCTTATTTGCCACGCGATAAACGCGGTTGGATTTGAGATATTCAAAACAATTGGAAATGAATAGAAAAAGGAAAAATGCGAATATGCCAGACTTAAAATCGAAAATGCAATAAAAGACAAATCGTGAAAATCATCTATTTTTATTATTATTATTTTTTTATACGAAAGCATTTGAAGTTGATAACAAAATCTGAATGAATCTGGCCACAGATGAAGGCTTAGCTGCTGATTTATTTGCTCTTTTTGTCTTTTCGCAATTTCTCGCTAGACACCTCGATGGCGTTCAACCATAACTGCAGCTCTTGTGGCGGGTCTGGCACTTTTTCGCCACCTGGGAAGCTCTTGATTAATTCAACGACGTTGCAATTCGTGATGCATTGCTTGGACATGGCAATTGCACGAACGAATCCGTCGGACAATGTGATGAATTTCTGTTCAATATAGATGGCTTTCTCATCCCACCAAACGAGTTTTGTCTCGATTTTGTATGGACTAAAGATGGGGATCGTTTTGCGATATCGTACACTGCAAGTAAAATGGAAGCGGTAATTATTTCAATTGCATTTTTTTTAAATACATTCGATAATTGTAAAAATATATTGGTAGTTCAAGTGTTTCGAATGTTCGAGCATCAGGTAAAAATCTGTATTTGACCAATGTATGTGAAAAATATGCTCGAGCTACGAATTCAAATGTGCGCTGATTTGTGATTGACTGCAAAATTGCTACGAATTCAAATTCATTCAGCAGTTGCGATCGAAAATTGACGGTAAAATTATGGAAATTGAACGCTAAAAAGCTGGGGCTGGTATGATATTTACCTAGATGCACCCTGAACGGCTCCACCTTTATTCTTTCGCACTGCTTCGTACAATCCGGTCAAACCGTAGTAATGGAAACGGGCAAAGTCGAGTTCTCTCAAGTATCGTGCATTATTCATGTGACGAATGAAAATATCGACATCTTGCGTCGTGCACAAGCCTTTAAAATAGAAAAGAATTATTTGATGTTGTTGCCTTTTGAGAAAATTCGCATTGAAATCAAAAATGAATGGAAAATTACCATAAATAGTTGTGGTTTCATTGATTTTGCGTTTACGTTGGAATAATCGGCCCATAGCCACTGTGAAAACGCAGCGAATGAAGTAGTTTACATCCCAGATGATGTATAAAATCAGCAATAAAATCAGTCCAAAGCCCATGTTTCTAAATTCCTATAGCCAAAACGAAATGAAAAGAAAAATCAAAAACAAAATCGAATTACCATATGCATATTCGCATGCAAACGCACCGCTGAACGATAAGGCGAACGCGTCGAAGCGGAAGGGGATATATCGCATATCAGCAAACCACTTTGAAATGGTAATTTCAAATTGCCTACGTATGTTAAATTTTTTTTCGATGTCTCACTCTATCTTGCTTTTTGCATTTCTCCGCTTTGACCCTTAATTTATATTACAATGCATAATAATGCGAATGGAAAAGTTCGAATCGAAATGACTGGCCAATCTTTTTCTAAATATAGTTACATTACGCAAAAAATGGCCAAATTGAAAGTAGTGATCGTGATTTCATGATTCGATCTAAAAATACCAGCGTGAAATCGAACAAGAGCGAGACATAAGCAGAGGAATGGCATGCTGCTGTCAACAGTCATCTTCAACTGACTGTCATAACGAGAGTAAATTCCACCTTTTTTCAATGAAATATGAATGTGACATTGAATTACGGCAATCAAAAAGGTTTTTGTGGCTGTTGGAATGGTTGGTTAAAATGTGTAATTGTAAAATTGGTGTGTATTGCGTTGACGATCTAATAACCACATTCTACAATTGTTGCATCGTGATCATTTTCTCACAATCAAAAAACATCACAAACACCACCGAATTAACGTGAGCGGCGGCGGTGTCACTGCAAATTTTTCCATAACTCGTTATAGCCAGTAATAATAATAACGCCATAAAGTGACAAGCCCGAAACAACAACGATAAACTGAAATGACACGGTAGAATTATTGGGGATACACGGCCTGAATAAATGGCGGAAATTTTCGTCATAAAAACCAGCTCGAATTTTGTTGTTGTCTTTGAATTTCGAATTCTCAGAGTATTATGTATGCGTGCGCGTCCGTCCACGAACAAAACAACGAATTGCAACAATTTTGATAAAAATATATGTGCGTGGAATTAACTCAAAAACATACGTACGTGTGCTAAAGTCGACGTTAAAAGTTGTACTGACGATACGACACTCAGTCACTCCGATACCTGTTACAATATGCTTAATTTGAAGGTTTCTTTTTTCTCCATTCTTTCTTTATTACTTTTTGTGAACATTACTTTGGTTCGGAATGGCCAACCGCGCACACAACCATAAGCTACTTGCCTTTCTATTTTCAACATTTCCACATCATAGACATTGGACACACGATTTTTGTATTAATTTTTCGAAAAAATTTGAATTTGAAATATATGTTATATTAGGTACTGGTTGCTTCCGTGTGCAGACATATGTTGGTTGATTGAACGCTGTTCGATTGGTCGCCATGCGACAGTATGCGTGTGTGTAAACGGCAAATATTCAAAGAATCACCGTACATTCGATTGTATTCTTTGTTGATTCTTGGTGATGGATGAACTCGGCTCGACTTTATGATCAAATCAGCGTGGTAAAGTTCATTAAACGGCACAAAGTTTCATGAATTTACATTTATAAAATTAACGTTTCATTTAATTTTATGTTCGGGCAGGCTTAAACGTATTCTAACCGAATATATTCAGTGTTTTGGTGTTTCAGTTTCATAGTCAACGTCGTCAACTATATCATCAAACTGTTAATTGTATCGCCGAACGAGATGTATGGAGTGAGATGGATGAATACTGTGTCGTCTCGGACACACTCTGGAAAATAGGCATATAAAATGCGGCTTAAGTCTTTTCCCTGATTAGTAAGTTTCCGTTTATTATTCTGTTTTGCTACTTAATTTCAACGGGATATAACGTCGAACTTAACCTAGGGCGATAAAAAGCACTTGAACCGCAAGCACCAGAATTTTGGGTGCTGAAAAAAAAAACTTTTTTCATCTTCAAGTTATTCAAATCCAGTAATTTTGGTTTAATTTAATCGCAATCAGAATGACGCATCTGGTGCTAGCGACAGAAGCATTTTTAAAATTCTCGCTTCAATAACATTATCAGTTCACGAATTTTATCATCCACCATTTTGGCAGAATGATAATTTGAAATGATCAACGGATTAAAAATCATGAATGACCACATTTTTGAATGATTTTCGAATGTTCTGTTTGGTTTTCTTGAATTCGAAATAAATGTTCATGCAGGCGAAAATGCACTGCGAAATAAATCATCGGATCTTAAAATTTAGCTCAATAGTAAAGTTCGATGTGTAGAGTTCCGGTGTCAACCAAAAGTTGCAAACGGAAAAATTTTTGGTCTCAGAGAACCACCCGAATAATTCTGATCGCTGACCGAACCCGCCCAGTCCCACGGTAAATCTACAGACCAATTGCGAAAATCAATGATCAAGCAATGGCCTTTCATTAATTTCACACATTTATAAAGCAGAACAAGTGTACTGGAGAGTCCCCTAATATTGATATTGTCCAAATTATGATTATGAAAAAAAAAAAAATTATGTTAATAGCCTTTGCTCGAATAACCAATATCATATTTACGCAATGTCAAAGAGCTTCAGAACAGCAAACATGATGACAGTTCGATTCGTACGTTTTTTTCCGCCAATTTGAAATGCACAACACTTTGTACGATTATAACATCGTAACATGAATAAACCAATGTGTTTATTGAGCTATCAAAACCAGTCTTGCAAATGTGAGTGCTGCTAAGTGCTGTGCAGAGGCATATGCAGAGCAATGTGTAAAGCGCCAGAGCACCCTGCAAAATAAGACAGCATTTACGTCACTAAAGCTGTCCCACTCCTCACAATGCAATCAGCACATGCTGTGTGTGCCGTGGTTTTCAATGTATTCGAACATTGGCCAAAGCCAAAGAGTAGCGTCACTGCAAAATTAAGAGTATTGTAAATTGATGGACAAAATTTGAGTTTTTTTTTTTTGCATTTGATAAAATAACTCAATTTTTTATAGAAACAATATTTATATATATCGTTTGAACCGAATAGAGAATTAAATTTACTGACTGTTGATATGCAAATGTTGTACAAAAGGTTTTAGGTTCAAACTTGGAATATTAAAGTTGCATATGATATTCTAGATGAAGCACAGTATTTGGGATTTTTTTTCAAAATAATATTGCGACACAATTGAATAATTTAGAATAACTACCAACGTTTTATTTCTTCAAGAAATAAAATATAGAGACAACGCAAATATAATTTCCAACCCGAAGTTTCATTATATGGAGTTTATAGAATTTCGAATGATTGGAATTGACGAGCTTTACCTTGTGACATCTTCTGGAAATATTCCAGAAACTAATTATTTCACCTCTTATTTGACTATCGAAATTGTTTCCTTTACCTTTTTAATCCTTCGAATAATTATAGCAAAAACATAACTTATTCTTCGTAAATTCCACCAAAAATTAACAAGTATTCTCAGAAAACTGAGAATATGTGAGACCCTCATAGCAAAAACATGATGAATGGTTATCCCGCTTTTGCTCTCGCAAAAAATTATCACACTTTTGCTCGTTTTTCTTTATCACACTTTTATCTGGGAAAACACTTTATAACGTTTTTGCCCACAGAGAATCTCGCTAGCAAGCACTCAAAGAAAATCTAGTACGTTTAAGTGATGAAAATAGCATTGTACAACATGCCTGTCACGCAGATTGAAATCGATCTGTCAGACTATCATTGGCATTGAAGCAGTAAAAGATACACATAACTTCTAATTCGATAGTTCCGAGCGCTTGTACATAAATTGAAAAATAATGTCGATTGAAACTGATGAACATATATAATTCGAACAAAATACAACAACCAATTTAAATCAGAGTTTGACAATTAACCGGTTAGTTCACTCGGTAGGTATATAATTTGCGTTAACTAGTATGTAATTTCGATTAACCTCTATAGTCCAAAGAATGGGTGCGTCTAACGTTAAACTAAATGAATGACAATGTAAATGCCAGTGTCAAATAAATAAATTGAAAACGAATTGTGATTTCTTGTGTTTGTTTTAATTAAGGTTGCTTCACTCATATATTTAAATTTAATGATATTATCATCATAACATTATTAGAATATTACATTTCTTATATCATTTGAAATTCAACTGAATTATCGGACGTTTTTAGATGCACCCATTCTAAACCAATATGTCAAAGGTTCATCGAGGTACATACCGCTAGATGTACAGTACAGGCCAAAAAGATGGATACAGCAACAGATATTCCGTTTATCCAACTTTGTCATGTGTTCTTTAATGAAAATCTGAGATTTTTTTATCATTCTGAACAAAATCTATGGCAATAAAATGAAATAATTACTTTTAATTGTCATTTTCCATGCGCAATAAGATTATTAAATATTAAAAATTTCGAGGAGTGGTGTGCAGAAATGTTGGCAAAGATTCATTGAAACTGGCAGCAACATGAACAGAGCTGGACACGGACGACCAAGAAAGACATCTAAAAGAGATGACAACGATATTTTATTGATTTTTGAGGCAAACCGATTCAAATCAGCGTCAGATATTCGAGCTGAAATCAATCAAACATTGGCCGCTCCAATTTCCTTGAATACTGTCAAACGGCGACTGCGAGAAAATGGAATGATTGGACGAATAGCTGCTAAAAAACCACTCTTGCGACTGATAAACAAACGGAAACGATTAAAATTTGTCCAAGATCACAAAGATTAGTCGATTGCGCAATGGAAATCAGTGTTTTGGTCAGATGAGTCAAAATTTCAATTTTCTTTTTGGCAGTAATCGGCGTCAATTCGTCCGTAGAAAACCAGGTGAACGGCTCAGTTCCTATTGTAGTGCGCCAACTTTAAAACACGGCGGCGGTTCTGTGATGGTTTGGGACTGTTTTTCGTATGATGGAGTCGGCCAACTTAAGTAAATTGATGGAAAAATGACAAAAGAGTCACATCACAGCATTCTTCAACGCCATGCGATTCCATCTGGAAAGCAATTGATTGGGCGTGGATTTATTTTCCAGCAGGATAATGATCCAAAACACACTTCTGGATTGTGCTCCACTTATTTACAAAATAAACAAGACCTTGGTGTGCTTCAAGTCATGGAATGCCCACCACAATCACCAGATATCAACCCAATCGAACTTCTGTGGGACGAACTCGATCGCCGTGTGAAAGATTTGCGACCAAAAAGCTTTGTACATCTCTGGGAATGTCTGAAGAATTCTTGGCAAAACATACAAGTGGAAACACTGCATAATCTTGCTGAAAGATTGCCCAAAATATGCGCTGTACTCATCAAAGCCAGAGGTGGCCATTTTAAAGAAAATCGTCTCAAGTAGAATTTTCTCAATTTTGATTTGTAAAAGTCATTTAATTTATACGAAATAAATATAGAATAGTCACTAGAAGTGAATTCGTAAACATATGTGCCTTCAAAATGTAGATTAAGTCATCTGATTTCGTTATGAAGACAAAAAATTGAATTTTTCTTGCTGTATCCATATTTTTGGCCTGTACTGTATATACTTGAGTAAATATCAACGAAATCGGTCAATTTTCAGTCTCTGATTTGAATTCATTCTTTTGGGAAGTGTGTCAGTGAACGAATTTTTGTTGAAATGTAAGTTACTATCAACATTTGCACTGTCTGCATATTTACATGATTTTATGTGAATTTTCAACTGCCAGAATGTCAAGCAATAATACTTGTACTTTTTTATACATGGATGGGATTAATATTTTTTTTGACAAAATGATTTTTTCGTAAATGTTGTATTGCTCCTTTTTCATTAAAAAATATATATATTAAAAATATATTTATTTGTACGCTCAAACCATTGATATTCCATGTTGAACCATGTGTTTATAAGCAATAATTACCTCTGTCATCGCTTGAGTACCAAAAATAGAATAACATATCTGCTTTAATCTGCGTTGCAGGTATGTTGACGTACGGTGCTATTTTCAGCATTGAAACGTACTACACTCCTAAGTAAACAATAAACGTCAATACTGAAATTGGTATTGTAAACTGACATAGCTGTGTGGCAGCTAAACCCATACATCCGAAATCTACGTATGACACAGCTCATTACAGCTTACTACAAGCTGTTTCACAGATTACGCATGCGTTGGTTCAGCTGCCACACAGCTATGTCAATTTAAGTATTGACGTTTACTTAATACTTAGGAGTGTAGTACGTTTCAATGCTGAAAATAGCCTCGTACGTCTACATACCTGTCACGCAGATTAAAGCAGATATTTTATTATATTTTTGGCACTTAAGCGATGACAGAGGTAATTATTGGCGATAACAGTGCAGATTTTATTTGAGTGAGAGCATGGTAAACATATTTGGCGAGCAAGAACCCAATTAAAAAATGTCGCAGGCAAAAATGTGATAAAAATGTTCGCGGACAAAAAAGTTGTATAAGAAATTCCACGGGAAAAAACAGAGTGAAGCAAAGAATGAGAGCCAGTAACGGTAAATAGTTCTGTCGGCGACCACTACACGATTAATGGCTATGGACAAAAACTATGTAATTATTTATGTTAATTAATTTTATAAAAAATTTCCAAGAGCGAGAGTGAGATAAAATTGCGTCCCGTTTTCACAAGCTATAAAGTATATCACGTTTTTGTTATGAGGGTCTCTTGCATATCTAGTTGAGAATGATATTTGAAAATGTTAAATATGACGTTGGGCAACTTCGTCTTGAACAATTTAAAGAGTTGAATTTCGGGTGTCATTCATGGAGTAGTAAATATTTGTTTATAAAAATAGTGTTGTTTCAATTTGTTGTTTGTGTTCTTTTGTTCAATTCGAAGATTCCTGAAGGCATAGAATGACATTTCCGTCACAGAGTTGCGGTTTTGCAACAGCATCCACGATCATATTGTTTAAATAGTACAATATCATTTGAAATATGTAAAATAATTCAAGATTGTTCATGTCATTAAGTCCAGCATTCTTTTGATTCGTTTTCTAACAGAATGAGATGATTTTTTCAACGGAATTTGCATTTTCTCAAGCGTTTCTTGAGCTTGGATTGTATCGTAATCGTTTTCGTGCCGTTAATTCTCCCGCTAATTTTATTTATTCAATAAAATGGACACCTCAGCAATCGAATTGATGCATGTATCTCTTGAAAAAAGTATGAATTTAAAATAATTATGATGGCCTTGAATATAATTGCCTACATAAATTTGCATTCGAACAGCATTACGAGTATAATTTGAGTCGATTCAAATGCGGATTGTATTTATGATCAAGCGGTAAACGATTTAAGCCAATTCAATATTTATTGTCGAATGATTGTGATGCGATAATCTGGTCAGTTATCAATTGCTGATACTATGAAGCATTCCAACCAAATATCTACATTTTATCGAATATTTTGGGTCGAAAAGCGAAACTTGAACGGTTTCTTGATGCTCTGTTTCATTCGCATTCTTTCAGTATCTTTAAATTTTCGACTGTTTCTTTTTCGATCGATTTCCATTTGGCAAGTTGCTTTGAATATTTCTTCAGGACATTGAGATATGCACCAAAAAATGACTAAAATCATACACATTGCCAGCAAAAGTTTGGCTGTGAGCTACCTTCTGCAAGCCAAATGCTCGAGCCGACTATTTACAAATGCTTCCGTTATCATATGTGTGTGTGAATGTGTGCAGCAAAAATGTCCGCTCGAACAGCAAGTTCAACATGCATGGCAAGACCGTCCAGCAGAAACAAATGTGTACTGCACTGTGAATAGTAAGAAAGGAGAGAGACAGAGAGAGAGAGAGAGAGAGAGAAAGAGAGCTGATAACAAGCAAAATTATTGCTATTATTATTCGTTTTTTACCCAATCGGAAATGCATACATATGTCAGTTTTGTCGGTCTCCTCTAATTTTCGCATTTCGCAGAAGGGAAAAACGGTCTGAATTACGAACAGATCGTGTGCATCACAGTGTATTCAGTTAACATGTATAAAAAACAAAGCGATAATATGAATGCGTACGTACCCAGCGGTTTGGTTCGATTCAATGGAATATTTACGCAATTTGAATTCAAAGGCCAAAGAACACACCAAACCATTGGATTACAAATTATAAAAAAACACAATCCAATTTAATTGATCGAGTTCGGATGCTTAATAATTTCAGAACCAATAAAGCGAATAACTGTGTAGTTTATCATAGATTTCGGGCAAAATGATTCCATCGATGAATCATTTTGAAGTGCACACTTTCGATTGATCATTGTTGAGTTAAATTCACCCCGGCAGTTGTGTGGATAAGACAATAATGCTCTTTGGACCTCGTAATTGTCCGAAGATACCCGCTCTCTTGCAGCCACTTATCCATCGATCGACTTGTTCCGTGCCGAGAACTCATGTGTAATGCACAAAAAATCAATTGTTATTGTGTATGCTGCTGCTCTTTGAGTGAAGAAAAATGAAGCATCAAAATAAAAAGACAGCAATAAGAGACCATCACAAACAATGTATCAAGAGATTGTTTGGGAGCACGTGAAAGTAATATTTTTTTTTTCTCTCTCTCCTGATTCGATTGTCTCTTACAGAAGAGAGAATCGATTCTTCAGTTTTTTATTCACACCATTCAAATAACGACTGAAAACCGCCAAACGTGTTTATATGAACGTGATGATTCAACACAGCCAATACGAGTTTGTCTCTGTCTATCTCTCTCTTCCAATCATCTACTTGTCACTGTACACAGTGGAGAGCACACAGATCCATTCAGTGAAGCGATAGAGTGCATCGATAGTCTAAGGGGTTTTTACACTGAGATTTCGAAATAGAAAAAAATAGATGAGAGACGAAATGGTTTTAATTCAATATAAATAGATAGAATTTAAAACAGTTGAACTTTATTGTTCCTTTTTTATTATTTACCTAATTATAAAAATTGACAAAAAGTTGTGGAATTAATTGTGGCCATTTACGATCAAGATCAACAATTTCCCGATTAACATGAATATGGTTTAATTCAATGAATATTTTTCAATATTTTTTAACATTTTTATATCTAGAAAATATTCATTTTAAACCGATGTTTGTTTTTAAATATATTATCTAAGAAAGTCGTTTCTCGGGGCAGACAAAATCTTTGAAATGAATCGGACAATTTTCGACGACATTCGACTTGTTATCTATAAAATCAATTTTAAATCATGAAAAATCCAATTGGTAATGGTTTTATCAATAAAAATGCGTCAAAAATATGATTCAGAAAAATTCCAATTCAGCTTTATGCCTGTGGCCTGTCGAACCGGTATGGATGAAAAGTTTGAGTGACTGCGCGCCACTCTATCGAACACTTGTTCATTCTAGCTGTGTGTAGCTGTTAGTACGATAGTGCTGTGTCGACTTCATTCAGTATTGAATGAGCCTTCCGCACGGCCAGTTCATTTTGATGCAGTGGAATCGTGTGTTTACTTCAAAAACACAACACAATATTTACATCGCCTCGATTCGACTCGTAATTTTTCTAATTAAATTGCTATAGTTATATTCGATGGGAATTGTTTTGAAAAAAATTTGTTTTTGTCAGTTTTATTTTTGTTTGATGAATTTAATGTGTTTGTTGGTTAGTTGATTTGGTTCCAAATCAACGTTTTTTTTTTTTTTTGTGTGCTGATTTGATTTTGTTCTTATTAATGTGAACATTTGAAGACAAAAAGAAAAAAAACGCCGAATTGTTGAAAGTCGTAGCCGGACATAGTTTCGACACAAAAGAAAAAAAACGCGGTCGCGAGAGATAAAAAAACGGCCTAAGGAAATTTCAACATTTAGTTCTTTCTGTCCATTTTCTTGATTCGAGCGCAAGAAATATTTAAATTCGATTAAAATTGTGAATTTTCTGTGCTGTTGTTATACAAATTATAGCGAACTCGGTGTAAACGTCTTCATACGCAGACGAGAATATCATTATTATTGGATTATATACGAAAAAGAAAAAATTATCATAAAAATAATAGCAACGAAGTAATTGAGAACGAAACAGCCAACCGTATTTACAAATTCGGCACGGAAGACAACAAACAGCAGCAGCAAAACCAATTTTCGGTATTGAAATAACCTTACACATTCAGCCTTCATCGTCTCCCCCATCCGTTTTAACGATGAATCTATATAAATTTTACGGTTTTGTTAGTTGCCAATAATTTGTTGAATGAGTGACATACAAACACATGACGATACACAAACACAGTTCACGACTTTAATGCACCTCATTGCACATCTGAGTGTAGATCTTTTTCATTGAGCCAAAATGATCCGATATTGAATTGAATTTATTCGATGCTCTCTCATTCATAGGCGTGTAAAATGGCACTAAAAGAATCCCGAAACCATTGGAAAAGTGTCTTTCTGTGGTGGTTTTCGAGTAATACCCGAAAACTTCGCACCGAAAAGAGTGATGAAACAGCCGCCAAATAAATAAAACCGACAAAAGAAGAAACGTTTACAAATTTAATAACTTTGTTCTTGGTCGTTGTTTTGTTATTTTGTAGTTGTATTTTTGCAATGTGCGTAAAGAGGCACAGCTGAACCATATTCCAGTTGAGAATGCTTTTGATACAGTGAGTTGAAAGTGTCTGTATATCGTGTGTTCCTCATCTCTCGTTTAAGAATATCGTGTTTTTTTTTGACAAACGATCAGGCATAATAAAGGAGAGAGAGAGAGAGAGAGAGAGAGAGAGTGTTTGGATGTAAGAACTATAGCGGGTTGGTTGCTGGCTTTGTGCAAAGAGCAAGTGTCCTTTTGCTATATGTATATGTCGACATGCTGCATCATCATGGCACTAAGGAAATAAGTTCTTTTGGAGTATGTTGTGTGTATCTTTTTATTTTCTCCATACACGTTTTTCGCCAGTTTCGTGCGACTCTTGTTGATGCTCTTGCTAGATTTTTTTCTCTTTGTTTTTTTCTCTCTCTCTCCCTCATGTCACTGGTATTGTGTTTATATATTTTTTTCGGGGTGAAACGTGTTTCATTTTGCAGAAGAACTTGGTAAAAATCATCAGAAATATTTGGTGTGACTGAGGTCGGGCGGATAAGAGCGAGTGTGAGCATGTTCCACGCTTTGCAATTGGTTTCGCCTGGTTGTTTTTATACTTCTGTCTATGTTCATTTCAGTGGAAGAGAGTGAGGATTTTTATGCGCGCCGACAATAAGGAACGAACGAACAAAAACAGAAAAAAATTAGTCATATTCCCTTATGCTGGGGCATGCAATCACATGCCGCTTTCGGCAAATTATCATTTTTGGGAACACGAACAATATTCACACGCGCGATAGAGCCCCGTGCATGAGAAACCACTCAAAATTGTCAGAGTGGCAAATATAGCACGCCAGAAACACACAAGAAATTTATATGTGTACCCACTACCGATGTGATTTTAATGGCATTGTGACTCACTTAGTGCGCGCGAGCGAGCGAATGTCGCGTGGTTCACTCTGTTAGTGGATTAGTACATCGTTTTTTTTTGGTTTGGTGAGTCTATTTTGCGTGCGTCTCGTGTCTCCTTGTGATTTCCACTCGAAATTCCAAAAATTGCTTTGAGGTAATTCGCACGTAAATACTCTGGGTACTAGTTTTCTTCTTCTTCAGCGTGAACCACGGAATAAAATATCATTCATTCGTTTTCATTAACAATCGGTGAATGAGTATGAGTATTTTTTCTTTCGTCTTTTAGATGAAACGTGCTGCATGATTTTGTGCACTGTTTCTTCTTCGTTCCATGCTCTACTGTTTTTTTTTTTTTTCCTTTTTCTAGTTTGCACAGCACAATTAAAGCACTTATATTTCGATGAATTGCTTTACTTGGTGCAAGATTCATTCACTCTTCATGCTCCTTCTCTCTCTCGGCAGTGTATGTGCCAGTTTGAAGTGCATCCGCACGCTTCATTCTTTCTCTCCCTCACTCTTTTTCTTTCACTGTGTGCGTATGTCTCTTTATCATCTCTATGTAGCATTTTAGTCATGATCTTACTAATAGTGCTGCTCGTTGAATTCTAATTCGATCGTTAAATAACAATTTGTTCGGAACTCCACCGATAAATAAAGTGATTCTCTTTATGAAACACTTGCTTCACCGCAACCAGATATCCATCCACGATGCACCGTCTCTCGGCCCATGGCGTAGCGTTTGTGAAATCAAATGGCTCCAAAATCGCTGCGTGTCTGCCGGGCCTAAGAATGAGGTACCCAAATGAATGAACAAGAAATTGCACAAAAAATTGTCTAAATTCATCTAGTTACACAAAAATTGGACACACGAAAAAAAATCCGAACATAGTCACATGAAATGTAATTAACAGAAGCGATGAAAAATTGCGCGAGCATTGTGAGAAAAAAAAAGAGAGCGCAAGAGTTGGGAAAGCGCGCACCGAGGGCCGAGAGAAAAAAATAACGTCGGCTTGGGCCAAAAAACCGCTATACTCATTTAATTCTTTTCTTTTTTGTTCGTTGTTGTTGTTGTTGTTGTTGTTATTTATTATGCTGAGCTTATTAGAATGAAGTTTTTATGCATGCTATTGTAACGGCCAAGCAATCATTGTGAAACAGGCTTGAGAAGAGGAAATAGACGATATATAGCAATTAGTTGTGTGTTGCCGAGCATCTGATGTGTGTTTGGTGGCTCTATGCTTCCTTCGATTATCGCTGAAATGTCTTTACTCTAATTCATTTGTATAATTATTTTTAGATCTGCATGCAATGAATCAATAGACAAGTATTACACACAGCGCCACTTGATTGATTTCTCTCGGTGTAATCGGTGCGCGAGCGAGCGAGCGAGCGAACGCGTACAAATACTGGCGTGTCGTGACCTATTCATGGTGTAAATCGTTTTTTATCATCAGCAAGTGTAAAAAAAAAACATAAAAAATGCGCTCCAAAGCTGCTTGCTTACCAGTGACCTCTGAGTGTTAGC
This sequence comes from Obolodiplosis robiniae, assembly GCA_028476595.1. NCBI lineage: Eukaryota > Metazoa > Arthropoda > Insecta > Diptera > Cecidomyiidae > Obolodiplosis > Obolodiplosis robiniae. Next base: position 40,184,082 of record CM052016.1, read on the forward strand.
TCACACTCATTTTCATTCGCTTCTCTTCTGTTTTTCCACAGTTTTTAATAGACCAACTTTCACAATTCAATTTGCTGTGAGAATTTGAACGCATTATTATAACAATATAACACTGACTTGCTCAGCCGAACTCACTGCTTTTTGGTCCGAAGATTTTCATAAACGATAAATCAAGCAAGCGCCAGCTGTAATGGCCATCGCTGTGATTATATACACTGTACTCAAATTTATTTTTCGCATAGTGAAACGGCCAAAATGAACCACACCATTAAAAATCATTAAACAATAGCACTTTTGAAGAGAAAAATCTCAGCTCATGATCTTGTTTAAAAGAGAATACTTCTATTTCATTAGATTCCGTTGAATCTACTCGCTGTTTTTTTCTGTTTAACGTGTTCTATGAACTATCGTCATCGCACTGTCGTCATCTAAACAATCAACGGGAATTATATAGTTTAAAAAAAATTGTATAATCTTTGGAAAACATGACCGAAGAGACAACAACGCCATTACTGTTTGGCACGTTACCGAAACATATTACCTTTTCTTTTATATTTTACTTCTTTGAATTCCTGCTCTAGTTTGATGAAAATTAAGCTGAGACTCTCACAACCAAAATACTGGAAATAGAAATTGTTATTCATTTCATAACGATTTTCTTCGATTGTTTTTTTTGTGTTTTTCTCTGTATTCTTAACCGTTCTGTTTGCGATGGAAAAAAATAGAAATATTTGTTAGTTATAGTCGTTAGATTCTGTGTTGTTCGTTTTTTGTTTTGGCAAAATGACAGAGCGAATAAAAAAATGTGATATGCGCAAAAGGTCTACATAAATGTGTTCGACCGTCGATGACGACCGACAGTCGCTCGAACAATCTAGCGGCTGGTATTTTTCCCTAAATGCGACTCTCAACTCTATTTTAAATGCCATTGTTTGTGTTCGCGCTTGGCTAAGGGCTGGCAAGATTTATCCAGTCTGTTAATTGTACCAGTTTTTCGGTTGAAATTTCAACATGTATCGGACTGTCAGTTCCCCTGCTCGTGCTCACATATTGTCTCTTGCGCCGTCACTCGTCTCTTTCATTTTTCATAAAATGGGCCATGTTTTTCTTATTGTTGTCGCTTTGTTTTTTCGAAAGACAAACATTAGATAAGAGCAATTAATACTATTTTTGATATGCGTTTCGTGATTCATTGAATGTTCAAATTTCTGTAGATTCTTTGAATGACATTCGAGCGATACGGGATATGATCACACATCACACTCATCATATGTGGTGATAATCATCGGTAATCATTGCGGTATATATGCTGTTCTGAGCGCTACACTACCTTAACACAACGCGTGTATGATGTACATGCAACCATTCTGTTAGAAAAAATAACTGAATAATTTCGTTGGCGGACGTGAGAAGTTGGTCGAGTGAGAGAAAAATTAGACAGGCGAGAAGAAAGCGATTGGAAAATCTTAGCAAAAATGCTGGTAACAATGGATCCAAATTCTGGGCCACAGAGCCGTGCATCAATAATGGACAGCCCAACATTGGCTCGAGTCGAGCGTGCACGTATTCGTTTGGAAGCACAACAGGCATTGAACAACAATGAAAACCACAGTTTAGAGCGTCGTATTCTCGATCTAAAGGTGAGTCAACTACAAAAATTCCTTTAAAAATATATTGACTGTCGTACGTGTGCGTGTTGTTTGTTTGCCGAAGTTGTTTGAATTTACTACCGATTTTGCTGATTCGATCGTTGACTCATTAGTTTCGCCGCTGTGCTCCACCGATTGATCTCCTATTTTGCTCCGTGCGTTTTGCACACGCATCGCACACCAATAAATAGTCATCAATTTGTACTATTATTGTTATTATTATTATAACGTATTATTGGCATCGTTGCATCAGATTAGAATATTGAGTCGATGTCGCTGCTGTCGGCATTCGGTGATTCCACTACTGAATGGAACATAAAGAATCAATTTATGTTAATTTGATACGTGCTCTCGTCGAATTCAACAACGCACATACGAAAATGAGAGGGAAAAAACGAATCCAATTCATCGAATTTCTTGATCGAAAAGCTTTGTTCAATGTTTTGTTGTTGTTTTTGGCAATTTCGTTTTTTGCTGTGTGTGTATGCGTAATGTCATTATCATTATGCACTGCAACACTATACAGGTACACACGCACGCACACCCGACAGTCGTTGAACTGGCTTCTCTTCGCTTTTTGTTTGGCATTTTTATATTCCGAAATTATTGTATAATAGCGAAAGTCGATTTTGGATCAACACCATTTGACAAAAGACATGCAAACACATGTATATAGTCATTATCATTCTCACTAATAATTTGATGGTTTTTCTTTCAAAGCGCGCCTGATTTCACATTCAAATCATTCGTGTGATGTTCGTCAAACACTCGATCGGAATAATCAAGCGGCGACCAATCCTTTGCCTTACTTCTGATTCTAAAACGGAAATGCGAAAACAGCAATCGCATTATAAGCAGAAGAATCGATGTGACTTTCATTCTCTATTTCTTTGAGATGAGGCCGCATTAAAGATGTGTCACGATTGTCAATAAATATCACAAGTCTAGCAAACACAGCTGGACGACCTAATAATATATAGATAAATAAAGAATAATACGATATAATTACCTGTGAGTGTCATAATCGCCTAAATAAAAATAATACTCACGACCATTGGATTCATATAAGGTGATGTCATTCATTGTACGATGCCCGTGAACAACGATCGAACACACAGACGAGCGAGCACGCAAAAAACGAACACACACACACACACACACACACGATTTGTGATGATTCGTCGTCTCTTTTGTGCTATTGTTGATACAATATTCTCGAAAAATGAAATCAACGAACAGTGCGATACTGTTTGATATTCATTATTCAATCAGGCATTTTATTTATGATTGCCCGTCATTCTCTCGCGCACTTTTACTCTCTTCAATCTATAAATATGACACATTACACATGCTCATGAATTTTTCGTTGTTCGAATATTTGCATATTCGATTCATTTGCGATTGTCTGATTCGAATCAGAAAAAAATCATAGCCTACAAACTCGCAAATTCGTATAATGCGTTTGGTTGCGCAATGAAAAACAGCGTTCGGGAAAGTTAAAACCGACCGACGAATCATCTAATTCCATTGCTCAAGTGTAATTATAGTGAATGGGAATTCATCATTAAATGATAAGTTTCAATTGATTTCGAAGTGGATCTTGCCATAAAAGGCAATAATGCGCTGTCAGTGCCAAAATATCGACGTATTTCTAGCGTTTTCACCTTCACCAAAAAACTGTGAGTCATTTGTCAAATTGCACAAATAATATGGACAAAAATGCTTACGAATAGAGATGCTAAGGCCGTTTTTTTTTCTCCACTCATTTTGATTCATCTGACCTTTAGAATGCGCTTTAAATATCAATTAGAGGATGAGGTAGATACTATACCGTCACAAAAAAAAAAAAAAAAAAAAAAAAAAAACAAAAAAAACAAATATCGTTCAGCGATGATTTATGAAATAAATGTAAATGATTTTTCTGAGTATGCGTGAATCGCATCTGATTCATTCTGTTTTATGCGAAAACATCCGTCTGTTCGGTTAAAATTGCGGAAGAATGTTGAATTCTCAAGAGATGATGCGTCACTGGCAACTTTCGCTACTCGAAGTAAGCCGGTGTTTGCCAAAGCGATGAATTCAACGCAGACTTTTTTCATGTACTTTTGAGTCGTTATAATTATATTTTATCAAAATCGCAATTCCGTGTTGACAACAATTGGGCATTTGGACAGAAACGAGAAACAATTCGCCACAATTGGCATAGACACAGAGTTGAAAATGTGCATCTTTTGCTGTTTAACGCATTCTTTTTTATTGGCAGCTGCACCATATTTACAATTCTTCCCCATTCGATTTTTTATTTTTTATTCGTTTTTTGATTTATAATCGGCAATTAAAGCACTTGACGTTATTGTCGGCGTCGCAATGTCTGTAAATTTGTAATTTCCATGTTGCGTGTAGACGTGTTTCTATGTGTTTTAGTCATCGTGCAGGCGGAAAAGGCCACAAATATTTACAAAATTACACAGGAATTTTCAACTGCAATTTATATGTGACTGCGTGAACCAGAAAACTTATTTTGCTGTTGCTGCTGTTTTGTTTTATAATTTCCCACAAAACCGCTCATTTTTCAGCGTTCAGCTGCAGAGCGCTCAAGTGCAGATGTTACTTTGGCACTTTTGTGAACCAATGAAATGCAAATGTGATCAGTCGTTCGTCAATTCAATATGTGATCAAAACAAAAGAACATTCAAATGCAAAAATTCAATGTTCTATTTTTATATGCGAAAAAAGGTAGCATTTGAATTCCGGTTGAACGCCAATGCTGGCTGCTAGTTCGGTCCGAAATGCTTGATTCTGGAATGTTTTTTTCGAATGGTTTTTTTTAGTATTTTTTTTAAATAAATTATCGTGCATTTGGTTAATGGTACACGTCACATTTGTCCACTGTTCAGTCGTTGCGTTCAGCGGATTGTCTAATGGAAACTGGGTTGAAAATTTGTTGAAAAAAAAATCGAGAAAAATGGCAAATTATCGATAAAATGAAAATTGCAATATTTCGGAAGTGTCAAAATGTTCTGACTGAAAAATTTTACACTCAGCTTCGGTACATTCCATTGAAACAGTGGGAACGTCGCGATTTGCCTTATTTTTCTCTCTCTCTCTCTCTTTCTCCCTCTCTCTCTCTCTCTCTCTCTCTCTCTCTCTCGTTTGGACAAAAATCGTTTCTCATCGTTTGGACAAAAATAAAAAAAACATCCAACCAAGCAGTTAGAATCACCGTTATGTTTTCAAACAAATACATTGTTGGCTTAGCGCACCGGCATCTCGCTTGATAATCAAAGAGTACAATGTACCTACAATCAAATCCGAAAATGAACAGTTTCAATGAAAAAGTAGCGAAAAATCAAGGCAAAAAAGAAGAAAAGAAAATATTGAATCATCAGAGCGAGCAAGTGATTTTAAGACCATTGACTTTGTGTTGTACCGGACAATAACAGCTGTGCTGTCGAGCGCTGTGTAGGTTGGTTTTCGATTTTCTGATTTTTTTTTGCCAGCAACAGCGGCATTCATCAGTGCTCACTAGACCACAAATGAATTTCACAATCATTTTCTGTGTAAATGCGTATTAAAACAGAAAAAAATATGGTGATGATGTCTAAAATTGCTTTCAGTCTGTAGAACGAATTGGGCCAATGCATATATTTGTATCTCTTTCGTCGCATTTGAAAAGCGAGATGTGCATTAATGTGCTAAATCTATCGTTCCATTGTTTTCGATTCGTCTTGACATACTATCAACATTTTCGATACAAATCAAATATCAATGATTATAATTGAAATGGCGGTGCTAACACAGCGTTTCAAGAGCAATGTACATTTCAAGCTCTTTTGCATTTTTAATGATTTAATTTAACACTTCGGATTAGGAATATTACATTTTGGCATATTTTGTGCGATCGGTGAATGCGTTGCTTTTCCGTTTGATCGAGTGAGCGAGAAAGAGAAAAAGGGAGAGGGAGCAATAGTGAAGTCATCATGAATATTTAATTGTGTTATTAGAGCTGCTGAAATGGCGAATGGGAAAGGATGATGTGCAGAAAAGATAAGCATTTGGAGATCGGCTACTTCATCAAAGACGCGATGTTACCGAATCAATATGCTTGCTTCCATCGAGTGTGTACGCTTTTAGAGCGATGGCTGATGTTGACTCCGCAATCAAGATATCTAATTGCTCAGTGAATTTTGTTGATTTCAGCAGCTCTATTTTTCTCTGAATGCGCCCCGCTAGTGTGCTTGTGTTTATTCATTCGCAAAAATTAAACTAAAAACATTGCGCGCTTCCTATTGCCGCTACATATTTTCCGCTATTCAATTTTCAGCTTGAACGATAACAAACTGATTAATTTAAAAAGCATTTCGGTCGATGTGATGCCATTCGTTGTCGTCGTCGACATCGTCGTCGCCTTTATCATAGACATTTGTTTTTTTACGTGTTTGATTTTTGTTTTCTCCATTGCGCGAGCAACGGAAACAACTTTCCCTATTTCTGAATGCCTTATATTGCCTCCCCACTTGCGATTGGCTCATTCAACATTTCCTAATTTTATCTTGCTTTCAACATCGTCGATTGTCTGTATATTTATTTATTTACATTTTTTCATTTTGTTTTTGTCGATCGATGATCTCTGCTGCAAAACAGATCGCAACAATTAATTATTTATCGACGTCTTTTGTTGCTTTTTTTGCTGGGCTTCGCAAGCGCCCGCAAGATTGTTTATTGAATGACTTTGTGCATGTGTTCAGGGAAGCGTGCGTTTCAAAGCAAAACATTTTAATTTCAAGATATTGAAAAAAATTATCGATTACAGAAATTAAATCTGTTCATTTTCGACCATGACTTGGCCATCAGGCAATTTTTTTCTCTCTACTGTAAACATGACTGTTTTTTATCGGAATCCTCGCCACTCACTAAACTCAATTTTCGACAGTGAGTATTGTGATTAATTCTTCGTGTTTAACGCATATTTCTTTCATTCTTTATCACTTTTATTTAATTTGCCATTAATCGCGAATATCCGCTGTTGCGGCTGCTTTTTTCGCGGATCTTACACGATCCATGTGCAAAGTTACACAAGAATTATTTACTTAATCATCATCGCAATGAGATAATAAGGCATTCTCCATAAAATGCAATATAAATAATGTGAAAAAGCAAATCTCACGTTTGAAACCAATAGTTTTGACACAATAAACGCACCAACATACATGGGCGAAAACAAATGTTTTCTCAGCGATAGAAAGAACAAGCGGATTACACAAAATGAGTAGAACAAAAGCGAAATAATGATAATAATAGGTGATTTGTAGAGTGCAAATGTATGCAGTGTGTGGTTTTTGCGCTGGGTTTCTAATGGGTTCGCGACTATGGGTTACTTGCTTTTCGCTTTTCTCACGGTCACATCGCCTGCAAACGCCTTCAAACGCATGCATTAAAAACTTCTCGAGCACTTGCTGCAGTAAAATATATATCCAAAAAAGCCAAACACAAGAGAAATACATTGTGGAATAACGGTTCGTGCTTGAGAAACGCTAAATTGCCGAAAAACCCGACTGCAGCAATTCAATTTTCGAATGAAGTCTCAAATCATTACCAAATCAATTACACAATAAGTGTAGCTGCAACAGCGCAATTGCAGCTGCATCATCCGTACGCTGGCTGCTACTTGCTGACACAGTTCGGGGTTTTCCATTCGAGCGGCGGCGGTCAAAAACGTGGTGGAAGTCAGAGGTCGTTGACAATTTTGAGCTTTGTGGCATATAATTTTTGAAAAAAGAAAAAAGAAAGGAGAAAGGAATGATGAAAGATAAAGATGCTTCCATTAGAAAAGCGGCGACACAGCAACTTTATTTTAAGCGCGTACATTTTTTTCGTATGAATACTTTTTAACGACAATAAATCTACTGGGAAAGGAAATTTATTAAAGAATAATTCTTCGACATTATTTCTGCAATAACATTTTTTCAACATAATTTGTTGTTGTTGCGAGACATGTATTTCGTGTAATTTTCTTAAAGGGAAAAACACATGGAAGAAAGAACCAATGAAGAACCGAAAAAAATCTTCACAGATACTTTTAAACGAAACGATTAGATCATGTCTTGAATATAGGGTAAAGTTATTTAAATTGAATCAAAAATATAACGCGATTAAAAATGAAAGAGACAACGAGTGATTAAGATTAAGAGCTCAGCCTATCTTTGGCATTTCTGTCACACAGCTACTCACGCACACACACACAGAAAATCGAAGATTCAGCCGTTATCTCACCAAGTAAGACAATATAAAAATTGCACTAAATGTTTTCAATCCAATAAAATGATGAAATAAATAAGATTCAACCGAGTGAAAGATGACTTTTACTGTCAGAGTTCCGCTTCAAATGGCATTTCTTGTGAATTGAATCGCATTTTCTGTTCTTATTTGCCAAGACAATCGCTGTGTGTTTTGCGCATCTAATGTACACAACAATTTAGTAGATTTTGTGTGTGAAGTGCACTTACTGCTATGATACGGCAAAATTTAATCGGAAATGATTCAGCCCAAAAGAGGCTTTTACCTTATTTGCGACGTTCATATCTCTTGACAGTTTATCGTATGAACATTCCAAATAAACGAATAAGAGGATAAAAAAAAACAACCACACAGCCTAACCAAAACAAGTCAAATGATATTATTTGCAATAAAAATGATATTTTCTGTAAAAAAATAAGCAACAGCAATGATAGCGGTAAAAATCAACAAAATGGAATTCCGCACGCTCAATGTTTTCCGATTGCATATATATAGCGAGAGCGAGAGAGAAAGGGAAAAGAACACACACAAAATTACACGCCATACAAACTTGAGTTATGGTCGATTGTATTTTTCCATCATAAAATCAAATATCTGACAAGCTTCAATGTGTTTTACAGTTTGTCAATGGAGAAAAACGAGTGGAATGATGTTTGTTTTTTGATAAAGCAATAGTGCGTTCTGGATTAATTGAATCATTATTATTGACGATTTTCAAGAACGAAATCCAAATGGAGAGCGTGTTGAATTGGAGTCGTGAGCGGGCTTTTGGGAAACGGTTCACTCGATTTTCTACACAAAATAGTGCTCTCGATGCACAGAAACAATGAAGTGAATTATTGTGCTAATGCAATTCCAACAACCAGATAAAACGATCAAATCAGTAAAGCTGCAGTGCAACAGAAGATACAAGCCTCTCAGATAATTTTCAAAGCAATATTTCGTCTCAGATGTCAGCCACTGAATGTTTTTTTTTTTTTGGTTTGAATAGTACTTTCATCATTTCTCTTGTTGAAATGCAAGGCACTCAAAGAACTTCGAAAGAATACAGTTATTCAGAGAAAAGTTATTGTATGTATTTCTCGGTATTCTGAGGATTATGAAAAAAAGAAATAATAACACCACCAACACCATTGAAATGGAATTACGGCAAAATGGAAAGGAAGAGAGCAACGGCGGCGGCAGCTTGCACGTAACATGTAAACAAATGCAATGCAAATATTTGTTAATTGAAAAAAGAATAAGAGATGAATGCGATAGGTTCATCGTTTTGTGGGATTTGTTGTGTTTTAACTTGTGTTTTTTACTTCGTTCCAAATGTTATGCTATCATAAAACAATACAAATCGCAATGATCTGCCTCGATGTGTATACATTAACGCCGCTCGCGCACTCAGTGTCGATAGAATGTAAGCAAGCAGATACACAAAAACGAACACACAAACAAAAAAAAAAAACATATGAACACAATCAATTCATAATCAACGTCAGTTGCGTGCTCCAGCTATAACGAAAGTACGAAAGATGAATGCCCAACATTCAGCCATTGAGAAAATTCGTAAGTTATCTGCACGAGATTGCATGTAATATCAGTGAATGAGTGAGTAACGTATCCTCGGCCGCTCATAATTTATGCAAGCCAATGAATTTCGCTACTGGCCGGCTCCTGGTCCGAACACAGCCTTCATCTTTCATGCAAATCATTTGTGATCTCTCTCTCCCATTTTCATGAAGATTTCATTTCTTTTGGCATTTCAAATCATTTCAATGAATGTGCTGGCAAATGAGCCAACAAAAATGTTTATGAAAAAAAAAATATCACAATTCATGCACAAAAACGCAAAATCTTGGGATCTTTATTGCTCAAGATTTATTTGCTGCGAATGAGAGAGAGAGAGAATATGACGCTTTGCGAAATTCTCGATGAGAATTTAACAAAATCCGATTTCGAAAAATCATCGGTGTTAATCAGAGATATGCCATGCCATCCATTTCATCACAAATTTTAAACTTATACACAAATATTTGCGGCAACCAGCTTGTTTCTCTATTCGATATTTATTTATCACATGCGTTCGACTTTGCCAACCGATTGCTGATAAAGCGTTCGTATCCATTTGCTACTTGTTTCCTTTGTCTTCCTTCTTCCGAATTGTTTATTCAAGCGATGTTTTTACGTATTCATCAAAAGATTCTATATCGTTTATGTTTGTATCTTTGGGCGAATGCAAAATTTATCGGTCGGTGTTTACTGTGTTGCTGTTCGACAATCGATTTTTGAAGTGCATTTTCCAAATGTTTCCATTCAAATTCGATTGCTTCTCCCAACAAAAATGGAAATTGGATGTTTCAGAATACACTAAATACCATGCCACAAAAAAACGAGAGAGACCAATCTTCGTGAATAGCAAATATTGAGAAAGAGAGAGAGAGAGAAAGAGAGAGAGAGAGAAAGAGAAAGGCACATGATTTGTTTTCTTCTTGTTAAAGAATCAAACATCGAGTGTTTGTGTTGTACATTCATTTTTTTTTTTCTTTTATCACTCGGTTTTATCAACAAACGCTATCTTCAGCATCGCCGAGAATAATAGTGTACTTTTTTAAGACATCAAATCTAATTTACACTTTTCATTAATTAAGAAATCATCGAATGAAAATAGAACAGCATTTAGGGTAATTGGTTTCACTATTTCCCATTTCTTGTCATTCTTTTTTCACCGGCCAAACGGCCAGCTTTTTGAGGCTTGAACAAAAACTATAAAACAATTTTCGACATAAATACACATGCAACCATTTGTGCTATTTGTTGATGATACATTTTGTAGGTAAAGTGGAATGAGAAAGAGAGAGCGCGGAGAAATATCAATTATTGGGTCGAAATGAAATCCAAGAATTCTGACGTCTCATTTAATCTGGTGCGAAACCGATTTGAGTGATAATACACATTGATAATGTGTTTTTCGTTTTTCTCTTTCGCCTCTATTATTTTCATAAACAAAATCCATTCCTTTTTGTTATCGGTATAGATGTGCCCTTATGAAGTATACTTCAGTATAGAACTACAAGATTCATTTAACACTTTGATATATTTACAATCACACAGAAATTCGCACAAATGATAAAAGAAGACAGAATATTGACTCAAAGTTTTTTTGTGAATACAGTCATTGATATTTCAATTTAGTTTTATTTTAAAAAATCGGTTCATACATGGCTGACGAGGCATTCAAGTACATTCAAAAATAAGATACAAAGATGAAGTACTACGTGCGGCGTAGATGTCAGTCGAACTATGAACATAAGCTATAATTTTACGAGAAAAAAATCGAAAAATTGAATCACATTTCCTTTATCGGCTTTGTTTTTCCAGCAAATAATGAAAAGATCAGAGATCACAAGTGCAAAGTAATACAATAAATGCGTTGTTGATGTAGCGCATCAAAACTAGACCATTTTTGCGTTAAAAATATATTTTTCTCTATATTATTTAACACTATTTGGGCAGCTGATGCATATTTAATTTTTAATGAACAATTCGCTACTTAAGTAGTCGATCTTAGTATCGATGAAAATTTGTACGGTGGTCTGAAAACCAAAGATAAATTCAAGCATTGGTTCGATCGAAAAAATAATGAGCAGAAATGGAACAAAATTTATTAGAACGATTAAATTTGACATTTTAATGAAAATTCGCGAGTACCATGACTGGATCTTTGTAGCACTGAAATCTATTCAACTTAGACCAGTACTGAGATCGCACTAATGATCTTAGCACTGTACTAAGGAAACTCAAATCGCCAATTTTTCGAGTATATTTTTAAGATTCGCACTCTGTTAATATGACCAATTCTTTATGAAATCGATTAGAAAACTACTATGAAAACATTTTGTACTAAAATTGCTTGTGAAAGTCCATCATTTCCAAAGAGGAAGCAAAATGTGTGCGGTGAATAACTGGCTGCATTAAAATCCAAGGGAATTTCATGGTCGGAAGTAAACAGTGTTTGATATTTGTGAAGCGTCGTTTGATTGAAACTGTAGCTTTATTTATTCATGAGCAAGCAAGTGAGAATGCGATCCCCGATCGTAACAACACAGCACAGAATAACAACATAGGCAAAGAATGATGCATTTATATGTTAGATAACATATTGTTGACACTCTTTTAACACTCTTGAATTAAGCAATCGTTCGGTCTGTATACCATTCGTTTTTTTCATTTCAAAATGCTGCATTGTTTTGAAATGAAAGCTTAAAAGTGAACAATTACCTAAGAAGAAAAAAAAAAAATAGAAAGAAACAACTAGAGAACAAGGAATAGAACTGAGCGTGCAATAATCTAAAAAAGATTTTAACATCCTGTGCGTTCCAAATTGATAATGGAATCAGTGCTGCATAGTTAGTGCAGATGGCTTATCAATATGATTCCATGTCCAGTTTTCGAAATCGTCGCATTCCATCTCTCTCTATCTCTTTCTCGCTTTTGTTTAAGTTCGATTTCTCGTTCTCTCGCTCTCTCTGTCGTAAAGCGAATCAACAATTTTAAGCATATTATCAATTATTTCGGTATTGAGCTCTGAGTATATAGCTAGAGTGTTTGATGTCATTTGACATGTCGTTCGTTCGGTAGCGGATGTTTGTTTCGCCAACTATGCTCATTTACGATAGAACCGGAACAAGTAAAGCATTTTAAATATTAATAAGCGTGATATTCAAAACGGACCGTCCCGCCCAACGACGAAATGTACTCGATGCATTCATAATAAACATGTATCTGGAGAAGATGTATCAAAAACCACAATTCTTACATTTGACGTTGTTCAAAGCGAACGTTCCGCATTGCATCAGCAAATCAGTCTATGTGTCGTTCGTTTGTGTGTTTTATTTCACATAAACTCCTTGATTTTCTACCGAATTCACTCTACTCACCACATTGTAATTCTGTTCACTTAAAATATCATATTCAGTTCACTAAGCGTTGTTTGGAATGCAAGTCACAATGGGCTGCAGGTACAGTGACGGCTACGACCAAGGGCCCAGCTAAATGGGAAGGAAATGGAAAAGATGAAAAAGAAGAAGAACGAAAGAAAACAACGAAAAATATAAGAATTAGCGATCCATGTCAAATGACTAAGGAATGTAAGCAAAACACGAAGAAAAAAATCAAAACAGTTTTCCAGTGGTTTGTTTTCGTTCTTACACATTATCTTAACATATGTATTGAGTTAGAGCGAATGGTCGTGCACAAGATACAATACGATACGCGGACACACAGTTAGAATGCTAGACATACGCAATAAACTGATGCTAGTTTTCGGTAGCATTTATCAAGTGCAGATAGAAAGAAAGTGCACGTTGCGAGTCGAGGCTTCAGGCCCATAATAATCTTTCATTTCAATTGATTTTCCAAAGAACAAACATGTGGCACAGCCAATTAGCACACATTTCATCTACTTTTCCCACTCTATCTCTTTCTATCGTTTGCTATTCCTCTCTCCCCCTCTTGCATATCACGTCGCACTTGAATTCCTTCAATTCACTTGATTCATGCGGTGTGCCTGTGTATCTGTGTTTTCAAGTGCAGAAATTGTCCGAAGATCCATTCTATTGCGAACCGTTTCGTTCTGTTTGTTCTATTGGTGACAATAACAATGAGAAAATTGGTCTTTATCGACGAAGAAAGCCACACAAACCAGCCAAATGAAATGCTTAACCAAAAATTATTTTTGCCAAAACGTGCAGAGCGAAGTCATTAAATTACGATAACATTCACCAGACCATTTGGTGGCATCGTGTGTGCTCTATCGAAACGAATTCTAATGTTGGAAAAGATATTATCGCTCTTTCCTGCGTAATAATATTCCAGGACGAATTTGAAATGGAATAGAAGCATGCATTGAACAAATTCCCTGGCAATGAAGCTGGCCACCCAAGTTTCCAGAGTCCAATGTTGCACAAACTGGCTTTGAGTGCTTTCATTTTTGCTCGGTGCAACCAGATCAACGACAACATTTATTATAACTTTACAAAAACTTGGACTCGCATTAAATAAAATCAAGCAAATGCTTGTGTTTGTGCACCATTTTTCCTCTGCTGCTTCAATTTCAATATAATTTTAGACCAGTTTCTCGCTAATCATCTACTAGAAGCCACTTAAAATGCATCATTTGTGTCAACACATACTTCCTGATTGCTTTCGATTTTAAGTTGAAATTTTTAACCACCGATTTGCGACGAAATATAAGAGGATAGTAGAATTCGGACTTTTTTTTGCTGAGCAATTGAAATTTCATCTATCTATTGGCCAGACTTCGATGTGAAGCATTATGGCAATTTCTATTGATTTATTGTCCGAACGAATTACAATGTTTGAGTGAATTTTCATTTCCATGAATGATTTTGCATATTTACAATTTAAATAGAGATTTGCGTCTTCGAACGTGTGACATCGTTTATGATGGCGTATTTCAAAACAATTTTTCGATTCGAAAGCCAATTTAAAGCTATTAATGCCAAATGTATTGCTGTTAATTCATGAAATGACTGTCAAATTCTATACATGAAAATGAACTTCTCTTCACTTCAATTTCATTTAAGTCGAAATTGAATGAGCAAGCCGATTTGTAATTTTCTCTTTTAACATGATTTTTTTCGAAACTTTAACAATTCGAAATTTCTGCAAGTGTATCATTAAATACAACTATTAGAAAAAATTGTAGTTCACGGTAAATTTTCATGGTGCAAAATGTGTTCAATGGTTTCAGAAATGTGTGTATATCGTCAATTCGCCCGCCGAAAACGAGGTTCATCGAAAATGTGCGATTTGTACCGAAAAAAATGTTGCGTCGTTACTAGGCTGAGAAAAGGGCAATGTTAATACATAAACAAATTCGGTCGAGTAATATACATTTTTAATCCAAATATTTTAATATTTCAACGCATTTAATGCCAGAAAAAGAAACTCGGGCTCTTAATTTAATTATATTTTCCAAGTTGTCTTAAAAGGGTTCATATTGGTGATGTAAATTTATCAATCCTTTATTATCAAGATGAAGAAGAAGGTAAAAAAATGTGTACTTCACAGATGGAAGGGAGTTGAACCGATGATAATGTGGAATTTAAATAAGAACAAACTCCTTGGATTCATACATTACACTTTGCATGAAATCAAATGTCGACCGACGACTCGATTTCTTACCAAAGAGTTTGTGTCGATCGAAGATTTTGAATTGCAACATAAAATCGAATTATATGATTGAACATTTTATCGATTTTTCATTCTCTGAAAGAATAATATCATCCTAATGCAAACAAAAATTCGATTGAAAAAAAGACTCATTTTTTTCTTCCCATTGAACTAATTCAAATGATTGTCTATTTTGATTCTCTCTAGCAAAATTCTAATATGATTGGTCGTATTCCGTTGGATTCGATGTCGTCGGGACCGATAAAGCGTGGCTTGTTATGGCAACAAAGGGATCGCATATTTTCTCGCTGGAAAGAGCGGTAAGTTTGTGTGTGTGTTTTAACATCGAGTTTAGAAAGCATTTGAATTCCCCGGTTTCTGTTGCTGTTCGCGTTGATTAATGTCAATTATCGCATCGTACACACTTGGGCTTTCAAGAAACGAAGAAAAACACTTATTTACAATCCATCTAATTATTAATGCATTGTTTTTTTCGAACAGCTACTTTGTGTTGACTCGTGATTATTTGCATTGCTTTAAACGTGCCTCTGGATCGGTGAACGAGAGAATTTCCGACATGGGTCAATTTATATTCAAGGTAAATAATATGCTGGAAAAGAAAAAAAACCGACAAAATCATGGATCAGAATGAGCGTTTTTTCGTTTGTGTGTCTTGGTCGAATTTGTGAATCCTACGCGGATTTTAAAATTCAAATATATTTCCAAGAGTTATCTCATTTCGGAAATGTTGACCAAACGCACGCATTAATATTCAACGCGGCAATAATGATTGTTCCAGGCGTTACTATGCGATGAATCCATCAACGCATTTGAATCCATCGCTTAAATTTATCTACTAAATGCAATGCGACTGACGTATTCATGCTTGTCTGCTACAGCGTAAGCGGTGATACAGTGAACGCGTGTTCGTGTTCGCTGCGACGCTGTCTGTGTTACGCACACAATAATCACTGAGAGTTGCACTAACGCGTTCACTGTATCACTGCTTGCGCTGTAGCAGACAAGCATGAATACGTCAGTCGCATCGCATTTAGTTGATAAATTTAAGCGATGGATTCAAATACGTTGATGGATCCATCGCATAGTAACGCCTGGATTTTTCTTGTTTTCATGTGCGACATTATCATTTTCATTTCAGATAAAATTGGTTGATGTCGAGAAAGTTGAATGGTTGAATCGTCGATCTTATAGTGCAATAAGTCTCTTTCTTGGCAGAGAAGGTCGAGTTCTATTGCGTACTGATAACGGGCTCGAAGACTGGTTTGAATTGCTTGAGGTATGCATTTGACCACTTAGAAATTTCATGTGCATGTAACAAGATAGATCTGACGAGAGTGTTGCATTTATTCCATTCTTTTTACTAATTCGATAACCGGACGAATCACGATAAAATGGCCGGCTCAAACAAACATCAACCAGGAGTGTACATTGATTAGTAAGGAACGTCGTCACGCATTGCGAATCACACAAGGTCCGAGATCGCGTGCGTCACTAGCAGCATTACCATGCCATTCATCATTTCAAACAACGCACTCTAGCCTTGGTGCAACCTATAATTTTCAATTGTGCGATTCGGTACCTGATTTAACGAGCAGTGGCGGCTTCAATGAAACCAATAGCATTAGTATGTTAACTAATCATTCATTGTCATCATCGACACCACGTAAAATTCCAATCAAAAATGGGGCTCTACTTACGGGCATCAGCAATTCAGCTAGCACCGCCGCCGCCACGGCTGTCAATAATAATAATTTTCTAATGAATGGCTATGGAACACCGTTGCGAATGCAAAATCACAGCCATAAAAAGAGCATGGCAACAACGGTAGCAGCCAGCGGCCCGACAGCCGACTATGATATTGACGATAATATGGTTCAATTAAGAAGAAATGCACACGTGAGCAATGCATCGCATGAAAATTGTGGCAACGATAAACAAAACGATTGGATGTATCGACGTCCAACAGCCCCCAATGACATCAGACACTCATGTAAGTAGTAAATTTCAAATTTTGCCAAGTAAAACCCCAACGATTTTCTTTTACAACTTGCTTTATACGCGTGCACACAAACACAAACAGTTACAGACACATACACACACTAATTTTCTGCTATGCGTATATTGGTAGCTATGAATAAATTTGCGGTGTTTGTGTGTGTGTGACTAGCAAAGAGTCGACTTGCAAATTGTGCGAATGCTTAATAGAGCGACAATTCGACGCAATTGATACGAAAGCGGAAAGAATGTTGTACCACAAAAATACGCGACTTGATATCGCCTATCTTGCATGTCACCATTTCAAATATAATCCACTTGATAGTTGTGTGGCTTTTTGCTTACTTCTATACTTCTATTGTCTGTGTTTTTACAGTACTAACGGATATTGATATATCGGCGTGTGACAGTGGCTTGGATACACCGCCATCAACCCATCGACCAGCTAGCTATCGCGAACCATACTTTCTGATGCAGCATTCAGCCAGAGATTCAACCGATACGGGAGTGAGTTCATCACGTGGCACATTGGTTTCGCCAAAAGGCAGCATTCGCGCGAACAACGAAAATGGCAACGCTTTAAGGTAACATTCAAGTGATACAATTTTAACCAGACGTCATCATCAAAATCGTAAAAAATATGCAAAAAAAAACGATAGCATTAAGCTAACGCACAATATAATTGAGAATTTGAGGATGAAAGATGAACAACACACAAACACAACGAAATATATCGACATATAACGATAAAACCACAAAAATCGTCTTTAATTTTATGAATATCGAACGAAGAACGATCATAACTTGGTCGATTGTGTGTGATTTGAGTTTTTAAATTATACTGATGACAGACGATTAAGTTGATGATGCATTGCGAACTATTGGTAATTCCGCTCTTTTCAAATATTTTCCAAAGGACATTCGCCAGACTCCATTGAATGGAGTAATTCCTTTTCTACGGTTCAATGTCAAATGCCGCTCTCTCTCTCTCTCCCTCTCTGATATAATGACGAATGAACTTAGTTGATTGTGTATGGGGCCAGAATTGGTTCGTATCCCATGTATTTGTCATGCTCGAATATGACTTTCAATTTCAACTCAAAGGCAATCGTTGAAATTTTGCAATTTCCGAAGACACATATCAGTGTCGGGTCTATGCACAAGTCACAAAAGTTCTAGATGGATATCTACTATATAAGTATTCTGTTCGGCACTTGCAGTTGTCGGAATGTGTAAGTCTCTGAACGAAAATATCTGTTCCTTTTCAAACATATAAATAGTAGATCGTTCTGAATGAATGAGTGCGATTCGATATGTCAACACCTTTCGTTCGTCGAGCACACATAAATTCAACACAAAGCATGATAAGCGAAAATGATTGCTTTCTACCGAATGTCAATGCACTTCTGGAAAATCGTCTATGGGTGGAATTGGAACATTGAATTATTGTTTGAATGTTGTTCATCGATGTAAATTAGAAGGATGCGAGAATAAATTAAGAGACGAACTCAAGATGTCTGACACCGCAATCATATGCACATCAACGAGATGAGAGCATCTTGAATTGCTCTGATTTGGGACTACTTTAGATTGCCTTTAAAATGGTCTTGTTCATTGTGAATAACACACACACATATGCATATACGGGCAATTGAATTTTGCTGCTGCAATTTATTTTAATGTGAACTGAAATGTGTGCTTGCGAATGAAAACATTTCAAAAACGTTATCCGATTGTGAGGAGCTCACTTTAATTTTGATGCCATCCACATACATTCGTTGTTATGCGAGTGAAGAGGCGAAGCAGACTATGTGCTGATTTCCATTTCTCCTATTCCACTGTTTTCATATTTGTTTCGCTTGACTTTGTATTGGCGGAAAAAATGAGAATACATTAAAAGTTAATGGAAGGATAACAACATTCAGGGTTCGAAATTACACTGAATATGCCTACTGAGCAAAACCATATCCTGCTCTCTTCATTTCTCTTCCTTCCTCTCTCTCTCTCTCTCTCTCTCTCTCTCTCTCTCTCTCTGTGTGTGTGTGTGTGTCTAGTCTGCATCAAACGTATTTTTTCAATTTTACACACAAATTGCCATTATGTAAATGCCAAAACACAACTTTCTTCACATTCTTTTCTTCGTTCTATTGAAATAATAATACAATTGGATAAACTGTGATATTGAATTTTGTCGAAAAGTGTACAAATGTCGCACAAAATCTTAATTTTCATTGCTGTACACAATTAGGCAATTTTGCAATGAAGTAGAAAATTATCAAATTAGCTGACCGAAATGTTTTCGTTTTCTTTAAATATTCTTGTTAAAAGCATGAGCTTATAGAGGAGGAATGCTCTAATCATGCTTAACCTTTCATTTTCCAAACAGATGGAATCATAATCGAATTCACTTATTAGATGACAGTTATAGTAAACAACGCCGACAATATGCTCTACCGGCACAATGTGTCTGCATCTTTTTTACATTGGTTGTTGTCAAGGTACATTGTGGTTGTGGTCTGAACAACCATGTGTCTCGCAATTCATTACAACATTTAGAACCGGAATTCCAGTTGAACTCCGTTAAAACAAACGAAAATAGATTGTTCGTTTATTTCAACTCCGATCAATACATTGATATGTTAGAAGTTCTAGTTATTTTGAGTCATAAGACGTTTCAACGTGTTTTAGGACATTTTAACATTGTATAAGGCGTTTTAGGGGCCTTTAAAATATTCTAAGTCATCAATGATTCTAAAATTTAGAATTATTATAGCCAAAACGAATGAAAAACAAGATTTGTTTAACATTTCCTCAAAAGAAGTACGCTCAGTCGCTCACTCAACCCCACTTGTTGAATTCTTCTTAGTCTCTAACACTTGAAATATATAAAATTTAGTTTAGTTTATCATTGTTTCCAAGAAATAATATTTTATCTTCATAATTTTTTCACCCAGACGAAGCGTGCAAGAGAATTTGCAGCAATATCGCAACGAAAAAAATCGATATTTATTGCCGTCGTCGCCGAATAAAATGGTTTCAAATGAATTCTATGATCCAAATCAGAATAAATACCAATACAAATTTGATTCGACATCGC
The DNA here is from genome assembly GCA_028476595.1 of Obolodiplosis robiniae. Lineage (NCBI taxonomy): Eukaryota > Metazoa > Arthropoda > Insecta > Diptera > Cecidomyiidae > Obolodiplosis > Obolodiplosis robiniae. The sequence goes on from CM052016.1 coordinate 40,204,326, forward strand.
AATCGATTTCGTCATCGGCTACAAATGTCAATCACGGAACAAATGGCTCACAATCGCATTCGTACCATCACTATCAATTGCAACACTTGAACGATCGCTACATCACAGGCAACACAAACTTAAACGGTTCTAATAACAACAATAACACCAATAATGGGAATGTCTTATCATCGGGTGTGCTGCATCCAGCTTTGCTCAATATCATGAATGAAGCTCAAGGAATCAAATTCAGAGGTAATAATTAAAAAGAAAATTAGGAAAAAGCATATTAATATTGCAAATTTATTTCTTGTATTTTTTGTTTGTTTGCAGATCGCTCATTTTCGGATATGCAACAAAAACCACGGATTCTCCAACAACAATCCAATAACTCGTCGAGCCCGAGACGACGTCAAATTTTAGCCGCTCAAACTCGTATTTAAATGCGAATTAAATGAAATAAGATTCCATTCAGCCAGTCATAAATATTGTAAATGGTCAATGTAATTGTAAAACGATTGTGAATAGTTTGTACTTTTAGAACTATTTCAGTGAAAAAGAATTTCAAGTATTGTCTCTGAGAATTTTAGGATATAAGTAATAAAATATACTCGAAACAATTCCAATTCATCTTCTCATTGCAAATAAAACAAAGATCATGAATATACAATGCCATCCAATATTATGTCTTTTCCGAACTATTATATTATCAATATGTTAACCGCGCACAATCTAAACGTTATTATTGTTTGAAGTGAAAAAGAAACAGTATTTTTTTCATATGCGATCATCCAGAGTTACATAACTTGTTCTTCGCTTTCTTTTGAAAACAGTATCCCAGCGACCAAGAGAAGAGATTAAATGAAAAGATTATAACGCATTTTTTTAATAATAACAGTAAACAAAAATTTAGCTCCCAGTATAGAATGTTAATATCATAGAGAAAATATTTGGCATTGGATGGACTTAAATCTTAAAAATAAGAATTAAAGAGGCATTGGATTTATTAAATCTAGCACTGCTTTTCCCCTGGGTTTGAAAAGAGTTACCCCTTTTCTTGTTTTATTCTGACAGAACATTTTCAATATCAATATTATATTTTTGAATACAAGTAATACAACTCAAAAGTACAATTCCTGTTTGATTGAATATTCACAAATTTTGAATAAAAATGTATGCAAATCAATGAATTTAAACAATCAAAAAATGGTAGATTAGCATTTTACATTGGACGTTGGTCCACGCAGGTGACGCAAGCACCCCCCATCAAAAGAATCACAATCAATATTTACAGGAAAATATCCAACATTGAAATCCAGAGTATCGATGTAATTGGGATATAGTTGGGAAGATATTGAGCCATAGATAAAAAGGAATCAACGAAATGAGTTAATAGACCTACATAAACCCTATCTATGGTTACAAAGTTAAGTTTTTAAACCCTTACCCCCTTTCCGCAAATGCGTTTTAGACGTTTGGTATGAAATTTTCTCGCAGAAGCACTTCTAACGGCATCTTAATCATCGAATTCGGACCATCCGTTCGGAAGATGTAGCACTTTCACATTTTTCCTTCATGTCCCTCATAAAGATCATTTGATATGTCTGTTTGTCCTCTGTGCCTTTTAAGCTAGCCAACTTTTCTCCAACAATTCTCTTCAATGCATAGCATCTTGAATGAAAATCTGTCTAATTCTTGAGGTTACTATTACATAACTGCCGCAAAAAATGTTGGAGAATGTCTAATTTGTCATATATTTGTATTTTTATATTCTATAATCATCTCTCTCTCTTGCATAAAATTCTTTGCATTGAAGAGAATTTATGGAAAATTTGATTTTTCCAAATTTTCTAAAGTAAGAAGAGTCAGATACGCTAGCCTACAGAAGCCGATTGAAACAACTTGGATGTTTTTTTTTTGGCAAAAATACAAAGGGATGCTTATGATATGGACAACTTAAAGCAACGTTCTTCATAACTTAGTATTATTATCTTCAAATAGACATAAAAGATCATTGCAATATACGTCTTATCGGGACAAAATTTGGTTCACGAGCTGTGACGATTTTAAACTTAAACTTTAGATGGAAAATAACCCCTAAAGCTATGCAAGGCTCACTGCAAAAGCCGAAAATATTACTTTATTCCAAAAATCCACTTTTACCAAAATCAAAGTTACGCAACGACCGCACAAACACGGTAGGACGCGTAGTCTCGTCGTTGAGCTCCCTTGAACAAAATCACTCTACATTCAGAAAGCATAAACAAATCGGTGGGTATGTTTTGGTTCCAGCTATAAAATGAATGCAAGGCAGTGAATTCCGTTGAACCGCAGTCTTCTTCGCCCAAAGCTCTGAAGCCTATGACACTTCAGCATCTCTTGGTTTTGATTAAGAAATAAACATGAATCCAAATGAAACAACATAATTCTTTATTCAATCTTAAATGCAATCTTAGTTGAGGCTGCAAACATGCAAACAAAATCAGAGTTTTTGTTCACCACTGTGAACGCTTGTGTTCACTATGGGGAACAAAAATGTCCTTTATAGCTAACAACAATTTGCAATCGAGCTAATGGCGCATTTGCGTGACATTGAATATTATCAGGATCGCAAAATAAATTCAGTATTTAATCAAATAATTTATTTTTCAAAAAAAGTGATTAAATAATTTGAATGTCGAATATATCAACAAACTGCAACAACAACAATCTTCTTCAAAATTATACTCTTTAATTATAAGATTTGATTTAATTTTTCATTCCATGGTTCCACTATGCAACTTCTACTTGAGAATACATTTGGGTTTTAAAAATTGTATTTGTGTTTCCTAAAACAATTCGTGACCATTATTTGAACAGCTGAGATGCTGTGAGCAACAACGCCATTTTGTGTTCGTGTTTACTACTACAACAACGCGTCTCCACAGCCTTGAATGAATTCTTTAAAAAGTCAGCTTGGGCAACTTAGGCGGGTGTTAAGGTTGAAATACCCAAAACTTGCCTTCTTGACACGCAAATTTGGCCAATTTTTTCGGAAACTATTATTAATAATTTGGACCCAAATGTATAACGAATCATATTTTCAACCGTAGTTTTGAATGTTATTGAATGAAACTCACTACATAAATGCGTAATTGATCACACTTTTTTATCACTTTTTTCAGTTTCAGACAAATATTTTCATATATTTACTGAAATAAAATGCAAATTGTATCATGCAGTGTTTGCGAAATGTGTGAAACTATAAAAATAAAAATTTCGATTTTTTTAGGTGAAAATTATATTCCAATAACATTGCTAGTAAAATATTCTATTAACGTATAGTAATAAGATATTCGCAACTTATTAGTTCCTCGAATAGTAACATTCTGACAACAATATTTATTATTCATCTTATTAGACTAATAAGATGGCATCTTATCATTAGTTACTAGCAGTTATTAGTGATAAGTAGTAACTATGTTATTACTCTCAAGTTATTAGTCCGCACTGTACACCAGTCAGTATCACATTTTGGTTATGCGCGAATGTGATGTTTATCAAATCGAACAAATTTCGCGTATTCTCAGCGTTGCATCGTGGTGCACGATATAGAGCACCGAAAATAATTTTTGATGTACAAGCATTAATTTCAATAAAAAGAAAATCAATATTGTCGATTTGGACAATGTCCTCAAAATGAGAATCACTTTGGTTTTGATCGCAGAATAATCGATATGAAACATCAGTCAAATCGGGACTCGAAACCGTATTTCATTCAACTTGTTGAATAATGTTGATCATCGTAGCCAGTGGAGGAATTCCTAACGAAATCATTTCGAAATGTAACTTTTGAGATCAATCGATTACGTGAGACTTTTCTGCAATGCGTTGAATTTATGGTAATAATATTGAATGAATTTTACGTTAACAAAATACTTTTCGTGTGATAAATTTCAATATTTAAGTTATCAAACGAAACTGAAATCGAACGTTTAAACCATAATCCATGATTTTCAATTTTTTTTGACATTTTATTGAAAAATCGTTAATTTTTCAACCAAGAATCAACTATCATAAATAGTGACATGAAACATTTCGCATTAGAAATAAACACAATGTAATCGATTGAAGTTACGTTTCGAAAAAATTTATAGTAATATTCGAAATGATAACAGAATTTCATTACAAGAAACGGTTTGCGATTCGATTAAATACTGAGTGCAAATACATATCACGAATTAAAAGAAATATCTTCTTGAAATTCTGTCTAAATATGCATGAGATGCCATCATATGAATTCTTCAAGAAAAAAAAACAACTCGGAAATGAGTATAAATTAACGATATTATATAGAAACTATCATTCGATTCTAAACAGTGAAAACTGTGCATTTCACGAAACGTTCAAAATATTATATTTTTCATATACATTTATCCCTCGTGTAAAACGTTGGAAGTTAAAATGCGCCATTCGATTCTATTCCAATTCACTTTGGGTGCTCTCGTTTTGATAGCGGCAAGTGTTAATTATTTGTATCGCTATGTAAATGTAGTTTATTTGTATTAACTAATTTTGTTCGTTCATTTAGTTGGCTGATGCCATTTTATACAATAATAACCCAGAAGACTATAGAGCATTTTTGCAAGCGTAATACAATAATATAACTTTATAACACATATAATTCAAATCCATTACAATCCATTCAAAATTATAATATATTTTATTTTATATTTTAAGGTGTTGTCCACCAAGGGATAAGAAGTAGGTTAAATTATAAAAAATATTTTGGAACATTTCTTGCATTAAATCTTGGAATTTACTTTTTTTTCAATTCGTAATATTTACAAATATATAGAACAATGAATAAAGATAAAGAGGTACAGACATTGACAATCAAAATCAGGGATATCTATGACGCTACTCAAAATAGTGATGCTTCAATTAAAGAGTAAGTAATAGAATTTCTAGCAATTATAGTTTTATCTAAAAGTATTCTTTTCCATTTTTACAGATACAAGTACGTCCTCGAATTGAGTATTTTCGAAATTGCTGATTATTGCAAGCATGCGTAAGGCCAATTGATGAATTTTATTCTTTAAAAAGTAATATTTATGAGAATCAATCAGTTATCAATGTTTCTCATTTTTGTAGAGATATTAAACACCGCTATACATTGACGAATCGTTGTGATTTGATTTATGGCATGTTGAAAAGGTTAAAAGATTATAAAGCCACAGAGGAAAGTGAATACCAAACCACCATACAACGTCTAAAAAGGCTTCGGTCTTGAATTCAGGAGACCAAAAAAAAATGCAAATTTCCTTAAAATTGTATGATAAAAAAAATGTAATTTTTGCCATTTTCAAAACACTCCCAACCCGCTTAACTGAAATAAATTCCGCAAAATAAAAATCAACTTTTTAAAATCTAATGATATACTTTCTGAAAATATAAAAAAAACATGAAAATATTCCTCTGTCCGCATTTCATGTTTTTTTCAACCAAAAAAAAACAGATGCGTGAAATTCTAGTCTTATTTGATGAATTTTTCGCCTATTTGCCTATTTGTCATTCTGTCCCAAGGTATGGTAAGCTTGTCTCAACCTACGACCCCGCTCCTCTACACATATTCGCACCATAAGAAATAAATACAAACAATGGAGTGAACGTAAACAGCGCTCTCTCTCTCTCTCTCTCTCTCTCTCTCTCTTTCTGTCCAAACACTAAGTACGCGTGAGGGGCCCAAATTTGTGTGTTTTTTTATTCAAGGCTGAATCGTGCAGACATACATATGCATGTGTTTTTACATTTGAAACAACGCCAAACATTGAATATATGTAGTTTCGCAACAGTTGTTTGAAGCAGCCTGTATCCATATATTAATACTGTCGAAAATGTAATTCAAATATTTCAAACGTATTTCTACTTGCGACTATTTTGATCTTTTACAGAATAGATATAATATTAGCGACAAAACTCAACTCCTCCAACAGCATATTGCAAGACAGTGAAGTCCATAATACCGCAGTCTGACGCGCCATCTGCAATAATTCGAAATCGACGTGTATTTCCTATAATGAAACTGTATTTAAATTTAGTTTTTAAATAATTTAATTATATTATTTGATAACGATTTATCTCGCACGATGTCCGGAAGTTAAGAGTGCGAGTATCAGTGCCGAATTACAAAAGCTTCAAAATGATGCTACCAATACAAAGGTGACTTTACACTTTGTTTAATTAAACACACTATGGTTGTTCCGCGGTATAGACACAATAAATGGTCTTTCATGGGTAAAGTTAACTTTTCCGCACATTTTCTGAAAATCTACGGGTTAATGGTTATGTTTATTTCTCATCGTATCATCATGTAGAGAATAAGTCACACAAAATTTCAAATCATTACGGTGAGGTTTAGGATTGTTTAATGCTGCGAATCAGCCGTTTCATGTTTCCAAATGTATTGGTATTTCACCTGGTGACTTTATATTATTCGGTTTTCCCGAGCAAGAAGATCAAATGTTTTCCTGAATATAGACAAATAGATAGCCATTGTTGAGATTTACTTTGAAATATTATTTTTATATTGGAAAACACTACAAAGACTCGTGAAAATATACATTCTTGTAGTGAAATAAAAGACAGCCAGCGCATAGCCACACGATACGCGAGACATCGTACAATATTGGCATCACGATACCAGTATTATGATTTCTTATGGTATATATTCTTATTAAAGTGCGTGAGAGTGAAAAAGAAATATTATGTTTCCACTGTGACCATGTAATTCTCTTTTACTCTCACGGACTTTTATAGGAATATCATGATACTGGTATCGTGATGCCGATGTCATACGATATATCGCGTATAGTGCGGTATGCTTTGGAGGCAGTACACGTTTTCTCAGAGTATCTAGAGAGAGAGAGAGAGAGAATTTGAAGATTTTCCATGTGAATGGTATTATTTGTCCTAAAAATCAACCATATTACATGCAGCAATAAGATTCAAATTCGTTTAAGGTTTACGTTGAGCCTTGAATTTTACATTGTTTCGTTCAAAGAACATAGCTTCCGTATTAATATCTCCCAAATCTAATCGGATGGGACTTGAAATTGTATGCGACTAATTCTTTTCGAATTCGTAAAGATGAGATTAAAGCATTGTCCTCATACAAATTTTTCGTTTCTACCCCGAAAATCGAAAATTTTGTAGGGAAGATAGTCCTTTTTGCGTACAACGGACAACATACAACACACACGGACAAAATATTTCTCGGAGAATTGTTGCAAATATTTTTCAGAAAACTCATTCTTGGTCTTTTGAATTTTGCGAACCGATCGCAATACTTTTACGCACACCGGGTGTGTGCGGAAAAGTAATAATAATCCAATACAATAGCGCTCACGTTGTCACGCTTAACACGACTGCTTACGAATTACGGCTTCACACATGTATTGTCCAGGGTCATATTTCACAAAACTTGCGAAAATATCATACACAAAAAATCTCTTAAATGCAAAGCAAACAACTTTAAGCGATGAGATCTCAGGAGATGCTGAATTCATCGCGCCTGCACGTACATTTTTTGAGGGAAAAACGAGAGACGTCTCCAAAATAGTTATCAACGACACTGGCACACACGAGAAAGTAATATAGCACTAATACACACGCGAAATGGGTTGAAGGCACTTTAACACTGACATTGGTGACATTCGCACCAATTGGCAATACACAAGCGCGTTGAGTTGAATGCGTATTAACGCTTGTATTGGTGTGAATGTCACCAATTTCAGTGTTGAAGTGCCTTTAACCCATTGAGCGTGTGTATTAGTGCTATATTTGATTCTTTTGTGCAAGTGTCAAAGTCAAGTCAAAACAAAAGATGATTACAGATCAACCATATGACAATTTATATTTATCCCAAATAAAGAAACTACAAAATAACTCTAAGCTGATTCGATCTGTAAATCAATAAGCGCTGCCTTCGGAACCAAAGAAGTGTACCATGAGAATATCAGAAAATATGAAAACATCAAATGGACGATAAATGAAACACACTTGGCTGTTTGGCAATAACTTGGATGTCTATTGACACATTTTATTCTCATTCATATAAATAATTTATTATTTGGTGGGCGGTGGTTGATAGCTCGAAAATACGCGAGATGGATTGAGCCATTCTATTGGAATAATGTCCCCCCTGAAAATGTCCGGATGTTTCTTCGCGTTTTTTGCTTTCCATGCTTCAATTTTGGCTGCATGTTTAGCCTTAAATGCAGCGATTTGGTCTTCTTCTGCATTTTTATGTTCGGAAATATTGGGAACGTTGTCGTGTACAGAAGTTTTTCTAACGAGTGATTTTGGAAGTGGAAGATGCTGGGCAGTCGATAAAAGAGTCTTCGAAATAATATTATTGCCTACGAGCGAATGTATCCCTTCCGCTTGTTCTCCAGATGTAATGCTTGAAGCATTTTTACCAGGAGAACCAACGCACAAAACAACAAATAAATTGATTGAAAATATGACAAGTAAAAGTTTCATATTTTGAAAAAAAATTTTCTCTCCTTAAATATCGTAAATAGAATTTGTAGTATACTAAATCGAGCTGTGTCTATTCATCGTTTATATACTGATTGGAGTCTTCGTCAATACCGTCAATACTTCATTCCATTAACTTATTTAATGAGCGAACGATAAAAAAATTGCAGATGTTTTAACTTGGTAGAATGTATTATCATAAATTTTTCATATTGAATTTGCGTAATATGCAAATAAATTTAACTAATTCGCAATAAAAACAGAATTTACGATTTGTAAAAAAGAATGACAAAATATTTGAAAGTTGCATCGAGCACCGGGAAAAATAGTGGTGCACTACACAGAGAAAACCACATCAGTGCTTTTGGCGCCATCTGTTAGTAGAATTGTAAATTACTGAGAGTTGTGCAAAAATGCGTTAGTAATTTAGTACTAAATTCTTATTTATTGCAAGTGTCATTTGTGCTTCGCATGTGAACAAAACCTTTATTGCAAAACATATAATTATTTTGAGTTAATATTCTGCGATCAAATATAATTGAACATTAATTTCAGAGAAATGGTATCCAGAAAATGTTCAGTTAAATTTGTGAATGGAAAGGTGTGCGTCGAAAAAATACAATCAAATCAGATAAAAAAAGTTAGATGGTGAAATTGAACGAAATGACGAGGATATTCGAGGATTGAAATGAGGATGATAGATTTCAATTTGTTCCGAGTTCCGTCGACCAACAATTTGATGGTTTTATTGATAAAATCCAAAACAAAATTAAAATTATGGGAATGCGTTTAACAAAAAAAAATTTGTTTGAATTCTGTGCAGAATTGGTTAATGAGACACTGTCAATGTGCGCAATATTGATAAAATACTAATGCAATTTTTCACAACTGTCAGTAATTTGAAATTTTACTAACAGATGGCGTGGTCAAGTACCAAAAGCACTTATGTGGTTTTCTCTGTGTAAGTTATACCAAGTAGCTATTCTGAACCATGAAAATACATCTGGTCGCGGCGGATGTAAATTGTGGGCTGTTAGTTTCTATTTAAATTATATGTTATTTTGACACTATTTTGTGCTTAAAAACTAAACAGAAAAACAGTATGTTGTATTATATTTCCGAAACAAAATGAACCGATTTGCGCTTGGACAATTTCGCGAAGCATTGAAAACTTATATCCAAGATCAGTGTTCCCGAAACAGTCCGAATTTAATTAGAAATTTTGGTCGAAATAATGCACCAACTATGCCTGCTGTACGTAAGTTTGTGAAGAAAGTTCGTGAGATTGGCATGCTAATAGAGAGCTCAAATGAATGGATTCGAATAATAATACAACGTATTCTTTCTCAAATGAAGTGTCCCTCAAAAACTTACAATTTAAGTGTCCCTGAAAATTGTTTCAGTAAAAGTGTCCCAACTTTTGAAATATGATTTTCGTATTAATGATAAGAGATAAGTGATAAGTGTCTTCGCTAAATATGTAGATCCTAAAAGGCCTTATATATTTGATGTTGGATTGATGTTGGATCGTGATGCTTATTGTTGAGTGGTTGGATGGTTTGTAGGTATTGAGTGCTTGGGATGCCTTACAGTATGCGATGTGTCACTAGGAGTCGATAAAATTGAAGCATTGTGTGAGGAGTTGTAATCGGGTTCGGTTTCAATGGTTAAGATTGATTCAGGAAAGACCGTGTCGATAATTGCATTAAGCTGTAGGAGGTTTGTGATTATAGTTGGCGGGTCAGTGTTTAGTTCGCGAACTCTGACACATCCACCCCATGACGAAGCGGAACACAGTTTTACCTCTTTTTTAGCCTTGAATGCAGTGATGAACAAGTTGTTGAAGTATTGCGTGAGGTGGTCATTAAGATAAAGTCGACTGTTTGACTTGACCGCAGGAACAATTTCTACCACAATCAGACTTCGCTTGACTCTCAGTTTATTCAGCACAGATCTTTTCAGCTCGTAGTTATGAAATGAAACGATAACGATTTTTTTGTTCGATGTGCAATACGAAATGAAGTCACTGGCAGATGCTTGGATGTTGGGTGCCGTGAGGAATTTCAGAACGATTTTATCGTTTTGTTCGCTATGATTATGACTTATCGTGGCTATTTGCGTATCAATTTGTTCAATGCGCTGTTCCGCTTCATGATGATAGCTTCTAATCGTGTTTGATATAAGCACTACATCCTCCTTTGATGCTAATCAGCTGATAGATGGTTCACTAAGCTATTTTTGTTTTTGTTGTTTGTTGGTGCCATGTTTTGTGGCGAGCGTTAGAACAATTGAATAAGTGAGGTTGTGTTGGAATGTAATCGCGAATCAGAGCCATGAAGTCGTGAGCGATGTCATAAAGGTCTTTTCTGTCAATCATTTAATCACGCTCACGGTGAAGTATGGATTGATGAAACCGGACACATTTCAATTCCACAATGAAACTAATTCATTTGCATTTTAAATGCTATTCACGCTTTGATAAATATTTAATCGATGCAAAAAATGGCAAATTTGAGGGTAAATTACTGGACTGTACGCAGCAATGGAGCTACACCTGTTCAATAGTTATTTGGATGCATGTTTATGGGTAGATATTAAACTTGAATGCGAAAAAAATCAAATTTTATAAGAGCAACTAAGGAAGTGTTTCATCCACACTGACAGTTCACAAAGGTTTGTAATTTACTGGAATCGACTGTAAATTTTGATTGATAAATCTGAGTTTGCGGAAACGGTGGGTAAATCTTCTGAGCTTGATGATGCAGACAAATTTGTAATAGATGGTGATCTGGACATCGTGAGTAAAATTCCTAATCCAGTTGTCGCCAATTATTGTGTATTTAAATAGTGTATTGAAAGGTCTTTATAGTTCAGTTGATTACATTAAACTGAATACATTTCTTATTAAGTTGACAGCTTATATACTTATAGTTCCAAAGTCTACTACAACAATTTTTAATCCAAGGCCTTATGAACAGATACTTCACCTACATCGATAAATCGATTTTTTAATAAAATCAGTGGAGGGGCAATAACAAACTGATACCCATCGATGGAATAAATTTAACAATAAAAACCATTACTAACTTATATCTAAACAATATTTCTGTTGTCCGTAGAATTTTTTTCTGAAATTTTCTCGGTTTGATATTTAGATTGACTCAAAGTGAGCAACTGAGTTATATTTTTTCCCAGAAAAGTCCGATTTTTCGGGTCATTCATCATAGATAGATGATCACCGTTGACATAAATAACATGAAACTCTGTTGCGATATTGTAATTTTCCCAGCCCATCTTAGGTTGATTGAATAATTCCTTAGTATTTTCATATATGTTCTGAATAAAATTATTCAATAATCCACTACCAGCATATGGCCTACAATTTTTCATCGCCTTAAAAAGATGTATTCTAAACGGTACTGACTGGATCTTGTATGTTTTACATAAATGTCGGTAATTGCAGCGTTGTTTCGACAATACGGATTCCCATTCGATATCTTGATTTTCCAAACCTGAATTCAACTTTTTCACATCCTCAATTGCTTCATTGAGAGTCAATTTTCTAACACGGGACCACCACATTGGGTCATTTAACGTTCCAAAAAATGAAAATCTTTGTGATAAAGAAAGGAGGAAAGCATCGGTTTCGGTGACCATATCTGGAATGGGAGGTACCGTATCGATCAAACAGGATAACAAAACGGGATAGCAACTGTTTATAAGCTGTTTCGTTATTTCGTAGGCCAGAATGCCGCCGGAGGAGTAACCAATAATTGCACAAGGGCCATTTGGCTGAGCCTTTTTTATCAGAGAGATCAATGTATAGGCCATTTCCTCCATGGATGACGGCGCTTTTTTCTCCGGCGAAGGCCACGGTAGCGCATAAACAGGGAAATTTTTATCTATCTCCTTCGCTAGAGCGAAAGCATAAGATATATCGCCCGTACCACTCGGCAACACAAATATAGGTGTATGTTTTCCAAACTGACGAACTGGGATAGAAACGTCATGAGACAAATGACTGCATCTGTTAGTCACTCGTTCTGCTAAAGATTTAAGTATTGGAACGGAAAATATAGTAAGAGTGTCAATTTGAATATTGTAAAGCTTAGCTTGATTATAAAACTGCATTGCAAGCAGTGAGTGCCCGCCCAGTTCGAAGAAATTGTCATGTCGACTGATACGCTCAATACCCAGCAAATCACTCCAGAGAGCGGCCAGTTTTTCTTCCATTTCACCTTGAGGAGCTTCATAGAACTGATGGGCGAAGGCCTCATCGTCTGGAGCCGGCAGTGCCCGTCGATCCAGCTTGCCATTTGGTGTGAGCGGCAAGGCCGGTAGACACACATAAGCTGCGGGAACCATATAGTCAGGCAGCAATGTTGAAAGATAGGTGCGCAGATTCTGGGCCAGGGATGCATCCGGATCGGCTACCACATAAGCCACCAGACGTGAATCAGACCCATCGTCCCAGGACTGAACCACCGCCTCGCGCACCTGAGAATGTTCGATCAAGCGAGCCTCAATTTCGCCAGGCTCAATCCGGAAGCCGCGGATTTTAACCTGTTGATCGGTGCGTCCCAGAAAGACCAAATTGCCATCAGGCAGATAGCGCACCCGGTCACCGGTACGATACATGCGTGTCCCTGGAGTCTCACTGAATGGATCAGGTAGAAATCGTTCTGCGGTAAGTTCCGGGCGGTTGAGGTAGCCGCGAGCAACTCCAGCGCCGCCAATGTACAACTCTCCTTCGGCTCCAAGTGGCACTGGTTCACCCTGTGTGTCCAGTATATAGGCGCGAAGGTCTGGAAGGGGGCGTCCAATCGAATGTGCGTGTCCTGTTGTTTCCATTTGTTGATAGGTTGCAAATATCGTCACTTCTGTGGGACCATACATATTGATTAGAATTGTGCGACTTTTGGCGTTCTTTCCGTGCCAGTTAGTAACAATCCTTTGATCTAACTCCTCACCGCCAAAGATTACATAACGCAGTCGATCGGACCGCGAACTCATATTTTTCGCACGCGCGAGCATTTTAAAAGCAGATGGAGTTTGATTGAGCACCGTGATACCAGAAGAACAGATCCAATCATAAAAGTCGTCAGGAGAATGAGTGGTATTGTAAGGCACAATTGCCAACTGATTTCCTAGAGAAAACGCACCCCAAATCTCCCACACAGAAAAGTCAAAAGAGAAAGAATGGAATAAACACCACTTGTCCTGCTTGTCAAAATTGAATTTGTCGTGCATAGCCCCGAGGAGTCGTACCACATGCTGATGTTCAACCATCACACCTTTCGGTGTTCCGGTTGAGCCAGAGGTATAGATCACATACGCCAGATGAGCTGGAGTGAGTCCCAGCTTGGCCGGATCCGGGTTATCCTCCGGAAGGCCAGCGGGCAACGCCTGGTCCAAGTTCACCACTGGAACTTGATGGGCTCCGAGTGATGCCTGGCCAGTAGCATCTGCCAGTAAGTACAATGGGTCGGCATCATTCAGAATATTGGTCAGCCGTTGACTCGAATAGGCTGGATCGAGTGGTACATAAGCCCCGCCGGCTTTCAGAATGCCCAGCATGGCCACAAGCATTTTCAAGCTTCGCTCAACGCAAAGTGCGATGCGAGCATCTGGTTTGACGCCTTGTGCGATCAGGTAATGTGCCAGACGGTTAGCCTGAGCGTTGAGGTCGCCATAACTGAGCTGCTGATCCTCGTGTACCACGGCGATGGCTGAAGTGTCTCGCTCGACTTGAGCCTCAAATAATTGATGAATACAGGTGGCGAATGGATAGGTGACCGTCGTCTGGTTCCAGCTCTTCAGCAGCATTCTACGCTCTTCCGGTGGCACCACTGTCAATGTCCGCACAGGTTGTTGCGGCGTGTGTATCAATGCGTCGGCCAACGATGCCAGAGCCTGTTGCATATATGCACATATTCGTGCTGCTGACATCGGTGATACCACCTGGGCAGTGAGACTTAGCGCTACGTCATCATCGTCCATCGAGAGGGTTAATGGGTAATTTGTCCGTGCCTCGCTACTGAGAATACTCACACCAGGGAGCGACGCAATGGTCTGCTTATAGTGATTCCGCTGGTTATGTCGGAAGTTCAGCAGCGCGCTGAACAGTGGCAGGCCAGCAGGAACACTGCTGCAACGCTGCGCCATTGCAAGCGATGCGTGCTCATGTACAAGCAATGCACTCAAGCGAGCATGCGTTTTACGTACCGCGGTCTCGACAATGGTCTCGTCAATATCTAGTCGCAGCGGTAGAGTGTTGATCGAAAGTCCCACGGAGCTTTCGTTTCCCTCTCCGGCCTGTGATCGGCCAAATAGCACTGTGCCGAAGACTACAGACTCGAGTCCGCTGGCAAGAGCAATTACCTGCGCCCAGGCCAAATGACACAGACTGGCCAAGGTAACCCGTAGATGCCGGGCTTGCGCCCTTAATAGATCATTTAGGGCCGGTGGCAGCTTCAGCTGCGCCACATTGACGTCAGTTCCTTCTCGGCCAACGACGTCGTTCAAACCAAACGGCAAGGTGGGAGAGTCAATATCAGCGAGCATTTCACTGAAGAATCGGGTGTGCTCGGCTGCACTAACTCCCATACGAGTCTGTG
Organism: Obolodiplosis robiniae; assembly: GCA_028476595.1. Taxonomy (NCBI): domain Eukaryota; kingdom Metazoa; phylum Arthropoda; class Insecta; order Diptera; family Cecidomyiidae; genus Obolodiplosis; species Obolodiplosis robiniae. Next base: position 40,219,442 of record CM052016.1, read on the forward strand.
CCACCATATGACGGAATGGTGTTGACGCTGCCAGCTGATCTCTTTGTCCATCGAAGATGGCCTGGATCTCACTCTGCAGTCTTTGTAGAGTGACATTGTCACCAATTATATGGTGCATAAGATGCAATGCCACCCAACCGCCCTCAGACGTTGGTGCTGCCAGCAAACGCAATAGCGGTGCCTGTGTCAGGTCTAGCCTGTAATGACGCGGGTTAAAGCGATTGTTCAACTGATCTAGTTCCGGTTCCCCTGTATCATCTAGGGTAACCACGGTGAGCAGCGAAGGAACCTTGCGCCAGACAACTTGAGCCGGTTCACTGAGTCCGTCCCATATGAAAGCGGTGCGCATGATATCATGTCGTTCAATCACCTGTTGCAGGGCAGCCGCATAACGTTCAAGTGACTCCCGGTCTGTAAAGTGCAAACGGTTAATCGTCAGGTATGGATCGCCCTCTTCAGCCATTATATGATGGAACAAAATGCCGTGCTGCAATGGTGCTAACCCGTAAATATCTTGGATATTTGCTACTCCGCCCGGTACCTGTGCGACCAGCGTATCAATCTCTGCTTGAGAAAGGTTGATGAGTGGCAGCATTTCCGGAGTGATCAGCTTACTATCTACAGTAATAAGATTGGGTGGAGTGGTGACTGCCTTGTGATGGCCTATGGATGCGGCAAGCACAGCCAAAGTGGGGCTATCAAACACTGTACGAACGCTGGTATTCAGCCCGAATTGTCTTAACTGTGCCAGCATCTGGACGATCAAGAGAGAATGACCGCCTAGTGCGAAAAAATTGTCATGTCGACTGATACGCTCAATACCCAGCAAATCACTCCAGAGAGCGGCCAGTTTTTCCTCCATTTCACCTTGAGGAGCTTCATAGAACTGTTGGGCGACGGCCTCATCGTCTGGAGCCGGCAGTGCCCGTCGATCCAGCTTGCCATTTGGTGTGAGCGGCAAGGCCGGTAGACACACATAAGCCGCGGGAACCATATAGTCAGGCAGCAATGTTGAGAGATAGGTGCGTAGATTCTGGGCGAGGGATGCATCCGGATCGGCTACCACATAAGCCACCAGACGTGAATCAGACCCATCGTCCCAAGACTGCACCACCGCCTCGCGCACCTGAGAATGTTCGGTCAAGCGAGCCTCAATTTCGCCAGGCTCAATCCGGAAACCGCGAATCTTAACCTGTTGATCGGTGCGTCCCAGAAAGACCAGATTGCCATCAGGCAGATAGCGCACCCGGTCACCGGTACGATACATGCGTGTCCCTGGAGTCTCACTGAATGGATCAGGTAGAAATCGTTCTGCGGTAAGTTCCGGGCGGTTGAGGTAGCCGCGAGCAACTCCAGCGCCACCAATATACAGCTCTCCCTCGGCTCCAAGTGGCACTGGCTCACCCTGTGCATCCAGCAAGTATATCCGAGTGTTTGCAATGGGACGCCCAATGGTTTCAATAATTATCAAATCATCTGGCTTATACGTATGCAAGGTTGAAAAAATAGACGTTTCTGTCGGGCCATACAGATCACACAATTTTGTTGTTCGAGTTTCCGTGAAAATTCGTTGAATCAAGCTGGATTTCAGTCGCTCACCCGCCATATTAATGGCATGCAACGATGGTGGTAGGATGTTCGCATTGAGTAACGCAGCAGCGACAGAAGGCACTACATTGAGCAAGGAAATATTCGATGGTGTTTCTGAAAGCTTCATCGCATCATCTACGATATGGATTGTATTGCCAATCGAAATTGGCGCGAAAATTTCGAAAATGGAGACATCGAAACTTATAGATGTTGAGGCCAACGTACTCTTTAAGTCTTTCGCTGAGAACGCATCTCTGCTCCAGTAAAGGAAATTTGTTGCATTTCTATGCTCAACCATTACTCCTTTCGGTGTTCCGGTCGAGCCAGAGGTGTAAATAACGTACGCAAGATGAGTTGAGGTAAGTCCAATTTTGACCGGATTTGGGTTATCCTCCGGAAGGCCAGCGGGCAACGCCTGGTCCAAGTTCACGACTGGAACTTGATGGGCTCCGAGTGATGCCTGGCCAGTAGCATCTGCCAGTAAGTACAATGGGTCGGCATCATTCAGAATATTGGTCAGCCGTTGACTCGAGTAGGCTGGATCGAGTGGTACATAAGCCCCGCCGGCTTTCAGAATGCCCAGCATGGCCACAAGCATTTTCAAGCTTCGCTCAACGCAAAGTGCGATGCGATCATCTGGCTTGACGCCTTGTGCGATCAGGTAATGTGCCAGACGGTTAGCCTGAGCGTTGAGGTCGCCATAACTGAGCTGCTGATCCTCGTGTACCACGGCGATGGCTGAAGTGTCCCGCTCGACTTGTGCCTCAAATAATTGATGGATACAGGTGGCAGACGGATAAGAAACCGCTGTCTGGTTCCAGGTATAAAGTAGAAGTTCGCGCTCTGCTTTGGGCAAAAGATTCAATTTACCCACTGGTGTTTCTACTCCATTGTCACTGTGAGCGGATTCAAGCAATACTTTTAAATGTGACGAAATGCGGTTAACTACGTCCTCAGATAAATGATTTCTGTCGTAGATCCATCGGAATTCTTCATTATATTTATTGATCTGTAGCGTCAATAATTTGCCTTGGGCGTAGAAATCAGTGTCGGAATACACGTCGTCACTCTGCGTGTCGATAAGAGATACACCCAGCGGCCATGGTTTATTGCTGCCAACATCGCTTGCAGAGCATACGGCATGTCGAACAATTAAATCAGACAAGCACGGTAAGTGGTTGAGCAGTTCCTTGGAATCCTCCTCCGCACGGTCCATTATGCACAAAAATGTGTCACGCAAGTCGATGAATGTCGCAAATGGCACAGTCTTGGCAAATAAGCGTGTTGCCAATGCTCCATCGCCTTGATGTTGACATGCATTTGCATCCCACCCGATCTCTAGTCGCGACATCTGAGTATCTCTTGCGATGTAAATGAGCCATGCAGCAAGAATCTCAATTGCATTGGCCTCCGCTGAGGTTTGAAAGGCAGTTACAGCCTACACAGGTGGGTGAATTGACAAGGTTGGCAGGAATGAAAGATGAGATGGCTCAAAGCAGGTAAGGCGCTGAGACCAGTAGGGCTCTGCAGGCATGGCCTGCATATGTTTCGCCTTGAACCACTCGGCAATTTCATCCGTGATAATTGGGAGCTGTTTACCTTCAAGGAGATGGCATTGCTCAGCAAGTGTTCGAGCTAGGATGGGCCGACCACATTCATCGTTAAAATCGCTTATTTTAACTACACCGTCTAACACAGCTACATGCCATGCAGTTTCGTCAACTGCCAACACTGTGCCCGGTTCTTCTTTTTGTACAGGATCCGCTAAGCGTTCGAGTCCACTGATACTCACAACTCGGTCAGAAAGAAGTACTTTTGAGATTGCAAATGGACTGGGGCCTCTGCCTACCCATCTGTTTGAATGCACGAGACGCACTAGTGAATCGGCGCAACGATTCCACTGCAAAAATCCGGCTGCAACTGGCGAGCGCCGATTGGTATAAAAGCTCTCGCACTGCTTGATGGCTGTGCCTGCACGACACATTTCATCAAGTGTAGCAACTGAGCAGTTTGGCGCACTTACAATCAGTTCCAGTATATAAGTAAGAAGATTCTCCAAAGCAGCGAGTTGTTCCTCTGAATGTCCTTCCTGAATGTCATCGATGAGGATTTCCAGACGACCGTTCAGACGATCTGTCCAAAATGCTATGTGCATTTCATTGATCTCAATGTTTTCACCAAAATGAGACGAACAGCTACAGCCTTCAAGCTCCTCTCCGTGATCATAAAGCATGACATTGACGTAAGGACCAAAGCTGCTATTTGAGCTGTAGCTAGCGAGCCGCATGATTTCATCAATTCGAAAGCGCTGATGTTTCAGGATTGATTTAGTTTCTTGAGCGACCTGAAGTAGGACTTCGTTGAGTTTGGCCTCCTCAGGAATATGCAACAATAATGGTAAGACGTTAGATGTCATGCCCAGCTCTTCAGTCAAATACGTGCCGCGCACTGGAAGACTGAGGCTCACGTACTCATTGCCGAGAAGGTGGCGGAGCAATAGTGCCGTAACGCCAATGTAGAGAAAAGGTTCTGAAATATTCAGCGCTGCTGCTGTCTGCTTCAATTTCTGGTGTTCGCTGACGCATAATGTCCTGGAATGACGATAAGTGATCTTCTTTCCAAGAGAATTGATGCTGCGTTGTGTGTAAGCAAACCGATCCAGTGATTGAACATAAGCCTGCCAGAATTTTTTGTCTTTTTCATGCTCGTCGGAAGTATGATATTTGTTGTCATCGCGAGCGAGCGCATCAAAGTTCTTGGGCTGTATGGTGATTTTCTTGCCTTGCTTCAGATCATTATAGACGGACACGAGGAGGGATTCGAACTTTGACCAAGATCTGACATCGATAATGCTGTGGTGAAACCACGCATGAATTATGTACGTGTTGTTGTTGACGATATAAAATGTGAAATCGTAAAGTTTACTGACGGTCATGATGCAGGGCTGATTTGCAGCTTCTCGCATCCTTCTTAACGCTTCTTCGAGTGGTTCTGAATAAGTACTGACATCTATCGTTTTTAAGTTGGGGTGAATACTGCGATCGTGAATCTGCCAAAGTTCACCATCTGAGAAGGCGAACCGAGTCTGAAATAATGGGACATTCAAAGTAAGCTGTTCGATGCCAATCGCGAGCACCTCTAGATCTAATGGACCATGGATAAGTTGATAAAACCAAATGTTGCATCTAGCCTCAGGACGCGTCCGTTCAATGAGAAAGATCTCGCGCTGGGCTCGCGTTGCGACGTTGCGAAGCAAAGACGTGTCAGCAGAAGTGATTTCGTCATTAAGAAGGTTTGTTTTTTTACTTGACATCGCTCGACTGCTAAAACAAATAAAATTGAAATTGATTTTTTCGAGATCAGTATTCATGAACTTTATCATAAAGAACAATTTGAAAAAAAAAATCATTGATGCACGCGAAGTTTCAAACAAGCAGCGCCGTCATATGGCTGAAATGGGATTTAAATGGTGATTTTTTTGCTGGTATCTTTTCGGCAACACGGTTTTTGACAGATCACGCGTGAATCGTGATTTGTGTTATTGTCAAACTTGTTCAGTTTGGTCTATAATTTATCCATGAATCGATTTCGAACGAATAACGCTTGCAAATTATTGAATTTTACTATCAAAATTCATGCTCGTGAAATGTTCATTCGCCGCCGTTCGCAGCAATTGGGCCTCTGTTACTCCACTACGTGGAAAATTTTGTGAAAGGATTTGGGTGTAAAACCTTATAAGGTACAGCTGGTGCAAGAATCGAAGCCACACGACCTCCCATAACGTCTAACATTTGGTGAATGGGCGCGGGCAAAGTTGAAGGAAGATCCACAATTTTATCGAAAAACGTCTGATGATTGACGACTTTTTTTGCCCAAAATGGAAGAATTGGACATGCCTGACATGTGGATTCAACAAGATGGTGCCACATCACACACGGCACGCGAAACAATGGTTTCGGTCAATTGGCCGCCTAGATCGTGTGATTTAACGCAAGCAATTGGAAGCCAATATAGAAGCATTTTTTCGTGAAATACTAGTCGATATGTTGGAGAGGGTGTGCCAAAATTGGACCTTGCGCATGGGCCATCTAAAGCGGAGCTTCGGCCAACATTTGCATGAAATCATCTTCGAACATTAAATTATATTGATCGTTCTATCGATTCCAATAAAGATTCCATCAATTTTCTCATATTTTTTGTGTTTTTTCTTTAAATAAAGTTTACTTCGTAATAATAAATTACACCCTTTACTTCGTAATAATAAATATGATGAATTTTTGTATATTACAAGCGTACATTATGCAAATTTATCTGTTATCTTGATTTTCATCTGAAGATAATACAAATTTATCCTATCTTTTATCAATTTTTTTTTTTCATTTTTTTTATTTATCCTATCTCCTCAAAAAAACGCAAGATGGCGTTGATGGTGACAGACGTGGGTTTCTGTTGCTGCCGAATTGTTTCTCACATTTTTTGAAATTTATTAATTGTTAGGCTAGATTAAATTTAATTTTTGTTCTCATTGTGCCTAGTAACCGTGTTCGCTTTAGTATCTTATGGAGTTCGCGTGTAAATTTCGATTTTTCGGTTTTTTTTTGTATAAAGTGTATGTTCGGTACGGTAAAGTGTACACTTGTTTACGCGGCAAATGTCAAACCAGTACATGTGAACATAAGCACCGGCTAAAGTGATTGTGCAATTTAGAAAATTTTGGCCGTAAAATAGATTTAATTTGGACGTTTATGATTAGATTTCAAATTTTCATTCCATTCATAAAATTTAATTTTCAATAATATTGCTTTTGTGCATATGACAAGTCCATTAGTTTCAGTGCTTGTGTCCGTTAGTTCGTCAATGGCGGCCGTGAAAACAAGAAAATTGCACCGCGAATTATCTTTATCATAATTTGAACGGCGTTTTACTCATTTTAAGTTGTCATTAACTATCAATTCTGAGTTATTTTATTGGTAATTTTACAATTAATTTCATGTTGTCTCCGCGCATATTCTCTACTATTTATGTCAATATAACGGTAAATTTTCGGTTAAAACTGCTTTCATATGTAACGACAAATTTCATACATTCGGCCGAGTTTATTTTCGTAAATTTTTACTATTTCCGATTTCGGTAACATGGAAATTCAGCGGACATGTCGCTTTCGGCAAAATCGATGTGTTTTTTCTCGGGTGCAGTGAGGCTTAGCACGGCCCTCACCTTAAAATTCATTTAGCTCGAAATCGAAACATTGTGCCTCGGACGAGGGGAGGCCACGGAGCTCGCCCTCCCCGGGACCTGACCGGAGCTCCACAGTTGAAAACCGTTTTGAATATTGGAACCTTGAATTTGAGAGGAGGTTTTGAGTCGAAGAATTTCGAATTAGTTGAGAGAGCGAATGTTTTCGGTTTGGATGTTTTAGCTTTGAGTGATGTTCGTATTAAAGGACAGTTTGAGGATACGTTAGGGAATTATCGCGTATTTCTGTCGGGTGTTTCTAGAGGAAGAGCTAATTGGGGCGTAGGGTTTTTGATTCACAAAAGTTTAGAGTCTTCGGTAGTCAGTCATAGATTCGTCAATGAAAGATTAATGTGGATCTCGATAAAAATTGGGGGGGGGGGGGGTTAATTTATAGATTTGTGAGTGTTTATTCGCCATGTGAAGGGGCAGACCCGGACCGTTTGAACGATTTCTACATCGATCTGAATGACGTAGTAAAAAGGGCAGTGAAAGAGTGATTCTATTAGGCGATTTTAATGCGAGAGTGGGTAGAAATGATCCAAATTTTTCCGCTGTACTGGGAAAATTTGATGAAGAGTCTGCCGCGAATGGTAATGGGAAGAGATTACTCGATTTGTGCCAGAGCTCAGATTTAGTTATAACTAATTCATTTTTCAAGCACAAGAAGATTCACAAGTATTCGTGGGAAAATCCTGGTCAGAATCGGTAGGTTTTGGTCTAGACTCTGATCACTACTTGGTAGCCAGCAAACTATGCATTAGCAAGAGCGGCTTAAGAAGCTATCAGAAGTCAACAAAAAGAGTGAAAGTGGAAAGATTGCGTGATGTGAATGTAGCGAGAGAGTTTTTAGCAAAATTAGGGGAAAAATTTGCGCAATTCGAAGTGAACGAAGCGTCTGATATTGAGTATGAATGGAATTTGTTCAAGGAAGTGATTGTAGAAGTAGCAAAAGAGTGTTGTGGCATGTTTGTAGTCAAGAATGGGACAAAGAAGACTGGATGGTGGAATGAAGATATTAGAATTGCTGTGAAGGAAAAGAGAATGAGATGGATCCGCTGGTTGCCGAACCGAACTGATGAAAATCTGGAGTCGTATAGGGAACAAAAGCGAGTGGTGAAAATTATGGAGAAAGGAGCAAAAGAGAGAGAATGGATGATGTTTGGTCAGGATCTGAAAGTTGCTGAACAACAGAGGAACAGGGTATTCTGGTCAAGGGTTAAGAACATTAGGAATGGAGGCAAAAAACATGCTCCTGGAGCTGTTTTGGAGAAGTCTGGCAATGTAGTGATGGGTAGAAAGAATGTGTTGAAACGATGGAAGGAATATTTTGATGAATAGCTGAATGTAGGAAATGCCGATTTGGTGAATGAGAATGTGAATGGAAATGTGAGTGAAGTTAGTTTGGAAGAGATTAGCATGGATGAAATTCAGATTGCAATTAATAAGTTGAGTTTGGGTAAGGCTGCGGGTGTGGATGAGATTCGGAATGAATATTTGATTAGCAGTGGTTTGGTAGGTGTTCGCTGGTTACATCGTATCTTTAATTTAGCTTGGGGTTCCTCTTTTGTCCCTGAAGAATGGGGTGGCGCAGTAATTTCGCCGCTTCATAAGAAATGCAGTAATAGAGGCTGCAACAACTATCGAGGAATTTCTCTACTGAGCGTTGTCGGTAAAGTATATAGTGCAATTTTGGAAAAGAGAACAAGAGCTATTGTCGAATCGCGAAAATCAATCGGGTTTCCGCCCAATGCGCGGCTGTCAAGATCAAATTTTTTGCATGAGACAACTAATGGAGAAATTCCTTGAAAGAAATAGGGAACTGTACTTCTGTTTCGTGGATTTGCAGAAAGCATACGACTGCATTCCCAGATCTAAGTTGTGGTCAGTCTTGGCCGAATATGGTGTGAATGGTTATCTTCTCAACGCGATCCAAAGTTTGTACGCAAACAGTAAAGCAGCAGTAAGAGTGGATGGAGATTTGCGTGAATGGTTTGAAGTACGTAATGGTCTGCGACAGGGCTGTACAATTTCACCTCTTCTATTCATTATTTATATGGACAAGCTGATCAAATCAGCCAATTTAAGAGGTAGAGTAGCTTTGGGGGGCAATATTGTCTCTGCACTCGCTTACGCAGATCAATTTGTTTGGCAATTCTGAACTGGAGCTGCAAAATAGTATCAAAGATTTGGAAGAGGCTTGTACGAACTTCGGAATGACCATTAGCGGCACAAAAACTCAAGTCATGCATGTGGGCAAAACTCGAAAGCCAATTCATTGCACATTGAATGGTAACTTGTTGGAACAAGTGTCCCAATTCAAATATTTGGATTGCATCTTCTCGGAAGATGGCAAGTTTAATGAAGAGTTTGAACAGCGTAGGGTTAATGGAAATAAAGTAGTAGCGCAACTTAGATCACACGTTTTCAATAAACGTGAATTGAGTACAGAAACAAAGATGTTGATTCACGGGTCAATCTTCAGACCAACTATTCTATATGGTAGCGAGAGCTGGGTTGATTCTGAGAATTTGATTCATGATTTGGAAGTGTCTGATATGAAAGTGTTGAGAATGGTTTCGGGAGTCTCGCGCCGCGATCAGTGGGAAAACAGAATCCGAAATGAGACGATTCGGGTGGATTTAAACGTTGATTCAGTAGGAGAGCAAGCAAGAAAATCCAGATTGAGGTGGTTTGGTCATGTTAAACGCATGGGAGAAGAGCGATTACCAAAACGGATTCTGTTCGCCGAAGCTGATGGGCCGAGAGGTAGGGGTAGACCACGTAGACGCTATTTGGATTCGGTTAAATGTGATTTGAATGCGAGGGGATATGAATGGTGTGTTGAATCTCAAAACTTGGCTCTCGATCGGAGTTTGTGGAGAGGTATTGATTGGGGTATATGAGGCATTTCGTTTCGTAAAACAGACCAGACGCTGAAAGGCAATAACGGTCTATAAATGTTTGTTGTTGTTGTTGTTGCTTATCTCTTCTTGATAAAAATAAATTATCTTCACCAAACACTGCCAATTACCGACCAAAACATCAATAATTTGACAAACAATTTCGGAATGTTTCTAATATTTCGGGTGTCGGTCGGTAATCGGGAAGGACTGCCAATTGTCGGCAGGGTGTCGGGACTGAAATTTTACCCTGTAATGCACAAAATTGACTGTACAAATTGTGAGACGTCAAACTGAGTTTGACGTCTTTGAGTGACTTTCATTTGACAGACACAACTGTTCAAATGTCTGTATGTATTGGTCATGGCGAAATAGTCGCCATGACAGATTGCATCATTTTATTAGCTCAGCACTCGACGAAGCCGCACGTGCTTTTACAAACCAGCTACAAATTTTAAATAAATATCTTCAAAAATCATATTCCGTGTTCTTATTTAATTCTGACGACCCAGTTACAACCCTGATGCAAAAAGTAGCATTTAAAAATAAAATAAATGGTCTTCCGTACGTAAAACTAACTTTTCAGCACATTTCCCGAAATTGTTCGGGTTTACGGGTTTTTCATTGATTGCTACGCATTTGTATTGGATTTATGTTTATTTCATATCGAATCATCATGCAACTTTGAGAATATAAAACAGAAAATGTCAAGTTATTACGATGAGATCGAATTTCAAGTCATTACACATCATTTAATTTAAATTTAAATTTTATTAAAAAAAAAAACGAATAAACATCTCAGTTTAACTTCAACGTTCTCTATTTTTTAATTGAATAACAATTACGAATTAGTTCACTCTGATGTGAACTCTCATTCATGCCAACGATATATGTCGGGCTGAGAGTAAAAACGGTTAAAAACATCTTACGTCCCGCTCACGCTTACGCGAATTTTCCTTGGTGTGAGCAGGAGATAAAATGTTTTTAACCGTTTTTACTCTCAGCCCTACATATATGATTCCACATTTATTTTAAATATTACTTTCGTTAAAAAGTTGATGAGTATTCAAATTGATGAAAATAAAACAGATTAGAAAATCACAAATAATCCATCCAATTTAATGACGAAATTGGGAATTTGACCACGAAAATTGAAAATTTTGTAGGAGGGTAATCTTAAATCTCATCGGAATGACTTGAAATTTTGTATGGCTTATTTTTTCCATAGAAAAAATAATATTCTGAAAGTTGCATTATGATATAATGCGAACTAGACATACTAGTCCCCATACAAATTTCTACTTTTCCGCACACACTTTTTGAAGTGTGTGCGGAAAAGTAAAAAAATGATTCTCAAATATGTGCAGATTTCACGCTTTTCTTTGATTTTCTTGAAAATCACTCTCGATTTCATTAATTTTATAATTAAAGATAAGTTCTGTTGATAGACAAAAATTGAATTATCTTTCTTCGATACCCCCGTCGATTTAACATGTGAATTATTTTCCAAAAATAAACATATTTGTTCACCACAATGAAAAATAACTATCAATATAATATTTTTCATTTAGATTTAAAGAAATTTTTTGGGTTCGTTTTCTCATAATAATGTTAACGTTGATTTCACTTCAAAAGTCTATTGTATTTCCTCTGTCTCTCCAGGAAGATACCGGTTTTACCATGGTTTTGCGGATCCAATTTGACATTAGAGCTTCTCTCTAATATCATCCCGCTGTGAACACATATTGACATAAATTAAGGCTTCGTAATAAATAAATAAATAATGAAGAATCCCCATTTGTATCAAAATTGACACACGAGTTTAGCTTAGTTTTTCGGGAGCTCAAATAAATGGAATTAAATATTCACGTAAAGAATTTAAATATACAAATCACACGTTGTAGTAAATAGTAATTTTTTCTGGTTTTATGCAGTTCATTCGTGTAACTTTACAAAGATCCTGTATGGTTTATACAGAAGGACCATATAAATGTCAGAACACACAATAACAAACTGAACTGCACTGACAGCAACAACGATATATTTTTACACGTTTATTGAAAGTTGCACGAATTCACTGCATAATTGTAGATATTCTGCGCTTCGCAGGTTGCGGATATTAAGGATATTTTAGGGCAAATATCCGCGATATCCACAACATATCCACAAAATGCGCCTTTAAACGCAGTATATATCCAATTATGGCTATGGATAGTTCCGAGCCGCTTAAAATGACGATGGTTTATTTGGAACAAAATGTCCTTCTACCAAAATAAATAAATGTATTTGAGTTTTCCAATCCATAATACAACTATTGGTTTAGATTTGCTGAAGATTGTACTTGTATTAGTGTTTTGTATTCTTGAGTACAACATTTTTGACCAATTCCGAACCAACCTGAGATTAACGCGAGTGCAGGTTATTAGTCTTTAAAATTTATACATTTTCACATTCATCTAAATTCAATGGAAGTTGGTAGTGGAAAATCACTCAAATGTAATGTAGTTTTTCATGAAATAATATTGAGAGTGTGCAATGGTTTTCGCTGTTCTTGTTGAAAATATGGCTATATTGCAATAACAAAATGAATGAATACATCGACCCATGTTTCTTCAATCGTCACAATACGATCCCCAATAATTTCAAGGGAATTGCAGATCAAAAATCGATTATTAGACATAATTTCCACAATGAAATTAAAAATTAAAAAAAAATTGTTGGCAATTTTTGGTATTTACCTTAAAAAAACTGAATAAACAAAGTTTGTTTCAAATATAAATATTTTGTTACTGTGTCGCACTTCAACCGGTTCGATTTATTGAAGTGAAAATAGTTGAACTGAAAAATCCCTTTTTCGATAATAACTTAATGATTACTGATTAGTAATCAGTGATTACTGATCAGAAAACGGGTAACACCAAATGAATGGAACTGATCTCTTCAACTCAATGACTGCATTCAGTTGATTCGTTCTACTTATTAGTTTCTTTTATAGACAATTCGTTCACGTAAAACTGCGATTAACGATGTGAATTAAATGAATTAACATTCAAAAGATAAGATAGACGAGAATCTACAGTGGAAACTCGAAAAAAGCAACTTTCTAAAAGGTAACCACTGTTCTTACATGAGCAGCTTCTTGAAAAACACTTTTTGATTGCCTTGTGAAAGTACTATTTTTCAGGCATTTTAAATAGTTTTCAAAACAGGCTTTAATGTTCAATCCAGCGGGAATGTTTAGTGAATTGAGTGCACAACATTTCATTCGTAGGCTCTGATTCTTCAGTCAAATCAGAATGAATATTCTGTAAACATGACTTTTGTGGTCAGCGAGGTGGAGAGGAGCATATTTTCATTTTCAATTTTTAAACAATGAATGAGAATTGATCTTTCCTTGTAATTTATACCGCAATGTGAAGAAAATCAATTTCATTTTAGAACTTAACCTTAAAGACTTTTCAAAATAGGTAAACGTTTGAAAAAGTAAACTTCCCCGAAACATGTTGGTTGCTTTTATCGAGCTTCACCTGCATTCTTTTTGTGTTCGAATCATGCTCCAACGTGATATCGGCGAATAGTTTGCCACGATTAGTCATGGTTATAATTCGTGATAATTTCTAGTCGTGACTAAAGCTACAGCAACACGAATTCTTATCTTCAACCATTTCGGCTTTCAAATGAGCGTTCAAAATCGTGCTTGTATAGGATTGGAAATCTATTCGAGAGTATGCCAATTGACCGCGCCATCTTATTTTACATCGGTGAACTCAATTTAGATCCATTGTAAAACGAACAAAATTTTTATTGACACAAATAATAAAAACAAATGAGTCATTGAAACGATTGGCGCTGGAGAATAGATATGAATAAAATGTCTCAAATAGCACGGTCCCCTTGCGGAAAACCATGGCAAAACCGGCCTGGCTCTGGAGAGCCAAAGGAAAATACAATAATAATTTTTGCAATTAAATTACGTTAACATCAATGAATAAGCAAATGAAAATGAAAAATGAAAAATAATATACTAGTACTAAATTATAACTATTTAATTGATAAGAAATTTCATGATATCAATCCGAGAATTCGCGAATTTCTAATATCTATTAAATAATACTTTCGATTAATTATCAAACAAATTTCCAACTTTCTCACAAAATATACACGTCCTTGATGCTTTTATTGAACAACCATGCGTTGATCCTACAGGCAAAGATACATATTCCAAGTTTAGGATATTGGCTCGACTTATCACGAATTTAGGCAATTAGTGCACCACGCTGGTACCTTTGCCTAATTAAAAAAAACAACTCTGGAAAAATTTGTCTTGATTTCTAATCCCTCAGATCAGAGCTGGTGAAATTTGTATACCTACCGTGTCCATTATCGTAATTGCTAATCTCATAAATTCTAGGTAGCACCTCTCTCGAATGCTAAGAACAATTAAATAAACACTTGCACATGCTTACCATTTCCAGGTATGGATTAATATTTTTGAACGTAAAACAAACTTAGAAGATTATAAATAGGATGCCAATCGAGAGTAAGACATCAGTTAGTTCTATCACTCGAGCAGTTAACATCTCCTGTAGATCTGAAAAAAGTGAAATTTTATTACAAAAAACCGAAAAGTACAATAAACTTAGCAATAATGTCGCATAAAAACGAGTTCCATCAGATTGAAGACGCTGCTGTTGTTGAAGCAAACTTAGATGGTTGTCGACTGGGTAAATTGAATTTCGATTGTTTGGAAACAATTTTTGAGTACTTGTGCACAGGAGAATTGATCAAGTTGTGCCAAATTGATCCAGTGGCTTGTAATGCAGTCGCAGAAAGGGCAGTTGGGAAGCGCATGATGAATTTCGATGATTGGAATAGAATTTGGAGCAGCGAAACGATATTTGAAGAATTCGGCAAGTGGATGAAATTCATGACAATTGGTGAACACAACATACGTAGTGAAGCCCATAAAGGATCGACATCATTCGAATATTTCTTGCGTTTGCTCATCAAATATTGCACGAAAAATAGACTTCGGGCACTTTCATTGCGTTTCGACATAGGCTCAGTGAATGAAGATTTATTAGAAGTTGCAAAGCCACTATTCACCAATCTACGTAAAATTCACTGTACACCGAATGGTCGTCAGCCAAATGTTGGCCTCGATCTTGTTTTGAATACTATAGTCAGAGAAGCAACACAGCTAGAAACACTTCAATTGGAAAATGTTTGGACGGAAGGTTCTTGGTTGCGGGTACTGAAAAATGTCGAACATATTGCACTAATCAATTCATTCATTTTTGACGAACAAAACTGGCAATTATACTTTGAGAATGAACCAGCATTGAAAACATTCACATGGATTAATGCATCAATTCCAAATCACCGGCTTTGTGAAAATGTTGCGCATAATTGTGCGGGATTGGAGCAGTTTAGTGACATTCAACATATAGTTTTGAACGAATATTTGGAAGAGAATTTTGTTATGAACCGTTACAACTATATATCATCATTCGAACATCTGAAATGTGTTAAAGTCACCGCGTACACCCGCAGTGGACGAGACTTGATTAGTTTTTTTGATGAAATCGCCCGAAAGAATACGCTTGAATATTTAAGCATAAACTTTTTGCAGAATGCATCAGATCGATCCAATTTTGATATCAATGAGCCCACTACCTATCCTCATTTCACCAGCCTCAAGAGTTTAGAGATTCAGAACTATTCAACGTGCATGCTCTTCGGCGATACAATTTCAAGTTTCATGCGCGAATTAGTAAATTTACGGGAGATCAGTATTTCAAGTTTGGAGAATCTCCATCCCGTTGAAATTATTCGCATTGCACTGGTTCCACCGAATTTGAGCGTATTAAAAATCCATCACGCTCAAACCAGTTGCTTGCACATGGCAATAAATAGCATTGGAAGAGAAATCGAAAATAGACCGGAAGGAGCACAAAAAAGCATGACTATTGTTATCAGTTCACGACAAAAACAACAATTGAACATGGATAGTATTAATGGATGTATTGAAATTTCAGTAATTTAATAAGCCAATAAGAATTTTAAATGTTAAATATTTCAACTATTTCATTATTTTAGTTATTAGGGAAAACATTGTATGATGTATCAGGAATAAGAAGCTATTTTTCATTCAATTCAAATAAATAATATATAAAATTGCAAAATCATAATGCAATTACGATATAGTTCATTGAATTCAGAAAAGTCTTCGAAAATCTATGGTGAGCATTGTAAAAATCATAGAAATCAACAAAATTCATAAAAATAGGTCAAAGGTCCAAACGCACCATATCCGAAATTATAATTGGAATATAATCCGGCATTCTGCATGCAAGATCAAAATCAAAAAATTAAAATAGTGTTTGATTTGAATTCGAGTGCAATTACTGCTCAGCTAACAACAACAACAACAACAACAACAACATCAACAAAAACAAGCCTTTATAGATCATTTATGTCTTTTAGCGTCTGGTCTATTTTACTCTCCGAATTCTCTGCGAATTCGCCATTCACACCATATTCGGCCAAGACCGACCACAACTTAGATCTGGGAATGCACTCATAGGCTTTCTGCAAATCCACGAAACAGAAGTACAGTTCCCTATTTCTTTCAAGGAATTTCTCCATTAGTTGTCACATGCAAAAATTTTGATCTTGGTAGCCGCACATTTACAGCTTTTGTTCTCTTTTTTTAAAGCTCTTGTTCTTTTCCCCAAAAATGCACTATATACTTTACCGAAAACGCTAAATAGAGATGTTCGCCGTTATTATTACAGTCTCTTTTACTGCCTTTCTTATGAAGTAGTGAAATGAACGCCCACCCCACTCTTCAGGAACAACAGAGGAATCCCAATCAAAATAAAGATACGATGCAACCAACGAACACCTACGAAACCACTACTAATCAGATATTCACTGCTTGCCGAATTTCATCCCTCCCAATCTCTTCCAAACTCTCTTCGTTCCCATTTTCATTCACATTCTCATTCACCAAATCGGTATTTTCTACATTCAGCAGTTCATCAAAATATTCCTTCCATCGTTTCAACACTTTCTTCCTGCCGATCACTTCATTACTCGACTTGTTTAAATCAGCTCCAACCCTTGACCAGAATACCTTATTCCTCTGTTATTCACATCTTTACGCGATGGTTGATAACATCGATTTAAACACTTCATCATGTTTCTCATTTCATCACATTTATTTCATATATCGATTTTATTATGTTGCATTGCTTGTGTATTTAAAGAATTTTTTCTTGTAATTTGGCCAAAATTTGTCTGGCCAAAGTGAACTTTTTTGGTTTTTTCCCATATCAACCTCAGAGATTGTTCCTCCGGATCTGTAAAAAAATCATTTGAATCTTTCACATTTGTTGAAATCATTCGAAATTCCAATGAATCCGTTGAGATCCCAACGAGTCTTAAGTAATAATTTTGAAAATTTTCTGTTGAATTACTGCGTCCCATTATGATGAAAATTCCTCAATTAAATTCACTTCTGATGCAAATTGAGCCGCCTAGAATAATACCCAAACTTTAATCGATTGTAAGGTAAAAGAGGAACATTAAAATAAATTAGTCAAAAATCCAAAATTTTCCTTACAAATTATATAGGCAGATGTCTCTTTTTCGATCATTTTTTTCATGTTTCTCTTTCAACTTACAATCGTTTAAAGTTTGAGTGTTATTCTCAGCGGTTCAATTAATAGGTATACCGGTTGAAAATGTCGTTATTGCAGACAACTTCATATGTATTACCTAGGGGGATTTGACTCTTGGGAGTACGCCGAGTTTTTGGCAAGTTCGAACGCGTTCCATGAGTACGTCATACAGTCAGTCACAAGTTCACACAAGTTCCTGCGCGTTCGCGCGATTTCATTGTGATTTTTGCGGGTTCTGTGAGTAGTGCTCATTTGTTAATGTCAAACTGACAATTTCAAATAGTGAGGAAAACTGGTTATTGTTTTTGAATGAATTCTTCTCAATTTCAAATAATTTATTTAATTAAATAGTTACATTAAAAACAAAATGGACAACGTCACTATTTTTGAAGAGTTATCCGCCAATACCAACCGTATTTCAGCCTTTAATTATATGATTTCTTCCTCCTGTGTACATTTTAAGTAATAGTTACCTATGTGCATTGTGCTCATTGCATTTCTTTCCACCATTCGCTTCCGGATATATCAAACATTTCCGTACAGATAAGTTCTTGATTTGAAAGCACGACTCGAGGTTATTCTTACGCACGAGAGTAGTGATGATGAATAAATACCTTATTTGTTCCAACTGGAATCTAATTAATGAACTCCGAATTCTCCAACCAGAGTAATTATCACGATAATTGCTGGAACAGCTCATTGATGAATGTCTTTTTTCAATATATTGTAAATAGTATACGCAGATGCCCGAACTATTTTGCCGCTCCCGTGACAATAATAACAACGCTTTGGTTCAATAACCGTGATGCTTAACAATCGTTTTCCGGAAACAAGTAGAAAAAAGCACTTTTCCAAATACTGTCCATTTATTGTACTATTTGAAGTAATTAATGTGAGCCGTAGCTACCTACCATAAATATCGGTCTCTTGATGGAATAATTTGGGAATCTACACTGAATGAAAACGCAGATGTTATGTTGTTTTAGCACGTTTATTGAATGGCTAGGACCGGAAGATATGAACTGTGTTTTGACATTAAACTTCGACGCGAGCACCATCTGAAACAACCTTCGTTTCATAACATGTAGTAATACTGCTCATTCTACAATGTGACTTATGATTGCGAGAAGCGAGACATGCGTTTGTATGTTTTGAATTTTATTTGAATCAAAACGCGGTTCTGTTTACATTCATGCATCTAAATTTGTCTGTTAAACATGAACGGTATACTTAAGTGACTTAACTTAAGGGACGGCCAAACGGCGGCATTGCTGTTATATATGTGCTG
This sequence comes from Obolodiplosis robiniae, assembly GCA_028476595.1. Classification (NCBI taxonomy): domain Eukaryota; kingdom Metazoa; phylum Arthropoda; class Insecta; order Diptera; family Cecidomyiidae; genus Obolodiplosis; species Obolodiplosis robiniae. The sequence continues at coordinate 40,238,143 of CM052016.1, forward strand.
TTGCCTTAAATGAATTCTTTCTTCTAACTGTGTGTGTGCCGAATGATGAGTTTTATTACACATTTGCGACGGAGAAATGTACATCTAATCGCAACATACAATCATCGTGTGTTTGTTATGAGCATTGTTCGGTTATCAAAACGGACACTATTAAATCGGCCGAATGTACAAATTTTAAATCTATTCTGAATTATGTGCTATTTTTCAAAATGAAAAAAATCAATTTTGCTTTATAAAAATACTAAATTTAATGAAATGTTGGAGAGATTTGTTGAATCGAATAGGTAAAAATTCATTCGCATTCACCACCTCTTAACAAAGGACGCTGTAGAAAGCGACCTCCGCTTGACATGGACTAAAGTAAGAATTTTTATTTGATTCAAATGTAGAGAGCACCAGCTAAATGGTCAAAAGCATTCATTATGAGAAATATTATAAATATATCCATAAATATATTTGGTATGCCGAATCCTATTGAATTCTTCTGGTCTCGTCCATATTCCGAACGATCGTCTTTCAAAACTTGTTACTATTGTCACTTCGTCCGAAACGAATGAATAGACATTTTCCTGACACAATGCCTTAACTCGATTTAAGCTGGTTGGCTCGAGTGTGCTCAACTATAAATTTGGATGACGCTTTATAAAGCTGTAACAACAAATATTAAATAATTATACGCCAATTAACGTAAATGCTTTCGAATATCAAACATTTTTATAATATCTAACACAATTGCTGTGCGCTCAGTCGTACTTGAACTGTTCATAGAATGGCTTACAGATCAAATATAATTTTAATCTTCATTTTATTTTACGTTTACTATGAGTTGGTTTCAACCGCTCCAAAGGTAATCTTACAAAAATTCTAGATGCAAGAATAATCTATTCCAATCAATTATTTTTCTTCATTGATTAATTCTCGAAAATCAAACTGAAATTGCTGTTGCTATTTTCAGAAAAATGAATCGATATTCGAAAGACTTGTATGTCAAGGAGGAAATTCAACTAAAATCGTTCTCAAGGAATGTTCGACTAGGCGTGCTGGTGGAATTGGAAGCGATCGAATCAATTTTTTATTGGAAGCGGCCATAATAGAACCAATTACGGAACTCCACATTCATGTTGTTGGCTATCGTAAATTTCAATTATACAGAAAATTTGGGGTGGACTTTTGGGAAGAGATGTGCGGCTATTTAAATGGCACAAAAAAATCATTCGTATTAGATTGGACACTCAAAAGAGCAATCAACATGCAATTTGTGAAATATGATTGTGGTAATATCGTGTGTCCATTAAAAGAAGGAAATTTATCTATAAGTTTCAATAATATTTCGATAAATGATCATTTTCCCATGCTCCCACTCGTGCCATCTGGCCGTTATCGAATCGATACTGATTTTTTTGAAGGCGATCGAACCAAAGTCATTGCAACTACCAAATATTACCTATGCATTTCCGATAATCGCTTGGAACAGTATTAATAATATTATAAACCATGTGCATTATCATTTTTAAGAAGCATTCTTTTGCAACTTCTATCATTGTTTTTTGCAAATTTGGTGTGAAGATTTGATCGATTTGACAACTTACATATTTTTCGCACTGTTTTTGATTAAACATTTTGCACAAATTACTCGTGAGCTCAGCAAAATATGATCAATAAATTGAATGACGATTTGATTGATTTTTATTTACAAAGTGTTTATTTCTAGCATAGATTCGACATAGATACATACATATTAGAAAATCATTAGAAAATTCAATTCTAAATGCCAAAATAAGTTGATTTTTGCAGTAGATAACAAAAATCTCTTCACTCAATTACACCAGAAAATTGTATTCGAATATATTTTAAATTGAATGATTTGGCGATTTCCGTAATAAAGACGGATGATTTGGTTCGAATATAAATGAACTCCAATATTTAGGTTCAAAAAGAACAACATGAAACGATGTGAAAATAAAAGCGGAACATAATTATTTTCGGGTTTCTGAGAAAACCATTAAAGATATCCTACGAAATTGTACGATCTTCGAGATGATGCCTCCAACTTTTTAAAATGGATATATGTATTTTCGCTGCCTAATTAAAATAATTTGTTGATAAATAATTTGATATGAATAGCAACTTTTCCATGTAGTTACTACTAATGTAGCAGTGAAAGGTGAATTCTACATTGACCGTTTTAAGAAATGCAATTTTAAATCTAAAATTGTAAAATTATTTGAAATTCAATTTCAATGATTCTTTCTTCTGCCGAAAAGCTTTTCTTTAATTTATGCGAAAATGTTATCAAACATGCACACATTTTGAGTGCCTTTGTAGATCTATGCCTCGAAGAGTTCTTATATGAGCAGTTTGAAGAAAATCTCTTCTATAAAATATGCTTTACCTTTGTCAACGACCATATCATGTAAAAAGCACCAGTTCTCGTCCGATCACTGAAGTTAAGCTGCATTGAGCATGGTTAGTACTTGAATGGGTGACCGTCTGGGAACACCATGTGTCGTTGGCACTATTCATTTTTTGCATTTTGTTTTACAACACGGCTGTTGTTAAATCGTTTTGAAGCTTAACAAGTACATTTATGGTTAATGTTAGTGCTACAACATGGCGCCACGCAAAAGAATTTTTTAAACAGGCATTTAACTCAGCGACAGTTGCTCTTGGAATGACCGGCAGCGTTTGTCGGAAGTCTCCTGCCAATAATACTGATGCTCCATCAAAGAGTTGGCGGTTTCCCCTAAGATTTTGCAACGTACGATGCAATGCTTCGATTGATATCTTGTGGGCCATAGTGTATTCATCCCATTTAATCATAATTTACATTCCTTCAAAACATTTGCCACCCCTGATATTTTGCTAATATTACATGTTGGTGCACAATTGTATTTTTAATGCTCGACATCCAATAAAGTAGCTGCAAAGCCAGATGATGCAAGTGCCAATTCAATTCCATTTGTCGATCGTATACTGGCTAAAATTAATGATATCAAAAATGTTTTTCCAGTTCCACCGGGTGCATCCAAAAAATAGAAGCCAAAATTTACAGATTCAACGATATTCTTGATTTTATGATTGACGTCACTTTGATTTCTGTTCAGAAGTGGAATATTTGCTGGCATGTACTCGTATTGTCTTTCACGCTCTAAATCACGATTATTAATATTATGCATCTGTCTATCTGGTAAAATCATACCCAATTGAGATAATATCTTACGTCTTTGAAATTTTCTACCATCCTTTTGCTACGTATAATGGGGACTTCATATAATAAATGCATGGAGACTTCAGAATAAATAAAGTTTGTGCAAATGGATCTGTAACGCATAGTTTAAAAAAATCTGTTCATGTTGTTTCCGGTGGTTGATTTACTATATTAATGAATAACTGTTAGATATCCAACTATCATGAATTGGAAAAGATAGTATATGCCACACTGCTTCATTGCTATTTATATATCTGCCCAATTGAAACATTGAAATCTCATAGTTTTTGTTAATATAGCACACAGTAGAAATAGTCACTTCACTTACTCTGCTGTTGGCGTCAATGCTTTATTTAAGTGTGTTGATGTGAACAAAATATCACGCTATTGAAAATGTACAAATGAAACCACGCACACAAATAAAGCATTGACGCCAAGAGACACTATTTCTTCTATGTGTTATTCTCTCTGCTGTTGGCGTCAATGCTTTATGTGTGTGCGTGGTTTCATATGTACATTTTCAACTGCGTGATGTTTTAACTCTGGTTTAACATCACCGATTTTGTTAATTATTGAAATATTTTTTAATTTTTTTTTGCCAAAAACCTTCCTCTAATAAATACCTCCTATTCAAAAACAAAAATAACAAAATCGGTTGTGCCCAACCAAAGCTAGGCTACGATGCACAAAAATTCAACTTTATAGATTTGAGTGATTCTGCAAAAATAATTGGATTCGGGATTAAAATGGATAGGCCAATATCAAATGATGTGCTAAATAGGCGGTACCATTTTTCTATGCGACAATCCTGGCTGTGCTATATATTTGGGTCGGTTTTGTTTGTAGCCGATGTTTTCGCTGTGATTATTTGTAAATCCCGTAATATTGGAGCATTTGATCGAAAACACACAAATATTTCATAAAATATGAATTTGATGAATTCTTTTCTACTCAATAGAGCCAAACGGCTCAAAGAATTGTGTCTTTAGATGAAGCTCTCTCGAAAGCTCGAAGCGTTGTTATCGGCAAAAATCAATCGGGTGGAAATGGTGAGCTGCTACATATTGTGGATCAGTTGAAAATAGACGAGCCTTTATCTGAGCCCGAATATAATATCCAAATTAAAGCGGTTAAACTTAAACTAAAAGTGCAAATGTATCAGCGGATTGAAGACTCAATGTAAGTTGGCCATCCAAATGGATTCGACCACATATACCACATATAATTGTTGAACGTATTTATAGTTCTAGATATAGCTTGATCGATACATAATCATTAAAAGTTCAATATGGTCATGAGAATCCAAAAGCATTTCGCAACTATAATTCGATAAAAATTGCCAGTCATGCATTCATTGGAAATTACGAGCTTGGAAAAATAGCTAAAGATCAAGTTAACGACATCATCGATGTAACGTCAGACACCCAACCCAAAAATGCAACCAATAAATTACATTCAGGCTTTCATTACCCATGTTGCAATAACATATTTATCCCTCAAATTGGCGACATGGAGGAGTTTTGTGAGTGTTTCAATTCGGTCACTTCACTATAAATGACCCATTTGATTTGTGTGATCTATACTTCCAGAAATTAATACAGTTTGGTTCGATTTCAGTACACAGCGGTAGCGAAATATGAAAATGGTTTGTTGGTGCCACATGTTGCGAGTCTGAATACAACTGTCTTTATTCTTCTTCCTGGCCAACATACATTGGATGAGGCGTTCCAAGCAGCTCATTTTTAAAGCCAATTGCAAGCCTGGTCATTCCGTTTTATCGGTTTTGTTTTGATTTTCATGTCAATCACATGTGTATCCGAACGGACGGCTGTGCACTCGAACTGTCAATGTCTGGTCAACGTTTCTTTGTCGAATAAACTGTTGCAATAAACAAAAAATTGTTTTTTAAAATAATTCAAAAAAATTATAAATATATGAATAAAAAAATATCGTTCTGTTTATATTTTTTTGATACAAAAGTGACAGATTGCTCGTGACGAGTTCAACCATTATGACAGCCAGTGTATTAAACATCAATCAGATTGAACCGTTTATGGTTTTGTGGTGGTTGCTGTAAATGTATTGTGAATAAATTGACTCCGAATTCCACTGAGACAATACAACGAATACAATTCTCACGTCGAAATCTTTTAATTGGCCTGTGAAATTGCAAGAAACAGCAATATGAGCGGTGATCAGAATGTGTGCACAATCAAGTGGGCGCAGTTTGGCGATAATTTTGCCGATGATATATGGCAATTTTACAATTCGACTGAATACAGCGATGTCACCATTTCCACGGAAGATGGTCACGAGATAAAAAGTCATCGTATCTTATTGGCAATGTGTTCGGCGTATTTTCGTGAATTGTTTCAAAGAAACAAGATGCCGAACCTGGTTGGTGAGTACATTTTGGCGCAATACTTTGGATTGATAGGTTAAGTTCATACGGATTTTGGTTTATCTTTCAGTTTGTTTACCTATTCGTTTTGACGTTGTGAAAAAGGTGTTCGCTTTGATTTACGGTGGCAATGTGCAAATATCACCTAAGGAATATGCGGATTTTGTGATAGCCGCAAAGTATTTGAAGTTACAAGGCTTTGATGCAGTTGATACAAATTTCAGCCAAGTCGAAAGTGATGATAATTCAGTCAATCATGATACATTGCACCGCAAAACGGCCAATATACACGAAACGTCGGATAAACAAAAGGATAGTTCGATTGCAAATATGTCTCCTACAATGGATTCGCTTTGTTCATCTAGAATAGCACAAGAAAAGTTCTTCCCATCAGACGACTCTGATGATTCTGATGACTGAAGTTCAATCATGAACTACCGGAGAGAGTTCAAAGATATTTTTCTAAGGATTTGTATGAAATTTGATGTAAATGTTGATTAGAGATAGTTTCGGACGCTTAAACACACAATGACGACTTAATGATCATGTCTACATTTTTTGACTAAATATATTTATTCATTCGGGCAGTAACAACTTGACATAAAATAAGTTTCACATTTTTTATTTCAATAAATATTGTTTTTTGAAAGACATTTTGAATCTAATTCGACACTTAGAAAGGGTTTGAATATCAGAAAAACCATCCGATTTAAGTTTACTTAAGTAAATCATTGCTTAAATTTTCCTTCATTTGTAACGCCATCTGTTGATGAATGAGTGAATTTCAGAACCAACTATGAATGAAGCTTTTTTTCCATTGAGCTTGGGCATTTCATTTTCACGACCTTGATATGTAGATGTAGAGAGCTGTATAAAATCAGTTGGGAGCATTTCGTCATACTTTTCGTTAATAATAAGATATGAATGGATTGAGTGTTAAACTTAATCCAAATCAAAATGAGGAATATTCGATATATTTTTGAAGAAAAGAAAAAAAAAAATGTCGAAAACATTTTTTTCACAGATATGAAAAATAGAATTTCTGCATGGAAAAATTATGACAGTCCGATTTCAGCTGGAAATTTTTCTCTAAATCCAAAAATACTGCATTGAGCAGGCCGTTTCATTAAAAATTTTAATAATAGAAAATAATGGATAATCTGAGGCACAGTTCAAAATCAAAAATTAAAAGAAGACGCATAATCGCAATGAGAGTATTTGTTGATAGTTACTTCGAAGATGATGCACATGCCTGAACTGCCTCCATATAACAATTCCATGGAACGATAAATGTAATAAACATATATTATGTATTTAAATGTGTGCTTGTGTATTTTGTCAAAATCGGTGTGGAATATGTCAGACGATAGAATTTTTGTCGTTCGATTATAATCAAAATATATTGTAGCCACAGCGCGCATATTCCATATCAAACAAAATAATATGTAGTAAATCGATGCACACAGACATTCGCAATTTCACATCCCAGAAAGCGATGAATCGTACGAGTTGAAGAAAAATGAAACACACAAAATACGAGTTAGAGAGTCAGAGCGAATTGTCAAAATATTCCTTTCTCGCCTCATTGTACTAAGTGCTAAATATGTAATCAATGTTCTAAATTTCGTGCATGCTCAAAGTACAAAAAGTATTCTATCATTTAATTGAAAAAAAAAAATTCAAATGAAATATCGGTTTGAATTTGAAAATTAAATAGAAATAGGGGGAGAGACAGAGAGAGAGAAAGAGTCGAATTGACGAGTCATCAGGAATGGACGGAATTTGTTGATAAATTCGAATTGCAAGCTTTTCTGTACAAAATCATGGACAAAAGTTCAACATCTAGATATTTCATGTTTATCATTGTATTGTTGATATAACGTCGCCTATGTTTTTGGTAAATAACAATCATTTAAATCTTTTTCACTGAATTTAATTTTCTTTATAATGGAATTGACATAGCTTGAAACAAAATGGACATTAAGTTTCCAAGATATCAGTGCTTTGTACAATTTGGTGATACACAAGTATTTTAATATGTGATATTCAAGCCGTCTTTAGTATCGCAAACAGATTAAATTTCATGAAATATTTAGAAAGGTTTATATTTTGTTGAAAATATCATTTAAATTTTCTGAACATGTGTCATTCAATAGCTCCCCGTTCTCAATGTATATCATACTTTTTTAGATGCGGCTATTGAATATTCAAATATCGTACGAATTGCGCTATTTAATGATCAACATAGGCTCATTAAGTGAGTCGTAATGCTCCAATAGGGTTGATAAAATCGCTGAATTTATGCTCTATGAATAGACAATTTTCTCAAAATTGTATCAAAGTGATTTAAATAAAATTAAATTTCGCCAATGAATTTCTCAAATCTCAATTTCGGCGATTAGTTTAAGCTGAAACCAACGATAATTGTTTATTGAAATTCAATCGGCGTGCGATCGAAGTGAGCAAATAATGAAAATCGGTGTGATGTCACTCGTACTCTCGACTTCGGTACTTTGCAGGTTTGACATCTGCCATCATCGTTCTAAATAATTTACTCAAAGCAAGCGTAAAGTATCCCATTGAGTATAACACACATGCATGTATTGATACACATTCAACCTGCGTTTTCCATTTCTATTTGCAATGTGATGTACATGAACCACCTACTAATACATACGCATTGGCAGCGGGCAAATCGTTTCATTCACAGAATGCACACACAATCAAAGAATTTGGTGTAGCACACATATTCAAATGAACAAAGTAAAGAAAAAAGTGACATCGGTTGACTCGTTCGGATTTCCATAGAATGTTACAGTTCGAATCCGCCATATTGTAAGGCGGCTTTATCACATAAATTCGAGTTGGAAAAAATTGCATTTATTTTTTCACAATCAAAACGCAGACCAAATTCTGCTTTTCGTTTTGTTTCGTTTTGTTTTCCTTTTTTCCCAAGTTGTTTGACCGAAATCAAACGTGTTACGGGGCACCAAATAAAAATGGATTTAACAAAACCAAGTCATTAGTTTGTTGGGGCCCCATAATTTTTTTCTCGCTCTCGGAACACTTTGTGAGCAAATGAAGAGACACAGCGAAGAAAGACACATAAAAATTTGCATCAAACCGCCGAAAAATAAAAAATAAATGAATAAAATCAACTTAAATAAATAGACGAAAACAAATCCTAAACTAAATAAAAAAATCTGATTGAAAAACAGCAAAAAGAATTCGATTTAAACGAAAATTCGGTTGAACAATTCCAGCCAATTGAACGAAATTGGTTGGTAAATATTTGTAAATTGATTGAGCTGTTGGCTAGTTGGACCATCTATACATAATATACAGATGAATACATGAAAATTGTGCTAAATAATCAAATTACCTAGGATTTTTTGTGTGAAATGTAAAGCAACCGAAAAAAGAAGGATTAACTCAATCAACACACCAAAGTGAGCACAAAATAAAATATACAGATTAAATAGCTTCAGCGAGAGAACACACATACACAAAAAAACAGTGTCAGTCAGGATTTTGTGTAAAGAAAATTATATGAAAAAAAGAGCGAAAAGAAAACATATAAATAAAAATATATATGATAAAACATCAAACATTCGGTATTTAGTGAATCGCAGTTTGAAGAGAAGAAGAAGAGCAACAACAACAACAAATTGCAGAGAAACGAAGAGCCCATTTTTTTATCAATGAGCAGCAGTTTTTCGTTCAGATTCTAATAACAATAAAATAAATTTCCAACAGAAAAAAGAATTATTTAAACGCATACAATCGAAAAGTAGCGAATAAAAAGTGTAACATTCTTCTTTTGCATATTTTTTATACGTCATCGTTGTCACTGTCATCGTCGATTTTGTTGTTGTTTGCATCATCAAATGGATATCACGATAAGGTACGGTGTGCACGAAAAAATTTAATTGTAGAATTGTAAGGATCCAGCTAGAAAAGCTTAAACTTGTGATAGTTCTCTCATTCATATCGATAGTCGGTTTGTTACGGCGATTTGGCTAGTTTCCTCTATTGCTTCGAATAATGAGCGAGGGAGACAAACTATACAAACACACGCACACACACGAGCAAAGACCATTAAAAAAATGTTAAATTGAAGATGAGACCAATCCATTCAGCGTGCAATCTCATTGCTCCTCTTGGTACAAATAGTGCAGACAAGTATGCAACGGGATCGTATGTAAAGTATGTGTGCAATAGAGTGTTAATCATTGGCAAGATAGAGCCAGAAAGAGCGAGTGAGCGAATCGGTCATACAGGGAAAAGTAATGTTACCAAACAGTTTTTTTGATTTTCATCCCCTTCCCGTGAATATTTAAATTTTCTCATTGGTACAGAGTGTGATGATGATTTTTCAGCGATAATAAAACAACACACAAGCACAATTTCCGCACACATTCAGAACTAGCCTGTAATAGCATTTTAATTTTTATTATGATTATAATTATGTAAAGAAAACAAGAAGAAGTAGTTCAAGTATACCGACTGTATGCTGGTGTGCTTGTTGGTGTGTATTGGTGTGTGTGTGTGTGTGTGTATATATATGCAATTTGTTATATGGGCTGATTATTCCAAATCGCCTGAAAATGGTCAAATGGGCCCAAAACGAAATGCATCAGATTTAGACCGCTAATTCTCTGTCGCACACATATAAGCAACGAACCCCACTCCCATGTGCGATCATGTTCATTGCAAATTCTTACGAAAAGATGAGAAAATGAAGTAATAGCAGTGAATCGATTTAGATATGATTCGAGTGTTCATGTCATCATCATCATCATCATCATTATTTGCCTCTGGTTATTTTGGGAAAGCAGTGCAACTAACTTAATGTTGATATTATCATGAAAATCCACCAACAAGACATGATTATTGTGCAGTGTGTGACAAAACTAGGTGCTTTCTTAGTTGTGCAAACAGTTTTTAGACCGCACAATCGATACCGTTCCCTTGTATGTATGTATGGCCAGGAAGGGAGTGAGCGAGCGAACAAGCGGACGATAGAGATCGTATGCGTGTTTGTTGTATGTATATGTATGCTCATGTGTGTACTGTTCCAAATGTGGTGTATGAGTGCTTTTCGTTGTGTCGGTGTCAATGTATTGTCAAACGCAGACGTGTTTATATCGAAACACAATATACACACTCGGGGGCCTCGCCCGTCAAATGCACTCACACACTTACATCCACGACAATCGTACTCACTCTTGCCTCCTCACTCTAGACCGAATATTTCGCATGCATATATCAATACATCGGCACAGATAATCGCGCGCAACGTACACACTACTAACAGCGGGAACCTGTATAACATTGCAATTTCTATACACATTTTTTACGAAATTTCTCGTTTATTTCTTCTGTACATTTTTGCAGCGGCTGCTGTGTACTTTTCTTTCTTTTCCTACTTTCTTTACAGCCAATTTCGAACATCTTCAATATGTTTTCCACTTATATGAATATTTTAATTCAATGATTGCTCAGAATAAAATTAATTAAAGCAATTAATTAAGGCGAAAAAAAAAATAGCGGAATCGAACTATAAACGGGATGAAGTCAGAAGAGGGAGTTGTCGATCGGTCGGACGCTGAATGAAAAGTTCACTTTGTTCAGATCTTGGAAGAATTTCTTAATTCATATGCGTAGAAAAAAAGCTTTCGGCTAGTTGCAAAATGATTTGATTCTTATTTGAGTGCAGCACATTTGAGCGCTGAATAAACAGAGGCCCAATAATTCTGCCCAAGGAATATCACAGCTGAGCTTATGCAATTTCTAATAATTTGTCGATTATATTGACTTACTTCAGCCTCACGAGTTCCAATGAAAATATAGCCCATTCTTCAGATTTTATCAACATTATAGAGCATGCATGAAAAGTGTTCGAATTATAAATTTTTCAACATTAATATAATTCGATCGAAATGCTGCAGAAATTTGGCCAGAAAAAAAGCATTTTCGGCATCTTTTCATCTGAAACATCTTAATGTATCTCCGAATAAGTGTCGACCAACGATTTCTCTGTCCATTTCAAAAATTGTTTGATTGAATCATGTAAACGCCGTTCATTAAACACCGGAAATTCTCAGAAATTCTCTTAAACAAGTGCTTATGTAATTATGTATATCAGTCTCTCTATTTGTCTGTCAGTCTCTTCATCTCATGCTCTGTTTCATCTAAAAAAATTGCAATCTCTTTTATAGGCCACTTCTTCTGCTCAGGTGGTGTCAACTTATCTGTTTATCAAAAAATCAACAAGCGAAAAGACCAATTTTACACTAAAAAATGTATTCATGTTGAATGTTCAATTCGGACATGCAACCATCATTCAGAATCATTCAATGTGGAATACGAGCAAACAAATATTGGATGCAAACGCAAACTGAACACAATCAAATGAGTAATAGCCAGAGATAATCAAACAATATATAATCGAACAAACGATTTTATCAAAGCGAGAAGAAGAAAAGCCGCTGAAATCATTTCTCGTTCAGCTCAAGAAAGAAGAGACGAAGTAGAAAAAAAAAATGCACATTGAGAACTATAATATATGCATATAATTTTCAGCGAGCGATAATTATCTCAATGTTTGCGAGCTCTCTTGCACGAACAACATCAGTCTTGATTCATGTGTTATCTTTTGACCGCCAGACCGACTTTATCATTTTCAACTCTGTGTGTAATTGCTACTAATTTATTGCCTAATTAGTAAATAATTTATTTCCATTCGTTCGTTTCGTTTGTTATACCTTGGCCCGTGTGTTTCAGCAACAATTGCACAATCTTTTACAACGCTTGGAATATGTCTTTCTTCCCAATCGAATCTACTAGGTCCATCCAGATATATTATAGGATTTTAGGAGATTTTCACTGTGAAAAATTGTACTGCGAATTGTAAAAGAGGAAAATCAACAATTTAAAAAAATGATTATTCTCAGAAAACAAAGTGAGAATTTCTAAATCACCATCTGAAAGGTGAAGTGAACCTTCACACATTGAGCTCATTGAATGCATTTTATTACCAAAATTCACGGAAAACGATCGCAGTTCGCTGAATTCTTTCCAAAAACGATTCCTTACGTTTTGAATTCATTGAAACGTTGAATGATAATTGTTCAAAGTTGCACATTGCCTTTAATTGAAGCTGTGATTGGGAAAAGGTAAAGTATCGATTCCGCTAAAAAACATATGAATGCGAATCGACATCACTCACATCATTTGTTTACACTTTTTTTCGATCGAGAAAAAAGTCTTTTGAAAGTCATCTCGCACATTCTTAGAAGCTCGAGTGAGTCATATGATAAGAAGAAAATTTTTATCTCAATATGGAAATTGGACACGCTGTGCGAGCTTTTCAAATCACAGAAAAACAAGGGTGATTTTATTCAAAACCTTTAAATTACAGCCGGGTATTTATATTTTACCGTTATGCAACTAAATTCGACAGATTTTGCGTTATTATAACACCGCTTATAAATTTACCGGGAATTTGGCGTTTGAAAAGATGCTCGAAATCAAACGTTTATAACCGGTCAAATTTATTTGCAAGCCGGTTAAATTTGACTAAAAAACAGCATTTTTTCTCTGTGTTTATTGTCTGGGAAGCTGCATGTTTTTGCGGCCAGTTTACATTTAACAACCATTTCCACCATTTCGCTACTGATGTACAATTGAAAGTGGAATACCTGCCATAGCATTAAAGCTTTTGAATGGCATTCGGCTATTTTCCTTTCGATGCGATTATATATTGTGTATGTGTGACGTATTAACAGTTAGTAACCATGAAAATAATGCTATTTACTTGAGTGTTGATATGTTCATAATTTCAATGACTTATTGGTAAAATGATTCATGGAAAAAATGTACACACATCGCCACCACAATCATCGAATGAAAACATAGATAATTCAAGACGAATAAAAATTTCGGTGAATTTTCCATGCAAATTAAATTAGCGCGTCCGCGAAGTAAGACTGAGGAAAAGACGATTCGCATTGTGGTTTTCGGAGGTATAAAAAGCATGAACTCTGGCTTGTTAGCGGTCATAATTATTCAGATTTTTGTCCAAACAACACAACGTCTTCGCTTTCTATACGGCTGTCTAACGCTCTTCAGGTGGTTCCTTTGTTATTTAAATACTTTGGATTCAGTGTATTTCAAGTGTTTTTTGAAAGGAATATTTGTGCATTGTTTTCAAGTAACGTCCAAGATATTTCTTGTGGAAAAAAAGTAATTTGGTTACTGCATGCACCATTTAACACTGTGTTGCCAAACAAATGAATTCATTACTATAGTAACCGGACAAATGCTTTGGAAGAATCCAAACAAATTACAGATTCTGCGAATAATTGTGTGATTCGGATGATAATAGCAACGTCTACACTCGTCATTCGATTCATTTATATTTAGTGTTGTTCATTTGATCATTTATTTGATATTGTTGGAAATTATTGAATGAAAATAGTTCGGTTTGGTTGCAAATCAACACAACAAGCATTTGCCAAATAAATAAATAAACATTTATTGCTCACATGATTAGCCAAATGTTCGAGTAAAACATTCATTCCAATTTGAAAATATTAAATTACATCCAACAAAATTGTTTTGAAAAACATTCCGCTTTTAGTTAAGGCGATATCCATCGTGTTATCTTATGAGAAGCGCTTCAATCGCTTTTGAGATTTTACATAGATATTGATCGCAGGGTACTTGTGCTCGATGCTATTTCAAGAGCTTTAAGGCAAACCTTCAATTTCATACATTTCATATTGAATTCACCACATATTCCTAATTCTATCTTAGAGGTCCCATTCAAAACAAACAAAAATGTATTTGGATTTCAAATCGACAGCTCGATAGTTTTAACCGAAACAATTTTCTCCCGAAATACAATGAAACATACTTTTGTCACAACAAAAGTTTTGTGTGTAATTTGAATCGTAATTCAGAGCAAGCAGCTGAGTCCTTTCGAAAACGCCAAGCATTTCTTGATTTGTGTATCAAGCATCAATTCCAGTGATAAATTTGCTTGGTGATGTTGATTAAAACATGAAATATTAAATGAAATTTTAATTTTTGGTCACATACATTTAATATGTTGGTCATAAAAAAAGCGGTATTTCTTATCATTGAACAGTAATGAGTAAATATTTACTTTAAACGATGATTCTTCTGTAAAACAAAGGAGTCTCTTTAAAATGATTCAGGCGTCTTCTTATCCAAAGCCAAGAACTTCAAAGAACATTCATATTCCAACATAAAGCCGTTTTCCAACAAAACAACGTGTGACTTATAACGAACAATTGTTTTTGCTGAGCGAATTGATGAGACGACGATGGTAGTGCATCTTTCGTCTGTCTTTTTTTTATTAATTGAATTCAAACAGGATAAACTCAGATTCAAGATAGCAAAGGACGCATGAGCCTCATCCTCAAAAAACGTTGAAATTAGACGTGAGAATTCAATCTGAAAAAAAAAAAAATTATAAAATCATTTCGTTAGACTTTCATCCATGCATTTTATTGCAACAAAAGCTTTT
This sequence comes from Obolodiplosis robiniae, assembly GCA_028476595.1. Taxonomy (NCBI): domain Eukaryota; kingdom Metazoa; phylum Arthropoda; class Insecta; order Diptera; family Cecidomyiidae; genus Obolodiplosis; species Obolodiplosis robiniae. Next base: position 40,253,308 of record CM052016.1, read on the forward strand.
CTTCGTGCGGCATCCATCCAAAGAAAACTGTATGATTTGCATTTATAACAAAAAGAATGATTTAATAAATGCGATATTAAATAGAGTGATTTGTTCATGCTAAGAGAATAAACCGAAGTATCCATCAAAATTTAAACAATTATAATTTGAATCAGATTTTCAAACCATTATCTGGTCTTCATTGCTCACTCAAAAGTGTCTAAAGAAATTGGGGTGCTAGTGTCAGCGTAGCAAATGAAAGCTGCATCATGAAACGTAAACGAAAAAGCACGTGTATTGATGAGCATTTGTTTGTGTCAATTACTGGTTTTGTATAGCTTCATTTTTAACTTGACAGCATTATTTTGTATTTGGTCAATAATCCAATTAGATCATTGTTGGCTCTGGCATCTAGTTACTGAATTCAATGACAAACAATGAGCACGTGTGCTTCATTTGCTCCAGTGGTGCTCTCCTGCACATCGATGGGATCGGCGCTTCTAATTTTGAAATAACCTTCACTTCTGATTTCGCTTTTCCGTCTGATTTCGTAGTAAAAATAAAGTGAAGAAAAGCATTCTCAAAAAAGTATCTTATAAAACCAAAATAACTTCGAACAATAAATTGAGGAAGCGATTGTTCTTTCGGGTGTCCATTACATCTTATATAGATCGCTTTTCATTTGCTAAATGCGTGTGTGTGTGCGTGGAATAAATCAATTTTGTTCACATTATCAATGTTCGTTATCCAGTTTTCCCATTTAACAACTCACTGATGTTTTCTTCTTTTTCATATATTTGCAGATAGAAATCGTCGTTGTTCTTGGATGAATCGATGCGTAGGAAAATCGTAAAAAACATAAATCAAATATAATTGACGAGTCTTGCTGCAAGTTACATCAATTTACAAGGCGCATCCAGCGACACTCAATTACTCATTCGCTCATTGTACCTAATCCGCGCGGAGCAAATTGGGAGCGAAAGAGAGCGATATCACAAACAAAGAGGGAAAATCATCACATCATCTATTCATTTTTATTCAAATCAAGTTTACCAAATGGAGAATAATTTCAGTTGTGTATGACAGAACCTTGAACAAAAAGGATTATTCAGAACAACAACACGGACACACACATTTCAACGAAAACAAAAACATACACAACAATTAAATGAGTAAAAGCTTATTTTTTGAAAAAAGCATTTATTCCAAAGAGGGTGCAAGCACCACGGAGACACACACTTGAAGGAATAATATTCAAAAAACAATAAAAACAACAAATCATCCGAAAAACAAACAAAACATCAAGTCAAACTGTCTCGTTAATATCGATCGGTTTTTGTTATTTCGATAAAAAAGTTTGTGTGTAAGAACTAAGTCGTAACAAAACTAGATATAAATAATGGAGTGCTGCCTGTCTGAGGAAGCCAAAGAGCAAAAGCGAATCAATCAGGAAATCGAGCGACAGCTCAGACGTGACAAACGTGATGCTCGTCGCGAACTCAAACTGTTATTGCTCGGTAAGTGTGTTTGCAGCCAAGTGCATTTTCGTAATATATATATTTATTGTGTACAAATCTTTTTGGGGTTAAGGAGATTACGGTAAAAAATGACGATGGTCCCAGTAAACGATCGGTTTTCCATTCCTTTTGTTTTTTCTATTTAATAATGATGTTGAACATATATTCGGAACTAGCACCAGCAGCAGCCGAGACACATCGATATTTTCAGGACGGTGTTTTTTTCTCCACTCACACGAAAGAGCCGCTACCGCTTGCATACAGCAATAGCACACCCATCGAACCAAAAATAGCTTGTGTAAACAGCATAGCTTGTTAATAACTTTGCGAGAATGTGTATAAAAATTGATCCAATTTGCTTTTTATCTCGATCCACAGCCAACATGCCGCACAGTCGCCTCACAATGCAAAAAAGAAACGAAATTCGATTTAATCATAATTTCTTTTGTCTATCGTTCGCTCCCTCTCTCTGTCACTCTGACGCCCCCATTTCCAATATATCTGGAAAATTCTATTTTAAGCGTGACTATTCTGAGTGAAAATTAGTTAAAAATTCAAGCATTCGCATCACTGAATGCAATTTCACATGGGAAACCCCAAAAATGTGATGTTCACCTTTTTCTACTATCCTTCTCTCTCTCTCGCCCACTTCCCCCGCTCACTCCCTTGCTCACACAAACCGAACGATTGAAATTCAATTGAATTCCATAAATGGCTGCACAGCACTCGTCAATGAATCTCGAATCAGGAAGCTTATATTAAAAGTGAGAAATAGCACAAGCGAAAAAAATGCATTAGCAAGATACTAGTCCCAGATCCACATCGGAAAAAACTAGTATGATATTGGCAATGAACGGGCAAACTTGTGAATTGTTGAGTGTTTCCGTATTTACCACCACAATTTGTTCGCTTTCAAAGCGAATAGAACGCCGGTGCGATCCCATCGAATGACGCATCGCAGTGACTGAACAAAGTTGTGAATGAATGAACAAACACACAAACACAGGACATTTCATTTGCATTCATAAATGCGTGTTTTCGATCATGTGTAGATGCGCGTAAGCGAGACAGAATGCGACGTGGTACGCGGCGATGGCTCGGAAACATGTATGTGCCCGCAAAAGACAACAACACACAGGCAACCTGGTTGGACGGATTGTTGTCCCTTTCATTCGGCCACTTTCTCTCTAACTATTTCGTTCGCCGTCTTCGTTTCGTCAATTTTAATTTGACTTGATTTTGAATTGTTTGCTTTTTCCGTGTCCGAATCGGCACGTTTCAGCGGTTTTTCGGCAGAATGATATCATTTTGTGTTATATTTTTATTAAATGTGATTTTTCGGACGGTTTTATACACATTTCCCATGGCTATTGAATGGCAAACTGATCGCACAGCGACTTTAACGGATGGAATCAATAACGAAAAAATGGGATTTCATCTTTTCGACTTGAAATAAAATCATGCTATTTTTTTAGCGTGCCGTTTCGTTGAGTGTCAAATGTCTGCTTCCAGATTACCCCGTTACACTTTACAGATTTAAAAGTTGATCTCTGCAATTTTTAGTGGCGCAAAAGCCAGTATAGATACAGTTGTCCTTTTTATTGCCATAAAATGTAACAGATTCGCTTTCTTTAATCATTGCAAACGAAAATCGGGTGAAGGACCATTCATTGGCTTTGCGATTTCCGAAAAAAACCATTTTAGTCATGATGACGATGTTTTAGGTTTATGAGTATTTCTGTATCTCATGGGTTAGGAATACTCAGAATTACATCGAAAAAGTAGATATGAACATTTTCGTCTACGGTTGGCATGTGGCAACGGCAAAAATGACCGTCTGCGTTTGGACATGTATGTGCATGAAAATATAACCAATACATGCATTCACTCGATTGAGAATGATTTAGGATCACAATTTTGTAGTTATCATATTACAGCACTTACAAAATATCAATCTATCATAGAGCTCAGTTACAATAGTGTTATAAAGTTGATTATTTTTCTAAAAATCGCGATAAATTAAAATAATTACATTATGTATTATTATCATCATATAAACTAAATGAAATTGTTTTAATTTCTATTGCAAGCCAATTTAAGGGGTAGAGTAGATTTGGAAGGCAATATTATCTCTGCTCTCGCTTACGCAGATAATTTGGTACTGTTTGGCAATTCCGAACTGGAGCTGCAAAATAGTATCAAAGATTTGGAAGAGGCTTGTACAAACTTCCGAATGACCATTAGCGGCACAAAAACTCAAGTTATGCATGTGGGCAAAACTCGAAAGCCAATTCATTGCACATTACATGGCAATTTGTTGGAACAAGTGTCCCAATCCGAATATTTGGTTTGCATCTTTTCGGAAGATGGCAAGTTTAATGAAGAGTTTGAACAGCGTAGGGTTAATGGAAATAAAGTAGTAGCGCAACTCAGATCACACGTTTTCAATAAACGTGAATTGAGTACAGAAACAAAGATGTTGATTCACGGGTCAATCTTCAGACCAACTATTCTATATGGTAGCGAGAACTGGGTTGATTCTGAGAATTTGATTCATGATTTGGAAGTGTCTGATATGAAAGTGTTGAGAATGGTTTCGGGAGTCTCGCGCCGTGATCAGTAGGAAAACAGAATCCGAAATGAGACGATTCGGGGGGATTTAAAAGTCGATTCGGAAGGAGAGGAAGCAAGAAAATCCAGACTGAGATGATTTGGTCATGTAAAACGCATGAGAGAGGAGCGATTACCAAAACGGATTCTGTTCGCCGAATCTGATGGGCCGAGAGGTAGGGGTAGACCACGACGAAGCTATTTAGATTCGGTTAAATATGATTTGAATGCGAGGGAATATGAATGTTGTGTTGAAACTCAAAACTTGGCTCTCGATCGGGGTTTGTGGAGAGGTATTGTTAGGGTTATATGGAGCATTTTGTTTCGTAAAACAGACCAGACGCTGAAAGGCAATAACGGTCTATAAATGTTTGTTGTTGTTGTTGTTGTTGTTGTTTTTGTTGCAAATGCTTCACAAAATACAAAATTTCGAATCTAATATTATAGTAAAATGCTAACTTTTATGTTGAAAGTCATTTTTTTTTTGTTTGAACACCTCAATTCCTTGAAAAAGGCAAATAAGGCATGTTGAGCATCCTTAATATTTAATAAAATGGATTGCTTTTTCCTCAATATTTTTCAAATCCATTTGCATATATTTATTATGTCCCCGGATTCATTCGGCTCAATCGCTTTTTGTGCTTGTCAAACAGTCACTTCCAACCATGATTCTTGCAAACGTTCTCCCGAACAACGTTCATTTGTTTCAATATTTGGCAAGATTGAGTGATTGTCCGAAGCCGCCGCTGTGCACACACCGGCAAACACAATATTCACACAACATTGTGGAAGCAGTGAACGCAATTGCTCAGTGCGCATGATCTCAACATTCCCGGTGAATGACGTTTATCTGCGAGAAAATTACATTGATTTGATAAATTGCACTGCATAGCTCCTTTCAAAAATTAAAAAAGTAAACAAATTATGGTTCCCGATTCAATTTTTTTCATTCTTGCTCATTGCTGCTGGCGCTGGTTCATGGTGCTTTGTTTATTTGGATTCCGTTCGACTGTCATTGAAAGCGTGTCTCTCATTCACATCGTGTTGTGAATGAATGGACACGCTCACTCCTTAAGATTATGAATGAATTGCTGCGTTTTCGACTGAAGCGTTTTTTCTATTCGAATTTCATCTCAATTCCTTCGATTCCGGTAAAAAATCCATGTCACAGGGAGAAAAATCGATTTGTGAAATCGTTTGTTGTCTTTTCGCCTTTATTTTTATGCGACTCGGTATTCGATGTGTATTTCTATGAGAATTCCATCCATATCGAACGATATCATTTTTACATCGGCTATGCAGCCCGGCACCACCACATTTGCAGGTTCCGAATGACGGTTGAAACGGTCGGATTCGATGAAAGAGTTCTAAAAAAAGAATTACGTGTCGAATGAGATATTTCTTATTTTTCTGTTTCGAGAAAATAAAACCGCAATTATAAATTATTTGCGGTAGATGTGTCACAAATTTAATATTTATCAAAAGTAAGAGAAAAAAAAACAAACAAAACACGATAAATAACTGTTACTTATTCATTTAAAATTCATCTACAATGCGCACACACTTGTTGTTCAAGCTTGAACTTATCAAAATTCTTGGAAATTCCGTTTATCAACGAAATCTATCACCCAGAAAACCTCTTATCAACCGATGCGAACGCTTCTTTATTTTTCGTCAGAAATTGTTAACTTTTTCAACATCTAGAATTTGTTGCTGTTGTTTTTTAAATGCCGATTTATTTTCAATCTAAATATCCATTTTTTTCTCAATCAGGTACTGGTGAGTCGGGCAAATCAACATTTATCAAACAGATGCGAATTATTCACGGCAGTGGTTATTCCGAAGAAGATAAACGTGGCTTTATTAAGTTGGTATACCAGAACATATTTATGGCAATGCAGTCCATGATTCGTGCGATGGACATACTCAAAATTCAGTATAGCTCACCAAATAATACGGTAAGTGGCTTGCATGACGCCGATCCTCGATGTGTTTATTGTTAAAAATGGAAGATTGCGCTCTTCCCTCTAGCTATTCTTGTTGAATGAGAATTCACTCAAAAAGAACGCTGCAGAGAGAGAGAGAGAGAGAGAGAGAGAGAGAGAGAGAGAGAGACAGAGCGAAAGATATACAACTTATATTCTTACATGTGGTCTTTTCTGTGTGAAATTATTGAATAAATGTTCAAAATAAATTAATATAAATGATTTTTAAGGACGATGTAAGAATTGATGCGATTTTCTGCCATTTTTCTATGATTCTTCCACAATTTGTTTCCATGAATCATTACATTTGTATTGGTTTAGCTTTGAATTAAAGCCGATGGAGAGAAAAACAAGCTCGGGACACAACAAACCTGAGAAAAAAGAATCGAATGGAATGAAGCAAAAGTTCGAATTTAAACCAATATAATGTGAATACTCGTCGAAATAAATTGTTTTAAAATGATAGACTCATTACATCGCCCTTTCAATTTTCTCAATTCGATCTTCTGCAGGAGAACGCTGAGCTGGTCAGAAGTGTAGATTTTGAAACAGTAACTTCATTTGAACCGCCGTACGTGCAAGCTATCAAAGATTTATGGGCTGATGCTGGCATTCAGGAGTGCTACGATAGACGACGAGAATATCAGCTAACGGATTCAGCCAAATAGTAAGTTTGCATCGGTCACGCGTTTCCTATGTTATTCGACGACTTCTTAAGACTTTAAACGACTTTCAACGAGATCTGACGAATGATTGAAGACTTTTTGACGGCTTCATACAAGCTAAGACAATTTTAATAAATCTAAACATTTTTTACACATTTTGAGCCATATGTCCAATCATCAGCAAGTTCTTACGTTATGTGGCTGAACAACAAATATGTGCCAAAATTCTCAAAGACTTTTTTTTTATAATTTACGAAATTTTATGATTTTCATCGAAAACTAGATTCGTATCCGGAGAATCTCTCTTCAAATATTTTTTTTCCGCAAATAACAACTTTTTCTACGAAATATTAGCGAAAAATTACCGAGAAAAATAACCCAAATTCATTTCAATCTTCAGTTATCTTATGGAAATCGATCGTGTAGCTGCGCCGAACTATTTACCAACTGAACAAGATATACTAAGAGTTCGTGTACCAACAACGGGAATTATTGAATACCCATTCGACTTAGAGGAAATACGGTTTAGGTACAGGCAACATCAATATTTGTTTTGCGTTTGCTGCTTTATTTACCTAATGAACATACATAAATTGTATGCTGCATGTGATTGTTACTAACTGTTTTATAATATCTTCATTTCGTATAACATAATGTTTTCAACAAAAAAATATTGCATACTAATTCGTGATAAGGAGAGCGAAAAACACTGGATATTTGTTCAAAATGTATTGGCATTATGAAATTCACAGAATTTTTGTTTCAACATACAATGCATGCGTTGTGAATTCACTTTGGTTTTATCTGTTTTGCGTTTTCTAGTCGATATTTTTTATTTCCATGTCGTGAGCTTAATTTTAAATACGAATCGAATTTTCTTTTGAAAATTGCATGATGAACATTCAAAGTTGCATGATTATAATGTTTGACATGTTGAGAAAAGGAAAACCGCAACAACAACTCTTGACATTATGGAAACGACACCAAATTCTGTCCTTTCCTTGGATTATATTTAAAAAAAAATATGTACACATCATTTAAGCTATCTTGCGGATTTGCCAAGAATCGAAGCACCTGACTATTTGCCAACTGAACAAGACATTTTGCGAGCTCGTGCTCCTACCACTGGCATCTTGGAGTATCCATTCGATTTGGATGGCATCGTGTTCAGGTATAATCGCAGCTCAGTTTACGCTGATGCATCGCTATGAATAATCATCGGAAAAATTGAATCGCTAGAAACAAACGCCGCTGAAATCTGAATTCCTTGTAGAGCTCAACCAGAACTTCCTTCAAATACAGCATTTTATTTTAATTTCGTAGTTTGCTGTGAACAACATTATGTTGTTTTCAGTTGTTGCTTATTTTATTTCTTTACCACTAGAAAGTAGCTCAGTGCATGCACACTTGAACGTATTTTTCTCTTTTCATTTTGGTGCCAATCACACAATTGTACTAACATTTTTGCAAGTTTTGTCTGTTTTACCATATTACATATAGGAGTTCATCTAGTTCTTTCCATTTCATTTCTAGTGACATTCTAATGCATTGTAATGATCATAGTTTGTTTTTAACGTTTTCTCAAACTACGAAGTTATGTTTCATTTAATCCTCTATACTTTACATAACAGAATGGTAGACGTCGGCGGACAGAGATCTGAAAGAAGAAAATGGATTCATTGTTTCGAGAATGTTACATCAATTATTTTCTTGGTTGCACTTTCCGAATACGATCAAATTTTGTTTGAGTCCGAGAACGAGGTAAAAAACATCATAATATTGTTCATATATTATTGAAATAATTTATTTTTTATTGAATTTATTTGATGTTTTGCCAGCTCAATTACTATACCGTCGATTTTTCTGTCTTCTTTTCGTCATTGATTTTTTATCCGCTTTTCAAGAGTCAACCTATCCAATCAATTTATTTGATGTTCAATAATTAATAGCAATTTAAGAAAAACCTCTTAAACTTTTCAACGGTGAAATACAATGAATTTCGATTTTTGCATGTACTTACAGAATCGAATGGAAGAATCAAAAGCTTTATTTAAAACTATTATTACGTATCCGTGGTTCCAACATTCATCAGTCATTCTTTTTTTGAATAAAAAAGATCTCTTAGAGGAAAAAATTATGTATTCGCATTTGGTAGACTATTTTCCAGAGTACGATGGTAAGTGATTAATCTGCATACGCCCGTTTCAAATTCAAATACAAAAATGTATTGGGGCTATACATTAAAAACCGCGCATTTGCTACAAACTTCACTACATCTATTGCCTGTCATTTTTTTGACAGTGACAGCTATTGCCTCCTAAAGATTATCAAAAAATCTATTAAATCAATCAGTCAAATTGAACATTTGGTCACACACACAAGTTATTTTATGCAACGAAAGACGTTGAAAGACGATTTTTCACGAGTGAACACCTGCTCCAACGGAACAATCGGAAAGTTTTTTTCATCGTATTGTCACTGGCGAAGAAAAGCCGGCAATGCCTCAATATCGACTGCAAAGCCGGCAATGCCTCAACATCGACGGCAAAGCCGAATATCCATGGTTCCAGGCTCATGTTTTGTTAGCTCACCAGCTAGCTGCTCCAACCTAACGAAACAATCACAGGAGATCGCTACCGACTACAATTGTTACGTTCGAGCCGAGCATTGCAGAAAAAACGGTCGCAATTCCAACAAAGACATGACAAAGTGATTCTACAGCATGACAAAGTTCGACCACGTGTTGCAAGGCCAGTCAAAACATCCGTTCTTATGAAGATTCCAAAGATTGGATCAATTCGAGCATCAAAAGACGTGTCCTTTTTTCGGGATGGAAACCGTAAATTACTAAAGCAAGGGGGAAATCACTCAGAAAAAGTAATTGTCAAAATAACTTTCACAATAATTTTTTCAATAAAAATTAGTTTGGCAATTACTCTTTTACTTGCAATTACTTTTCATTTTGCAACTACATTTCTCGTTTTTTATGCAAAAGTAATTGCAAAATGAAAAGTAATTGCAAGAAAAAAAGTAATTGCAAAGTAATTTTTTCTGAAAAAATAATCGTGAAAGTAATTTTGACAATTACATTTCAGAGTGATTTCCCCCTTGTACTAAAGAGATGAGGAAAAGTAGTGACTATCGAAGGACAATACTTCAAATCGAATACATTGGATGAATTGTTCTCAATAGAGCCCCGATTTTAGCAAAAAATACGCGGTTTTTAATGCATAGTCCCAATAATATAACATCATTCGATGTAACAAAAATATGCCGATATATGCTGTAAGAGTCACAATTCCAGGACGCGGAATTATTTTGGTGAAACAAAGAAATTTAGAAAAGAGATAATTAACGATATTCACGTCAAAATGTTAAAGACTCGTTTAAAAGAATGAAATTGTAATTAACTTCCGTTCATGAGCTGTTATTATTTCTTTCGAGAAAAAACATGCTTGACGACATGCGACGCACCAACTGTGGTGTGTGCTATATGTGATTGTGTGTGTGAAAGTGACTTAGCGATGCATTCGATAAAGATTTATAGTGAGTCATTTGCATTTGAACTGAACGTGCGTCCTCATTTCACACTCACACTGACATACTCAGCCATGAATCGGCAGTGGAAGCCATTGTTTGTCTTATACATTATGCAATGCCTGCAGCTTCAGTTGATTAACGATTTGCATTGGTTAAAATGAGCCGTAGCTGCGCTTCGAGCGACCGGCTATAGGAAATCGAAAAACGGAATTTTAATTGTGTGTATTCGTATACAAAACAGGACCAAAGCAGCAACACGAACCGGCAAAACAGTTCATTTTGAAACTGTACATGGTGTGCAATCCGGATCCAGACCGTTCGTGCTATTCACATTTCACTACTGCCACAGGTGCATTCGAAATGCAAAAAAAAGATCTTTTTTCACACGAAATATAGGCTCTATTTCATGCTCTTATGTAGAAATAAATGCTGATTTTACATCAAGAAAACGTCAGATTAAGTTATATCGAATTGAGATAAACTGCTGTTTATATGAAGCTTCACGCCATTCATCGAAGCCACTGTGCCTTGTAGAATATTATTTGAAACAGCATATTTTTAAAGCGCCAGATATTTGTGTATCGCTAGATGACTGAAATGTTCGTCCCCAAACGCACAATTAATTTAAATTCATCGATTTCACTTTTTCCATCATGAACAGGTCCCGAGGGGAAGATTACTCAAACTATTACATTCGTCTTAATCTTTTTTTTAGCTATTACTTGATCTCTTTTGCTATTACACCCCTATTAAATACAGTATTTTGAAATATAATAGGAATAATATGGCATTTTAGGATATAATAATAAGAATTAATAGCGTTTAATAGCAATCAATAGCAACCAATAGTATTTAATGATGACAAAAATGCACTACCTAGCTATTACTTATTTGTATCGGCTATTACTTTTGTTTTTATCTTTTAATTGCTATTATATCCCAAATTGCTATTAATATAGAGTAATCTTCACCTTGACAGGTCCACAAAGAGATGCAATAACAGCTAGAGAGTTCATCTTGCGTATGTTTGTAGACTTAAATCCCGATTCAGAAAAAATTATTTATTCCCATTTTACATGTGCAACAGGTAAGCTAGACCCTTTCATTAACATAAATACCATTTTTGACACAAAATCCATTCCAATATAAAATGCTATTGAAATTTCTAGATGAAATTTTGCACTAATTGTATTTTGTTATTTCAAACTGATGATGCACATGTCACAAGCTTAGTACTCGAATACATAAAAGCTATGAAATCAAAACGTAAAACATTTAAAAGTAGTGCACTTCTATGCAAAATAAATAGAAATAAAATTTCTAAAAATATTGTTATACATCATTGAGATTTAATAAGAAAAAACCATTACAACATTATCCAGGCTTGATTTAAATCAGTACTGCTTTGTATTAGCTAATTATTTCGATGGGAGTTTCGCCAAATACTTTATCGCTTGAATTGCGTCAATAATTCAAAGTTGATTTCGTGTGGAAGTCGCTTTAAATCAATTTTTCTTCCGAATAAATCGATTTTAATGCATTGTTTAATTTTGTTTTATTTTATGGCGGATCGAACTGCAAATCAACGGATTTCACCGCGCACTTCATCTGAATAAAACCGTTTTTTTTTTTTTTTTTTTTTTTTCGTGACAATTAGATACGGAAAATATCAAATTGGTATTTTGTGCTGTGAAAGACACAATCATGCAGTCGGCACTCAAAGAATTCAATTTGGCTTAAATCTCAAATGGCTGCGTGGGAATTCAAAGCCATATCATGTTGATTGATAAATTATAAACTCATTCTTATTAATAAACCCTTTATTTTATTGATAAAAAAATTCCTTCCAACAAAATTTTTAATTTTTAATCAAATTATAAACATATTAAAATATTTTCATTTTCGTCCCTACGTATTATTCCCATTTTTCTGAGTACCTTAACAATTGCCAAAATTGACTTGAAACTTTCCCATTGATTTTTTGACAATTTATTGTATTTAGAAAAATAAGAAATTGATTGAAATAATTTTGCTCACAGGAAATTTTCACCCTGCCCAAATATTCTAAAATAAATAAATAAAACTTGGTCAAAAGAGCGTGTGTGCTGCCAAAAAACAATAACAATTTGGATCAATTTAAAAAAAAGAACAAACAAACAAAATAGATATAGAATTGATGAATTCCTACGAATTTCAATAGCATTTTGATTATGAGAATATTCAGATTATTGTCACTGAACAGTTTAAAAATTACTTTTAATAAATGAATATTATCCAAATTACAAATAAATTCAACATTCTTACTTTTCAATCGTTTTTATTTTATTTTACTAACTCCAATTGAAACTCGACCGTTGGCATTTTTTTATTTGAACATTTGAAGTTCAAATTCAATTTTTTTTTAAAATATGTTTCGATTTCATTCAATTTGATTTGTTTTAATTTAATTGACTCAATATAATTTGATTTTGGATAAACCATTGGTCGAGTATCGAATGAATTATCAGTGCAATTAAGTGAATTAATCAAAAGCGTTGCCATTGATTTGGTCAAGAAATTTAAATATGTAAATATTTGTGTATGATATTCACCTAAATTATTCATCATCAGCAAACAATTACAATAAAAATAAGCTGGCTTTTGATTAACATCAATTAAAAATGGGAAACCCGAACAATTTAATGTACATCGAATTCAATGGGTTTCATTAAATTGCTCGAAATTCCCCCAAATTCCTTGACATACAATACACACACACACACAAACACGCACCAAACCCTGACAAATTGGTTCTGACATCTGTACAATATAGACTAACACAAGGAAACTGTATCAAAGTTATAAAGAAATCCAAAGATGTACACAGAACATTTAAATCTCTATACAAATATGCTAAGAACACTCATGTAAATTCGGCGCACACAACTGTGTGCAAACAACGGACTGCGAAGCGAAGTGTCAAATCGATGTAACAATTTGAATAGTTTGATTGGATTAGTTTGTCGCGTTCTGCTAGAAAACAGTACACAGCTTTTAATATTCTGCGTACATCTTAAGATTTCTATAATGAATTTGACAGGGATTTGTGTGTGTGTGTGTGTGTGTGAGCACACATTGAACATTGAAAACGTATTACTAATTCAATGTTTCTTTTCTTTTTCATTTCGTGCCAAACAGATACAGAAAATATTCGATTTGTTTTTGCTGCGGTTAAGGACACAATTTTGCAATCGAATCTAAAGGAATACAATTTGGTGTGAACACTTGCGTGTGAATGTGCAATTCTCGCTTCGCATGCAACAAAAACAAGCGCAAACACATTTATTATAAATAAATTGATAAGTTAAAAATGGAAATAAATGAAAGAGAAAAAAGATAAGAAAGAAAACAGACAGAAAGAGAAAAGGAGCATAGCGAGATAGGCAGAGAGAAGTTTGACGGAAGTAGAAAGGATATGATGCTGATGAAGAAGAAAAAATTACACGTACACACATTAAATATAATTTATATACCTATTATATAATGATATATATTAAAAAAATATTATATTTTATATGATAACAAAGATAAAAAAAGTAAACCAGAAAGTCAAAAACAAAAAAAAAAAAACACAAAAATTTGAAAGCAACCAGCAATCTAAAGTCAAATAGGATGCTAGTAATAAATTTATTTATGACTACTTAACAGATATGAGTGGGAAAAACAATTGATCGATGAAACCAAAAAAAGAAAAAAGAAATAAACGATTGATTTATGAAAACTATGTCAAATTTGCAGCAGCAACTACAACAACAAAAAAACACACATATTCAATAGAGAAACAAGAAATGAGAGCCACAAATTAAGTTTAGTTGTGGGCGAAACTGTGAAACAATTTTTTTTTAGTTCCATACAAAAAAAAAGTACAGAAAGAAATTCCAATGCGGTATGCCGGTAGCAACATGAACTAATTGCTTGATCGTTTTCACAGTGACCTTTCGATTCTAGCTGGACGAATTTCTTTCGAATTCGTTGTTGCATTTTCACCATCTCACAGTCATCGTTCGAATTGAGCTGCGATCAAATCCATGATTTCAGTCAAGTTAATTAATTTAATCAAATTTGTGATTAATTCAAATGAAATTATATGAGTCGTTTGACGACGAATTGATTGAAAATTGAAATTGTAAATTGAATTCATTCAAAATTGAAATTATTGTAGCCCTTGGCATCTGGAATCGATAACCAAATGAATCTGATTCGTGTGTTTATCACAATATACAATATTACATCCAGCCGCGTAACATAGGGTTCAACACAAAAACACACCCTCACACACACACACGCACACTTCTGTCCTACCCGCAAAAAAAATCTACACTATTTTTTACATAGCCTCCGATTTCTGTGATCGTTATATGAAATAATAGAATCCAAACAATGATGTATACCCATTACCACTTCTATTTCCAGTTATGTCTCTTTTTTGTAAGATTGAAATCGAGTAAATATTCAATGGGCGGGTTTGTTTCCATGTTCTCGAAAAATATCTTGAAAATTCAGAAATTAGACTCCTTTTCTTCACATAATTTCAAAATCAATTTTTATTATTTCATCCAGTGACAGCCTGCCGACATGTGCGCCAACTACAAAACATTCACAACATGAAATCTTTCTATCAATGCTTCAATATTTTCTAAGAAGCATTCAAAAACATTGAAATTTGCATTGCAAAACGCATCCCGTCTCACCAGAACAAATATTTGAGTAGACAAATATTTGATTTGAATGGAAAATATGTCGCATATGTTATACATATGAGATGAGAGCTAGACAAATGGGAAAGAAGAAACAACAGAATAATGAAGAAAACCCACAGCAAGAACAACATTACACTAAGAATAAATAATGAAAAACGAATCCAAACCAATATTTAAGGACGACCAAGATTAATAGACTTTATAACTAGTTAAATAACCTAAATGCTGATGACAAAAAGTTATTTAAAACAAAAAATTAATACTAATAAACAAGAATAAAAATTATTTTTACTACACGGATACAGTTAAAGCCATACACGCACACAAAACGCCGTCATAATACAACACCGACATCAAAAGGTTCGAAGAGGCAAGAGATGCATCGACGTGTGTAAGAATGGTGTCACATTCATATACCTTACTGGAAATCAATTGTCAATGTATCGCGATGTTCAGAAGAATACTCTCACTTTTTCCATTGCGTGTAAATCTAAAATGTATTCATTCTCTCGGAAGTTTGAAGGTGTTTTTCTCTCAAAGAGCAAGTCAAAATAAACAAAATATTCGACATTTTTTTTTTTTCAATTATTATTTGCTACCAATGTATAAACAAATTGTATTTATTTTATTATCTGTCCTTTATTTTATTTGTTATTCACATGATTGTTTTATTTGTCATTGCGAATATTTCTTCTTTGGTTGTTTCATTAATCTAAGATCTACTGAAAATCATTAGAATATAATAATAATACAAAAAGAGTAATTTTTTTTCGAAATGGGGACTATATTAGACTCACCATAATATTAACTATTCGTCTAACAATCTCCTTTGTGGCTATACACTGCAAATTTGTTTTCCCCTTTCAATTTTGCATCATTCAAAAGGAAAAAATCATTTTTATTGTTGAGTTTTATTTGATACGCTTGTTGAAATTCGATTGTATCTAACTAAACACCGGTTTTTTACCAATGAGACCAAAATCAACTCGAAAACATAAAAAAAAACATTAGAGTTTTGTGCAATTCTTTCGCAAAATTTCGCAAATCGCACAAAATAAAATGAATACACAACACATTTTCTTTGCCCCCTTCTAATGTAAAAGAATTTAGGAGGGAAATTACGATTGATTTGATATTCATTCTACTTATCTGATCACAATGTTTGTATATTCAATCAGTTTTTCTCTCCAGTGCGCTAACACCTTTGTACTATGTGTTGCCTATCCATCATCCACCGAATCGCTTGCATTGTCTTAACTGTCACTATAATTAGAAATGATAATAGTCTTTCTCCGTCTGGTGGCAAGATTTATTCGGCAATGCTCCAAAAAGTGAGTTGAATGAGCGAAAATTATGTATTGTCAAAAAGTGTCAAACAACAGAATCAACTATTGGACCAAAGGTGTAGCAATATAATATGTTGAAAAAAGATGCAATTCATTCAGAACCAGTGTTCATTCAGATAAGCACCAATTCCATTTTTTTTTTTTTGCTATTGACCGTACTTTTGAATAAATTTATTTCGATTTAAATTTCAAACACATTGACTCGATTATTTTCGAATCGCTCGCGTCTCTTTGATGGTAATTTAGCTTTTTTTCACTTCATATTTGTATTTGATGACATTTTCTAAACTAAGGAAGCTCTTCAATGAATTAAATTGATTGAAAGCATCAAAAAATCCTATTCGTCGCTACATGGCGAAAATGCATGGTTCTTTGACATTGTCAAACACTGCGCCAATAAATATACATGCACACATCGCAACTCAGATGCATTGAATTGGATTGATTCTGTTATTGGAGACGCGCAGTGTTCGGGTATTCTTGAGATGAACCGTAATGTCATATTCTACACGAATTTCTGGCCAACAATATTCCAACATGATCAGTCATTTCTCTGGCCCCAGCGCAAAACGAGCTCAACGAATACTATTCGATATTAAATGAAAAAAAGAAAATGCAGATGAAAGCACTCAAGGTGTTGTATGGATGATTGTTCTGATGCCATTCGTTTAAGAGTTAGAATGTTTCTATCGTAGCACAGTGACACACAGAACAAAATTTCTGTTTCTTGCATGTGAATTTTTTTTGTGATTTTGAAATTTTGCGTAAACAAATGAATCATTTGTAATGTTTATCAGGTTTATCATCGTTTTAATCAACCCAACAACAACAAAATGTAAAGCAAATTACAAATTCTGTAGTAGAAAAAAAGAATAAAATCCTTTCTTCTATAATTTTTTCTGTTGAATTTTTCTTGTACTCAAAAGTTTTCGTTTTGATTTAATTCTTCATTTCATTTTAGAATTTGAATTTTAATTTGGACGCTAGAAATAAGTCGAAGCATGTACGGGAAAGTGTATCTAATTGGAAGTTGGCTGCGCGCGACTGTGAGTGGTTGAGAGAGAGGAAAATCAAGGGAACGAATGCTTCGTAGATCGAACAATGGCGAACTGGGGGAGGCACGCTAATTTTCTTTAATTTAACACCACAAACACAATTTATCAGATAAGCACACGAAAATTGAGTCATTTTGCATAATGAATGAAAAAGATGATAAAAATGAAGATGAAGATGAAACTATTATCTAGAGAAAAAATATGAAAAAAAGTATTGAGGACGTGAAAATGCAAGCATTGGATTGGTATTGATTATTTAACGTGTACCATAAACGTGTTCACCCATTTAAAATCGATTATACGCATCTAATTGTAAAGTTGAATAAGTGCAGACAAATCGTTGACAGTATTCTCCAGTTCCTTTACAGTGTTTTTAGTACTTCTTTTTTTATTCAGAGCCTCACACACATTTTCGCAACAATTTTTGTTGAAACAATTGTCGCTGGGCTTACAAAAACTGATGAAATAATATAAAACACACGACACAAATACTTTGGAATAAAAAAAAATACAATTTCAAAATATCAAACATATTCATGCCGATTTCAGCAAAATGTTATAAATTTATGAGGAAAAAAAAAACAAATCATATGAATATGACTTTATACGCACAGCTATGAAAACTGCATTCATGACAGATATATGCTCATACTCTCTCAAAAGAAGTGGCCATTCCAAGAGAGCCCAACTGATTGAATATTTGATCAAGTGAACTTGGACATTTTTGATTGGCAATCATAGACTATATAGAAACTTTATCTTAAGTTTTCTTTTCGTTTCCTTGTTGGGGGAGACATCCCGTCGACATTAAGGGATGCATCAAATTGAAAACACAAGCGTACGTTTATTCGCCGTCCTTATTCGCAGATCCATCTCTTTTGGTTTGATATTCCAATCTCAACCGGCATATGGACTACCGAATGTAGTAGTCAGATCAGCCCAATAAAAAAAAACGATTGATCAAAACGTGTCGATATTTCTCGATGGATCAAAAAAAAAAAGAAAAATATTGAATATCTTTATAAAAGTCGCAAGCTGCTCATTGGCGACTTGAAATCGAATCGTTTCTAAAGAATTTCCCTAAAGCACAATCTCAACAGAAACCTTTCGGCATCACAACACAGTACCAGCTCGATATTTGCTGCCATATTTTTTGTCCTCGAGTAGCTGCGCAGACTGTGCAATTCTCGTGCTTGTACTGTGCAAGCAAAAAAACAAGTATGTTGCTTCATCCAAATATTTCAAAGATATTGTTACGAATCTAGAGCAATTGTTAAGGAACAAACAAACAAAACACTCGGATTGTGTTGAATGGTGATTAATTATATTGTGGCATCCAGCATTTGTTTTTGTGACACTGGAATGAACCATAGTAAATAATATTGATAATGTCTTCAAAAAAAAAAAAACAAAAACAAAAAAAAAACAATTTTTATATCAACGATTTTTACTTTATGTATTTACCGTATTGCATTTTATTGTGAATAAAAGGAAACGTGCATTCAGATCACTGGAAAAAAAATACATAGTTCTTCATTTATGTTTCCAAATGTTAAATACAATCTTTGCCATTAATTCATAAAATTACAAACACCATTGACATATTACTCCAATCTGACCATTTTCAACATTTCGTACATAAAAAAATTTAATAATAAATGAGGGGACTAAAGTTCGCCACAAAGTAACATTTAAACAAACAAACAAAAAATCATACTTTGTACCAAAATTTGGAGTTAAATGCAAAAAAACTTAAACAACAACAAAATTACATAAGGAATTTAAATTTAAGCGCTACTATTATAAATATGAAACAAATTAATTGGAAAGTAGAAACGGCGAGAAATGCATCCGCGGCGAACAAATAATTTATTTGCAAAGGAAAAGAAAAAAATTACTTGTTTGGGATTAAGTAAAAAAAGAGATCACCCAAAAGAAAAAGAAAAAATACACATTTGAAAAGGCTATTGATGAGCACAATTCAAAGCTATGCATTCAAAAAAATTCACTCCAATTAAAATTCACATTGAAATGAATTCTTAAATGGAGTTTTATTCAATGATATTTTTGGCGCGTTAAACCACAAGTGAAGATGCCAAATTCACATTCGTAATAAACTATCGTTTAACCGAATCGGAAAAAGTTCAAAAGTTCTAGCTCATATTGGAACTTTTGAATTATTTTTGTATTTTGATTCCACTAAATAACAATTTCGTTTTTGACCAACTGAACCAAGAATGTTTGGCCTTTTTCAGTCCGGTGAATGGTAAAATGACAATTTACTACGGAGTTGACAATTCGCCAGAGTTTCTGGTAGTAAAATTTTCATCGAAATGTTTCATCAATTATTTTTTGTTGAATTATTTCGAGGAAACATTATTAAAATTTTTGCAATGAATTATGATTTTTCAATATTTCTGTAAATTTTTCATTTTAAATAAATATCGCATTAAATTTTGCGAACTATTCTATGGAAATGCCAATATCTATTTGCATTTCATGGGTGGTTAAAAATGATGAATTTAATTATTGCAATGCTCTTGATTTGCACAATGAATTTAGTCGGTTGTCATTGTTTTAACTTATTTGCGATTAAAGTCAGCTGAGAAAACTCATGAATAACATGAAACCCATTTAATTACACACTTTTTGTCAAAGACAGAAATATAGAAAAAAGCAAAGCTGTAGTTTAACTACGATTTAAAACAAAACTCAAAGTGAATTTGGTCGTGTGCAGACTTTTGAACTGTGCTCAGTAATGCCCCCAAAAAAATATAGAGAATAATTTAAAACTAAAGTCGAAGTAGCGAAAAATACAAAAAAATTTGGGTAAATATTTTGATAACCGTAACAAAAAATGTGTTTTTTTTTGTCTCCTTTCTTTATTATGCTCACATATTTTTAAAATGAGGTAGGAAAATATCTCAATCGCGGAGATTCTTTTATTGGACCGCAATATGTGTAATCGACTTGTGAAATTTTGACACTTTCATTGATTTGACTCTTTTTCGAAACAATTAGGAAAAATAATAATAGCACATTCTCCAAATTATTTTTCAATTCAATTTTCACTCGTTGGTTACATGCATCGACGGTCCAACATTTCATTTCATTCACTTTTGTTCCCTTCTTTTTATCAAACCATATTTCTAAACACATAATTTGAAATTCAATTTCTTGTTTAATTTTCGTGTTGTGTCAAAGCAAAAATAAGAAAACTCTAATGAAATTGACGAGTATTGGGGTGAAAAATACCAAAGATGATAAAAAAACCGATGATTAAAATGGTGAACAAAATGTATTTGTTGTAAGTTGTAAAATAGGGACCTTTTCTTCAGACCATAGTTTTTGTTTTGTTTTATGAGAATTGGTGACAAATTTACAACCGCAACAAAATAAAAATTACATACACTACAAATATGGAAAATGAAGATGAAAAAAAAAAACAAACAGACATGTAATTTGCTTAATTCAAATTAATAAATGAAAAAAAAAAAAAAAAAAAAAAAATAAGTATTTTGTGTTTTGCTCTTGTTTGGGCAATGATTAAGAGGGAAGCCTTGCTCATATGCTTTACATTTTACATGAAAATCGGCCATAAATAACACTAGCGCCGCTAAGTGGACGCCATGCAAAACAGGTGTGATTTGCTGCTGGAATCGTGTGCGACCATATCAAAGCTGATATATTTTTATTGCTTCGGAAAACCAAGATATAAAATGTGTCTACTCAACAGCGTGTTATCTGTTTTTCTTATGCAAATCAGTCAAAAATAATTCCAAAGTCTGGAATTGTGATGATTTTTCTTGAGAGTGAGAACTTGATAACATTTTATCCCACAACGTTGTTTCTTCAAATAGCTGTATGATGCGATACAAATCGCACTTTTGTCACGTTTTTGCTATATATGCGTAAAACACACAATATTACGGAAAATACAACAGATATTAAAATTATCTCAATGTCGTGTTTGAAAACACAAGAAAAATCCGAAAAAAAGGCATATTTTCATAAAAATAGGATTTGATCGCCAGTGGCTAACATTGCTGCTGCAGTCATCCATATCAGAGTTGGTAAATTCACCTATAGAGTGCGTACACAACAAATAGGCAAGTAGCTCATTTCAAGTGCACGCACCCAAATGTATGTACATATTTGACAAGTGAGGAAATAATGTTAGCCGCACAAACAATTTTCAAAAAATAAAAACCTAGCAAATTGAATGATTTTTTTTTTTATTTTATGATTTTTATTCAATTTTTTCTATTTTTCGCATACAAAGAAATGTGATTTGTTGGTTTAAAACTGTGAAAGCGGCTTAAATTATTTCCAACGCAGAAAATCGAAAAAAATCAAAAAATAAAAATAATTTTTATTCAATTTATTTGTGATGTATGCGTAAAGATGCAGTGGTAATGGAACTGATCAAAAATCAGGACGAAATCTTTCAATTTACTTGGTTTTTTATTTTCTGAAAATTGTCTGTGCGGCTAAAATTATTTCTCTCAGAGTATATGTTCATACGTACATACTATAATCGATTTTGTGATTTCTCTTTTAGATTATATTCAATTATTTTCAGAAGTTTTGCTGGAAATAAAATATTCATCTCCATCAGCACCGTATGTCTAGGTTAGAATTGTTCACACCTATCGTTGAGAGGGAAAAACGAGCATGTATGTTTTATTCCAAAAGTACATACTCGCCTCTCCATCTCATCGGCAGATACATGAAATAGAGTAAGTAAGGTTTCTGCTTGTATATCGTACAAATAGTATTTTTTGCAGCTGTTATTTTTTATATTTTAAATGACGATAAAAAAACGATAATAATAAGCACAATAATAAAACAACAAAACCACTTGCGCTTGAACGTCCATTGGATTGAACATTTGACGCATTGGACGCATATAATATAAGAAAACAAAAAACAAAAATGAAACAGATAATCATATTTATTTTTGAATTTAAACACAATTAATAGCCCAGTAGACTCCAACAGCAAAATGTTTGACATGACTCCTGCAGCAAACTTGTTTTGTATTTCGTTGCGTCTCTGTAGACGTCAAAAGTTCATTTCCGCTAACTAGAATAATCGAATGAACCCGATTTTGTTGTGAACATTTATTTCATGTGTTTTCGTTTAAAAATTCAGTTTTTCATATTATGTCTCAAGAGTTCATTTAATATCATTATTTGAATGCAAAGTTTCTTCCTAAATGCGTTTGAAATGCAAAATTTTCGGAATATTCTGGTTATATCAGCAATGAAGTTTGCAAATGCTCTTGTGAATATTCTTGCGACTGGCCAATTCACTCGTTGCGACTGGCCAGACATTTTTGACTGACTATTTCTCGCTTTCTATGATTTTCTCGACTTTAGTTAGTTACAGTCAACAAAATGTTCAATTTTCTTCTCAAACTAATCAACTGGGAAAAAAATGACTGAAATTGATTATTTTCCATAGAAAATACAAAAATAGTCAGCTAGAATCGTTTGATTTTCATTACAGTTGAATTATTGCTAGTCACTTTTCTTACACAGGGCTGCTTACTAAAAATTATATTCTCAATTTTTGCAAGTGAGTATACTATCAGTAGTATAGAAAAGCTGGTTTCATCCACGTTTCCTAGTATTACTGCACACACACACACACACACACATACACATACTCTCCAAATTGACCACTTGAAACATTTGTTGCCGGTGTTTTTTAAATTTATAACTGCTCTCTTGTTTTTTATCATTTTCGGGAGATCAATATATCCAGAGCCTCGCAATGATTCATATTTAAAAATTTGAACACGCAATTGTTTGATTTTACTCAACGTAAATCCAGAACCTTTTACCATCACTTCATCACATTGTCTCACCACATGGTAAATGATATCGTTTTGAAAGTGTTCACGCAAATCAGTAGTTGAATTAATTTCACAATTTTTCGTTGGTATATGAATCTCCCGTTTTTCTGTGATTGGATCTCTATCTTCATCAACATGAAAAGACCGTTGAAACTCTGCACTAAAATACGATAGTGTTTTTATCAAGTCAAACTCTGTGACAGCTTCAGTTATTTTCACTTGATACATTTCGAACGCACTTATTAAAAATTCTTCGATAATCTTATATCCATTGTTCACCAAATCAAATTCACGTATACGACCACCGAAAGCAGAATTTGAAATTTTCAATTCCACTCGTGGTGTTTCATAATTGTCTTCTTCCATTATTGCTCTTCAATGTTTCCCACTCACTCACCGATTGATTTGGTATTTTTTGTTGTTCATGTACTTAAATATTTTTCTTGCTCGCAGGTTGCATTCAAAACAAAATGAAAAGAAATGTATCAGTGTTGAAATTGAATCGATAATGTTACTAGATATTTACTAGAAAATATTGAAAGAATAACGCAGAAGTAAATACATGTTTAAACTGCACAATGAGATTTTTGATAGCACAAAGAAACATTAGAAAATGGTAAATAAAGAAATGTGTATTTGCAAATTGAAAAATTTGTCATGCTTAAAAAAGTTAATTGAGACCACACAGATTTGTATTGCACCGATGGAAGAATAGCAAAAATCAATAAATATACATTTTATGATCATTTCAGATTTATATTGAATAAATTTTAGTTGTTATTTAGAGTACTACCGTTCGTGTTTAACTTTGCTATAATACATAACAAATATACAGTTTGCATATTATGAAATACACATTTAGGAATAAGGTGTTTGTGTTTGTATGCTCGCATAAGAATAGGAAGAAATGATTTATAAAAAAGAGTTATAAGCGGTGTATTTCTATTTTTGTGGTCAGTTCTGTTCATGACGTTTTGTTGATTTAGTTCAAATTTATTTTTCTCCGTCAGTTATGTAGAAGATTAGTAGGAAAAGGTGGGTAAACCATTTCCGATCGTTTGAAAGCAATGGGAATGATTTGAAAGGTAGGCCATTGGGTACCGTATGAATTGAAGCCAAGAGATGTCGAACGACGAGTTTTTACGTGCGAACAACTGCTTCAACGGCACAATAGAAAAAGTTTTTTGCATCGAATTATTACTGGCGATGAAAAGTGGGTCCATTACGATAATCCAAAACGTCGGGTAACGTATGGATACCCGACCATGCATCATCACCAACGGCCGCGCAGAATATTCATGGCCTGAAGGTTATGCTGTGTATTTGGTGGACCAGCAGGGTGTGGTGTACTATGAGCTGTTGCAACCGAATGAAACAATCACAGGCGAGGTCTACCGACGACAATTGATGCGTTTGAGCCGAGCACTGAAGGAAAAACGGCCGGAAACGGTCGCAAGACACGATAAAGTTATTTTGCAACATGACAATGCTCGGTCACATGTTGCACAGGTCGTCAAAACCTACCTTGAAACGCTCAAATGGGATGTCCCACCCCACCCGCCGTATAGTCCAGACCTTGCGCCATCCGATTACTATCTCTTCCGATCGATGCAACATGGCCTGGCTGACCAGCACTTCCGTAATTACGATGAAGTCAAAAAATGGATCGATTCGTGGATTGCGGCCAAACCGGTCGAATTTTTCAGAAAAGGTATCCGTGAATTGCCAGAAAAATGGGAAAAATGTGTGGCTAGCGATGGGCAATACTTTGAATATTAAATTTGTATCCATTTCTCTTCAATAAAGCATTGATTTTTATGAAAAAACGACATTTTTAACCCGTAGACCTATTAGATCAAGCTAATTCTGATGCAATGTACAGAGTTTATGATTATAACATTCCAATGACAACGGCCGGCCCATTATTATTTGGACTATGTGGCTAATAATACAATTAAAGTTCAAGCGTCACAGTTTATTCGAAACAGAGAAGAGAATAAAAAAGTGTATTTCATAGATCTTAACTATCAAAAATATCATCTAACTACTCAAAATACAACAAATTTCATTCAATCCAATGCATCGAATATGTATTGGCAACCCATTTTAGTAAATGATCGTGTATAAAGATGCATTTGGATAGATGACTATTTTAAAAATGAACAAATATATAAAGAATTAAAACGATCAAGCTCGATCGACGTTGAAGTAATTACCAAAAATACACATGAAGTAAATATTAAGGCGTCCAAACACCCGCTAGCTGCAATATATATAAAAAACAAAACTATTTTAGAAGAAAGTGTTTAAGTATTAGATGTGGTTGAAAAATCATTCAATACCGATATTGAATTGATAGCAAATCAAACATTTTCTGCCGTCGAATTGAAAGATGTCTCATTTAAGCCAATGATTGCAATTAGGTTAAATCATACTGAAGTTCTAAGCGTTATGATTATCGGTGACACAGTTTATTTTCCTGATAAACTATTTGGCACACAAACGAACATTTGAATGGGTGAGAATGAAAACCGACCTCTAACTATTGTAAGAATGAAAATGAGACTAGAAAAAAATGCAAATTGAAATGAGACCAGAAATTTTTTTTGCATAAAAATGAGACCAAAAATTGTTTCACTGGTTGTCTCATTTTTATCTTCAAATTTTCGGGGGTCAGTTTAACTCTCAAAATTTTCTGGTCTCATTTCTACATTCATATTTTAAATGTTTTTCGATCTCATTTTTATCCTCAAAATTTTCACGATCTCATTTTTATTCTTCAAATATTCCAAGTCACATGTTTGTTTTTAAAAATTTTCCGGGTTTCATTTTTGTTTTCAAATTTTTCTAGTCTCATTTTAATTTTCACAATAGTTAGAGGTCGGTTTTTATTCTCACCCATTCATTTGTTTGTATATAATGAGATTGACAATGAAAAATTACTAAAAAAACAAGAGCTACATTGCCATATTCAATATTTTTTTTCATATTCAATGCTTGATGCTATGTGCTTTTAACCACATTCACAATTTGTTGAACATAAGTTTTAGCTCACTCGAATGAAACCATATATATAAATTTTTTTGAAACAACCGATAAGTTTGAAAGTTAAACAATTGATTTGTCTAGAACATTACATATGTTTTACGAAATAAATTAAATATTATTCAGCAGGGTTTTTTATAACTTACCAAATAATTTTCAGTCAATGTCAAATTTTACTTACTGAATAAAAACAATTTAAAAATCGTTTTAAAATCATAGTGATTGATTTATTGAAAAATATGTTATTAAATTGTATTTTGACATTATGAATTAAAAAAAAAATACATACATCTACGTATTGCTCTTTTATGTACGAATATATTTTCCCCATTTGGGTATCTTGCTTTTCATTCTTCTAATTTCAAATCTTTTTCTTTGCGGATCCGTTTAATTGTTTCTTTTGATTCTTTATTTTTTTTGCTTTTTTCAATTCCTCCGTATGATTTGCCTTTATATTTTCTCGATATAATTTATAATTTCGAAAGATATCTTCGGTTGCGATAACTGGAACAAAATCAGCCATGATGGTCATAGTTTAACGCAGAAAAGCTTGTGACTGGAGTGATGTAATGTACGATTGTGATACTATTGAGAAGTCGTGGAATGGTATTTATTTGGTTTGACCATATAATGTGTCATCATAAATAAATTTGAAACAATCTTATCTGCAACTATAAGATAAGTTATCATTAAGATTATCTCTTAGTAAAATGTAATGAAACATATATGTATATTCAGCCAATTTATCTGTATTTTAGTGAAATACATTCGAGATTTGTCATTACAAACCTGTCAAATTTGTTTGGGCCGTATATGCCCATTGCGTGTGAGTAATGAAGTTAGACAGCATCACATCCGATTGCTGCTAATCAAAGATGGAGAAAGTGGAAATGAAACTGACGAAAGAAGTGTTAAAACAGCTAGCACTTCCAACATTATTAAGGAGATCTGTGATAATGATTCAATTCGTACTCATTATTGTTGGATAAACAATTTGAGCCGTCAGCAGTCAGCTGAGTAATCATAAATCTCGATATTTCATATGCAATCGATGTCTAATATTTCATGATATAAATGAAAAATTAATGAAACATTCTGCAAAATTCACAAACGAGTGTTGCATTGAAATGCCCGATCAAACATTGAAATGGATGAAATTTTACAACTATAAATATCAGCTGAAAGCACTATTTGTTGTTTACGCTGATACTGAAGCGTATTGAAGAGGCTCAGTATGGAAGATCAGAAACGTATATTTAGTGAGGAGTGTGCAACTACCGCATATCAGCAGCATCATATGTACAGCGTTGGATATTAATAGGACTACCCTAGGATATTAATAGGTCCTATTATATTTTTATGCATGCAGATGGATTTGAGTGCGGTGAGATCAATTGAGGAGCTCAGAGTGAAAATGTTATGTAGAAAAGTTCCGAGGAAAAACGTACAATTTACATTGAATTTGATGGGCGAAAGTATATTTTTCCTCGGAACTTTTCTACATAACATTTTCACTCTGAGTTCCTCAATTGATCTCACTGCACTCAAATCCATCTGCATGCATAAAAAGCGTTATGTTATAAACGGCCATTTTAAATTAGTATTGCCCAAAAGAAAACCAGAGAAGATATATTTGCATAAATTTTTCTTTCGGCCAATACTAAATCTATGGGGCGCCCCAAATGATATTTTTGAAATTTGGTTGGTTTCACACTCATGCGGCAATTTTCCATTATTTTATATTATATATTACAGTGTCCATTTACGTTAAAAGGAAAAATGAGTATGAAAAAATAATTGACCATAACATCAATGTGCTGTCTTCTTTGACTACACAAAGACAATGAAAATGAAAGAAAATGAGTATGCAAATAAAAAAAAACCAAATCGACCGAAAGAAGAAGAAAAAAAAAACTATAGCCATATTTATAAGTGTAACCAATCCGTTTGTTTGTAAATTGCATCGAATAAAGCACCAAAAATAGATTCAATCAAATTTTCAAATTGTTGTTGCGTTTTAAGTTTTATCAGCCGTGCAAAATCGAAGTTTACATTTTTTATAATACGAATTTCACAACAGCTTCTCGACTTCTTCTTTGAGTTGCTCATTAAAATGCAGTAATGCAGTAATTTGTGCGGACATTTTTCCCAGCTCTACAACGTCGTTTTCAAACGGTATGGACTCCTCAATCAATGAAACTTCATTATTATTGATCTGAACTGGCTCTCTGCATCTTAAATTCCAGTCTTCAACACTTGGAAAGTGTTTCATTCATTGAAACATCCATGACAGTAGAACAAGTCACTTCGATTGGCATCGACATTAACGATACAATCAACATGCAATTGTCTGGGTGCATTGTAATACGAATTAAGTTTTGAATTGGCCGCATATGCATCCCACTTCCATATTGACTCCATATAAACGTTTGTTGTTGTTGCCTTATCTTATTCAAGTTTTCATATGGTTTTATTATTGTTTGTTGTTGATGAAATGATATGGTATTAAGACAAATGATATGTCAAAGTGCCGGTAAACGTCTGCCAGTTATGAATGAATAAAAAATTTATCCGAATTATAACGGAGATGGATTTTCTCTAAATTCCTTAGAAGCCAGGGTGGTTATCGTGTACCCCGGAGTGGTTTTTAATGTAATTTCAAGAGCAAAGGAAAGAAATTGATGCATTAAATATTTTAAAATATTATATTTATTCAACTTTCAAAACTTTCATATCCACAAAAGTTGTTGTTACTAAATGGTGCCATCTATAGGTGCATAGGTGAAAACCATTTTGAAACTAAATTCGACTACCAACATTGACATGTGTACGTATATGTATGGTACTGCATTTGCGATGCCTAATGACATTTAGTGCGAATATGTCATATTTACATTTGGTAAACAACATTTACGTGATCTCACAGTATTTTGGTATTCTTTGTGAAATACAAATATTTGGTAATTGTTTAAAATAAAATAAAAATTATGAAAGAATTGATTGATGTTTATTGATACATCAAATTACAGAATACGACTGAACCACAAGAAAACCTTGAGGAACTAAGAGAAGAAATTAGGAAGAAAGCACAGGAATTCAAATAATCAAACAAGGAGCTTATCGAAAAATTGGATGCGCTATGTACCAAAAGGGGAATTGTAGTGCCGGATAATACTTCAATAGTTACTTTACCGTCAAAAGAAGAATGGAAGAAAATTATTAAATCAAGAACTGCTTCGAACGTAAATGCTGAACGAGTGAACAACAATGAGACGAATGGAAGCGCATAAATACTTTAGATCAAAGCTCATTGTTACACGAAACCAAACACCATTCAATCCATTTATACCAAGCCACTTCTTGAATCGAAAAATGAATTCTAGTTCCGAATACAAACTCTCTCGTTTATCATAGTATGAAATTTTTCGTAAAATGAAACACACGCCATCCGAAGTGTCGGTTCAGTTGGGAAAATAATATTTTGTTTCTGCGTTAAGTTTGAATAATGTTCAATAGTAAAAGACAGAAAAAACTCTTAGAAATCTCAGAATTTCAGTCAATGTTTATTTCAGTTTTAATTTGAAATTATTCATTTTTTTTGTGAGCTCGTATTTCGAAAATTTCAGGAAAATGCACGACTTTTGACATAATACTTGATTGAATACATAAACAATTCTTGATTACAAGGGTAAAATGGTAAAAAGGTAAAAACATTTATTCATACAGGCAAACAGATTAGGCATATTCATTCACACGAATACATAGACACATTTATGTTCAAGTGTTTTCACATTCATTTCGAAAATGACAAATTCTATATACATAGCAGAGCTGCAGAACGGTTTGGCATTTCTCATACAAACCATTTCGAAACCGGTTTCACTGTATTGGTTCGGTTGTTTGTGAACAAACCGAAACCAGCGGAACGTTCCGAAAAATGGTTTGCTCTGCAATCTTACTAACACATACACACGTGTTGTAGTATGTACAATGTACACAACTGTACATACATACGAACGTCATTTTCGTTTGGCAACAGCTATGTCTGAGTGCAAAGCATACAGCATACACTGAGATCGCTCAGTGCAAACCATTCTGAAACCGGTTTCGCTGCTCCGGTTTGCTCATACTATCAAACCGATTTTTTGGTTTGGTTTCATTTCATTCAATGATACGTAGCTTGCGAAGTCGAGAGTTCTTGTCGGGAGGTAGAGATGGAGGGATAAAGAGAGTTTCGTTATAGGAAGAGAGAGGAAGGCAGAGAAAAAAGACAGGAAAAGACACACACACAGAGAGAGAGAGAGAGAGAGTGAGAGAGAGAATGGCAAAGAAAAAGAAATAAGAAGAGAGAAAGAGAGAGAAAGAGAGATAGGAGAGAGAAGAGAGAGAGTATGTGTATATGTATGTGTGTGTATGTGTGTGTGTGTGTGTGCACTAATACTAAGAAACGTGGAAGAAACCCGCTTTTCTATACTACTACCATCGAAAGTTATCGGGAACTAAACAACCCCGAAAAAAACTCAATTTTCTTTGGCACGATTTAAGGAATTGGCGTCATTCTTGAATAATCTCTGCTTCATATTATTGTCCGAAATAGACGAAGTTGATTTTATCAAAAAGAGTACTTTTATTATTGAGAAATAGCAAAATTTTGATTCAAAAAAATCAAATTAGAAAATTTTCAAGGAATTACACATTTCTATATTTTGCGCGATCCGCTCCAAAAATTTAGAAATTTTTCTTGAGCATAATTACTCAGATTTCTGTCTTTTTTTAAGAAAATTAATGGAGAAAAAAAAAATTGGTGGGAAGGGCATTTTTGATTCGAATCGCAAACGGAAACTAACCTTTGACTTAACTGCAGACAGCTTGAAAAACAATATCCAAATTAACAATTGCTTCGTTGCTTTCAATGTATTGGCCAGAGCATACTATTTGCTTGCTTGCAAACTTGCTCTCAAGAGCTCCTTTGAAAGAGCGGCTTGCACTAACAGAAAGCGGCTTTTTGTATTAAACATTCATCTGAGTGAAAGAGAAATCCATGGATAACATGTAATTGACACTGAACATCAATTTATCTTTCACTCTGATGCATTTTAATACAAAAAACCCGCTTTTTGGAATTGCAAGCCGCTCTTTCAAAGCAGCTCGTAAGAGCAAGCGCTTTGCAAGCAAGCAAATAGTATGCTCTGGTATTGGCTGTCGGAAAAGTCAGAATCGATCAAATATTTCTACATTTTCACTGTTGCGGAGTTTTTAGAGTTCTGTTGAGTTGTCCAAGAGTTGAGCCGTTTCAATCAGATTTGGATTGACTATCGGTATTTTTTATTTTGTGAATATTTCTGTTTTTAATCAGCTACGATTTCATTTCATCTTGCGGAACATATTATTATCAGAAAATTTCGTTAATTTGATGGATCTCTGGAACATAAAATCTGGAACTCTAATTAAAAATCTATTTAGCCGACGATCAGGTGCTTGTTTCTCTGGACAAAATGTAAGAGAGGTTGGAGCATGGTCATAATGAGGCAGTGCGATCGAGGTTCGGTCCCAGACCAAATGTCGAAAATTAATTGCTCGTTCGTCGACTTCGCCTAATGTCGTTTTCGAAAGCATTCGTTTGCACAGCTGTATCAATATGAAATGTGTTAAGCTAATTTCAAGTTGTAGAAAATATTGAATGCATTCCGATTTATATGTTCATAAATTAATTTAAATGTCACTAGCACAGTCTGAGCAGAAATGTCGTGCTTTCTATAGATTATCTGTCTTTTCTTCATTCGTTTGGCCGACATAAATAAAAAGTATTAAAATCAGTATACAATTATGGGAAAGACAATCGCAGCTATGACATATATTGGATAATTGAATTATACTTATACTCATACTACTGTTATTGAGAGGTTGGAGCCGATCGACAGGTTGAAACAGGTCTTTAGTGAACCAAAATTCTTTTGTATTAACAAGATTGGATTTGAAAAAATTGAGTTTTTTGTTTGGTTTTCGATATCTTTTGTTTAGAGTCTTTTGAAATTTGTTATAAAAATAAACCGATTTTTTGCGCATCGAATCAAATTTAAAAGTCATACATTATGAGATTCAAAATGCAGATTCAACGATTTTGGAATTTTTCCATTACCTGTGAACAACGCAATGGGAAAAAGTTAGACGGGAGTTTTCGATAAAATGTGAATTGAAATTCAAGAGCGCATATAATCCTCGAGTGATTCATTTCCGGTGAAAATTGTTCGAAAAACATCACCTGATTTTGCGAAATTAGCAACATACAAATATTCGCACCAAATGCTGAAATGAGTCTAATGAAATCGTCATCAATCTCAATGACTTCATGTCAAAGTAAATTTTCGCTAACACAATAGTTTAGCAGTTGGCTTGTGTTAGGCATTAACAAAGAAAAACAGCGATTGGTTGATCGTGTCGTGAATCGTGACTGAGCACTGACTCAAAATCGGCTGAGCTGGTCGATTGATGCGTATGCGAAAAATTATATTTCACTTTGACGTCATACAAATTTTTCAACAGACTAGAAAAAATTGGCTTGAAATTCATCAATGAGAACGAAATGGACAAATGCCGATAAACAGCTGAAACCACTTACGATTTATTCAAATGTACAATTGTGCACGTGTCTTATTCATTAAGTCCAATCGACATATCAAATTTGATTGAATTTATTCGGATTAGAGTGTAATCAAAAATTGATTGTGCGTCACCGGGTTCCGAACATAGTTTCACATAAAAATGTTAAATGTCGAACGTGCTTTGCACGATTTCTGAATCAATCCAATTCATGCAAATTAATGAGCTTCTTCGCGAAAATAAACATCAAATGAAGATTTGGAAATGTAACAATAAAGCAGCAAAATGTAGCAACAAATTTGAAAAGCCTTTTTTTTAATTTTCTACCTTTCATCCTCCATTTCGATCGAGGAAAAAGTCTCTCGCTCGCCTGTGATTGAGGAATTTCGTAAGTATTCTTCATGAATTCAAAAAATAATCGAATCAATTTAAAACCCAATACGGTATTGATGAATCGAAAGAGTTCGAAGCATTAGTCCCTAAGTTATGCACTACACATTTAAAAGATAAGTGAAATTTTGACTTTGACTATTGCCATGTGTCGTATAAAATATGTTATTGGTTGAAAGTGTGAGTTTTTCACCCGAACTGAAACGCACGATTGTGAATGTAGCTGAAATTCTAGATAGAACAAGCCAATCAACCCGCGAATTATTGGTCAAGATACAGCTTTTAAAATATTTCGGCGCGACAAACTATCACGGTTCAATGTCAGCAAAATGCAATATTTTAAATCACGGCTGTTTGTGATGATCATATGAGTTTCAATGCGTCATAAATTGGATTCCTTTAGTGAATGCCGGACGGAGTCCCAACAAAATATTTACAATCAATATTAATGCAAAACGAACTTATTTTGTATTTTGAGTGAAAAGTATATGAAAAGATTCAAGCAACCAAAATAGTTTATAGTGTATTAAGGCCAGTGATGACAACAGGCAATATCATCGAAAATGCAAAAATTGCGAGACGCACACAAACAATCACAAAACAAATAAAATGCAAATGTGTGTTTGAACAGCGAATATATTGGCGTTGACCAGAAAAGCAGAATCATTTTGCTATAATCGAATTCAGCGCTTAAGCGAAAGAAGCATCATACAAAAAGGAATCAATAAAGCTGAAATTGAAATTGAGCATGAGAGAGAGAGAGGGAAATAGCAGACATTAACATGATTACTATGCGTCGAAAATGAATAGAATATCGGTGATAGCATTGCAATGGATGAATTGAAAGCGCCTACGCAACCCGATTTGTACCAAACACGTTCTCTTATCACTCTTAAATCGCGTAAATAAGGTGGAATTTATCAGTTGCTAGCAACAATGAGCATTTTATCATAGCAAACGCACAATTTTTTTTTTTTTAAATCAATGTGATTTTTGGGCGCATTTTAGACAGATGATCTGTGTACTTCATCATCGTTAGCACAAGAACTGAGGCATTCATTGCATCATGTCTTTTCGACGATTGCAAAACGTCCAACGCTGTTAACGGTATGTATTGCGCTTAAAATCACATGGGGTCATAACCACAAATGTGGATCGATTAAACTGGTTCGAAATGCAAATCGCGACAGCGAAATATGTCTCGAGCAAACGATAAAAAAAAGAATTCTCTCTTCCAATCGAAATTGGACGCACCGGAGATTTTGTCCAAATGAGAATTCAAAAAAATTCTCATGAATTTATTCAAATTGCAAATTCGGAAGTCCGTTTATTAATTCGAATTCATTATCAAGCGGAAAAACGCACGCGTGTGTTTTTTCGGTTGCGAACGTGATAGCCAACCTCGCGGGAATCTGCCGTTGAAATCCAGTGTTTATATAACAATCGTTAAACACTTGGTCTATTTCATTGATACATAATCTGATAATGAAATTTCTTTTCAAATTAAAAATCCGGCACATATTGCCTATTATTAACTCGCAGAACGTCGCATATTAGGAACCGAATCGAATCATGGGCGCTCAGAATATTGAAAATTTGCCAAATAATTCAAATGTCTACAGCTAATTGATCAATCATGTTGACATTTAAAATGATACAAACCTGGAGAGAAAAAATCATCACGCGAAACCGTACCGTCATTTTCACACGAAAATAGTTCGTATGGTGTGCTAATGAAATCGAGCGGAATGTTTTTGTTTTGAGCGTGAAACGTATCTTCGTCAACACATTTTTTTTTTTTTCTGTCTCATTAATCATGTTTGGTTTGAGCGTCGCTGGACAATTTCTTAAGAGCCACACACAGAGAGAGTGAGATGAAATGCCATTTAGCCGGACCAGGTCGAATGAGTTTTTTGAGTCAATTAAAGTATAACTGTAATGCGTCATGAATACAGGACAGTAACAAATCAGACAATTGTGTTTTTGTGATTGCACACACAAAAATAGATCATTTTTTTCCAACGAAATTTCTATTAATATCCAAAATCTACAAATAAATTCTTGATTTGGTCATTTTTGATATTCTTACATATGTGATTGGGCCAGAACTTGATTCTCAGACTGTTTGATAAAGATTTATAATCATATGATTGTCGGCTGGCTGCGCCGTCCGTCTGAATCGGGTTTTTCGTCGCCATGATTAAAAAGTTAATGTGAAGAGAAAACTAAAATCCAAACCGAAAAAAAAACAATTCGAATCCACCAACCAATCGATCGTTGGATCTCTGATCAGGGAGCAGCTAAAATTTCGTGTGTGGAGAGGGTATAGTATCCATCCTATTGTTAATGCTGCGCTTGTATCGCACGTGTATACTTTCGTGTAGCAATTCAATTTTTCACACAACGACCTGGGCGCTATCGAGATCTGCGCCGAACCACTATAAAGGCAAAATGTTAGCGTCGCTGATCTTTCAGTATTGAACTGCAATCGATCGCGATTCCAGTGAAATCAGTAATTCTGTTCTTTAGTTCGCAACTTAACGCATTTTTTTCACTACGAGGCGAAGAGTTTATTTTCATATCGAAATCAATCAAAATGAACAAATTAACAATCGTGAGTTGAATTTTCTCCCATTTTTGCAAAATAAAAAAAACATGTATTAGTAAACAATTGATAAATATTGATCAGAATCAGATGAAAAGTGATTGGAATGCAGTAATAATTTATGCGTTATTTTTCCTCTTCTTTTATTTCTTGCATAAATATATATATTTAGTGTTTCGTGCTAGTTGCATTATGTGTGATGAAAACAACCGCTCAACAATTCAACGTTCCGGAGCTGACATCGTTCAATGATCAATCGGCGTTAAAGGTGAAATCGAATCTTCAGTCACCACAATATAAGGATTTCATTCTGACATTATATCAAAATGACAAAGAAAACTTGGAAAAAGTCAATCATTTATTCGCGGAAGCTGGACCGGTGGCGCATTCCCACAGTGACAAGGTTCAGCAACTCAGTCATCAAGATTACAATCGTTTGCAGGAATCGCAAAACAAATATTCCGGTATTTCGCCAAATTCGCAAAAACGTTATAGACGTAATGCTCAGGGTGCCATTTTTCGACCTTTATTTGTTTATCGGATATTTCAGGAACGCACCCTAGAGCGTGAGCAGGAGCGCATCCGCAGACGCCTTATTTCAAACCGAAGACGAGATGCAGCTGCTTCTACGCGAAAGAATCAATCTGAATACTAATAAAAAAAAAACGTTGTTTTCTAGATAGACTTTGTAAGACTTATGTTTCGCTAGAGTTTAGAGCCTATATTATATAAACGGCAATTTGCGCAAAATGAGGGATGTATGGTGCACGAGCAGTACGATCCGGTGCGATCTATTTCTTCTCTCTGTGTTTTTTATCGATTTGCTATAGACAACAATAAAAAATGCCCATTAACCTTATCAGCTTATGTAACATTAAATTATTTATTCATCAAATTAATTTAATTAACGAATTCATCATAAAAATGCTTGAAAAATTCTCAATAAAATATTCTGGTTTGCGGATCGAATACACGGAACTATTTTTTATTGTTTGTTTGTTATTTGATTTTTTAACGTTTACATTTTCTATATGGTCTTTTTCAGCTCTACTCTTTGCGTGTGTGTTGTTTTTATTGACAAAGTTAACCGAAATTGATGTGAATGAATTTTATCGAAGTAAATGAGCTCGTTTTTTTTGTGCTTTCCATGATCATTCACTTATTCAATTTTGAATCAGTGCCGTTAAACCACGGCTAAATATCAAGGCTGGCTAAAAACATCCAATTGATTTTTGATCAAACGCAAAGCACGATTTCATATTTATAAAAATTCAAACCGCAGAAAAGTGGAGCGTTGCGTCTCTCGTTTTTTTTTTTTTTTTGTTGTTGATATAATATTTTTTGTTTCGTCTGTTTGGGTGTATTCCGTGGAATGACGCGATCATTTCAACCTGCCGGCAATGGTATTTGTTTCGGTTGTACGCGATATTCAAATGTAACAGAAAAAAATTATTACAAATCGAATAGAAGGAAAAACAGATTTTTTGTCAAGCGCCATGCGAACGCCGACGAAGATTATGTCACTCACATAATGATAAATGATGCACGTATGTCATTTATAATAAGCAAAAATTTAATGCTGCTACTGCTGCCGCTGATGCTGATTATTCTGTGAATTTAAATGACTGATTGTCTCTATTAAAATCAAAAATGGAACAAGAAAAAAGAGACAAATGTATACCAGAATCGCGCAAGTTTTGCACGCGTTCTCATCCTCATTTATACGTTTCATATTTTGAAATGCATACTAAAACGAAAACACAACACAAAAAAAAAACGACTTGCATTCTCAGTTGCAGCAGTATTGAGTACAGCAACGTGCAATAACATTGCTGTTGTAAATGATCGACCTCTCTACATAATGCCATAATTACTTCATCCGAAAACGCACACGTCGCCACACACATTTACTCTAAAGGTTAAAATATGAGAGAAAGAAAGCGCATAAAGTCGAAAATGAATGAACAGAAAAACACTTGAAATTACTTCATTATGCACATCCACAATGCATCGGTTTCAATGAATGTTTCAACTTGAATTGAGGCGACGAAAAATGCCGCGATTTTGCTAAATGATTTTATAAGTTGCTACAACCGTTCAACAGCTATTGAACGGCAATATTTGAAATTTGTGCGGCAGAGACGATTGTGTGGGTTGCACACGAAATATTATTTAATCATTTCGAGATCAAGCGCTCGAAATATTCATATTTTGATTGAAGTCATTCATGACAGATGGATTATTATGTTTGAATTAAACAGAAAATTGAAAATATGTAATGAATCGCTACAAACATCCCAATTTCGCACAATAATTTGTTTCGTCTTCAATTAAGTTAGCACCAAACTGGTTGCAATTGTTGTGGTGAACAATGAAAATTCGCTGCAGAAGCTAAGAAAATTAGGACTGTTGTCTCTTGTCGCGGTAATTGTTCAACATTTGCTCCATTTTCATGATGTTGCAGTTTTTTTAGATTTCAGCCGTTTTCTGTATTTATTTCAATAATTCTAGAGTCTAAACACATTTTGAACTTAAATTAAACTGTAGTTGACAAGTTTTTTTCCTGGTCTATTTTTGCTATTTTTTGTTCCATTCTAAGTTTCTTAGAAAAATCTTTGTTGCTTATCTGAACTATCTCTGACTCACTTCTATTATTTGAATAGAAATCCGGTCATCTTTGCCCATTTTCATTGACATCTGCAACATAATTTCGTCGAATTAATTCAATGTATGCAGCCGTTCATTGCTGAGTATCAGCTAAGTACATGCGTTTCATCCATTTTCTTCCAAATCCAGTAGAAAGACCATTGAAATACTTTGGAACATGCATAACAAGTGGATTTCTACAATCCATGAAATATTATTTACCAATATCGAAAACAATTGTTCATTACATATTGATGTGAATCTGGTTATGTGGCATTTTTCTGTGATTGACGCATCGATCGGATTCGGTCATTCGATCGCCTGAATTTTAACGAAATATATAATGCTAATGATATATGATATATATCGAATATTTTGAAGACAAAACAATTGTCAACGATGGATCCCTTTGGTTCGGCTGTTCGTTCGGAAGGTTTATATGTTGGTCATACAATTTTGATATAGATAAATGATGAAATCGAAATGGAATGTGAATCGCATAATGCGACAAACCGATATTGATGCGATGCGGTTTGATGAAAGTTGTACCGGTCTCTCTGTGACCCTTCAGCTGCATTTTTACCTCTTCAAGTGTATTTCTTCGTTTGATTTACAAATTTCACAAAATACCTAATGCAATGCTCAATTGTCCAAGTGGG
Organism: Obolodiplosis robiniae; assembly: GCA_028476595.1. NCBI lineage: Eukaryota > Metazoa > Arthropoda > Insecta > Diptera > Cecidomyiidae > Obolodiplosis > Obolodiplosis robiniae. The sequence goes on from CM052016.1 coordinate 40,292,549, forward strand.
GAGACCCAATTACCAGCCATTAGCTCAAATTCATTTTCACACTTTTCCCTGTGCATTTCTCTGGTTTTTTTTAGGGTATATAATCCGTCGAATGTTAATGTCAAGGCATCAGTTCACTTCCTCACTTCAATTGGTAAACATTGAATTATCAGTGCAATTTGAAAAGCAATTGACAGCAATTGAAAAACCAATCGAACGCGAAAATAAACACACAGTGACCATTTTACTTTGGAATATTCAAGCAAAACACAAAATCATCACCAGCAACATGAATTTCAAACCAATTTTGATTGTCTTGGTAAACAGTTGATTATTTTTGTTGCATTTATATGTATATTGAACAACACAATTTCTATTGATTCAGTGATTCTTTGAAGAATAAATCCAAAATTACAATTGGAACAAAGATGAACATTCGTGTTGCATTTAAAAAAGAGGTTTTTGTGTCTGATAAGTGTATGAGTTACTTGAACAAAGAAGATCATGAAACATTGAACTTCTTTAAGCGATTGTGCTAACTATTTTTATCTCTACATTTACCACACAAAAATCAATTGAATATGAACGTTCATGTAACGATATATATTAACATCCTAAGTGAATTATACGATTTGGTTTATATCAATTGGATATTATTTATAGATCATCAGCGCTGTCTACCTTCATGAGTCAGAATCCACCGTAATCAAGGCCAAGCTCGGTCTCTTGAAGGCCAAAGTCGCATTGGCCAAAGCGCCACATGCCATTGCCAAAATTGCCGTTGCTAAAGAGGTCAAAGCTAAAACAAAGATTGCCGCCGCCAAAACAATTGCTGCTGTTAGTGCTTTTGCATAATGTTTTTAACTCATTTTATCACGGTTGCTCAAAATAATTTGTCTCATTTCCATTTACAGGCTAAAGCCACGAAAATTGCTGCATTGAGTGCTTTAACTGCCCCATTCAAAGTCGCAAAGAAGACGTTTGCATTGAAAATTGCCGGTGCTAAAGCTCTGAAAGCAGCTAAACTTGCAAAAATCGCTAAAACTGCCATCATCATCAAAAACTTGAAGAAAGGTCCAATCATTTTGCCAGTTCCAGTTGCCGTGCCAATCAAGAGCTTGCCAATCATCAAGCCTTTGCCATCATTGCCTTCATTGCCACCTTTCCCATCGTTGCCACAATTCAACCTCCCAGCCCCATCACTCTCCGACTCATTGGGACCAATCCAAGGATTCATTTCTGGCGCACAAAAGGCCATCCAATCAGCTGGTACGTACTTAAATTCATGTTGACCGGAAAATGCATAGTTTATGGCAATTTCTCGCTTTCATTTCAAGAAAAATTTTCATACTCAGTGCTAATTGGGAAACAATAGTCACATAAAATTCATTTATTTTACCATTCCAAATTATGCTCATTAATGTGGCTTTCCTTTCATGTTTTTTATTGATAAACAGGTTCAGCCCTTCCATTGTTTTCCGGATTGACCAACAGCTTCGGTGGAGCTCAAGCTAAAGCCAAGGAAGTCATTGCAGCCCCAACCCCCGCTCCAGTCTACCGCTTCGTGCCAGAAGTTGGCTTCACCAACTACAACAAAGTCTCATATCAACCACCATTGGAAGTTGAAGTGCCAGTGTTCGCTGCTCCAGCACGATTCATCGCAGCCCCAGCACAAGTCTACGGACCACCAGCTGCCCCAGCATCAACCTATGGCGTTCCGAATTAAACCAATTTCCTAAAAATAAAATTACTATTTTCATTGTTAAACATAGTAGGGAAAACATAGGGAATACCTAACTCAAAAATGTTATTCATCATTTTTAGATTGTTAGAGATTTCGTATAAGGTTCGCTTAGTATTTATTTCCATTTTCACAATAATGTCTAGTGAAATAATTGTGAAAATGTTGACTACAGAACACATTTGCATTCAATAAATAAATTCAAAATTACATACATTTACAACCATGTTTTTCTTGACCATCTCATACATTTGCCTTTGCAAAAAAGATCTGTTTTAAATTTCATCAAGATTTTTTTGGATTATTCTGGTTCTCTACAATTCTGTTTAGATACATCTGAGATTGCTCTCTCGTAGTTACTTTTCCCAATTTAAAAGGAAAACAAATGAACATCTTTTATCTTATTCTCGTCATCTATTTCCAAATAATCATTTAATTTGAATAATTGCATAATTATTGAAATCGAACTAAACATAAAAAAATTAACTCCTTCTTTAAGAGAAAGTTAATGTGACATTGAATTTAGAGATATAAACCAGATATTCTGAAATAGATTTAAACCAGATATTGTGAATGTTTGAATTGTCTTGTTTACATAATATTTCGAAATATTGGTCAAAACAGTAAATTAGTCTATTGTGTTACTGTGTCACTCTCACTGTGCTATTGTGTCAACTCTTTTATTTTTCAAACTCATTATTAATAGTTCATATATTAGCTTTTTGGTCAACTAGTTAAGAAAAAACTCGAATTCTACCAGATGACATTAAAAAGAATGCCCGTCGAATATTTGCCATATCCGTTTTGATATGTTCAAAGTTTTCAAAAGTTTTTTTTTTCAAGGTTACACCTTTGTCTTTCGATATTAATTAACTGTTGAGATTCTAGTTGTAAGTGTGTGAATTATTTGAACATATCACGTTAGATCCACGTTTAAATATTTCATTTTTCAGAAGTTCGAAGTTGTGAACTGGTTCATATTTTGGCCTAATTTTATCCGCAAGGTTTTATGTTACAAATTGTTTTCTCACTCTATAAACTCTCATATCCCCGAATTATGTTAATCCGATCCGTCGACACGTTTAGTTTTTAACGGTTCATAAATCATTGACTACGCTTCATTTTTTGGACCGGTTTACACTTAGAAACCGAACTTAACAAATATGTTGAAGCATAAAATTGCAATTTTATTCGGAAATTGTTTAACGCAAATGGATCCCGAAATTCCTTAAAATAGTTTGCTGAAAAGAATATTTTTATTCCCACCAAAATAAAATTTGAACACACATCGATGAGTTTGACGAATGAGCTTAAAAAGCATGGTGGCAAGAATGTGGTTCCTTTTATAAATGCGTTCCATATATGGTAATGGTAATTTTAAAATTATAGGCGCCATTTGAAATGGAACCGCATTGGATGAACTAAAGGAATCGCTTTGAAATGCAATGGCACTAGTTTCACGTTAACTTCAACCATAATCTTGGAATCGGCCACCAATTTGTGAGTGTAAGGAAAACACTGTTATCGATGTTAGTACATACCATCTGTAGATTCTTGAATTGTCAGCATTTTCGTGGCATGTATAATTTCGATTTTCAAATGAGTAAATCTCAGCAAAAGTATTGAGATAACGTGTATCGGTGGTTCAATGAATTCAAACGCCGGCGTCAATTGCTCGATTTCGATTTTCAAGAAGATCGTCCAAATTCGGCAGTTGTTCCAGAAAACATTGATGATGTGCGTGAACCGATAATGCAAGATCGTCTATTTGACTCATCCTGAGATTGAGGCATGTCTAACCATTACCGCCCCCATGCCCCAACATACATCAAATATTACATGAATATTCAAATATGCACAAGATATTTTTGCGTTTGATCCCACATAAATTGACTGATGACAAGAAAAAGACTCATGTTAAAAGATCGAAAGAAATTTTCAAGTGATGAATCCTGGAAATACGCGTATGGGCACAAAAGCAAACAGCAATCTATCGTATGAGTCCTTCAAAATGAACAAAACCAAACGGAAGTAGTTCGTGGTCGATGCGTTGCTAAACACATGGTCGCTTGTTTTTTCAGAACAAGTGGACATGTTAGAGAACCGCACAACGGTCAATTCTGAGCCATTTTCTGTGTGTATTTGGTGAAAGACAGGAAAAAAGTGTAAAGAGGAAAATTATTCTTCATCACGGTAATATGAGCTCTCACACATTGGCTTGAAGAAGTGACTTTTCGAGCACTCGAAACATCGATTTCTATTCGTTTCCGTCCGTGAAAGATAATCTGCAATTTTGAATAGCAATACATCCTATTTTTATGATTATCCATTGCGTTTAATTACCGTTTTCCGATGTTTTTTAAACTTCTAACATTTGTTTTAAAAAAGTCCAACAGGGTTCTAACAAGTGGGAATAAAGTTGATCCGTATTCCAACTAGGTTCAAATGTCAAAAAGATTTATTTTTTCAAACTTGCTTTGTTCTTATTTTTGACAAGTCAGAAAAATACATACCGCTTATGGAGAGATTAAACATCATGACTGTTATGATGCCACGCCATTCAAAATTCACGTGCTTCGCAAATTTCTTGTTTGTAAAGTTTTTGTGAAAATGTATAAGATGCGGAAAGCAGTGAGAAAATTTGATTTTCAACAAAGTTTCCCAAGACGATTTCATTGTTTAAACAACTTATTTCATGCAAAAATTAAAATGTCCATTTTCAATATTTTCTAAAAAAAAATTTCTTCAAATACATTAGAAAATATGATGTCCATTTAATGTCATTTGTCTCCCATAAAAGATTTATAAAACCTTTAGACAGACTCGAAAATAATACTAATGTGTTTTCCATTCGACATTTATTATACTTTCATGAGAAAAATTTCGCTATTAAACGAATAGCAAGTAAAAATTTGGGTTTTATGTAGATGATTATAAGACGTTTATAAGACATCGAATAACATGCTTGTTGGATATTTTTTAAAACCTTTATAAGACATCTCCACTACCATTAGACACTCATACAGCCTTAAGGGCGTGTACTTTTCAGCAACGTTGCGTACGGCACATTTGATTGGAGGTAGAAATTACTCATTTTCATTGCTCAAAGTGAGAAATATTCGTCATGAAGTCATCGATAAAATTAAAAAAAAGCTATTTACACAAAACCGCACAATTCAAAATATATCTTTTCTTTCAGTTTTCAGATGATTTTCAAAGTTTCGTTTTGTGATTGTTAAAATATTTTTGATTGGGTGACTCCATCTAATCGCTGTTTCATTTGCAAAAGAATGGCAAAAAGTTTCTCAATGTTTACTCCTCACAGTATGCATTGTAAATTGATTAATTTTCCATTATTTATTATCTAAAATACCGTCGTTGTATTTCGAAATTGTCATACTGTAAATTATTACTTTCGGAAAGTTGTTAGTCGGATGGTATAGTCACTCTACTAGAGTATTGAGATCGATAATATGCAACGTCTTTATCTTCATTTCTACTAAAACGAAAATTAAACTTCATTTGAAGTAGCTGTTAGCATGCATGTGATTATCATAACAAAGAATTGGGATTTAATTGCGCATTTTCTGTTGCTTCCAGCAAACGAGCGTTCAATTGAATTGGACTATGTTGGCTGAGCGAGCGAGCGACTGAGATGCCCAATGTGAAATAAATAAAAGGCCAATTATCGATTACGTTATGGTAAATTCAACCACAACAATTCATTAGTATGGCGACTGTATCAAAAGTCAGATTTCGGATTGCTGATATTTAAATATCTTTTATTCGCTGTTCGCTGTACACCGAGGCGAACGGTCCGTGATGATATGCCAAGATGTTTCGTTTTGAATTTTATTCACATCGGTGTGTGCGAATGAACGGCCAAGTACAGTAATCACAGCCGCTTTGACATCGGAATACATAAATTGAAGAGCAAAAGACATTTTTCGACTTTGTGTAGTAGTGATATTTTTTGCACACGCGAAAACGGTTTCACAGTTGTATTTGTATTGCTCGGTGAGTGTGTGTTAATATATTTTTCTCCTTGACTTCCTGATTAAACTTAGACGGTATTTTTTTATGTTACACCATTGAATCAATACGTGAAACGTAAGTAAATTGGCGTTAGTCCTTGCAAACAAATGCAGAGTTGTATTGAATTTGGGTTGATCGCCATATAAATCAACAATTCAAAATCCTATTGTGTTGATTTTAATTGAATCAACTAGACAGTGTGTTTGTTTTTCATCATATAGTACATAAAAAAACCGGATTAGAACAAAATCCCGAGTGTATAATATCAATACAAGTATTTCGCATACGCACGCATACATTCGCCGTTCAAAACGTGACTTCCATTGATTATTTGCTCACTTGCTCACTCTCTTGCTCCGTCCGTACGATTTGATACGATGCAAGTTCGAAGTGAGTACGCAAAATGCTGTGCATAAGTCGTACTCCGATAACAGATGAGATCAAGTTGAGTGTTTGAGACGTTTAATCAAGTATGCGGTGCTGTGAATTTGTTAAAAGTCTAATAGGGGATTTCATAAAAAGCATACAAAACAATGTACGATTTTGATATTTACCATTTGAATTCTTTCCAGACCTACAACAAATGGATCGAATATTTAAAGTATGTCAGCTGCTGGCTGTCTTCTATTTAGTAATTCCAAAGTCGATGCCACAACCACCCACCAATGATAAGGAATTAGATGATTTGATTAAAGAAATTTTTGATATTCCAACGAATCAAGACCAAACAAATCCAACACAACCGCAACATCTGCCAACGGGATCACCAGTTTATACAGAACCACCGATTGTGACACACCAGCCACCGGTTGTTACATATGCACCAACAGTAGCACCCATTTCGACTCATCCACCTACGCATCCATCAACATATCCACCAATCGTCCAAACTTCTCCACATGGCCAAACTCCTGAGGCAAATGTAATTGTAATTTTTTGAATTTTTCAAACGCCAGATTTTCAGCAACGGCATTTTTTTCTAGCCATGTTTGATTGGAGAATGCGTCCCTTACTATTTATGTGCGAACGGATCCATCATAACAAGCGGCGAAGGCATTTTGGATGTTAGGTAAAGCTGCCGTGATGGTCAGTTTGAGAAGTATCATTGTGATTATCTATTTGTGTTTTGGTTTCGAAAGGATTTCGACAATGAACAAGGAGAGAATTTCATTGAACTTTGAAGAACTCGAAAATCAAGACAATTTTTGAATTTGTATATTCATTTAATTCTTTCTAGATTTGGAGAAGAAGATAATCCCGATCCAACATTTCATCCGTGCAAAGGGCTCTTCCAGACTTGTTGCTCGCTCAAAACTGACACGCCAAACATACCGAAAATCGAAAAGAAGGAAGGTTGTGGCCATCGAAATCATGAGGGTGTCGGCTTTCGCATTACAGGCGAAAAAGACAACGAAGCACAATATGGTAAGTAACATGATTGTACTTCCTATTGCATTTGGGAACATTAAATATCTCATTCATGTATAATGACAATGTTGCTTTGAGCGTGCAGGTGAATTCCCTTGGATGGTAGCAATCATTAAGGAAGAACCATCATTGCAAGATCTATTGAACGTGTATCAATGCGGCGGTTCTCTGATTCACCCATCGGTTTGTAAAAACCCCAATACAATTTTCGACAAATCTAACACACCAAAACCATTTGACATTGGTTCATAGGTCGTTTTGACGGCTGCACATTGTGTGTACGGTAAAAAAATGGGCTCGCTAAAAGTTCGAGCTGGTGAATGGGACACACAGACTCGAGATGAATTCTTCCCTCATCAAGATCGACTCGTGAGTGATATGATTATCCATGAACATTATTACAAAGGCGGATTATTCAATGACGTCGCTCTTTTGCTGCTACAAGAACCATTTGAGTTGAATGAGATCATAAATACCGCTTGTCTGCCGCCACAAAGCTACAATTTCGATGGCAGTCGCTGTTTTGCCAGCGGCTGGGGAAAAGATGTCTGGGGCAAAGAAGGTTCGTTCATCAGCTTCTATTTTTAAGGAAATTATGTATCATTGTCATTTGACATTAATTTTAAATTTAGGAAAATATCAAGTGATTTTGAAGAAAATCGACTTGCCGATCATTCCTCGCACTCCATGCATCGAAAGACTACGGCGAACGCGCTTGGGCCAACATTTCAATTTACATTCGAGTTTCATTTGTGCAGGTTAGGAACAAACAATTAGAGCTTGATTGAGGAGATTTCTTTTGATGCTATGATTTTATGTTTTGTATAGGCGGTGAGCCTGGCAAAGATACATGCAAAGGTGAGAAAAGTGCTCAGACAAAAAATCGAGAAATAATTTCAAAATAGCAATTGAAAATTTTACGATGATTCTATAGGTGATGGCGGTTCGCCGCTGGTCTGTCCAGTTCCCGGCAAACATGAACGATACTTCCAAGCGGGTATAAAAACATTCTTCAATCAAAATCCATTTTGATGTGATAAATATTGATTGATAATATCACATCAATTTGGTATTTGAGCTATCAATATGAAATTTGTACATGGGAATAATAGTGGGAATACAAATTTGAGCCAGTTTTTTACGAATCTGTACTCTCACTATTATTCTCATGCACACAAATGTATTCACGGATTTCATCTAGGAATTGTAAGCTGGGGCATTGGATGTGCTGAAACAAATCCAGGTTAGTTTCTGTCAATTAATGTGAGCTGAATTCGCCAAAAACAAACTCGTCGTTACTTTTGTAATTTTTTTATTTTTGATCTTTCATTTATTTTTCGTAAAACATTTTCATTCAATAGGTGTATACGTGGGTGTTGCCCAATTTAGAGAATGGGTTGATCAGCAATTCACATACAAATTACTAGATTCGAGCTACTACTCGGTTTAATACTTGATATAGGATTTCATGTGTAAAAGAACAATATCGAAACATTTTCAAAATATATGACGAACGCTGTAATGAGTGTTGTTAATTCCCTATTAGTCAATAGTTCTATTTTTTAATTGTTAATGTAGGTTTGTTCTTGACCGAGGCCGCTGTACATCATCCGATTCAATTCAAAAAGTCTCCCGATATTTTAAATATTGCAAACACTTCTTCAAATCTTTTCATATTACTTTATTTTTAATAAAAACACTTTTTTCATGAATTATATTGTGATTGTTATTAGAGTTATCATTGTCACAATTCCTGATACACCTGCCATTCATTCGCACATACGTAAAACGAAATTGAAAATGAAGTTGGCATTGAACGAACTCGATTCGCGCCAATTCGTATTGTGGCAGACATACATCTGGCAGAAGACATCTGAGAAAACCAATCAGCGTGCAGATAACGATTGTATTTTTGCTGAAATTTCGATGAACAATAGTGAAAAGGCCAACTAGTAGGCGAAGTATCGTACAAACACGCAATCGCACATATATATACAACAACAACAACAAACATTTGTAGACCGTTATTGCCTTTCAGCGTCAGGTCTGTTCTACGAAACAAAAAGCCTCATATACCCCTAACAATACCTCTCCACAAACCCCGATCGAGAGCCAAGTTTTGAGTTTCATCACACCATTCATATCCCCTCACATTCAAATCATATTTAACCGAATCTAAATAACGTCGTCGTGGTCTACCCCTACCTCTCGGCCCATCAGATTCGGCGAACAGAATCCGTTTCGGTAATCGCTCCTCTCTCGTGCGTTTTACATGACCAAATCATCTCAGTCTGGATTTTCTTACTTCCTCTCCTGCCGAATCGACGTTTAAATCCCCCCGAATCGTCTCATTTCGGATTCTGTTTTCCCACTGATCGCGGCGCGAGACTCCCGAAACCATTCTCAACACTTTCATATCAGACACTTCCAAATCATGAATCAAATTCTCACAATCAACCCAGCTCTCGCTACCATATAGAATAGTTGGTCTGAGGTCAATCTTCACGTGAATCAACATCTTTGTTTCAGTACTCAATTCACGTTTATTGAAAACGTGTGATCTAAGTTGCGCTACTACTTTATTTCCATTAACCCTACGCTGTCCAAACTCTTTATTAAACTTGCCATCTTCCGAAAAGATGCAAACCAAATATTCGGATTGGGACACTTGTTCCAACAAATTGCCATGTAATGTGCAATGAATTGGCTTTCGAGTTCTACCCACATGCATAACTTGAGTTTTTGTGCCGCTAATGGTCATTCCGAAATCGTACAGGCCTCTTCCAAATCTTTGATACTATTTTGCAGCTCCCTTTCTGAATTGCCAAACAGTACCAAATCATCTGCGTAAGCGAGTGCAGAGATAACATTGCCCCCCCCAAAGCTACTCTACCCCTTGAATTGGCTGATTGTATCAGCTTGTCCATATAAATAATGAATAGAAGAGGTGCAATTATACATCCCTGTCGCAGACCATTACGTACTTCAAACCATTCACTCAAATATCCGTCCATTCTTACTGCTGGTTTACTGTTTGCGTACAAACTTTGAATCGTGTTGAGAAGACCATTCACACCATAATCGTCCAAGACTGTCCGCAACTTAGATCTGGGAATGCACTCATAGGCTTTCTGCAAATCCACGAAACAGAAGTACAGTTCCCTATTTCTTTCAAGGAATTTCTCCATTAGTTATCACATGCAAAAATTTTGATCTTGGCAGCCGCACATTTACAGCTTTTATTCTCTTTTTTTAAAGCTCTTGTTCATCATCCATCATTCAGTATTTATAGACCGAATTGTGTACCGTTAGGTGTGTTCAGTCTTTTTCGTATTCCATGAATACCACCAGCATGAGAACTATTATTCGAATACATTGGAGAGGGGCTTGCAGGGCACGACTGCACCGCATTCGAATGCTCGGGCCCATGAATGGCTACTACCTTTTTTGCGGTGGTGTATTGAATATTGAAATACCCAATAACACAACCTTAGCGTTAAGGTAGTCAATTTACGTGTGTCTGTGCTAATTCAAAATCCTCTTTTTGCACACAGACGGGACCGACGGCTTAAAGTGTCCTCCGAAACACTCCGTGACTCGAACATCTCTGTTTTATGTGTTAATTTGTCTCCCATCAATATATCACTGTTGTTAGCAATGATGAAATTGATAGAAAATCAAACGGCCACTAGGAGATTCGAACCCACGTCCCCATGCTTGCAAAGCCGGCACGCTAACCACTACTCTACAGCTGGGTCTCCAGCTGCTCTTCCATCTTTTTAAAACATTCTTTCTGCCCATCACTACATTGCCAGTCTTGTCCAAAACAGCTCCAGGAGCATGTTTCTTGCCTCCATTCCTAATTTTCTTAACCCTTGACCAGAATTTCTTATTCCTCTGTTGTCCAGCAACTTCTAGATCCTGACCAAACTTCACCCATTCTTTCTCTTTTGCTCCTTTCACCATCATTTTCATCACACGATTTTGTTCCCTATACGATATCATTTTCGTCAGTTCGGTTCTGCAACCAGCTGAACCATCTCGTTCTCTTTTCCTTCACAGCAATTCTAATATCGTCATTCCACCATTCAGTCTTCTTTCTCCCATTCTTGACGACAAACATGCCACAACATTCTTTTGCTACTTCTACAATCACTTCCTTAAACAAATTGCATTCATACTCAATATTAGACGCTTCGTTCACTTCGACTTGCGCAAATTTTTCTCCTAATTTTGCTAAAAACTCTCTCGCTACATTCACATCACGCAATCTTTCCACTTTCACTCTTTTTGTTAACTTCTGATAGCTTCTTAAGCCGCTCTTGCTAATGCATAGTTTGCTGGATACCAAGTAGTAATCAGAGTCTAGACCAAAACTTCTATACATCTCGTATTTAAGACGGTTTTGCGCAAGCTTGCCTCAACGATAATGTAATCGAGAAGAGATTTTTGATTCTGACCAGGATTTTCCCACGAATACATGTGAATTTTCTTGTGCTTGAAAAATAAATTAGCTATAACTAAATCTGAACTCTGGCACAAATCGAGTAATCTCTTCCCATTACCCTTCGTGGCAGACTCTTCACCAAATTTTCCCAGTACAGCGGAAAAATTTGGATCACTTCTACCCACTCTCGCATTAAAATCGCCTAATAGAATCACTCTTTCACTGCCCTTTTTACTACGTCATTCAGATCGATGTAGAAATCGTTCAAACGGTCCGGGTCTGCCCCTTCACATGGCGAATAAACACTCACAAATCTATAAATTGCCCCCCCAATTTTTATCGAGATCCACATTAATCTTTCATTGACGAATCTATGACTGACTACCGAAGACTCTAAACTTTTGTGAATCAAAAACCCTACGCCCCAATTAGCTCTTCCTCTAGAAACACCCGACAGAGATACGCGATAATTCCCTAACGTATCCTCAAACTATCCTTTAATACGGACATCACTCAAAGCTAAAACATCTAAACCAAAAGCATTCGCTCTGTCAACTAATTCGAACTTCTTAGACTCAAAACCTCCTCTCAAATTCAAAGTTCCAATATTCAAAACGGTTTTCAACTGTGGAGCTCCGGTCAGGTCCCGGGGAGGGCGAGCTCCGTGGCCTCCCCTCGTCCGAGGCACAATGTTTCGATTTCGAGCTAAATGAATTTTAAGGTGAGGGGCGTGCTAAGCCACACTGCACCCGAGAAAAAACACATCGATTTTGCCGAAAGAGACATTCCGCGAAATCGGAAAGAGTAAAAATTTGCGAAAATACAACAACAAACATTTATAGACCGCTATTGCCTTTTAGCGTCTGGTCTGTTTTACGAAACAAAAAGCCTCATATACCCCTAACAATCCTGATGGCCTCTCCACAAACCCCGATCGAGAGCCAAGTTTTGAGTTTCAACACACCATTCATATCCCCTCACATTCAAATCACATTTAACCGAATCTAAATAACGTCGTCGCGGTCTACCCCTACCTCTCGGACCATCAGCTTCGGCGAACAGAATCCGTTTCAGCATGACCAAACCACCTCAATCTGGATTTTCTTGCTTGCTCTCCTACGCAATGGACGTTGGAGAAGGAGAAGGGAGGAGAAATTGTCATTTTGTAATAACATACAGTTTCATACTACTCGCATTAAATAGTAAAATTTTTCGAATACAGCTCACATTCAATGTCATGTGATCAATGACCATTGCGCGCAATTTTCTACGGAAAAACCTCAAAATACCAGTTTCCTTAAATTGCAATTCAGAATGAGACAGAAAAAGAGAGTCAGTGATTTCTTTTGTAGTTTTCATCATTTACACCGATAACAATACACGGACATTCCAACACAAGTTCAAAGCGCCCGGTTATTTACTCGTTCTTTTCAATATATACGCAGTTGCTCTTTTTTATGAAAATATTTTCGCTCATAGAAGATACACTGACACCAAACAAGACTTGTAACCGTACAGATCTAGTGTTGTTGTTGTTGTTGCTGTTGCTGCTATCATCGTTCTCTTCGGTTCAATTTTTTCTGTCGCTTTCTCTATCACACTCATGTACAAATACATCGTAAGCAGCGACTTTGCATCGATGTTTACGACAAAGACGCAAACAGATTATTTTTCAACGTCGAAACACAATCCTGATGATATAAACATCAAATGTTACAATAGTTTCATTTAATTGTGCACGGTGTGCGCTGATAAGTATTGAGTACGGACGCTCTTGGTTCTTAAATTCTTTAAAAACAGACCAAGAACTGGCTTTGATTTGAATTCATTTGGACGGAACCGTAAGTGACATTTTCGTTGCATCAATTTTCATTTGAAATACTTCCGCATTTTTTCAACGAACTGTTATAAGGGACCAATTGTGTGAAATGAGATTGCTGCTGATTTTGTCTGCACTGGCTGTGTTGGTTAGATGCAGCTTAGGCGCCGATATCGAGACAACCTTGAATGCAGGCGAAACGGTAGTGACACAACCGTCAGCTACGAATATGGATGCGACATATTCATCTACGGTCAGTGAACCGGCTGGTCAAACTGGCCCTATTACAAGCGATACAAATGACCGAATCGATGGAGCTGGAGCCACCACCAACTATCCAATCGACACAAGTGACGTAATAACAAACGGCCAAACTGGCGAAACCAAACTTTCAGCGAGCGATTCAGACCCTTCAGATGTTTGCGCAACATGCAGTTGTGCAACATGCGGCAAAGATGATGATCCATCTCTAGTATCAAAGCTATCAAATGTAATGGTTTTTTCTATTTACATTTACGAATTCTCCTTCATCCGTCATGTGCCTGTATCATTTCATTTTTGTATAGCCCTGCGAGGTTGGAGAATGTGTACCATATTATCTGTGCTTGAACGGATCCATTATAACAAGTGGTGAAGGTATTTTGGACGTTAGACTTGGCGCTGACGACGATCCAGAGCCAGAACGTCATCCATGTCCCGAATTTTTTGATACATGTTGTCTATTGAGATCCGATGGAATCGTTAAAGATCACATTAATACACCAACAATTCCAGCTGAGAAACCAGACAAATGTGGAATAAGAAATAAGAAAGGAGCTGCATTCACTCTAATTGAACGCGAAAATGAATCACAATTCGGTGAGCAACAAAAATAAATCATATCCTATTATTTTAATCCATTTCTTTAACATGTGTTTGATTTTATCAGGCGAATTCCCATGGGTGGTAGCAATCATACAGAAAATCATTAATTTTAATGTCCCAGTGAATATTTACCGGTGTGGCGGAACCCTGATACATCCATCGGTTTGTTAAACTCAACAAAATCACCATTAATTCCAAATTGCAATTCTTGTAATGATCAAATTTCACTTCTGAATAGGTGGTTGTGACAGCGGCACATTGTGTACTTGATGTGAACAATACTCAAGATCTCATGATCAGAGTCGGCGAATGGGTAAGTCCATATACAAAAGTTGATTTTATCTTGAAAAATGATATATTCTGAAATTGAAACCATTTAAAAAAAGATAAATTGAGAAATATTCGTTTCTTATTTTTAGGATACACAAACAATGAGTGAACCACTTCCGCATCAAGATCGCGGTGTTTCTGAAATTTTGATTCATGCAAATTATAGACCTCGAAGCCATTTTAATGATATTGCTCTGCTCTTTCTCGATAAACCCGTTGAGTTGGCCGAAAATATAAATACCGCGTGCTTGCCACCGCAAGACTCCACATTCAATCATCAAAGATGTTTCGCAACTGGCTGGGGTATGCAAAGCTATACATACAATTTCATCTGAATATTTGCTGAAAAGTATTTTATTGTCAATTTTCAATGTGCGAATATTAGGAAAAGACAAATTTGGTAAAGATGGCATCTATCAGGTGATTTTGAAACGAGTTGAACTGCCAGTCATTCCGAGCGATGCATGTCAAACGAAATTACGCGAAACCCGTCTTGGACGACATTTCGTACTGGATCCGAGTTTCATGTGTGCAGGTGAGTTTGCGGAATTGCAGCTTCAATGAAAATCTCTCATTATTCCATGCTTTTAATGCTATTTTTGCTTTTAGGTGGTGAAAAAGGAAAAGACACTTGTCAAGGTAAATTGCGATTTTATTTTCTCATGAAAAATCAGGGATATACAAATCGATGTATCCATCCATCCACACACGGTATGCACTGCGTCCAACCGTGCGTTGCCAACGCATGAACAGTAAAAAGATTGTATCATTTAAATTTGTTTTTACGCCTGCGGTTCTTGCTTATGTGCACCGCAAAAAGTAGTGTCGCGTTGTGTGCGTGACTTATGTAATACAGCCACAGAATTGATAGATGACCATCAATGTAAAAATGAATATGAGCATGGATGTGGTCCCTGTGAAAAAATTTCTAACACTTGTTAATTCTGATAATTGTTTGATTGAATTATGTTAGGTGATGGAGGCTCACCACTCAACTGTGAAATTGTTGGCAATGAGTTTGGTCAATACTATTTGGCGGGTGAAGTCGCATGGGGAATAGGCTGCTTTGACGCAGTGCCCGGCGTATACGTGAATGTGGCCAAATTCCGTCATTGGATTGATAAAATATTTGACGAAAAAAGTTTGGAAAAAAGTTTCTACATTCCAAATGGCGCACATTAAATTAAGTATACAATATTTTCTTCACGAGCATCTGAAGGAGTGCGCAAACGGCGAATATTCATCTTCTTCAACACTTCCAAATAGATACCGATTTTCGGTTATTTGAAATTGGACGACATCTGTGACAGGAGGATAGTGATAAATGATAATCAATAATTGGTAAAGACAATGCAAATAAAATGTTAACGCACAATTGGCAATTTCTATGAATTTTGAATTTAAGTCGGAAAATAAGAAAAAAATTACTGAAGCACCACTGTCAAAATATTGTTTTCTTTCTGTTTTTGCGATCAAAATGATTGCAAAATATTTGCCGTCACAAATTTCAGTAAATGTATTTTAACTATCAGGTCTTTCACATCAACACAAAAATAAACGATTTTGCTCTTGCTGAACACGAAAAACCCAATGGTGTTGATTTTGGAACTTGAATGTGATCAAATGATCTCATTTCTTAGAAAAAGTAATTATTTTGTATGCAAATATGAAGGACAAATATTGAATTATTCCAGGAAAATTGAGACCTTGCTTTGGATAAATATCCAAATCGCGAAAAAAGTAATTTGGTGGTTTTTCCACAAAAATATATACTCGCGCGATTCCCTTATGATTAGGGCGGCTGTGCTCAAGGAAGAATACATCAAACTTCGGACTTTTTGATCGTCAAAAACACGTTAGCCTACATTTTGCAATATCAGTGCTATTGCATGAATTATTGGTTTGCAAAATGAATAAAAACAAAATGACCCCTTAATTGTTGATAATTTTCAATCAAATAGCATTTTGCAATTTTATTTTTAAATTCTTTTTCTGAATCTGTCACAATGATAAGAGAGGTCAGAGTGCACGGAACACAGAGTATTCAGTCAAACACGTTTTACATGTGTATTTGCTTTGCAGTACAACATTACCGTCACCGCTGTTGTCATCCCGTCGTACAAAAAAATGTAAAATTGGTGTGCTAATTATATGGCTGTGGTTGTACCACAGACCGTGCACACATATTGATGTCCGAGCCGATCACAGATACAGCCACACATTTTCACGGAATTCCAATACATTAATGAACGACAGTTATTGCTAATGCATGTCCAACTTAATTGTGTATTCATTTGTCTCGTTTTCTCGCAAATCTACGATGAAACCAAATTGACTTTGTTTCCTTGGTGTGTTGGATGTTCGCTGTGTTACGTTTCCAATGATTTGGTCTTTAGTGGTGATGCTCGCTCTCTCTCTCTATCTCTTTCTTTGTCCATCGGTCTATCTCTCCCTCCTCCTCTCTCAATCGTCCGTCTATAAAGTCACAAGTATTGTTTAAACAATCTCAAATATTCAGTGTCAACAATGTTCAGTGTATGATCGTGATAGCACGCGCACATTCAAATCATTCATTGGTTAACTGCTGTTAACTATACACTGAATCGGTGCGATTTGGATTGGTAAATAAAACCAGCATTTATTGAAATACATTTTTTGTTCGTTGGATTCGGTCAACCTTGTTGTCCGTCGATGTCGCATGATATTTTCAATTTGGTCTGAACTTGATTTGCTTGTTATAAAATTACTTCGAGCTGAAATTTCATTACAATTGTTTCCAAGTGATAGACGTTTGTTATTGTGCATTGGTTCATATGGTTCGCGTTAGAAATACTGAAAAAAAGGTTAATCATTGTCGAATGTGATAGAGACTGTTGGAAAGAGAGAGGAGCAGCAAAAAACGGTACGTAGGCATTTTAATCAAATCCATTTAAGAAATTTTAATTGTATTTGTAGTGTTAAATGAATAATTGGAATTCGCAAGGAGAAAAAAATTGGGTTTTCCCCATAAAATCAGGGCACAAACTAGTTGCATAAATATTTTGCACAACAACAACAAAACGATTGGAATCTGATTTTCGACTTCGTTTTTATTTGCAAAATTTCGACGTACAGACGTATGCATATATTTTAAGATATATTTGGTGCACTTTCTATCTTTATTCTTACAGTCGTACGTTTGCTTGCTTTAGAACCGGTTTAAAATGTGTTCTATCTAGGCCTCTGCATTCGTTGATTCACCGTAGAAAACTTTCATCGAAACTATTTTTATCGTTATATTATTTGAGTTTGAGAAATTGATTTGTTTGCGGATACAATTTTGCAATAGATTTCTGTCCAATATGCGAGAATTCCCGATACTCTTAGTGCTTTGCACATCGTTGGTGCTATGTCAACAGCAACAAGGAGGCACTTTAGATGATTTGATCAATCAAATTTTTACACCTGACAATAGCGGTTTTAACAATAACAATAATAATAATAATCAAAATATCAACAACAACAACCAAGCCCAAAATCCAAATCAACAAATACCGAGCACAATTCCGACTCCTTCGCTTTCTCAAGGTGGAAGACCACAGTCGCCGCCGTCAAACCCTCAGACGGACCATCAGGCGAACCAGCCAGGCCCACCGGTGCCCACAGTGAACGTATGCATTTTTAGGAGAATTATTATTTTTAATTGAATTTTCACATCATTAATGTCGATTCACTTTTATTTTAGCCGTGTCCATTTGGTGAATGCGTACCATATTTCCAATGTTCAAATGGAACGATAATCACGGACGGTGAAGGTTTGCTCGACATTCGTTTGGGACAGGAAGATAACCTTGACAGTGAAAAGCATCCATGTCCAGCCTTGTTCGATACATGCTGTTCGTTGCGCGCCGAAAAACCAATCATTCCGCCTGATACAAAAGTCAATGTTGGTTGCGGTATTCGAAATGAAGATGGTACTCTCAAAACATTCTTTTTTGTCTCTTTTTCGCTGGAATTGATTAAACATTAAAATATTGCAGGAGTTGGTTTTCGCATAACTGGTGACAAAGACAACGAGGCTCAATTCGGTGAATTCCCATGGACCGTTGCCATCTTGAAAGAAGAGCTAGCATTGGACGGACAAACTTTGAACGTTTATGTGTGCGGCGGCTCTCTGATTGACAAAGGTAAGAGTCATATTACATACTTATTGCTCATTTCATTCTCTTTCATGCTATGACCTCACCTAATCTTTTTTCTCTCAACTCATTTGAATGACTAAACATTTATTGTGGAATTCTTTTCAGGTGTTGTTCTCACTGCTGCTCACTGTGTAGACAAAAAAGATCCGAAAATTTTAAAGATACGTGCCGGTGAATGGGACACACAAACAAAAGACGAAATTTTCCCGCATCAAGATCGACAGGTGCGCGAATATGTGATTCATCCGGAATACTATCGCGGCGGACTTTACAATGACATTGCGCTATTGTTCCTCAATGAACCCGTTCAAATCGCCGAAAATGTGAATGTTGTTTGTTTGCCAAATCAAGTTGATATTTTCGACGGAAGCCGCTGTTTCGCGTCTGGATGGGGCAAGGATCTATTTGGCAGAGAAGGTTCGTTGTTTTAGCAAAAAAAATCTGTGAATTCTACCAATTAAATGGTGGCAATTTTTCGGTTTCATCATCTTCAAATTTGGTTTTTTATGTATTTTAAATATGAATTTAACATTATGTTTAGGTAAATATCAAGTTATATTGAAACGTGTTGAGCTTCCAATCGTTCCACGCGATCCATGCGTTCACAAGCTTAGAGAAACGCGCCTCGGCAAACACTTCGTATTACACCACAGCTTCATTTGTGCAGGTAGCTTAAATGCTTACTATCAATCAAACGAAAAGCAAAATGAATTTTTCAAAAGTTAATAATTTCAAAGACAAATAAACATGACTAAAAATTGAAAACGGTTTTCATTCGCAGGTGGAGAACGTGGGCGTGATACATGCAAAGGTAGGGAAAAAGTTGAATTTCAGACCAAATTCGCCATAGAATTGCATAAAATAACAATAAAAAATGTGTTGATGCTTTAACAGGTGATGGTGGGAGTCCATTAGTTTGTCCAATTCGCAATGCACCCGGCCGATACGTCCAAGCCGGTAAGTCACAGTATTTGTCCAATCTACATGTTATTCATTTTATTAATAATTTGGTCAATTTTCATTTACTTTTAGGAATCGTTGCATGGGGTAAGTCGAAATGCTAATTTCATTTTCATTAACTTTGTTACATAAGTTTTAATTACGTTTATTTTAATTATATTTATTTGTATTACCGTTCTATTAAATTTATTTTCTAATTCTTGTGCGATTTTCTAAACATCAGGAATCGGTTGTGGTGAAAGAGAAACACCGGGAGTGTATGTGAATGTACCCATCTTCCGACAATGGATCGACGAGCAAATGAAGATTCATCAACGACCATTGTCCGCATATGTTTTGTAATACAAATACTTCTTATTCAATGAAAATTTTGAGGCGAATTAATCGTTACCGACAATTGCACTGACCAGCATATTGAACATAACATTTTGTATGCACAAATCAACAATAGAAACAATGGAAAATTCCTTGCAGTCATGAAACGGCGACCATAATGACGACGATAGCGACAAAGCTATCATGCTGTCCACTTTAGCTATCTATCTATACTATCGGTCTAGGAATACAATTAACTATGTAATATTTGAAAATAGCAAACAAGAAGTTTTTGATAAGAAACATTAGTATATAATAAACGAAAAAATATTTGTGACATTTCACCAAAAGTAATGTGTTTGATGGATACAAGCAAACATTTATCGAACCTTGTCATCATTCATTGTTTGGACGTGCACGTGTGTAGAGAGACTGTGTGTGCTGAGTTAAATAAACGATTGCTGTTTTTTTTTTCTTTTTTAAATTCAGCCATTTTATATTTGTCCGGAACTGGATTTGTGCGTCACTAAATCAATTAGAGCATAGATTTCAGTTTATTTGTGGTTGTTGTTATTCGTAAGTTCAATAACTTTGGGTGCTCTATTCGTGCGAACTACTAGGGTTTCTTCAGACTCATATTTAATCAGGTTTTCCCGAAATCTTTGAGACAACTCAACTGATATAAGTGTTATGTTTTATATATTTTAGTTTTCGAACAACGATAGACAATTTAAAGAAACGCGCATCAAATTGTGTTCAGTTTAATCACATAAGAGTTTCTTTCTCTTTTTATTTGAAAGGAAATATAATATGCGGATATTTCTAGCTGTTTTGCTGTTCTTTGCATCGTTAGTGCTATGCCAATCACAATATCAACAACAAAATATCAGGGTCCAAGTTTCGGACCAATTATTTGAAAAAATTGTTGGAATTGCAAGTAATTTTTTAACAGCAATCAATTCAAACGACTATCGGCCGGTGCAGCAGACTTCTGTTCTGAGACCGAACCAAGATGAGACCCAACTGTCGGATCAACAACTAAATCAGAATCCCAATCAAAATTTGAACCAAAATACTCAATATACCATTCAAAAGCCCATTCAAAATTTAAATAAAAAACCATTAATAAATCCAAATTCAAATCAGAAACCCACTCACAGCCCCACTCAAAGTCCGCTTCAAATTGATAATCCTTTTTTGAATCCAAACCCTACTTCAACTCCCATTCAAATTCAAAATACAAGTCAAAACCCCATTCACAATCAAAATTCGATTTTAAATCAAAGACCCAACCAAAATCCATTTTTAAATATCAACAAAAAACCCCATCAAAATGTAATTCAAAATCAGAATCCGATTCAGAATTCAATTCAAAATCCAAGTTCAAATCAAAATGTAAATCAAAACCAATATCAAAATTCGATTCAAATTCCAAGTCCAAATCAAAAACCAATTGAAAATCAAAATGCAAATCAAAACACGGCGAATCAACCAGGATTAGGGTTGTTATTGAAACCAGCAACAGCTAACAACACTATCTGTGGAATGCGTAATGTTAATACACGCATAGTTGGCCTCGGAAATGAAGCTCAGAAAAGTAAGTGATTATTCAGAACTGAATCCAGAGTATCGAATATACTTTAGCGTTCAATGAAGGTGGAAAAAATAATTATCTCCATGTATCTAGGTGAATTCCCTTGGACTGTTGCCATACTGGACGCGGAATATATTCCCATTGATTTCATATGTGGCGGTTCTCTGATTGCACCGGGTAAATAATCAACAATTTCATTAAGTTTGCTCAACAGCGTCTTTGGAATAGTCTAAAATTTGTCTTGTAAATGTGCAGGCGTTGTTTTGACAGCAGCGCATTGTGTTGCGAGGAGACCACCGAATACTTTGATGGTTCGCGCTGGCGTTTGGGACTCACGAGTAAAAGAAGAAGCTTTTCCATACCAAGACCGCAGCGTGCGCGAAATTGCCATTTATCCCGAATACTACGCAGCTAGACTCTACAATGACATTGCTCTGCTATTCTTAACTGAACCAGTACAAATCGCCGAAAATGTGAATGTTATCTGTTTACCAAGTCGGGCGGATACATTCGATGGTAGTCGTTGCATTGGGTCCGGCTGGGGTAAAGACTTGTTCGGGAAAGAAGGTAAGTCTACAATATTTGCTTAATATATTATTATGTATATCATCAAATGTTCAACTTTTAGGCATAAATCAGAACATTTTAAAAGCAGTTGATCTACCAATTGTGTCGCATGTGCTGTGCAATCAGCAGCTCAAAAATGCTCGCCTGGGCCAAAGCTTTGGATTGCATCAAAGTTTCATTTGTGCTGGTAAGAAAAAGTTATTACATTGATTTCCAGTCAGAAATACATGAGTTGAAATTCAAATTCAATGCAATTTATAGGTGGTGAATTAAATCGTGACACATGTGAAGGTGAGTATTGCCGTTGGACCTATTCAATTATAAATAAATTTATAATAAATAAATAAATATATTTCATTTAAGGTGATGGTGGTTCACCGTTAGTGTGTCCGATTCAGAATGTCCCTGGCCAATACGTTCAAGCCGGTAGGTTATTACATTTATTCACAATGTTTATATACCCAAAATTTACATGTTGTTTATTTGTTTAACTTTCAGGTATAGTAAGTTGGGGTAAGATTATGCTGAGAATTTTGAATTCCCTATTAGCAAAGAGTTCCGTATGTAAAAATAAAAAACCTGTTTTCGGACCGCGCTTCACAATAGTTCTTTCCTAAAGAAATCCACACTAATACATATTATTGACTGGAGTCAACTATAGCAATTGATCCGAATCAAATACCTAGTATTTCTTATAATTATTGTAAAATTATAGTTTTCTGCTTTGCTCTGCATTGCAAAAAATTGTCTGTCTTCGGCTCTTTTTGCACCTGTTAATCGAAAAAAACCAAAACAAAATATTATTATCAACACACTTTCAACAAGTTGCCATTGTAATATCATTCATTCATTCATTTTCGTTTTGTGAAATGAGTAAATCCAATCTTCAATTGGGGATTATTTTAAAATGGATATTATTCAATTTTGAGGGTCTATGTTTTTTATGGATTTTATTTTTTTCACTTCAATTGAAAATAATTGAATATTGCAAAAAATTAAGATTATAATTGATTGAGTTAATTTTGTGTGTAAATATTATTCGAATGATTTGTAATTGTAGGACTTGGATGCGGAGAGGCCAATGTACCCGGTGTCTATACTAATGTTGCAATGTTCCGAGGCTGGATCGATGAGCAAATAAAAATGCGCCAAAGAACATACACATCAAACAATACACCTAAATCCACCAACTCAAAATCGGAATAAAAAAATCTCACAACAAAACCAATGAAACCGCTCTTTTACTTACTCACACAATCTTTGAATAGCGAAATTGAGAAAACCAAATCAGAAAGAAAGAACGATGATAAGCACGATTAGAATGAAAAAATGTTTCGACATAAAATAGTTGTGTTTCTTCATAGCCAATTGAAGCGCACACCGGTTTAAATTAATTCGAGTCAATGACAAATAAATATTCATACCAGTTTTTTCCTATTTTGCATTTCTTCAACAAGGTATAATTTATTTATTAAGATTGAAGTCAGTGAAGAATCGGATCGCACGTCTTAAAACCATTTCGAGTATATATTATATATTGATCTATCAACTTTTTTCGGAATTCACAATTTATTTACGTTTAAGCAATATGTGATCGTGCCGAAAACATAAGCATTTATTTCTCAATAGCGTTCGATGTTTAGATATTTGAATTTTAAATGCAACAGTTGAAATACTCAAGGAAAAAAAAAGTTTCAAACCAAAGTCAGGGATTTTCCCCCCCAAAAAACGATGCATATCGATTAATTATTATGCATAATCATCAACACAATATTTATTCTAAGACACACTTAGTTTGTTTGGTTCATTTGGTGTTGTTTGTCACTTAATTAGTTTGAACAGTTCAGTGTGACTTATTTTTGATATTACTCAGTTGGCAATAATCGAGGTGATGAAGATTTGATTGGTGGACAATCTTGTTACCTACAAAGCACATATTGTGGACAAAAAATAAACAAATATGTGGAAAATTGAGGTTTTATTACTCTTCTCCGCAACGATTGTACTGTGTCAACAGCGAGCTCAGGATTTGGATGAGATACTTCTTGAGCGTTCTACACCAAAACCTTCGGGGCCTTTGAGTTCGGGATTCAACAACGAACAACCGATTGGAAGTAGTCAGCCAATAAAAGCAGAACCAGAAACAAATGTGAGTATTTTATTACATGATTTTGGCGACGACCAGATTATTACTGATTTGAATACTTGCGGTCAGCCGATTTGTCCAACTGGAATGAGTTGTGTGCCGCGCTCCATATGCACCAGGGGATCACCAAATACAAATGGTTTAATTGCAATCGATTTCCAAAATAATCCCTGTTCAAAATCGGACGAAGTGTGCTGTTCTATGCCTTCAACCCAACCAATAATACCACCCGGCACTAAAATCAATCATGGTTGTGGCATTCGTAATATACTAGGTAAGAACTTCTCATTCTAATTTCTCCGTTAAACTGACTGATCTGTGTTGAATTTGTAGGTGTTGGCTATCGTATAATGGGCAATGAAGACAATGTAGTGCAATTCGGTTTGTAATCGCAAATTATGATTTTTATCATTCTGAGCAGAATTCACTATTTGAAAGACATAAAAATGACAATTATTGATATTATCGTTTTGCAATGCTTACCACCACTAGGCGAATTCACTTGGGTTGTTGCCATACTATCACAAACTTCAAACGGATTTCTATGTGGCGGTTCAATAATTGCACCAGGTGGAATTCACATGATTCAATATGACTAAACTTAAACTATCAGCTACATAACTTTTCATTTGTCACAAAATTTGTAGGCGTTATTCTGACAGCAGCTCATTGTATTGTTAGCCGTCGAGCAAACTCGCTGAAAATTCGCGCCGGCGACTGGGATTCACAATCGAACAACGAATTTTTCCCACATCAAGATCGACAGGTGTACGAATATGTGATTCACCCGGAATTCCGAAGCAGCGGGTTACAAAATGATATTGCACTAGTGTTCCTAAATGATCCATTCCAAATTTCGGAAAATGTCAACGCAATATGCTTGCCCAGTCAAAACGATATTTTTGATGGCAGTCGGTGCATTGCGGCAGGCAAGCTATTATTAATTAATATTTTATTATATTTTCATTAATTAATTAATATTTGTGGTGATAGGCTGGGGGAAAGAGAGATATGGCAACGCAGGTTGGTCAACATCTGAATGTTATAACCGTCTTCAGTAAGATCAAGTAACCGTAAGGTGAAATGGAGTTGTGCATTTTGACTGGAAGTGAAATAGGACTTTTGACATAGGTTTACTTTGTCCTGGATCTGAATGAAGACGACATTCGAATAAATAATTGCATCATCAACTTTTTTATCCATCTTCTTTTTTTTTCAATCATTTAAGGCATAAATCAAAATTTCTTGAGAGCAGTCGAGCTACCAATCGTAGCGCACGAGCCATGCACTCAAAGATTAGGAGAATATAGACTTGGTAAATACTTCAAATTGCATCAGAGCTTCATTTGTGCAGGTAAGATAGTGGTTAATATTGGCAACGCAATTGATAGATGAAAAGAAATGGAAATTGAATTCGATTTCATTTTATCTGCAGGTGGTGAATTGGGCCGTGACACATGCGAAGGTAAGTAAGTATTGACGCTGGTTTCATTTTTATTTTAAAAAAAATAATTTCCATTATAGGTGATGGTGGTTCACCGTTAGTGTGTCCGATTCCGCAAGCCCCTGGTCGATATGTGCAAGCTGGAATCGTGAGTTGGGGTCTCGGATGTGGGAAAGCTGTTCCGGGCGTTTACACCAATGTTGGACATTTCAGAAGCTGGATTGATGATGAAATGAGAAAACGCCAACTCACTTCATTCCCATACACAATACAATAAAGTCGAACATAATTAACTCGCATTAATCCACTCATTCAAATTACACGAAAATCACATATGCTCAAAAAAATGCAATAAAAAATTTATGATTCTTTCCATTTTAATTATCTTTATCAACATTGACTAAAAAAATTGGCCCATCTTTTAAGTAAACTTTACCATGTAAAATCAAATGTGAACAAAAACAAACAGAAATGTTGATTAGACGAATTGGAATAAAGAAATATTCAAGAATTGACATTTCCAAAAAAAATAGATTTTTGTGTTTTGACGCACAATCAAATCATTCTTCCACAATCTTTTTACTGGTTTGGGTTGATATAGGCTTAATATGTATATTGACACCGTGTAGATTGAAATAAAAGTCTAAACCTATAATTTGGTTTTTATCCGTCGCTAACGTTTTCCTAAACACTTGTTTTCATAATCAAGCGAGTTATGAAACAGAATGTGAATCAGTAACTTATAATTCGGATATTGTTGGAATTTGATATTTGTGTTATATAACTAGGATGCAAATGATTCGATGTATTTCGAAAAGAATATGATCGATGATTGCCATCAACGCCATATCAATTGTTTTCGGTGCTGTTCATGAGAATCATTAAAAGAAAGAAGACTTTTTTTTGAAGAATGCGGTTTCTTTTTTCTCATGAACATTCCGTTCATTGCCAACATTTCTCCCGCTTTTAAGAAATTTATTGTAATTCGGCCTGTTTGGCGTTGCCAGTTGAAAACTATTATAATAATTATTATAGCTGCTATGATGTTGGATCGTTCTTTGATCACAAGCTACAAAATTTAATTATGATAATTAATGCATAGTTTCTTAACGAAAATTCCTGTTCAGTCAGCGTAAAAACCACCAAAATGTAGACACATTTGTACGCGACAATAACTTTTTGGAAACAAAAAATCACTTATATTTTTCCATCCATTCAACAGATTTTCATATTGAAAATGCGCGAATTTACATTTTTTTGTATGTCGTTTGTGCTGTGCGAACGATCTGAAGAAGAAGTAAATGCTTTGATCGATGACATTTTTGATAAGAATCCAAATCAAAACGACAATATAGATCGCAATCTAAGCGGTGCCCAAGTTCTTCCGAATTCGAATGAAACGCACAACCCGAATACATATCCAATTGAAAATCCCAATCCAAATCCAAATCTAGTGTTTCCGTATAGCAATGTGAGTAAAATAGGCAAAATAAATGTTAGTTTTAATCAGTGAAGGATTCTCTTTAGCCAGCATTATCTTAGCCTAGGTCTTCACCAACAGTTGGTGTAAGCCAATCATTAGCCAGTTATCTAATCAGTGTGTCTACGCCCGATAGTGTGTGTGTATATCTGTGTGAAATGAGGACTTACGTCAGTTCAGACGAGTATGTACACTGTACAGTACGCACTGAAGTTTTTGACTGATGTGTATGTATTTGAACTGGCTTACACATTCGTTTGTCAGTGTATACTTGTGTGGAAAATTAGCCGGCTAATTTGCTCATCGCTGGTTTTAATAGGAAAAATAATCGTTATTAACACCCAATTCGATGTTCTGCAATATTCACAGTATCTATGTGCCAATGGAACGATAAAAACAGATTGATCCGGCCTAATTGATCCGAGGATCTTTAATCCTCATCATTTTCCTATAAATTATCAGTAGTATAGTTATGCTGGAAGCGAGCAAAAGCCAAATGTGCACACGGTCATTCATATTGTAAAATAAAAAGATAAAAAGAAACATAATGAGCGGTGCTCATGCGTAATAGATATACAATCATTTATGAAATTGACATAGCAATCCATGTTTTCATTAAACTAATCAATTTGCTTTGTAATTAATTTGAATTAATAACAAAATTAAAAGAAATTTCGTTTGTTGTAATAATTAAACACATCTCGTAATCGACTTGAGAAAACATAATCGAAAATGTTACTGACTAGAAATGTGTTTCTGTCTGTCTAAAAAAATATCTCCTATGTTTCCAACATTATGCTATGCGCATGCGTACGTACAGGCCTACAAATATATGCAGAGTGTTTCAGGATTACATGTCAATATTTCTAGAATAGCTATCCTTATTATGTTTACCATCTGTATCATAAAGATTAAAGTCAAAATTCTTAACATTGTAACTTTTGATGCTGCTGGAAATTTAAATGAATATATTTTGTAGAAATGGATTGCAATAATCTTAGATCGCGAGTGCATGTGAAAATGATATTGAATTTGATGAATTTTTACCAAAAAAATCCACCCCAATGAATCTCGAAACTTTAAATGGTGATTGTCAAAAACTTGTTCTCGATTATCTTGAAATAAAACACCTACTGAATGTCACTGAAACAAGTAAAACGTTGTATGTCGCGGTAACGTGAGTACCAATGCTTTTATTTTTACTTCGTTTGAATGAAAAAAAAATCTCATAACCATTTTTTTCTTCTTAATTTAAAGTGATCAGGTGGATGAAGTTGTTGGATTCCTTCATTCAAACCGTGGAATGAAGTAAGTCATTTTCATCTTCGATGAACACATTCTTAAAGCGGGCGAGATACGCGGAGCGCTTACATTTGACGGCTACAATTTTCTGGGTGAAAGAGATAAACCGTTCGAGATCCAGGTTTATGGTCGTGTTGAAGAGGCCATGATAAAAAGTAAAGAAAACGGATTGGATTTATCATACGTCGTCGAGGCCCTTATGTAAGCATAGGGTATAATATAAAATTTGCATTTTGACATTTAAGTTTTGACATTTGAGCTGTCATTCTCTAAATAAACAATTTTGTCAAAATGCAAACGTTAGTTGGCCCACCCTGTATGTGATGATGATCCGACAAAAGTACTTAAACGGTACGATTTTTTGGTTAAAAAATCATTTGTGAAAATATTAATCGAAATCGTTTTCATTTTAACAGTACACTTGCTCTTCATTCGGGTATCAAAGCAAAACAATCGGAACATATGAGTATCCGCATACCGAGCCCTTGAAACCCTGAAAACACACAAACACATCAACAACAAAACGAAATGATATCCTTTTTTCAATTGCAAACACATCTTAATTTTATGAAATGGCTGTTCAGTTTATTAGGCCAGTCAATTTAATTAGAGATTACCGATATATATATATATTTGAAAAAAAAAAAAAAAAACATTTAATGATCTATTTTTCTATACAAATGCATCAAAACCAATGATAAATGATATATTTTTTCAAAATGAAATGAATACGCTTGCACCATTTTGTGCCTATACATGTATTAAAATAGGAAAATTATCAATTCCAATTTCTTCTTCAATAAATAAAAAAAAACTACAGAAAGAGTTGAATTTGTTTTTATGTATGGAACTACAAAATATATTATTTAAATTCACAGCAAAAGAAAACAAGTAGAAAAATTGTGCACAGCATTTGAGATTTTAGTTTGTATACATAATATCGACAAAAAGTATACATTGAAACAAAACAGTGAAAAAAATCTCCGTATCAGTTTACCTATTTGTCTAAAATAGTGTTTTGTCCATTTCGAGACCCCAAAAACACTTCAAGACTATTTTTGGGGCATGTTAATGTAAATCTGTAACACGTTGTACGTTGTACGTTGTCCGACCGGTATTCTTGTTAACACGGTTCAGAGCGTAAAATTGCACCAAATGAAAAACTGAGAATATCAGGCGACGGTATTGTCCAGAAGATGAACTGATTAGATTTTTAGCACAATCGACTGACTCCTTCTAAATGTTTTGTGCTTACGAAGGGGAGTGTGCGCTGGTAAGAGTGCGTAAGTGAATGTATGAGCGAACGTAGTAGTAACAAGAATGAATGTATGCTAAATGTTAAACAATTTTTTGTTTGCTTTCGTTGTGCACTTTTTATTTTACAATATGCATGAGCGTGTGCGCATGAGTGTTTTGCTCGCTTCCACACCTCCTTCGTGTTTAAGAAGTAATTATTGCGGGATGAAACCAGCAAAACTTTACTACTTTTATCGAAAAGGAAATATAATCGGTACTCCTGCTCATCCGTGCCCCGGCTTAACCGATTTATGTTGTGCAGTGCCTTCTGAACAACCAGAAAAGTAACCGAATCCTGCACCCAGTCCATCCATCAAGGAGAAACATTCGATTCCAGCCGATGTCTTTCAGATAAAATGTTGAATTGATTGATTTAAGCAAATTAATTATTATATTCTATCTTCACAATAACAACGAATCTAACAGAATAAAAAACAGAATAAAATAATCAAATGTCTGAAATACTTTAAGGTGAAAATCCAAATATTTTGACGAAAATTGAAATTCCAATAGTTCCGCGTGAGCCATGCACTCAGCATCTCCGAAATAATCGTCTTGGGCGCTGGTACCAATTGAACCAAAGATTTATTTGCGCAGGGGAGCCAATAAAAAATAGCTAACGTTATTTAGAGAGTTGGGAGTTACAGCAAAGCTGTTAGAGATGACATAAAAATTCGGTTCTATTGACAGGCGGAGAGCTCGGTGCTAGAGGGTGGGTCACCGCAGATATACTCGATTCGAAAGAAGCCAGGAAGATGCATTCAGGCTGGCATAGTTGGGGACTTGGCTGCTGAAACGATATTCCGGCTGTTTACACAAATGTTGGACACTTAATGAGCTGGATTGATGGGCAAATAACAATTCATCAAAGAATATTATCCACGTATAGTTTGACATAACCAAAGTCTAAACGAATCACTCGGCATGAAGTGTCCGCTTCACATAACAATTAAGGTAACAAAAAATAGAATGACAATAAGAACAAATTCCATAAATGAGCCAAATGAAAGCGCTTGAAATATTCTTAAATTTAAATCAAATATTGTTGGCCCATGTTTTAAAAATAAAGCACATGACAATGTTTAGCTCGGAGGTTGGAATTTTGGAAATTGATAAGAATAAAAAGAAGGGGAATGAGCATCAAAGCAGCGACGTACGTGGCATTCATCTGTTAGCGTCTTAGCGATTCAGTGGTTTGAATAGATTCGGATTATTGAATAAAATAAACATTTATTTTTACGGCTGTTATTCATGTTGTTGTCGTAAGTGTTGTGTGATCGCCGCTTTTGTAGTAACTTGATTCTTTATAGAAAACAAGCAACAGTATCATTTCATTTATTTTCAATCAACGAATGTTGAATTTTTTTTTCACGAAAGTCAATTTTTTCTGTATTTCTGAAGTCATAATTGCGATTTTAATGAATTGTGATTAAGTGCAAAGAGGTGTTGAAATATCCGGTCCAATAGAAAATATTGAGACCAGTAACTGATATTGAATTGAATATGACATTCTTAGAATTATTAACGTGGTTTTCCAGGAGGCTATATAATTTCTTCAGGAAACGGCTAAGATCCGTTTAGGTTTCGAAGCTTTCTATCTTGCAGTTCATTCGGCTTATCAAAGGATTACACACAACAATCAACAAAACGTATTCGAATACTTTGCGACATATTAAGTCTATTTATCTGTTTTCCTGGCATCATTTTTGCCACATATTTGTTTTATATGCATGGGTAAGAATGATCCTCACAACACACCTTAGTGAAACATTCTCCTTTTTTTCAAATTTGTTAAAGTGAAACAAACATTGAAGATGAGATAATTCCGAGTGAGATACCAAAATGTTTCTTTTTGTAAGGTGAATAAAAAATAAAAAACAAACGCGAAACATGTTCGACTTCATATTTTTATGTTTGTTACACTTATAAACACGGTTGTGAGGAAAAGTCTCATATATTAATAAGTTTTGTTCAGGGCTCGTAATTATTTTAATTAACCAACAATTTATTTTATTTAAAGATTGTCGCGGTGATATCATCTTCGGAAGAAACATTCAAAAGCACATAAATGCACATAAAAATGCAACGTATTTTAGCTCTTTCGATCATTCTGTGCCAAAGCTCTGCTCAATATCCAAATCAACATTCAAACCCATACTTATATCAAATTCCATATCAAAATCCATATCAAAATCCATATCAAAATCCATATCAAAATCCATATCAAAATCCATATCAAAATCCATATCAAAATCCATATCAAAATCCATATCAAAATCCATATCAAAATCCATATCAAAGTCCATATGAAAATCCGTATCCAAATCCATATCAAAGTCCCTACCATCCTTACAACACAAATCCTTATACAACTCCATCAACTCTATCAACTCAAGCGCCAACAACAGCTCCTACTCAGCCACCAATACAACCAACTCAACCTGCTACACATGTAACTCTGACAGCACCACCACTGATACAACCAACTTCAGCAACGCAACCAGTTCCACCTGCGAATTCGAATCGTGATAATGTAAGTGTTTCAATGAATAGTTAAACTCCTGTTTAACTAGTATCCGTAATGGTTGATCGAATTGAAAATGAATACTAAACATTTTTTATTCAGCCATGTTCATTTGGTGAAGAGTGCGTTATACACTATCTATGCGCTAACGGATCTATAAACACCGATGGTACCGGTTTAATTGATATCCGTGGTCTGGACCTCGATGGTGATGATTCTCCATCTCAGCGATGCCCAAAGTTGCTCGAAGTATGTTGTTCAATGCGTGCTAAAGAGCCAATAGTTCCCGATACAACAGTAAACCGTGGCTGCGGTATTCGGAATGAACGCGGTAATATCTTTTTGTTCTGTCTATTTCGTTGAAATGACTAAAGATTCAAATTTTGTAGGAGTTGGATTTCGCATCGTTGGCATCGATAAGGAGGTTCAATTTGGTTTGTTTTGCTATTGAAAATGACATAGATTGAAATTTAATAAGATCAAATTTTGTATGAAGGTGAATATCCATGGGCTGTGGCCGTTCTGTCAGAACAGAAAGCGAATGATCAAACCTTAAGTGTGTATGAATGCGGTGGATCTCTTATTAACCCAAGTAAAATCGGACTGACAATTTTTATTAAATGAATCACATGCTTAAAATGTCCAAATATTTCTTTTCACTTTATTGAAATGATTTCATGAATTTACAGGTGTTGTTTTGACGGCAGCTCATTGTGTTAAGAGAAAACCACAAAATTCCTTAAAAATAAGAGCCGGAGAATGGGACACTCTATCGCGCGATGAGATTTTTCCACATCAAGAAAGTCAAGTGATTGAACACGTGATTCATCCTGATTACTATCCGGGTGAGACCACAAAAGACTTACACAATTAATTCATCAATCGACTGTTATCTATAAAGACAATGAAATGGTACTTAAATTAAATTTACAGGTGGATTACATAATGATATTGCATTGCTATTCTTAGCCGAACCGTTAAAAATTGCCGAAAATGTTAATACCGTGTGTCTGCCAAATCAAGGAGATATATTCGATGGTAGCCGTTGCACTGCGAATGGTTGGGGAAAAAACAAATTTGGCAAAGAAGGTACCTAATTTGCGGTAATTCACCATTTTATTTGTTCAAATTTCGATTTTAACATATTTTTCAGGAATATTTTCCAATATTCTGAAATCAGTCGATGTTCCAATCATTTCACGACAGTCTTGCATTGAAAAGCTTCGAAAAACTCATCTCACAAATCAATATCAATTGCATCAAAGCTCCATTTGTGCCGGTGAGTTGAAAAAAAAACACAAATAATTCGTTAATTAGGAAACAGCCACCTATAGAAAATGAAATGATTTTTGAATCAAATTCAATTCACAGGTGGAGAACCAAATCACGATACATGTAGGGGAGATGGTGGCAGCCCATTGGCTTGCCCGCTAGCCAACGGTAGATACGTTCAATCGGGAATAGTCAGCTGGGGTAAATGTTTTTCATTGAATATCTGTTCGAATATTGCATATTGAATATTCATTTTAGGGATTGGTTGTGGAACCGAAACACCGGGCGTCTACACGAATGTGGCTCTATTTCGGAATTGGATTGATACAGAAATGAGAAATCATCATCGAAAATCGTCTTCATATTCTTTAGACCAGCAATAATTGATGGACATTCAATTGCGCACAGGCGAATATTCCATGATTAGCATAACTTAGATCAAGGACGTGCTCTGTCTCATTTAAGAAATTTAAACACAACGAAAAAATTGTCGAAATTTCATCTGTAATAATTAAATGCTATAGAAATCTTATCGTATTTACTTATCAATATCAGTAGCAACTACGAAAAAGAATTTCCGATTAAATTCGACAATTTCATTAACAAATTTCATGTAATGAGTTAATTCCAGTAGAATTGGCTAGTCAGAATTGTGTAAAACAGTATCATTCAAACTCCAAAAACTAAAAGTTGGCATACATTTTAGATTCTTCATTGTGAATTTGGTTGAATTGAAGGTAAATTCATTTTAAGTGTTAAATTCTGGCATTGAAAAACTCTATTCAATTTCGAGCTCCCGTTTAAATTTCAATTTGATGATCATAAAAAAGTTGTATGGCAATTGAAGCGCAGAATGTGCTTATAAAGTCGGCTGACCAAAGTCGGCAAAGCCTGTTAATTAGATTGAACACGTTAACACCTTACTTGACATTTTCGGTCGATAGTGTTTTGTTTGGATGTACGAGTAATCGCTCCATTTTCGGCAATAACTCAATTGTGAATGCTAATCACAGCAATTAAATGTGTATACCGTAGCGTGCGGACTTTCTTTCTTCCAAGCAATGTTACGTACCTAATCTCTGGTTCATCATCAGTTCATCGAGTTCAACAAATATTCGATAAAATACAAATCAGTACGACATAACCAGCCGGTCATTCGATATGTTATCATCAGTGAGGTGGACTATCAACGGTGCACTTGCTCGTTGTTATATACTGGTTTAACAGTTGATTTCTCACATTGCAACGTAAACAACAAATGTTGTCTGTTCAAATGACTGTGCCTTGTGCATAAAATTCGAACGACTTATCAAGTCGAAAACAAGCTGCGAGTCATCCCTAATTTTTCATCTTATCAAAAAATATGCGCGCAAGTCACTGCTGAAGTAAGCAAAGTGTTGTACTCTCGACGCCGTGCTGTTTTAACAGCATTCTGAAGGTTTACTGGCTTATAGAAACCAGTTTAAATTCGATGCTTTCATTGCAGTTTGAGTGTAAATGTCAATTCCAATCAGATACTGATTGGCTAGATTCCATTCGTCGAATAAAGTTGAAAAGAAAAAATGGTAGCAAAAAAAAAGGAAAAATATTCGAGATTTTCTGGCAAAAGGCATTTGAATTGTAATTTGAATTTGTTTTCAAACGTTTTTGAATTCAAAATGAATTGCGCTGCAGAACTTATCAAACGATGTGATATGCGCAGTTCAGAAGGTGATTTCATGCACATTACCGACAAATAATAGCAAAAAGGAAAAGAAATGACGATTATTGTTGGCAACCAGAAAAAATTCACCGAAATCATTAATGCAAAATACGATGAAATTATTTCTTTTGATTGCTGCGCTTAATATATGCTTTCGTATTGATTCAACTCATACACAAATACAAGTGGCTCGAAACTCATTAGAATCAAACACAAACCAACATGTGAACGGACGAGCATTACAAATTGACTAGCATTCCCTGCATGCGTCGCTACGCATTATTAATTGCTTATAAATTGATTCACATCTGATTGACCAGTTTCTTTGCGATCCAACAAAAACATATCAGCCAGCAAAACAACAGAGAGCGAGCGTTGAGCGCACTGAGAGAAGCTAAACCGTAGACATTCGATGCGCATGTATAATGCGATACGAATGAACGAATGAACGAATGAACGAATGAACGATGGAATATACAGAAAGTTGAAACGAGTCAACCCAAAGCCAACAGAAAAATATGACAAAAATTATTTTTAAATATCAGAGATTACAGTTGACCATTGTCTTTCCGCCAGGTCAAACGTTTTGTTATGTAGTGTGTTCGGTATTTCGCTGAATAATTTGCTTGCGAATACATTGGTTTTTTGTGCCCGAATTTATACAATAATATTGTGACTTTCATAAACAACAACAACAAACTATCCACAAGTGTGTATTTATAGAATTTTGGCGAAGAAACGGGCGGAATTCGGCAGTCCGATTCAACAAGGCAATGGCACAGTTTCACGACAATCAATAAGCTCTTGCTAATTGAAATTCTTGGCGAAATTCTGAAGCTTGATCAAGCGCCAAGCAAACGCTGTTGTGGGAAATCCCATCCCATGGACCCGCACCTACTTCGTCATTTAATTATATTTGTGTGTTTTTGAATCCAAAACAAAACTTTCCCGATCATATCGGAATTTCCAAATGATGCAATTTAATGATAAGCCGCATGAACGCATCACACGTAATACATTCCAACACAAATCTTTACACACGCACACCAATATTTATAATCAATATTAATGAGATTGCGGCAATCCGAAAGAAAGAGTGAGCGAATGAATGAGTGAATGAGCGTGTTAGTGGTGTAAAGTGAAGAGCAGAAATTTTCTTTTCTTATTGCCATTCTTTTTTGTTGCCGTTGTTTCAGCTGATGATTCGTTGTGGTGTGAATAATTTTGTAATGTCAACTGTATGCCACAGTATTGTGGCAAACGATCACCAACAAACAGCACAAATATATATATATTTTTTCGTAGACTCATAAAAATGCAATCTATTGAATCGCCACGGCTCATGGGTTGAGTATCATTTCAATCGGCGTATGCGGACATTTCGTGTTTGTTCGTTTCTCACTCTTCTCTCTCTCTCTCTCTCTCTCTCTCCCTGTGTGCGTGTGCTTTTCATTTTTTTCTGTCTTTCTTTTCATACATGTAGTTGTTGATATTGATCGCAGTAATGCTGAAATCCAGTGTGTGTTCGGTTGTATGCATGTGACTCTTTTATTTTGCAATAAAGCCAAACTAGTTTGTTCGACTACAGTGTTGAATGCTGAGTACATAATTTAAAGTATGTCTCGATTAGTTTGTCGATTCGATGTTTCATGTCTGTTGTCAAGCGCCACATCATTGTCCTTTGACATACTGCTATTATAACGCTTTTATTCCGCTCGCTCGCTCGCTCGATTGCTATCATTCGATTTCATTCCATTCAATTTTAATAAAAGCACACTCATTCGATGTTATATTTCTAGTCTTTTGGTAGTTGGCAGCTAACACTAGAGTGAAATAAAGTCTATGTAAATTGGTGCTTGTTTACTTGTGACCAAAGCCTCCCGACGAATAGAAACAACAAACAATAACAATACGGAACAATGAAGACAACAAATCTCATTATCGCCATTGCTAGTTTGACTGTGATTTATGCTGTGAATGCGACTCCACAACGAGGTGGTCGACAAAGACGCCCAACCACAACGCCAAATCAAAATTCTAATCCAAATCCAAATGAAACCCCGAGTGAAGAAAGCATACAAGAAATAATTGATTCAATATTCCCTTCAACGCAGCCGAGCCGCGGTGCTGGAGCGATCGTTACGCCCGATCCCAACTATGTACCGGATCCAACCACTTCACCTCAAATGTTTACCGTTGATCAGAAACAGTGCACCTGTGTTCCGGTAATACAATCAAATCGAATAAATTCAAATTCAGAAGATGTTCTTATTTGATGATATATTTGTAGTATCATTTGTGTGATCCGACCACAAACACTATCAGAAATCAGACGTTTGACGATGATTCGACTGGTTTTGGAATGATTGACATTCGATTCACAGAAGAAGATTGCCGCGATTACTTAGGTTGGTGAAAATTTGAACAAAATTCAAAAACCAATAAATCCCGAATAATTTCATTCTTCACATGTTTCTTTTCTTTAAGATGTTTGCTGCACTGGTGAAGCAACGCTAGAGGAATCGATCGTTCCGAAGCCCACCGAAAATGTACCAACTCAGGAAGCTGGCTGTGGAGTACGGAATGTTGGCGGTCTTGATTTTTCATTGGCCGGAGCTTTTGTAAGTCAACAAATGAGCAGAACACATAGTTTATAACGGTTTTGATTTTGGTTTTGCGCATTTTTGGGACCATGATAAGATAGATTCAAATGTTTTTTTATTTCCAAACCGAGAAAAGACTTCAACAGGCTCCAAACGGAAAAATCGCAATCAATGTTTTCAGAATCATATTTGTGGTTAAATGATATGACATTTCAATGTCGGGGAGTTGTGGCTTAAAATTTTTTGGAATAATGAGAACAATTAATGAATTTTAGAATAATGAGGCTGGATTTGGTGAATTCCCGTGGACAGTGGCAATTATCAGAATCGATGACGATGCATGTATTTGCGGCGGCAGTTTGATTCATCCCAAAGCCATTCTAACCGGATTCCATTGTGTGAGAGAGTAAGAATATGATTAAACTTATTTATCAAAACAAATGACATTTATTCGGATTTATGAACAGTTACGTTACAAAGGCGAACGATTTGAAAATTCGTGCTGGAGAGTGGGACACACAAACTACGAAAGAACGTCTCCCATATCAAGAGCGTATCCTTTCAAGAATTTTTGGACATCCCAACTACAATGAACGTAGCTTAGCTAATGATATTGTAAGTGTATTTTTATGACAAATCGAATATGAAGGAAAATCGGAATTGAGCATGATGTCGATTAATTTACTTTAAATTATATCTTTCGCTTGGCATTGGATTTGGTTATAGTTTTAAAGTAGTTTCACTGCGACGGTTTCGTAGTTAGATCGAAGATCGCCGCTTTTCTATTTCAATTTTCAACAATTTCCTCCATTCACTCCCATTATAACATGTGGCGAAGTGGAGAAGTGGAGAAGGTTTTTGCAAATTTAGTACACGGA
Organism: Obolodiplosis robiniae; assembly: GCA_028476595.1. Lineage (NCBI taxonomy): Eukaryota > Metazoa > Arthropoda > Insecta > Diptera > Cecidomyiidae > Obolodiplosis > Obolodiplosis robiniae. The sequence continues at coordinate 40,331,456 of CM052016.1, forward strand.
AAGTTCGAACCGAATCCAGTATGATTTCATCATTGAAATATGTTTTTTTTCTCTCTTTTTCTCATTAAAGGCGGTCGTCGAATTAGAGGATCCATTCCAAATGGATCGTCACATTAGCACAGTTTGTCTGCCACCTTCTGGTTTTTTGCCGAATCAACAAGACTGTTTTGCCAGTGGATGGGGTAAGATTCGATTCATCTAATTGAAAGAAGAGCCGACCTTCAACTGAGTTAGTCGATGGAATCGAATTGTTTAATTTTAGGTAAAGATGTTTTCGGAAAAGAGGGCAAATACAGTGTCATCATGAAAAAAGTGCCATTGGGCATTGTTGAATTCAATAGATGTCAACGAGAATTGCAAGCAACCCGACTCGGTGACAAATTTCGTCTTGACCAATCATTCATTTGCGCTGGTGGTGTTGAAGGAATTGATACTTGTCAGGTAAATTTTAATAATTTATACATTTCTAAATGTGGTTAATTTCATTTTTCCAATATTCAGGGAGACGGTGGTTCACCATTGATCTGTCCAATTGGCCGTCCAGAAGATAATCGATATGCACAAAACGGAATCGTTGCTTGGGGCATTGGTACTTGCTTATCTCATTTTGAATAAACTTTCGGACATTTCAACTGCCTAAAACTCGAAACATTTTGGAAAATCAATTCCATTTTACCTGAAAATAACTGATTCAGGCAATTGAAAGCTAGTTTTAATATCCGAGTGTCTGATAGACACTGTCTATTCGATTAACATATTCGATAAACGCATTTATTTTGGATGCAAATCACTTATACTTCTTTCATCAATTCAATAGGATGCAAACAGGCAATTCCAGCTGTATATGCCAATGTGGCACAGGCTAGAGATTGGATAGATGGACAAGTTCGATTTATTGGACTGGACACAAGCTATTATACGTTTAGAAATTGATCAACTCAAATGCGTATTTGCTTTTTTATGAAATGATTTGTATTAAGAAACGAAGTCAAATGAAAATTATATTTTTTTTAACCACATGGTAATCATATTTTGTTTTACATTTTTGCTTAGCAGGCTTTTTTCAACTCATGATCACAATCTTTTCCATTTGATTTGTTGGCTTGTTTGTTTGAAAGTGTTTAGCTAGATTATAATTTGATCGATAGACTAATCTTATCCGTGGACAAACTGCGAGTATAAAATATTTTCCAGCATTCTCGGAAACACAAATTACCAACTCTTCAAAATAGACGGCATATATTTGGAAATTCCCGCATGAATTATACCATGTAAATTTCAATTTTCAATATGATTGTACAAGTTTTAAGTAATAACAGCCAAAACGAGAGTCTTTTCTGTCAACTTGAAGATATTTAAAACAATTTTTGTGCAACCAAGCTATTGAATTTATAATTTTTCGCCAGAATTCATGGTAAATGTGGGATTTTTTTTTGATCATCTGTTGGCAAATAACCCGAATTTCGATGAATCAGCATTTTTGTCCGTTTTTATTTCATGAGAGAAAACTGTGTTGAAGTGCTCTTTTGGGTCGTTTTTTAAACTGTGGTTTTATTTGTTTTGAATGTTCACCGGATTCTAAAGGCTAAATTGTCAATCAGAAAAGGCAACTAGAGAGTCTGAAAAAATGCGCCCGACAATCACCCGAGTAGATGCAACAGATGAATAAATATCGAATGAAAATGATGAAGCGTACTCGAGTCGATTAACCTTTGGTCGTAGCAACAAATTCCCATCCTCTGAAAATATTCCGCTGCCGAGAAGTGGGACCGAAAAACCATTTAAAAGAGAAAACAAAAGACAACACGAACAAGTTAAAGTGTCTGAAAAATTGAGTTTGGACTTGAATTGTGCGAGCTTTGTGGCTGTGGCATCATTTTAAATTAGATGAAGTTGAAGAATGCCGGTCATTTCAAAAAATCTAAAATCAACTCAATAGTCGCTTAAACGCCAGTCCTTCAATTCACTCGAAATCAGTTCATTTTCTCACACTCGGCCGAATATTCAGACCACTTTTTCGTGTTGTTTATTTTGTTCTCTTGTGAACTGGGCATTTCTATACACGCGGTAGCATTTCTACCTTTCTCGTTCATCTTCGAATTTGACTTTTTGACACCAAAATATTACCTTTTTCAAAATCACTTTGATGACATCAATTCATCTTTAGTCACAAACAACAAATCTGTAGTCATCACATTTAATGTATGTAATTGCTTTTGCTTGCTTTTATTTGACATGGAACTTGATTAGAAGCAAAGAGTCACTTGATGTTTTTCATTGATTGGTTGTGATGGCATCGCTTGGCAATGAAATCGAGATAGAAAACACACATTTCCAGAAGCTAAAGATACCTATTTCCACAACAAGCGCCACACTACAAGGCATTTTTTTTTTGTTTCGTGTCACAAACAATCTTTTTGAATCTGACAAATTCGAATAATGTTTTCACAGAAAAAAATATGATAAAAAATCGTGATTACGGGTTAGAATAATTTCGTTTGTTTTTTTTTTTTTTCTTTCAAATACACAGGCCATAGAACACGAGTAGAAATCCAATGACGCAGAAATGTATTTGACGCTAAATGATTATCAGTTCAGTCAGGGGTCAAGCAAAAAGAGATAATGTATGTCGGTCCGTGAATGTTGTTAGTGACAATTTCGGCTTTGGCTTGAATAATAGTTTCGATACGCATGCATCGTCGTGGGTCACTGACTCTGTGTCACTTGCGACAAAAGATAGCGCAGTCCGCTACATTGATTTTCATTTAATAAGGTGTTATTCACAAATTTGGGCTGACGGTAATCGTGGTTTTTTGTTAAAAACATATTCGTTCCGGAAATATTCGTCATTCACATAGACATTTTTCGAATACACGCAGCAATAAAATAATATTTCAGTCAGAGAATATGTATTCCGATGCGAACATAATTACGACTAATGGATCTCAAATTCTTGCAAAGATTATGCAAAGTGTTTTGATGTTGATGTGCGTTTTTTGTTTGTTGCTTCTCTCGCATTCGATGCCAATGTTTCGAGGGGAAAGAAAGAGAGTGAGTGAGTGAGTGAGAGAAGGAATTGCATTGTATATTTTGATGGAGTGTGACCGCACATGAAGCGACACATACAAAATTGCTTCAATAAACACGCGAAAAAAATATCCGCCGCAGTACATCGAAGAATGGCCATCTCGAATGAGCAATGAGCAAATTGCTACTAAACGGCGATATATTTTACATCTGCACATATTTTCATTCTGAAATATCAATTCGTTTAAGTGGTTTGGTTGATTTAACAGTGCACGATGCGCGCTTTTCTATGTGTAACACGCATTAGTTTATTGTTATGCCTTGTTTTACACGGCATTGAGACAGCGATACGGACACAAAATGCCCGAAACAGAAGCGTTTTCTATGGCGAGAAGAAACAAGCGGAGAGTATGCAGCTGTGTGGTCCTGCCGGCAATCATGTCACATTAGCTTGACCTTATTCACTGGGTTTGCTACCAATATATTGTCTGCGTTCGCATACACACTGTGAAAATGAGTATCCACACTTTTTTTCGTTCCGCCGAACGATCGCTTTTTTGTGCTGTTTATATTTCTTTGTTATAGTTTTAGCATTCATGTACTCACTCCATCGGTAGTACTCACTCATCCGCATATATTGAATCGCCCAAAAACCCTCCGGCTGAATCACATCAATTTATACCAATTAATTTCAGAATATTCTGTATTATGATATGCATCGCTCACATTCTTTTCCGTCCTGTTTTACCTTGTCCATCGCCATCTCACCAATTTTCCAACAAAGTACACGTCATTTAGCCTCAACTATGCGCTTTTGTTATGGTCATTTAAAATTTAAATTCGAGTGATTTATTGCATCCTCAGATCATTAATTATTATGTTGATGGAATGATTAAAACCCATGCAGATTTGAACGCAGACAGATCGAATCATACTGTTTAATCTTCGAATCGAACTTTCACTGGAGCTTTAACGGCGATACAAGTGTCTCTCGTTCATGTGATGGACAACAGTCAAATTCCATCAATTGCATTCGATCGTTTCAGAATCCATTAGTCGAGAATCATTCTACACAATCTCAAGCAAATTTATTGCATTTTCAAATCAATTTTAAATGCGAATATTCGACGGGTGTTTGAAATAATCTAACGTTATCACTCAATACAATCGCTATTAATGATTTTGTGTTTGCTAAATTCTTTAGACTAAAATTGAATTATATTTTAATCTTCACCTGATCTTGCCGATTAGCTCAAACACCGTAAACGCTCCAAAGGGGAGATCACTCTAGAAAACAGTATTCATCGAATTGACATCAGACATTTCGATTGCTTGCAGCTGCACCATGTGCGCACCGGATTGAAATCGAATCATCTTGTTAACAAAAGTCGAAAATAGCAATGGTCATGGAATAAAAAGGCAATAACTTTAAATTGATAATCTCTTATAATTTCACGTGATAATTTATTAATGATGAAGTTCGAAGCATGAAGCAGCCCAGATGATAAAAATGCAATGCACGCAGCGATTCGATGAATACGCGACCGCGCAATATCGTATGCTAATCGTATGCGCAATACACAGTGGGAGGTGATGATCAGAACATTTAACAGAACTTACAAATTTATCACTGAACTGAATCATGCATAATTTAAAAGGTTCCCAGTTCAAAAGAGAATTTCCACTCTTTCTTCGCCACTTTGTAACATGCCGCATCGATTTCCGAAAAAATAGCTACTTGCCAAAACAACAAAATGCATGCACAATTGTACATTCGTTTCGCCCAACACAGATCATCAAGGAGATTCCTTGAAACATTTACATTAGTGTAATCGAACCGAACGCTGTAGAAATGTAATCGGAATTCACATGGAATCTTTAATTGCCGAACGACTAAATTGGAAAAAAGATTGTCCCTGCGGATGGAAACTTTCCCGACCGCACTAACGTATATCAAATCCAATTTTCGCTTGATAAATGCGTAAATCACTTTGAACATATGTAGCGCTGATCTGTGATTTCCGTAAAATTATACTCCAACAATGTTTATTCTTTAAAAGAAAAGTATATATTTTTGGATTTTTCAAGAGGTTTTATTTTTCACATGTTATATGTTTAATTGAATGTATAAAATTTAACAACATTCAAACCGATTCTTACCTGATTCAACACTTGGAAGTAAGTGCTTGACCTTACTTTGCTTATTTTCGCTTTCATCTTGCTGTAAAAAAATTAAATACAAAAGAGCTCTTTTGCGAAAAACAAGAGTGGAGTTTATGGATTTTAATGACTTTGATCATTTTTAACGTTCACTTTGAATTCTGTCTGAAAGCATCTCAACCAACTAAAGGAAAATAAAACTATTCACTGTATTTTTGGTTTAATTTTATATATTTGTATCTTCCTGCTGCGTACTTTATGTTGAATGGTTGATTTTTTGCTGTTCTTAATCTCTAAAATTAATATTCTTTAGACTTAAGTTATTTGTCTTGTTAATGATTATTATTAGTGACACTCATTGAATAAACAATATACATATTCTTCTAAGGTGCGTTTTTTTGTTGTTGTCTCATCTATTCTTAGCCATTTTTGACATTCGGCTGCAACTATTTCGTACAAAAATTTAGAAGCCACCTTCAGCCTATTCCACACGCATTAGCATGCTTCATCCTTCGTCGATCGACGAGTTCCACCAATCTGTCGCCTTCGGTAAAAACTTTTCGGATTTGAAAACGAATAAAATCGGTAGATTTTTTGCAAATAATGTTGATGTACATGGAATTTTTATTTGCTTTCATGTGTTCTAATCTGATTTAGATGATTAAAAAATTGGTTCTTCAGTTCAATTGGGATTCTCAATATCCTACGGCAAACAAAAATGGTATTCGAAACATGTTCTTCTAATTTTAATACATGAACTCACTCCAACTAAATTAAACATTCTCTTTTTTTCGAGTAGGGGGTTTTCGCCAACCACCAATATCTAGCCATCCAGGCGATTCCTTCGAATTGTGGCCCCATTTTTTTTCTACAATACACACATAACTTACTATTAATAAGTAGTTAATTTAATAAAATAAATAAATGAGTTTGAAAACGCAGTTATTACGTTTTTTGTTGTTGTTGTTGTTGTTGTTGTTGACTTTTTGTGTCACGTGGAATGTGTGTGGTTTGAACAGAAAATTACAGTGAATCTTTAGGAAAATTAGACTTAAAACCGATGACCAAGACGAAGTGTCTCTAGTTGTCTTCATTTGTTTCTTCATATATACACAGTAAAAATCGTCAGTGCAAGTTGTTTAAATCACAAAATTATTGAAAGTAAAAGCAAACATTTGATTACTAAATAGATAAACCTAAAAAATAATGCAAAACTGATTTTTGTGGAACCGGTTGAATTGAATAGCCGCAAAAAATGTATTGTATTTGTTACATCTGTGTCTTCCGCACACAGCCTTTGAAATATTCTGTCGAAAATATGTCGACCAATTGATTGAACAGTTGAATTGGCCACCAATCGAATTCAATACATTTAGCTTTCAATCAATGTAATAATTGAATTAAATAGTGGTTAATTTTTATTGAATGCATTGTATGATTTGTGCGTCAACTTGCTTATAATACGTTTTGCATGTTCAATTTACGATTAAATCTATCTTTTTCAATTAGGAATATTGTTTAACAAATATTTTAATTTTTTTCACTCTTTTCTGTTGCTGCTTACTTCAATTTTTCATTTCGAGTGCAAATTTGTCTATTTCACGCCGATTTGATAGCTCGAAATGTTGTCCTCATACTTGGTCTGGTTCTAATTTTTGTTATTCTTTATTTCTTTTTATATATTTTGTTGTTGTTTTTGTTGTAAATTCTCTGTTTGTGATTACTTGTTTTATGCCTAATTCAGTCACACAATACGAAAAATTAGTTCATCTTGTTTTGTTCATTATCAAAAAATTGGCTCGAACGTTCCTATTCAAAATATGGCACAAAGATTTTTTTTATTCTTGTTGGTCAGTGTTTTTTGATGTATGCAGAACTAAGTGCGGAATGAAATGAAATTGTGTGATATGAATGAAGCGTTGAATAGGTATGCAGGCGTTTGATCAAATCGTTTGAAAATGGCAATGAAGAAAAATACAGAAATTTTCATCTGCATATTACACAGTAACAATACGTTTGATGACAAAGGACATAGTTTTAAATAAACATTCAGTCAAGAATATATTTCAATAGAAGTACTAGTTTATTTGATTGTGAATCGGTGAATCCTCGTCAGTAATTCATTCAGTATGAAAACATCAACAGTTAAGTACGAAAGGTCTTCTTTTGTTTGATACAATTATTTTATTAAAATCTAAACAATACTCTTGCAATGGACAGCGCGAATCGAGCAGTGGATGTTGTGTGTGTATGTATGTGTGTGATTCAGATAGATTCATCAAAATATTTCTTTAGTGAGATTCTGTGCACTGAGCAATATTTTCATTAAACATTCAATTGATATTCATATAATAAAATGAATTCAATTGACATCTTCGAAGCAAGCTTATCGAGAAAATGATGGATAATCCCGCTTTAAATGCGAATTCCAATATCTAGCCGAACAAAAATGAAAGGAGTAATATTTGGAGTCTATTTTCAAAAACTCTTGCATTATTTCTTTATTGGAATTTTAACGTTGCGATTTGAACATTGAAAACCGAAATAAAAAAGAAAGATGAGAACTTTTGATTCGACTTGATCATTCCAACATTTTGTCATTTTTAATGGAATAAAATTCAAATTGATGGATGCGTATTATGAGAGTTAGTAATCCAATTTCAATGAAAATGTAGCGATGAAACGGCGACGCATCATTCTTAGGCATCCTTGAAGTCACTTCATTAAAATGTTCGGCATATTATGAAGAAACTTTATGTTATTTAATTAATTTGTAGCATTAATTTTATTTGAAGATTCGTCAAAGAAGAATCAATACTTTATTTTCTCGATTTCGTGTGCTTTAATACTATGCGTTGCAATATGCCTACTTGCTTTACATCCTGAAAGCATACACAGCGGCATTACGCGGTGAATGAATGCCAAGAACGCGCGCTTCTCCCCCTCGCTCACTTCCATTTCCATTTCAATCCGTTCTCCAGCGTTGCAGCAGCGATCTGGATCAAATTTCAGGCACCGTGCTCTTTTTATTGAAACAACAGAATGGGTAACGAATATGTAAATCTTTGGTGTAACTATATATGCTAAAATTGTACTGCAGATCGATAATCGATGTTTAGTTGTCCAATTGCAACGGAATGTCCATTTCGGTAGACAAAACTCGGATTACTTTCGAATAATGTTCGCAATTTTCTATATCCTTTCGATCGACAAACAGAACAAAAAAATTGTACACGCGCGGGGGAGGGAAGTTGTCGTCGGTTTTATTATCTCTTTGAAAAGGTGCAAAATGTAATTAAAATAGAAAATAGATTCACATCGATGATGCATACAGCTCAATCATTTGTTGTATATTAGAGAGTGAGAGAGAGTGAAAACGCAATCGAAATACGTTTGTGGTAAAAATAAATTATAAAAAAATCATCGAAAATATCTTAGAGGAATGTTTACATACACTGGAATATTCTTTTTAAAAAATGGACATTGTCATAAAAGCTATAAATAAGAGTGAGTGAGCAGCACGACCTAAATAAATAACCATCAAGCGAGCGAACGAGCAAGCGAACGAGCGAGAGTGTGTCTTTGCATCTTTTGTTTAAACTAGTTCAATTTTAGAGAAATAAATTGAAGTACAGATGCGAACATCATGAGCTCTCACCGGAATATTTAACTGACAGCCAAATATCAGAATGATTCAGATAATTTGGTAGTTTATTTGGTTCACTTTGCCACCACACACTCTGGGTGTTCGTTCTTGGTTTCGTATTGTAATCATCGATTTGAGGAAAGTGCGTCGGCATGACGAGACCAACAAACTAAAACTAGCGCATCAAATGTCGCGAAACGGTATCCAATTGACTGGTGATCGCATTTTCAATGATTAAATAGACCGTCGGCAGTTTGTCGATGGTGATAATTAGGTTTGGTTTTGGCCTGTTTCGTTGCCTTGTCTGAATATTGTACCGGTGTCAGCGATCTGTAGTCTCCATGATGATGACGATGACGATGTTGTTGGAGATACGGGTCGTTAATTTTCTGTAAATCGTCGAGATTGTTGTGCGAAAATGAATTTTTGAAATTAGTTTGACTATGCCTTTTACGTGCCAGCATCGCCGTCGCTCTTGCTACACTGCCACTGTCACTGCCGATGCCAGTGGCGCTGTCGATGGCAATGCTACTGCCGGGATTTGTATGCTGTTGGACGAAGACACTTGCAGCTGTTCGCTCTGTTGCTGTTGGTGTTGAGCTTGCGCCAAATGGCACACCAACTTTTTGCCTATAATGAAGACTATGACCGTTGTGAGAGCTACGGTGATTGTTATGACTACGATGAACACTGGGATCAATATTGTCGTGAAATGTAACTTTGCGTTCGTTTCGATTTCGCTGAACGTGTTCGGGCTTCTGTTCGCTTTGATCGCTTTGAAAGTTATGATTTGTTTTTGACGATGTTTGAACATGAAATGGTAATTGGTGTTTATTATGCGAATGACGATTTCGATGATAGTTACTTAAATTATTCTGCGTCTTGTTCTTATTATTTCTATGCTCGCTACTAATAATAATACTAGAGTTGCTTATGCGTTCGCCGATACCGCTGCTGCTGCTCGCACTGTCGCCGATTCGGTTCCCGTATCCATCGCTAATATTAGAATTACTTATAACTGGACCAAATGTGGTCACACTTGAATCATTATTCGATATATTTCTAACGCTACTACGGCTGTTACTATTCTTAATATTAGTGCGCTGAATCTTCTTCTGCTGTTGCTGCAGCGGCTGTCCAGCGCCTAAATTACGGCTTTGCGCTTTGTTGTTATTTATTAAATTTCTATTAGTTGCATTCATTTTGTGAATATTTTGTCGTTTTGGTATTAACGGCGTTTTCCGTGGGGTTTTGTGATGACGTTGATGCTGGTTTTGCTGCTGCTGCTGCTGCTTATTATGATGCTGGTGATTATGATGGCGTGGACGTGGTGTGTCACCCGTGGCCGGCATACCATTTAATGGGCTGCCTGAATGTGTTAGCTTTGGTTTAGCCGTTGCTGTCGATATGGCCGTTGATTTTGTCATTGTTGTGGTGATGGCTGTGGTTGATTTCGAGGGTGCACGCATCGGTTGCTTAAATAAACTGTAGCAATTCTCATCTGGCGTTTGAGTACGATTGTGAAATCGAATTGGTCGACCACTTTTCATAAAACCTATGCGTTTAGTGTCATCGGCAACCGATCGAAAGCGCTGAAAACCTCCTGCCATGGTTTCGTAAAAATAGCAATATTCGCGAAGCTCTTTCTGCAATCAAACACAATAAAAAAAGAGAAAAAAAATATGTATGACCATTGCGAAATAAATATTTCTCCATCATTTTAAATAGGTTGCAATGAGATTTGTAATCTTTATCATTTTAAAATGTTTTTTTTTTGGTATTCTTTTTCTGCGACGTGTGATTTTTTTTTGAGCGGTGTTCATTGTTTTAAATAAAACAGAAGATCGACATTGTTTGTAGATCATTCCAAAAACTTTGTGATGAATTCCTTTCTGTTTTAGTTTGTTCATGGTATTTTCGAGGAGTTTCGTGAAACAGCATGAAACACGTGAAAATTTCTGGGAAGAACAAGAATAACACCCTCAACCGACTAGTTGAATAGATAAAAATATTGGTTGATGAGCAACAATGAGTAAATGAGAGAAAGAAAGAGGGAGAAATCGATGAGACGACGTATGTGTGTGTGCGTGTGTGTGTGTGACTTGAGGGTGTTTTACGTGAAACAACACTTGCAAAAATCAATTGCATACATTTGCGTAAGTTGTTGCGACACTTTGGAACAATAGTTGTGTATTTATCTCCCTTCCGAATTGTTGCATTGTTTGCTGTGAAACAAATAGTTCGAAACTGATACCGAACAATGCCGTGGCAAAAATACAAAAAATGCAAGTCTCCTGGTATGCAGCACACAGCGATTCACAGCACAAAATCAAAGTGAGAGATAATGCAGAGTAACGAGAGACACCGCCGAGAAGGTATACATGTAAAGAGACACGTTGGAAAATAAAGTTATTTCGACATGTATATTGCATGGCGGGTTGTCTTCTTTGTTTTGTTGCTTTTCTATCTCGTTAGTTAGTTTCGTTCGTTCTTTTATTTTTTTCTTTAAATGGCAAAAAAATGGAACAAAAGATTCAACTAATCTGCATTGTTGGAATCGGTCTCAATTTTTTTCACAACTGTCCTTTTTAGTTGACTTTTTGTGATAACGTTTCTTTCCCTCCATTTTACATTGCCATTCAAAGGGATGATTGAGGTAATGGGGCGATTTTCGCAAACTATTGCGACAGAGAGATTACATGAAAAAGGTTCAGTCTTTTGAATAGCCATATATTTCCATTAAAATGCTCAACAGTAGATATAAAGGGCTGTATGTTAGCTGTTTAACAGGCCGCTTTTTCCTCAGATTCAACGAATAATGAGGGAATCGTCGGAAATAACCTCATAGAGGTAGTTTGACGTGCTTGGTATAAATAAACTAAAGAAATTATTTGTTTATAAATATCTGGTCAATTTGACAGCAAATTGCGATTTAAATTGACTCTATAGTACCCGAGCTGATCATTCCTAAGTTTCTATTTTGCCTAGTCGACTAAGCGGCTCAACTCACCATCGGAACAAGACGCCATTGTTTGTTGAAGCATAAATACATCTGTACTTCTTCGAAAAATAGGGTTAATTTCAATGGACCGCCGAAAATGATCTGTTCTGGATTTGAATGGTCCTGCCCCGATATTGTTACTGTTTCTGTAATAAAAAAAGTGAAATAGATGAGTTAAATTTAAATGTTTTGACAAATGTATCAAATGCTAATGACAAGAAGCGTTATTCCATTCAGAAAATATCTCAATCGAAAAGAGAGCAAAAAGATACATTCGGAATCAGAAATTATTTAAAGATTTCGACAAAAAACTTCTAAGATCTAAAATTGGTTCGAAAAAGTTACAGATAATACGATAATCTGAGGAATCGAAATTTATTGAGTCGAAGATGATGAAATCTGTCTCGTTGATCAACTTTTCATAGAAGAAATAAGTGCAAAAAAGAAAGCATTCAAATCAAACTCGTAAGCCGCCAAAAAATAATCTCTGATTAAATAATTAAGTGCGTTCTGACCCAAAATCATCTTCTGATTATCATCGAGTACATTTGAGCACACGCACCCAAAGCATACTCTTATCCATTTCAAAGCCAGCCAAACTGCCATATTTCCATTGATTGAGATGAATGTTATTTTCGGTTGGCTGGCGATTTGTTAGCACAATCTTTTAAGATAAATAAACACATTCCTGCATAAATCTTCAAGTGCTTTTGTTTGGATTTCCGTGTGTGTGTGTGTGTGATTGTGTGTCGATTACGTGCGCCCATATCTAAAAGCATGCATCAAAATTGAATAAAATGTACATGGAAAACAAAGGAAAAAATGCGCGTCTAGTGAAGAATTTGAGTTGTGCGAAAGGTGTAATATTTGTAAAAATGCTGCGTTGTGTCAAAAATGTCATGTGATTAATGAAGCAAAATATTTATCCATCTTTGATGATGTTTTTATATCCGCATTGACAACACTTTCAGATATGGTTATGTTTTAAAATCAATCACTTATCTCATGCGTTCAACATCATCAATTTGATTCGGTTGACAAAGAATTAGGTTGGTATTTTGATTCGGTGTATCAATTGATTAACATCATCGTCATCAAAAATGTGGAAAAATTGTTTTTTTATCTATCGCGATGCGTTAATAAGTGACGAGATGTGGAGGAGGAAACGTGATTTTGTCGGCCATTTCGTTGAATTATTAATATCGTTGTCATGTGTTTTTCGTGTACAGGTGCTAATTAATAATAAATAAAAAGAAGAGTTGCCGAGAAAAGACGAGAGAGAGAGGGAGAGAGAGAAAAAAGAGCATCGATCGTCAAAAATGTACCAAATTCACACTTTTATTGAACACACAAAACATTGTTTGAAATCGTGCCACTAAGTTATTTTGGAACAGGAACAACCACCGTAGAGACAAACAGAACGGACGGGTTGCTTCTTTTTTTGTGTCTTCAAACAGCTATTAATCAATGAATGAGCTTGATTTTGAATGATATATGTTCTGCTGGAACGAATGCAGGATTGTCGTCGTGAACCCTTTTTCCATTCTTTTAGATCTAGATGATTGTTTTTTGTTGTTGTATTGTTAGTTGATTTGTTGAACAGTGCTCGGTTTCTTTTTAATGGTAAGAGTATATCGAATGGGCAAGGCCCTCCTCCCAACATAGACATGATATTTATTGTTTTTGATTATGTTTTATGTTACTGAAAATTCATCGCTAACTTCGCCAAGTCAAAACGCGATGTGTATATGTGCGCTGTACAATGTCTAGTAAGAATTCTAGAAGCGATTTATCTGTAGCTTTGTTTGCTAGCGCAGGATTTTGTATGTTTCGCGTCAAATCAAAGTGAAAATGGAAAACAAGTAATTTATGTTTGCGATTCGTATTACTGCAACGAATGCCTCGGATTTCACGGACTCGAATCCGACTCGAAGCAGACAAGTGTGAGAAGTTGTGCTGGCACAAAATGCACTGCATTGCAAAGAAGTTGATTTTTAGGTGCATCGTCTAGCAAACATACACACACACATACACGCATTTTCCGTCTGAATGAATTTCGATGAAGAAACCTCGGAAGGGTCACACACATATACTAAGTGGCGTGTCCATGAATCGGCTTCATTGGTGAAGAGACGGCGTTAGAAATGTGCCTGCCAGTGAGCAAGCGAGAGACGCATTATCTTCGATGCAATAGAAAAACAGTTCATTGAAAGGCAGTATTGGACGAGTCATAAAACATTATCCGTATGCCCTCGGTGTGCGTGTGTTATTATTTTTTATTTGATAATTTTTAGATTCATTTTCTTCTACATTGTGTGTATGTGTGTGTGAGTGATTTGAAAGAAATATTGTTGTGGATTCTCAAAACGGTTCGATACACGTTAGATATTTCACAATAAGTCATGTGAAAATATTACGAGAGAATGCAGAACGACATGACAAAAACAACAACGACGGCGGCGGGCGGTGAAAGCGGCCAAAATTTTGCGTAGGCTTGTTTTTATGCCATCAGTGTAAATGATGCGCAATCATCATTCCACTTCTTATGGCATTATGAGTGTTAAATAAACTTAAAAACGCATTTATGAACAGTTAACAAAGTGTGAATATAATTTATGAACGCACCGAGTTCCTCTCTCTCTCTCTCTCTATCTTTTTCTGTTTTATATTTTTTTCAATCCTTTGTTTTCGATTTAATTCATTTCGTTTCGTTTGAGGTTGGTTAAATGTTTGCTGTATCGTAATATTTTCACAATTTCCAGTCGCTATCCGAACGCCTTTTTTTGCGCACAGTTGTTCGATCGTAATCGATCGTCTTCTATTCAACGTCTCATGATTAGTCTTAAGTTTTTTTTTGTTTGATATCGCACAAATAGTTTAAAAAAAAGCGGCATTCATATTTGTTCGAGCTGAAAAACAAATTCTCACATGATTCGAACGGGTTGTAAATTTATTGCGGCGAGTAAAGCCGACCGATACAACATGCTTAAAATTGGCTAATCGCTGGAGTGTATCAATTACAAAGGAGCCGTTTTGTTCAACTCCGATTATATTGCAATAAATCAAAACTGGATTCATTATCGTGGTCAATGCGAAAAACATCACTAAAATGCATAACCAAACCGTCGGGTCGGCCACAATTGACTCTCGAGGGATCTCGCATTTCTGGCACACACAAAGTGTGTTCGCTCACCATTCTGATTCAGTTTTTTCGGAATTCAAATGACTGGCCCAACACTTGCGACCCACTAATCGAAACACAACCAATGCGATCTCAGCTTCTGCATACACCGACCGATCAACAAAGAGCGCAGAGAAAAAGAGCTCTCAGTGGCCGGTGTTGATTTATGCAAGCAATATGCATATTTTCTTTCGATATTTAATGTTTTTTTATTGTTGTTGTTGCAAAAAGAAAATAAAAAGAAGTTCATTCTCATAGAGATGGTGTTGCTGCAACGACTGATTTTGCTGTTTCGGCATCGGTGTGTTTTATGTTCAGCGCACTCTTTCTCTTCCTCTTGAACACCGCATATCAACGCACAGCACTCGACCGAACCAATAATGGCATAACAGAGAGTTTAAGTCAGCAAATATTGAATCGAAATTTGTACGTAAAGGCTATAAAGTGTTTCCAATGAAAGGTTTCATCAATAAGCTTTTGAGTACTATTGAGTTTGTTTATTGTTTTATGACGTCGACATTTTATACCTTTTTGCTTTCGGTTTTCTTGTTTTTATTTTCTTCTGCTGTATTTATATACACACAGAGAAAATGGGCTTTGTTTTTTTTTTCGTGTGTTTGAAAAACATCGATATACTATCGTCGTTTGTGTAATTTGGCGGCGATTTTCTTCAGGTCGAGTCATAACCGCGCCGATAAAATGAATTACACATGGATGCAGAAAGATTGACACGCAAGTGCAGTGGAATTACTTTATTTCAACGCACTATCTATCTCTCGTTTACTCAGTGCGCTGAAAGCGAGAACGAGAAAGATAAGTTTTGATTCGCATGACAAATTCACCGGAATGTGCGAATTTCGTACAATATAGATGAATCATCATCGATGGTCAACAATGCAAAGATGAATGTACCGCATGAATTTCAGTCCATCGAAAGCAACTGCATTGAAAACGAGAGGGGGGGGAGGTCGTTGATTAAATGTGCGAAATATTTTCGGGTGACATCTCAATCCTTTCTGTGCTTTCTTCAATTCGTCTCGAATTGTTCGATTGGTTCGGAAGTCGCCTGAGTCAAACAGATTATGTCAATATGTGGTCTGAGCGTAAACGCAAGCGCGCACGCGGTCATCTACGCCAATGTTTGGCCTATTTACGTGTGCAAACTACGAGATATTTGACTTCGTGTGTGTCGTTTGTGTTCGTCGTCACTTTTGTCATGTTGTTGTTTTGGCTGTTTCCCTTTTTTCGATGTCGAGTATTTGTTTAATACGAATGATCGCAAGTGAGTGGTACAGTGCATTGCTATTACCGCCAGCAAATAGCACAACAACAACAGCCAAAGCAAGCAATGTGGTTAATCAAAACGTGCACCATATGAATAGAAGCAAAACGATACCTACACACATATTTCATTGGCGCCGATTATACATGCACTTATCAAGTTCCAAGTGTTTCGTGAAGTTCCTTTCACGATTTACAACAAGCGAAACAACAAACACGCATACACACACACACCGAATTATTTGCACAGCTCTCTGATTTCTCGCAGCCGTTTCGCTTAATTTGAAATTGATATACACTTCATTTGAGCGCTCCCCGATCAATCTGAACTCTATCTCGCGCGCGGAGTTTTATGGATAATCGAAATACGATGAAAACTAATGTCGCTCGTTCGAAACCTAATGCTCGCTGATCAATAAAATTATTAGAATTGGCTATTGGTACAGTTAAATTCTACTGAACCATTTTAATTTTGCTTGAGCAAATGAACATTGGCATTTCTTTGTTGGCGCTCTCAATTGCAATTTGCCATTTGCTGTTGTTAAATCTCAATTGGGAATGTCGAAATGTAACGGCTGTATTTAATTGAAGATCGAAAGTGTTTGTGTCTAATTTTTTGCCACATTAGCAATCTTCTTTGATTAAGTCGAATTCATACAGAGCAAACTGCACTCAAACATCAACGCGATTCAACTGCGCTACTTGACGTTTTCGTTAATAGCGCATTCACATTCACTTCAAAATTAATTAACTGACGGCATAGAAAACCCTGGCTCAAATCCATCAGACGAGCGATCGTGCTGTAAATTGCAACCGATTTTTTGCACGTGTGGTTTTAATTTTCAATCATGAAATATGCATTTTTCCAACAAAAATAAAACAAAATTTAAACGAGCAATTTAGCACCATCATCGTCTCTTTTCCTCTGTCGATCACTTCTTTTCGATTTCATTTGGTTTCTTCAACTATTGTCAATTTTTTCATACATAATTCTCTTCATTTCTCCGTTTTTTGATTAAATATCTTTCATTTGTTCGACTTCTTTCTTATTTTGCAGATATTTTCATTTATTTCTCCATTTAACTTCAATTTTAGAGTGTTATATATTCAAAAAACTTCTCAATCTTTGTCTTTCCTTACCCTGTTTCTACTGGGCCATTTTTGGAATTTGCAATTTGTCGTGCGAATTGGTCAAATTATCTTCTTTATTTCAGAATTTTCCCAATAGAAGGGTAACGAATAGGCGGGTACTGGCGAGGGTGTTGCACAGTTGTGTGTGCTTGAACAAGCGTACGTGTGTGTCCGCGATGCATGTCTAAAATGCATACATTCTCGGCTTTATTTGCGGTTGTTGGGCTGAATGAAGTCGGTACTTAAAAGATCCAAACGTTTGTTGTGGTTCAGCATATTGTCTTTCAGTCGAATGAATCCATATGTATTTACTTATTGTTCAGCATATTTGTTACTTTGCGTTTATTTATTTTGAGTTTATGTTGATGCAGTGTGACTGGCTGGCGGTTGCCTGTGCCTGTGCTTGTGTTGCCTGTGTTCATATTCGGAAAAAATTACTGACAATGTGTAGAAGCGTAAAAGAAGATCAAGAGCAGGGAATTACGAACGACAAGAAAAATTGTAGAAAAACCATTTTTGGTCAATATTAAATGAATAATGTTAATTGTAAATAAGAAAGAACACACGTTGATGTGTGACTTAAGCCACTTCAGATTTTATTATGAAGCCTGCCGAAGAAGCCAAAATATGCGCAATGTTAACAACACGAAAGGAAAAATATACGCACAGACATCATGAGCACACAGTGACTACAATTTGGACACTATGAAATTTCAGTGCGAGCGACTGTGAATGAAATTGACTATCAAGGTTAGGTTAATATTTAAAGTGCTTTTTAGTAAACTGGGGAATTTGCCTTTTTTTTTATCATGGTACGTTTTCCTTCTCGTTGGAGGAAAGGACGGATTCTCTTCAGGAAGACATTCCATTCTTTTTCAAATGCTTCGGTTAAACAGAAAACCAGAGAAACCGTGAGATTTGAAGCATGACAAAGCAAATATTGATTCAATTTTTTCTATGAGATCGATCGAGAATTGGTTAAAATAATCCTATATTCATTGTGCATTTGAATTCTATTATAATAAAATCCGATTCGTTATCACATTCGTTCAAAATACACATTTATCTTTAGAATTATGATAATTTTTCGACTCTTTTTCAGTAAGAATGTTTCATTCAAAATTGGCAACTGGCAGTTCATTGAAACCATCGAGAAAAGAATGCCACGGTGTTTGTTGACGACACGATAACACAAGAAATCAGAAACGAATCGCGCTTTGTTTGGTATCATATATCAAGTCCGGACTGAACCGTTGTAAAGAGCAAGATACAAATTCGAGACGAGAGCATTCATTATGCACTTCAAGAGCCAAAACCTGCCTGGTGCACCTCAATTTGGAGCGTTGTCGAAGTACGAAAAAATTAAGTGCCATATTTTTATAGTTTCAGGAAATTTGTAATAATGTGGTTTTTGAGGTGGTTCTGTCATAACTTCGAGAATTTACTGTTGCAGTCAAACATCAACACCGCTCGTTCGCAATCCATGAGAGCAGTATTCGTTTGTTTATCGGAAATGGAAAAAGTGCTGTGCAAAACAATAATAAACCAGAGATTGCGCGATATTGAATAATCTTTTGAAATTGCGGAAACTCATCTCATTCTCATTGTGCCACGTTCCGATGCCAAGTAATTCGACATTATGCAGAAATTCATCGTTTTCTTTTGTAATAATTTGTCTGTGTGTGAATGTTTGTATTATTTAATTTTCCATTCTAAAGTCGAGAATCGAGGTAGTTTAAGTTTTCTATTCGGTTTTCGAGAGAAGTTTGTCTGGATCGAGTGTGAAAATTTGTGTAAATCGATGTGATTCCGATGCGTGCATATTGAGAGCGAAAAAGGCTGTGGCTGCCACGCGATATAGAATTCTTCATCTTCTGTTTGCGCAGTCTGACCACAAAATAAAACCGTTCATTTGGATTATTTGCATTTTGTATGCATATTGGATTCCTAAGATGATTTTTTTCCTTGTACCCGTTCATTCCGTCGCTTTCTCTCTCCCTCTCGCCCAATCGGTGTCGCTGCTGGCTGCCCGTTTCGTGCACTTTTTTGTAGGTTTTGAGTATATAATTTAAATGATGCTTTTGTTCATTTGATTATTTGTTAGACAAGAAAGAAAGAGAGAGAGAGAGTGCATGAATATTTGATTACTTTTCTCAGGTATTTCGTTATTTTCCTCGCTGCTTACTTTTTTCTCTCTCGCTCCTTCCAACACAACTATTTCTGTATTTATTATTTGCTGATCGGAATGTATTATTTCTGTGGAAAAAGAGTTGAGTTTCGGCTTTGTCGCATCGACTCTTTTCACAATGTGCTCGCGACTATTAATTTGATATAGACTCCATTACACCATTATTTTCTATCGTGGCTGCGTTATCGTTTGCTCGGTTCTAAATGTGTAAGTCGCCTAGGCTGTCGCGCGTTCTCTTTCTATACCTCTCTCTTGCTTTTCTGTTGGCTTCTCTCTACAGCATTAAGCCTATTGATTAGTTATGGTTAAGCATTTTATTCGCGTCGAATCAAATGAGTGACAACGAGAATCGACGACGACAACGACAACACGAGAGCCAGCATTCAATGGAACATCAGAAAATGACAAACCGACAGAGATGGAGATAGAGAAAAACAATTGCGGCAAAAAAAAAAAAAAAATAAAAACCACCAAACACACAAGAGCGCACAGGGAAAAAACAACGACGAAGAATTCAATGTTAATATGATACACTCAGTACTCAAGTTGCCATTATGTACACTCACATATTTTTCAAGCGGTTTCATTCCTTCGACGCTGTTTATTCATATTTGCATTATGTTTCTCACTCTATCGCTCGCGCGCTTGCACCGCGCTCTTCATGTTAACCCATGATATGAATAATAATAATAAAATGACAAAAGAAAAATCCGAAATAAAACCACCGTCTGGTGTTGTTTGAAGCAACAAAAGTATGAAGCGAGAGCAAAAAAGGGTAAAAACTCGAAACGAGAGAAAACAAAATATATTGCTAAAGAAGGAAAAGAAAACAGCGAGCGCGCTAATATAGGCTCTCTCGGTGTGTAGAAAAAAAAAATGGATATGTGTGTTTTTAATTTCTTTCTCTCGTATTTCTCGTGTACGTATGTGCATATTGCTTAAATGCTGATATTTGTATTTGCCTTATTTGCACATTTATGTCGACGTAAAACCCAATATTGTAGAATTCTATGCTTCTCTCTCGCGCTCCGCGATAAAATACAAAACAATCGTTTGTTTGACGTTTAGAAAAAAAAATATTTCGTAACGTCCAATTTACAAATAAGAAGTACGTAATCCATCTCAAGTTCAATAAATTGTAAAAAGCTACAATCTGCCAATCGAAGACCGAATACACTGAATCAGCAAATGATTTCCAGCGTAGAATATGCAGAAAACAACAACAGCAACAAAAATGTAGATGTGCGCGCACATGAACGACAATGCTCGATATATACCGAGAACACATTAAATCGATCATATTTCAAAACGATATTTCAAGCACCTATTTCAATGATATATGCACTCGACAGGAATCGTGAAATTCTATACCTATGCCATTCGACAAGATGCATTTTTTTCAAGTGGACGAATAACGACTCACGAAAATCTACGACAGGTGTCAATTAATTCGGAAGTTTCGAGTTGTACACAAAGCATGTGCCATTTCAATAAATTCCGAGACCGAGCGAATGTGCCACCGATTATGAGTCGAATATCAGCAAACCATTGTACAGCGCACTTCTATTTATTATAAGCATTTTTTGTGTGATTGCGTTTATCAAGTAGTCAGCTACTCATTTGATAACCAATATGTTGGTTGTGCTACGAATCGATTTAGATGGAGCATTTTTTTCAAGTCGGATAACATTAAATTGATCAATACAGCGGTTTATTGAACATCCCGTTTTAGACATAAATGAATATTTTTCTGCGGTAATGTTTCGATCAGCTTTTCCAGCTGGTTGTCGGTGTATTCTAGAAAAATTTCACCTTATTTTATCTCTAATTTGATTCCAGCTTGTTTCCAGCTCAATTCAAGTGTTGTTATTTCAAATAATCAGATTTATTATTAATTTGCTTTTTCGAAAGTCTTCGAGTTCATTTTCGAACCACAGTTTTGACTATGAGACTAGTCTTATTGTTCCAAATCTCGATATAAACTTATTTTTTCGATCTTAATTTCGAGCCATTTGTCAAGACACAATTTCAAGAAATTCTTCTCGAGTGTCAATTTCGATCACCTCACATTCAGTCACATCAGAAACTGAAGATTCACCGTATTTACGAACGAATGCGTTGCATTAAAATGCTGAGCACTTTCTAAAAAGCCATAACTTATCTACGAAATTCGATAAGAAAGCATTGATAATGAAATTAAGTCATAATTCTAATTTTCCATATTTGCATATGTGTCAGTTAGAAAATTATCATGAGAATTCGATCGCTGAATCTATTGAAATTCTTTCAATTCTAATATGCGTTAATGATGTTGATGCAGGCGACACGATGGGAGATAGTCTGCAGACAGAGTATCGATTTGAACGGAGAAAATCACAAAATTATTCAAACTTTCTAGAGTTTGGTCCATTTATGCTATCAAAATGATAACCAAGACCAAAATGAGAATTATAACGAGACGCTTTTGTGCTTTGGAATTGGAATTAGTGTTTCATATTTTGTCAGCGCAATCATCTCGCCGGCGAAGAGCAATCATCATGCATTCTTATTTCGACGTTCGTTGCGCAATTCTCGACACAAGATTCCATCAAAATTTGTTCGGTGTTTTCAAACGGGCGTATTGTCTGGTCACACCCTCATTAATTAATCGATGCTCAAAATCAATCGATAGCTTTTCTATCATGGTTCCAGGTAGCATTTAATTTCGATTGCGCTTTGTATGTTTATGTTAATTGTGGCAAACACACATACACAAATGCACACACGATCACGCCAGTCCACTGAGCAACTCCTGCGCCTATCTGCCGCGCATTCAATGTTAATCAAATTAAAAGCGAAATTGAAAATTGATGTAGCATTTGAAGACCTTCAACCCTTTTACATGCTGCACGAAATGGAAAATTAATGAGCTTCAAAAAATGCGTCGCATGTCGTTCCTTCTGCTCGGCAGCAGCAGCAGTAATCGTTCGGGTCGATTGATAAACACATTGACAATAAATACGATGTGTAGCAAGCGGCGAATGAAAAGGCGTCGCAACCGTTGATAGTGAATCAGCCTCGCGTCCGTATACCGGCCGCAATCGGAAGTGTTTTAATGAAAAGAAACATGGATTTGTTTATTGTCCGATAAAAAAAGGTACAGATAAATAGTTCGAGTTACATATATTAAAATTCAAACATTCTTTTTTTTTCATGTTGATGACATTGTGTTGAAATGCGCTCTTTCCGAACCATGAGAGACACAACGAATGCATGCTCAAGTGTAGGCTTAATCAAACAAATGGGGCAATAAACGATAAAAATCAACTTCGGCAAAAGTGAACAAATAGCTCCAACATTCGAGAAATTGAAAGAACCAACAAAAAATCTTGGAATAATGCTCTCGCGAGAACGAAGGGAACGCAAATGAGTATCAAACGCGTTTCTCGATCTTCCCGAATTTACCGCTTTACTTTTCTCCAGTCGGTAGAAAAATGCCGACGGAAAAATTCTCATCAAATATTATGAAATGGAAATCGCATACATGCGCGTTCGATTGATAGAACTCTTCGCCCAGAGAGAAGTTCCCGAAGGTAGACACAAATTCTTTCAATGACATTCAACCGGCGCATTTGCCCCACTGAACATTATTCATAAAAGCGTTGAAATCTTAATATTTATTTAGTGGATAAGTGGATGCGTGAATGCAATGACGTTCGATGGATTGCAAACAGTAATTTGTGTACAGCCGTTTCGAAGTCTGGAATTTCACGGAAGGATGCTACAAAATCACGCCATTTTATTTGAATAAATCAGCATTTTACATCTCGAAAAATATAATCACAGGCACATTTCGGTTTTTTTTCTATTCTTGCTCTTTGACTCGGTTTCTCAACTGATTTCACGCTGCATTCGCAGTCGGTTACTGGTGAATTGACAGTAGTTTTCTGTAATCGATTCTTAACTGCTTTCATACCTGTTTTCAGCGTTTATTTTTTTTCACTCCGTTTGCATTCAATTTAACATCGCCAAATACACATTTTTCTCTCTGTATTTCGATAAAACACAAAAAGAACTACACACACAAAGGGAGAGAGAGAGAGAGAGAGGGAGAGAGAGAGAGGCAGGAAGGGGCTCACTCTATTCACTCTCAACATCATTATGAACGATTTCAGTAAATGGAAGGCAATCATCAACAATCACGATTTTTTCTGCCAGATTTCGCTCCCTTTCTCGCTCGCTACATGATGAATGAATGAATGACCCGAGAGATTATCTGTGCGTGTAATTGATCGAAAAGAATCACTTAAACCATGTCAAAGTATTTTCAGCATTGAAATTGTTCATCATTTTATTTGGAGATTTGATCAGAGTGGAGTGTAATTCGAGAGAAAGAGAGACGGAAAATCGAGAGGCCCAAAACGATTACCGCCTTTTTGAAAAATGAGTGAAAAGCAAACAATCAATTGTTGGCGTGTGTTCGCAAAACATTCGGTTTGACCTTTCACAAGAGTGATTAATATTCTTTCGTGTGATGGAAATTATTAATCAAAGGCTCGTCGAGAGAGTGAACAAACAAACAAACAACAACAACTTCTACTACTACAACAACAACAACAACAACAAAACACACACGCATTCAATGGGAAGTAGTTTAAAATTGAATCACTTATTTTGAAAGCAAATCACTCCGGTTCATTGAAGTCTGTTTATGACAAAATGATTCTTGAAACTGTTTAAATGCCACTTTCGATTGTTTGAATGTCAGTTAATAAATGAAATGTTTGACCAGGCCGATTGTCCGATTTCATTCAAATCTTGCACGAACCGGTTTGAATCATCAACTGAACCCTTGAATACTCGAACACTCGCATTTCAATTCATCCATTGGTGAATTTCGAACTACAGGAACTGCAGATTGTTCGATACCTTCAAATCGTCGAAAGTGCTGTTACTCTTTGTTATCGGTTCAGCTATTCACATTCAGGCACATTTCAAGCATATGCTACAAGAACTTTTCATATCATAAAATGACTGTTGACCATTCATTTTAGTAAAATGAAAATGGTTTTTGCTGAAAGAAAACCATTTCCTATTCAGTAACAATTTCTTTCGATGCAAAATTTGGGAAAAGGTTGCAAAAAAACTGATATCAACTCAAACTTCATTCTCAAACAACAGCTTCTATTTTCTGAAAAAGATTCTATTGGATTCAATATTGAGCTCGATGAACACAATGTGTGAGATATAATTCGAATCATAATAATATTGTATACCGTACGATTCGCATCCATTTGACACGCGTTCGGAAATTCTGCCCATAAATCAGACAGCATTGGACATATGTTTCAACTCCATATGAGGTTTTTCCGGCCAATTTAGAGCCGATACCCTTTTTTGGGAGTCCGAAAATTGTTGTGATAGCGATTTTACTCAGTAGGAGAAATTCGAAGATTCTTCTTTTATTTCATCCAGTTTCTCCTCATCCAGTCCCCTTTTTTTCAATGGTTTTGATTCGAAACTGTTTAAATATAGTGACACACAAATGAAACTGAATCAGAGGACACATGCATTTAAACACTCAAGATAAAACACATGCGTAAAATGAGCACAATCGCAATAAATTCGGTATCCATCTGCAAAATGTACTCTGTCCATCCATAAACACTTTTTTTTCTCTCTCTTTCTCCTTCAGCTCGTGGGAGCTTCGTTATTATCGAAAACTTTTAGCTCATTACAGTTTTCAGATTGTATCGGAAACTATTGAACGATAAAATGGTCTTATTGAAATGGGCTATACTGAATTACTGAGCACGATTTAGTTCTAATCTACTCCAGCATTCTTGTGCGATGGAATTTTGTGAGTGTGGCCTACATGCTGCGTAAATGAAATATATACTAATCGAACGCTTTGAAACCGCTTTCGGTACAACTCATATCGAATTACAGAAATGTTCATTTCAACTGTGCAAGTCTATTGTGTAAGTAACCAGCATTACACACTTTCTTTTTCATTGTCCTATTCGTTTCATTTTTGTTGTCTTTCATTTTCCGAAACTTGTACAACAAACTCGCAACATTGTTCATTTTTGGGATAACTGACTAGATGCCTGCTTCTGGCAGCCGATGCAAAGTTAAATATCGGTAAAAGGCTATTATTTTTCAAAGAGAGAAATGGCAACACGGTTTGACAGCTGATGAATGAAATCAAAGCGAAATTACTCGGTACACTATTTTTTTTTATGCTGACAAAAGGAAAAAGATGCGGTTTTTGTGGACACAAAACGAGTGAGCATTGAAAAGACGGAGAAAAGGCAAAACAAATATTGATGTGAGAACTGAGCAAAAAAAGACATACGCACACATACATCGAGTAGAGATTTCTTCTATTTTCCTTCGAGAAAACGAACATGGAAAGAAAGTCCACTAAAATCAATCGGAGAATGTGCAAACAAAGGCATTGAGTGAAAAGCAGCAACAATTGGTTTCCGTTTTGACCGTTGATCATTTCGATCTGTCGTGATCATTATTCAATTTTGTGGAAAGAGAGAAAAACAGATGAAATTTCTCTTGGAATTTCTTCTTGCATTGAAATGGTCATAATTTTTTTTGCTGCTGCTTTTTTTCATTTCAATTCAATGAACTAACACAGTCGATATATATCAAATGATGTTCGGGTCATTTGCAAACACCTCCCAAAAATGTCAATACAGCCATTTTAACGAAATGAGCGCAGCGATTAGAATGTTTTTGTGGTTCGATTCAGTTGCACACAATATGCAGCTTTTGTTCAACGGCCAATGAATATGGTTTTTATGGCTTTCCATTCATTGTATTGCATACGCTCACCGATCGACTTGATAAAGGATATTACAATATTCCGTTAAAGTTTCATACCATTGCACGTATTTTTTTTTCTTCACTCTGCTTTGTTTGTTTTCGGTTTCGTTCGAACAGTCCAAGGAATAATGTGTGTTTGCGAGTTTGTATGTGAATAAAATGAGTACGATGGCCCGCATGCGGTTTAACATGACAAAGTTTACTAATTCAAAATATTGAGAAAATATCTTGCACAAATCCCATAAAAATATCGAAAACATTCGAAATCCCTCATTTCACTCGTTTCCCCTCATACACCTTTCAATAGAACAAACACAAAAGTGTTATTATTAATGGAATTGATTCCACGAATTCTTCGAAAATGGTGATTTTTTTTTTTCTCGATTGCAAACGAACCGATTCTCTCTATCTCCACACGAAATCAATATCGATTCGAATGTTTTCTATAATTATTACGATTGCTGCCGCTTTGATGAGCGTTAATTTGGTAAAATTATTCAAAGGTTGGATCAAAATCTTTTTGAAAAAAATCACATTTGATTGAAGAACCTTCTTGAAAATGCAGCATCCCTTTTGGAATAGGGTATTTTCGGTCAATTTCGTTGAAAGATTTGAAAATAAAGCTAAAATATATATATTTGTAATTATTTTAATGAATATTTTTTTTTAATTTTTTTCAAACTCAGAGGATATTTTCGACAGCTTATTTGAAAGATCTTAGCATCGTTCGGATCACTACGAATGTGTTTTGAAGTGCTCACTCCGTATCGAACGTGAAATAAAAGCAATTCAAAATACTCCTAAAGACTTGATTTCTTTTGTATGTGAGTTGAAATCGGATTTTAAGGATTATAAATTTAAAATCTGTGTGTAATCGAGAGAGAGATGTAGATTTCTGCCATTTTTCTGATTTCAATGTGTCTCTTATTTTCCTTATTCGTCTCAAATTGGATGAAGACCAAATCAAAATACCGATGAAAACACTGTGCGTGTCGGTAGTGTTTCATTGCTCACTATTGATTCGATACCTATCAATATTTTTCTCGCATCCTCAGACAACATTTCTCACAACATTTTTTTTTGATAATTTCGACGGGGAATTTCACAGCATTTATTTAAATTCATTCAATCAGTCCACATCAATTACATTGCAACATTTACAGTAAAATTATGTTATGTGTCATTGAAATTTCGATTTGGAATTATTTGAGATGGTTGTATTGGAAATTTAGTATTAAATCAATCGGCATAGAAAAAATCAAGTCGAGTCGTTCATTGAAATGGAAACACAATAAAACCTTTAATTTGCGTATAACCAATATTGGACGACGACATGAATTTAACGTTGGTGCGGGCTGAGAATGAGTAATTGTGAAGCGAGAAAAATTCTGGGCTCCGAAAGTAAGCTCCGGTAATGAACAACGTGAAAAATAAATGCATTCTCTACCGTAGAGAATCGCCTAAGTAAAGAATTTATTATCGTTGTAAGTGCAGCCCGGAGAGTGAAAAAAACAGAATTAAATCAACAAATATCGTCAGTCGACGTTGTATTATTGTTATAACTATTATGTATGTGCGGATAGCACGGTGTTGCACGGCTTTCAGAAAACATTTGACTTGTAAAGAGCTGCACCAACGTGTTAGCGGGTAGGGAGAGAGAGAGCAAAACAGTGACGGTAAAAGAGATTGAAAGCAACACAGGAATCTATTCATGATGGAATCAAAGCTGAAATCAATACCTGCGCTGATATCTATTGATAGCCTTATTTATACTTCAGTTCCATTTCATATTTGTTTCTTTCTCTCTCGTCTTCATTCTTTCAGTCTTGTCACTTGAGTCCTGGCCATCCGTCGAATGTTTATTCAAACTGATTCATCATAAGTACGCACTTGAGCTGCAGAGCCGGCTCAACATTCATATTTCATTCGTATTTTTTTGTTTCGTATTTTTTTCGCCTCATTCTCTCGTTCGATCGTCCGTGCTTTTTGTATTTTCACCTATCCCCGTACACCCATTTCGGTTTAATCGATTCTCGTTAAACAATTTCCATTTTAAATGAAATGATAGAGAGTAAATCTATTGAAAAGCGTTAAGTGGATAGCATAAGGCATTAGGAAACACATAGCGATGTTGTTGGTGTAAGCATTTCATTGAGGCGCCGCCCGTGTGCACCAGTGAAAAAACAACACAACAAAACACAGCAAACGCGCTCACACACCGCACAATTTTCCGAAAGAGATAGATAGAGAGAAAGAGAGAGAGAGAGAGAGAGAGAGAGAGAGAGAAAGAGCGAGACTTTTTCTTCTCTTGTTGTACAACATAACCTTCGATATTTTGAAGCGACAATATTTGAAGTTGGGAAAAAGAGGTTAACGCGCCATTATAAATATTAAAAAGAAAACACCAAAGAAAAAAACACACGCATACATACAAACAAACCAAGTAAAATAACTGATTCTTCCGACGCATAAACGGATTTGCATTCAAAATGTCTAATGCGACGTTATGCATAGTTTTTTATTGCCTATTTAGCAGTGCAATTCGTTGGAATTTGTGCAGAAATCGAACACCGAAGCGTGCAAACGGAAAAATAATTGTTTGGCCGCTGAGTTGTGAGCAGCGCTCATTCGCTCGCGATAAATATCTTAACAACAAAAAAAAAACATTTATATTTCTATTGAACCGTGACAAAGAGTTTGATTTTTGTGCACGTACAGAAGCAATTTGCATTTATCGGCAGAAATTCAATATTACCCATTAATGCAATTTGATGATGCACTGTTGCAATCGTCACAATTCTGATATATTTTTCGCGCGCAATCCCGATTTCGGCAAAATGCGGCTGCAAAGCCGGCGGATCTTCACAAACATACTCACACACAAATCCAATTCCAAAGAAATCAACACATTTTCAATACATTTGCAATTTCCTATGACTGTTTATTCGCATACATTTATTCGCATACATTTATTCGCATCATTTGGGCCTTTTCAATTTCTTATTCGCATTTCATGAAAACTACACAGTGTGCCCGAATCATGACGGAATTTCAATAGAAAAGCGACTTTGGACAATTTCAGTGGACGTTCTCATTACTTCTTCAATTTTTTTCGCCTTTTCGGCTTCTTTATTTCGTTTCTTGTCTTTTTTATTTTTCAATTTCATCTGAATTTCTTGAATCTCAACACAGATTGTCAACTGTTGAAAGATAAACTTAAACCCAGTATTGCTCAATTTATCACTGTAATCCATTAAACGTTGACGTTGAGTGTTGAAATCATTGGTTGCTATATTTAAATCAAATATGTCGTTTAAATGGTAACAAAACCGTTTTTCAAGACAATTAGCAACAGAGAATTACTTTTTCCATTCACACGTGCATTCATTCTTCAATGAGATTATGTGCTTTCATTCATAACGCACGCATGGTTCAAAGAAGCAAGTGATCTGTTAATACTTCTTATTTCTCTCCCTCTCTCTCAGGCGTTCTTTTTTTCTTAAATCCATCGACAAATGCGCTTTTAAATGAGCATTAGTACACTTGTGTACGATTTTGAATCATTTATGAACAATATTGTATTTTACAATGAATTTAAGTACGATACAATAGTGAAGCCGATTGCGCCGAAAATCCTTTCATCTCTTTTCATTTGCATGGCTTTTGTCATCAAATCGCAATAAGCCGGCATTATTCCCTACCCGCTTTCATAAATGATGTTGTTAAAGAGAACCATTGGCCATTTTCATTTGATAATCGGCATAATTTCACTAAATCATCGTCAGGCAAACATTTCAACTGGACTTTCCGTGATGATAAATGTTTTGAATAGTGAACATTTTCTCTCCCATTCCATCGTTGTTTTTTCCAGAACACTTTATTTCAAGCACATGACAGTCTTCGTGTGTATTTTCATTCTCTTTTTTAATCTTTTTTTAAATGAATATTAAATAAAAAGTTTATTTTTCTTTTCATAAAACAACTTGGGAATGTTGTGTTGACCACACGATATGCTGGATCATGGTGCGATAAAAATGTACACACTTTTTTACTGTAGAAATCGATTCATTTCGAATATGTCAGCAATAGGTAGATAAATAACACACAAAATTTATCGATTATTCGAATTATTGGGCACTTTTTTAACATCTTTTCAACCGAAAGACGACGACGACACTGGGAACAGAAACGAAAAAGCAGCAAATGTCGATGCCGAGAATGTGTATAACGTGTGTTTTTTCTTGTTTGAACATTTTCCAAATTTGACCAATTCCAGGAAAAATGAGCCGTGTTTTCGTGCATTTTCCATTTGAGTTTTAGCATTTCGTACACGATCATTTATCCAAATAAATTTAACTAATCATAACATTTGGTAGAAATGCAGCGAGCCAGTGAATTGCATTGGCGCATGTTGAAACAATCATCTGCCCATTAATCTAACTCTTTGAATACACATGTACTCGTTGCGCTGTGTGTTTCCGGTCACTCTTTTTCTTCTATGTCTTCAAAACTCTCATATTCAGCTCTTGCATACAATCCCATTATTCGCTTTGTTTTTGAACTCATGGTGTGTGTGTGTGTGTGCCTTTTTTTAAGCGCATCGGATTTATGACCAAAAATCGAAAGAAACTTATTTGAATATTGCCGCATAAGTATTTGCTGTTTCTGTTCACATTATTCAGGGCTATAAATACTTATCCTGAGAAAATTTCATGGAATTCAGACGGGTGTTTTTTTGTTTTTGTCTCCAACATTGCCGTTTTTTTTATTCACAATGAGCGAGAAGGATGCGGCTGAGAATTGGTGATTATGAAAAGGTGTGAAAATATTGCGAGCTGATTTGTTCGAAGGCTTAATCACTTTTTATTGTCAGCCTTTTTCAATCATCATAAAACTAATCCCCGTTCTATCATATTCTCCTCGAACGCAGTCACTTTTTCAACATTCAAATTGAATATTGAATGAGCATTTAATGGGAAAAACCAATCAAGAATTATGCTAAATTTATTTTTATGGACTAAAATCGGTTTCAGAGTCTATTATACGTGAAGAAAACTGAGCGAAGTAAGCAACATTGTTAACGACTCGAATACCTGTGAAATTCAGACAGAGATGAGAGAGAGAAAAAAAGTAGAAACCAATAAAAAAGAATTTCACAAGCCCTGATGGACGTGGATGACGAGTGCGTGACTTTTTTTTTTTGGGAAATATGCTGTTTTCATCTCATATTTCAAAGTAATTTATTGGATTGATTCCATTGTTCGGTGAGCTCGATATTGAATATTGGAAAGCCAAACACCATGGAATAGAGAGAGAATGAGTGAGTGAGAGAAGAATGAACCAATCAACTCTTCGAATCATTACGAAATGTATGTGCGCCTTTTTGTGCCCGTTGCCAAAAGGCAATTCATCGGGGATTTGGACGGTATCCCGGATAAAGATACATTCATAATGTTTCCGCCAGCCATAACAATGAAACATTTATTAAAATCCTTCAATTTTCTATATTTTCCATAGGATAATAGCGTTTCTTTATCAAAGCTGCTCTCAGGAGAGTTTTCCCTTGCAGCACAATTCGAATAGCCGACCATCGACTGGCTGTGGGCTGACATGAAATTGTGAAATCAAGTAATTATCGAAATCGAGAAAGGTAAATATTCCAAAAAAAAAACAACAATCGTATATTTTTCTTCCTCAGTCAATGACTCGAACAAACTTACAAAATAATCGTTGAATTCTGAGATCTTCACAATCCAAAGCAGCAACAGAATTGCGGCTGGAAATGTGAAGGTTTGAGAATTATATGCTCAAATCAAATTGAGCATTGATTCAGAATAATGCAACAAATCAGTAGTATGCGGTGAAGATGAGTCTTTGTAATCGAACGAATTGACGTGAATCTGAATTTGCTTGATGTCACATCACTGAAGTGGTAGCATAAGCAGCTCACATCGATGATAGCTTACAACAGTCATAAGTAGCTGATATTTTTATCGTTTGATTGTCCATCCCCTGGCAACTCAGTGATAAAACTATTTAAGCTTTCGTTAGCAGTTTTTCTGCCATTTCAGGCTCTCTTTTTCGTTTCTAATTTATAAAAAAAGTAATTGAAATATCGAAAACCTGGCTATCTGTTCTGCCACTTTCACCATTCCCCGGTGTTTTTCTCTGAATATGTCTAAATTTAATTGGGACAAAAAAACCAACTCCCATATCCACGATTTGAATTATTGCTTCGTTGTGCCGATGAAAAAAATGTCATTCATAAATTAGATCAAAAAAAAAAATTCTTTGCGTCAAGAGAGACAAAAAACACACGACGCTTCTCCTCTGCGCTGCAATTGAGTGGCATTTCTCGAAGTTTGCAACCCACAACTGACATTTGGTTTTTAAATTTATTCTCTAATAGGCTTTTGAATGCGAGATATCATCATTCTAAAGCAAACATGCAGGTGTTGAGTTTGTCCATTGTAGTCGTCGTCGTCGCTTGTTTTACCCATTTTGGGACTGGTCAGTCGCATCGTTGAACTATCCATCTCCATTTTGGTTTGAACTGTAAATTAATTTTTAAGCAATTTCGAGTTGTTTATGTTTACGCGCGCGTATTTATGTGTTTTAGTTGCGGATTTGATTAGTAGGTGGCCCGAAAAAAGCATACTGACATTTTCGAAAGTATCACCAGATGCACACGAATCGAAAGCTGCTGGGCCGCGATGATCGTGTAGAAAAAAGAGCTCACCGAAAATAAATTCATGATCATCATTAATTGACCGAAAACATGCCATACAAATATTTACGGTGTATTTTGTAACATATTACAACGCACAGCCCAAAAATGTCAAAATACACACAGTAGAAGAGAGAGAAAAATCGAAAAAAACAGATTATATGTGTGAGTCGAACAAAAGCCCATCGATCGTTCGATAGAGAGACAGAGAGCGAGAGACCGAACAAAAAATGATACAAAATTTATGACGGTGCACATAATTCAACGGTAATTCAATCGAACCTGTACTAATGTAAATAAAGCATGATCAAGATCGATTCGAACAGATATAATATATATAATATATAAATGATATTCACTTCATAACACACGACTAAACAATCGATAGGCCGGCGTGCGCTCTTTCAGAATCAATCTTTCGAAATTGTGTGGCGAACAAAGGGCGAAAGAATACCAGCAACACTCATACTCACACATACGAAACGAATGCAACCGGAGGAAAAACACGAAAAATATTGATACAATGAATAACATTTCAACCGATAAAGATGTTGCATTGTTGTTGACGATGAATTTGAATTATTCAGTGGGCAGTTACTGTTTGATCTATGCATTGCATCTTGAATGTACGTGCGAGCGCCCGTGTCGCTTGGTATGTCTTTAGCGATGGGCGACCAACCAAAGCAATGACAGTTAGTCGTTTTCTGCTTGCACGTCATGCGTTGACGTCTTCATTTTTCATCGATGACACTATCGGCCACAGATCGAACCGAATACCGATGAATGCCAATGCCAAATTCCAACTGTATTTTAATGTGACCGGCAAAACACACCGTCATGAGTCATGACGTTTACTGACAACTTTCAAGCTTCTGCTGATTGCCGACATATGTAAATTGCCTGAATCGACAAGTTGAGCCAAGGCTCTGACAATGACTTCAACTCACCGACAGACCCGAGGCTTCAACAGATTTACTTGACTACATTCCATCGGAATATCTGATGGAAACTGAAGATTATTCATATTCTCGTCTATTATTGAAATCGATCATGAATTGAAATAATGTAACTTTAAGTGGAATTCCACTGCGAACCATACGGCTTCATTTCTATCGAGTGTTAATCAGCTATTGAAATGAGCAGGTGAATATAGAGATCGATCATTGAAATGAAGCCTTCTCAAGTAATTAAATGTCGAGCAAAACGACAAAAGAAATTCAATAAAAATCCCGAATTTTCATTTCCATTGTGTTCTTAGGATGGGAATTTTGTGAAATTCGATTTTCTTTTTCTTTTAAATTTCATCAGATTAAATTTTTGTTTTTCCGAATTTGGATTGTATTTGCAATGTGATAGATTGAATAATTTCGATTCAACCTATTTTCAGTTCGAACTGTAATTTATAAATACGATTCTTTTGATTGCAGTTCAACGAAATTGCAATGAAATAATATAAAAACTGATAAGATCGCATCAGTTTCGGTTCAACCGAAGCCGTCTGATAAAATTGAGTTGCCAGTTGATGTTAATTGGCAATGTCAATTTGGTATTTCGCCAATTTGTTTTACCCAAGAGTTCTCTCCAGTGGAATTACGATGAGTGTTTATCGCTTCGAATGTAAACCACTGTCTTTCAATATTGCAATTCTTATTTGTTCTTCACACTCAATTCTTACTGCAGAAATCGTTATTGTTGCATCGAAATCTTGAGCTCGCAAATCCATATCTTTTGATCGAATAAATTAATGAATTCGTAAAACAATGTTCATTCGATTGGTTCGCGTATCCCTTCGTTCGCATTGACCACAGTTCGGTTGATGGTCGTATCCCGTGCAAAAGATATGCGCTTGCAATGTACATATAATCCTCATTGCAGCGCAAATGCGTTTGCAGTACAAAATAAAGTGGAGAAAAAACACACACCGAAGGAACGGCAAGACAAAACCCATTTTATTTCTCATTCAGCTGTTGCTTATTTTTCTCTGCAGTTCGGTTTCTCTGAATTGGCCTTTTTTATTTGTTTTGTTTTTGTAAATTTTTTTACCTTGTGCCGACCGACACACGCACACACACACAGCACTGGGGATATGTTTTCTATAGCATAATTCGGTAAAATGTTTTCGATTTCCACTCTTTTTTTCTTCAAAAACGATTATCGTTTCCCGCCCGCTTTCAACTCGATCTCTTCTTTTGTGCATTTCGCTTCCACCAATAGCCCTCGTCGTCTGTCTCGTTCCTTTTTGGCCGATGAAGTCAATTTTAGTTTGTGTGTTTGTCATTTTTGAGCTGTGTGATCGCTTTGGATGAAAGGCCATCGGTGTGGTGTATTCATTATGTTATGGATTTTTGTTATTGTTGTCCGGTGTGTGTTAACGCTAGGCTATTTGGTAACCGAAATGTGTTAAAATATTCTTCACAAATAGAGTGTGAGAGATGATGCGCTATTTGTGCACGCCAACGAAAATGACCAGAGAAATATAAATGTCAATTTTCGATAATCCGGAACGAAATGTGGAAAAATCATTATTGTTCGATTCTTTATAAGATACTGCTAACCGGCGTATCGCCCTTTGTGTGCCGAGCATAATAACCGTTTTATCTTCCAAAGCATATTTTTTGTAAGTTCGTTCGTTGTTTAAGGTATTTCTCTATCATTCATCTAACTAGAATTTTCAACTAGAAAACAATTATTGAACTTCTTTTGGAATTTTTGTTTCATTTCTTTTCCATCTCCATCTGAAATGTTGCCGTTTACGTAAACTCATGCTTAGTAGACAAATCGTGGCTCAGCAGCATTTACGGATCATGTTAATGCTTAAGCGAGAAATATGATCCGGTCGCATCGTGCACGATGATATGTCGAGAACGTGTGCACACACAAGTAGCTCTAACTTGATTTAGACAATTTCGTGTCGAGTTGATCATTGGCTAACAAATAAAAAATCACTTGCAAATTTGTTCTACTTACGTGGAGAGCTTGAAATGTCGTTGGCTAGCACGCGTTTTCCATCGAGTGATATACGAACATACTTGTCTGCACATCGCGAAAATAAATGGAATTGATCTCGGCTGCAAAGTGTTCCCGCAATCACCACCTGAAAGAGAAACACACAAATTAAACTTCAATTGCATTTTAATTTTTATTTGAAATTTATTTATATCTTTGCTCGCAAAATTCGTCATTTTCACGTGAATTTCACGCGTCAAGAGAACGAAGTCAAGAAAAAAACACGTCAACAGTGTGCCAGATATGTGACGCCTGATGAAAGTATCCTGCTGATTGAATGAAGGAATCGATTAAAAATACCCTCATTTTCCAATCGAAAGAGAAACAACGGGCTTTTTGTGGGAACAAAAGTACTGTGCTTGGAATAACGCTTTCGAATAGCTTCGAGCCGAGCCGAGTGAGCTGATTCACCTAGTTGAGCATTGTTGTGTTCGGCAACGTTATTACAACCATTTCCGAAATATGTGAAGAAATTAAGGACATTTGATTTAATAGAATGAATTGGCCGATTTATATTGGATTTAGTTTAAATAAAATTGATGCTTCTTACGATGAAAGTACGCAAACAAATAAATGAATTATGCAATTCATAATTTTCTGTATTATGGCTGTGCTTCATTTTTCGTGATCGAAATTGAAACTCTGGCATGGGGTTTTGTTTGTTTGGCCTGTGCATTTGGTAGTCGCACGCATCGCTCTGTCGTTAATTTGAAGCTCACGCATTTTGGCATTTATTATTTTTTAGCATGCATTGCCAAAAAACTTCAGTTGAACACATAAAACATCGAAAACAATGAGCGCGAGCGCACACAATGTTTAATTGGATAACTTGTGAAAAAACGATGTGCACACGCACGGTGTTCATGTGCATTATGCGAGGGAATCTTTCGGAAAAGAATTGCATCGCCTACGTTACGTCGAATGCTACGGTACAATTTTTCACTCAAAATGGCGCATTTACAATTACCCAATATAAATGTAATATTCGCCCGTCAACAGTGTCGAGCGCAGCCATATGATGGAGCATGAAATTATACTTATTCCGAATTAAACTTCACCATCCCGCTCCCGCTCTCGCCGAAAGTAACACATTCTCTAATCTGATATTCAAATCGCAAACAACGACACAACATACAGCATAAAACGGGGAAAAAACCGTTCATCACGAATAATACATTATCTCGCACGGTCTCCTAATTTACAATAGCCAGTTTATGCGAATGCGTTTGGGCGCACTTGCGCTTGTTCCTGCGCGCTTTTTTCTGCGCGGCATGTTAAATGGCATGTATAATGCTCATATAACACACTTAAGATATTGGATTAAACGGCTGAAACGAGCCACAACTTGCACATAAGTCGCGCACACACACATGCCAAATGAATACGAAAATAATCGCACACAAATCGCTATTGAATCAACTCTTTTTTCGATTGCCATCTCGCAAACAAGCTACACACATAACAACCAAAATGCTCGCACAACATTCGATTTAGATTATCGGAGTGCCAACATGATAAAGGAAAGAAATCATCAGACAACGGCGACGACAACGACAGCGAACTTGGCATTGCACAGAGCGTGATGCTTGATGTTAATTTTATATTACTAATTTGAGGCGCCAAACTGTTGTTTATATCACTTCATTTTCGTATCATTTTTTTGTTGCGTTTGTTCATTTTATTTTCTCGACAGCTCTTTTTTTTCTGCTGCATTGAGCACGAATTTAATTTTAACGAATTCGCATCTCTCCAATGCTTCGCTTCGTTGGTGCAACTCTTTTTTCATTTTCAATTCTTCCGATGATATGAATTCGTTGCTGCTGCCGCCGTCGCTGCTGTTCCTGATGCAATGAGCAATTTTTAATTCGCACTCTGGCTACCATCGTCTATCAAATATTCGACACTCAAAAGCGCGTTCGATAAAATGCGGTAGACTTTGTGATTCGCGAATACAAGAAAAGGAATTTATCCCAGGAAAAAAGGACGAAAAGGAAAAAATTATGAAAATGAAGATTGGAATCATCGCAGCAAATTCGAAATGGCCAGCTATTCTTTCTGTCCTTCCGCTCTCTCGCTCCCTCTCTCTCTCTATCGCAAAGAGATTCAGTTAAATAAATAAGACCAAACGATACGCAATAGATTGAATTAATTAATTGCTACTCAATTCAAATTCTCCGACTCCAACGTATGAATTGTGGACGAAGCATGTACAGGGGCTGCATTTTTATGAATAATTGAACGTTTGGTCATGAATTTGTAATAACATGTTTTTCTTTTCATATTTGTTTTTTTAGATGAAAAGAAGAAATAGGGTTGGTGGATTCTTCTAAACTGATAATGTGTTTTGGTTGATTTTATGACAATCTCTCCTTTAGTTTTTTGGCCACTTTAGTCCAGCCCCTCGGTCCAGCCCCTCGGTCGAAATGTGTGCACAATTTTGCAAAGATATAATATATTAAATCCCAAAAATACGCGATAAACGCAACATAAGAACATATTCATCAAATTGGATTGCGTGTATAATGCACTGAATATCTGAGATTTTAGCATCACCAACAGTTTTGCGATTGCATATTGATTTTTTGCCGCTCCCAGTCCTCTTCGATTCGCATCATTTGTGATCGAAGTTGTGTTATGCGAAAGATTAAATAGTGCTAAAAAGTAGCAACTTCTTGACACGAATGTGCTCTTTGTTCATGAAAAATGAACTTTACGTTTCGTCGCTCCTTCTTCCATGCGAAGTGCTGCAGAATTTGCTATATTTTGTAAATGAAATGGAAGAATGCATCACTTTGTGCCACTTTTAACAATAGTTTTTCGTGTTTTACGGGAAATAATAAAGTTTCACGATTTATAAATGAGTATTTATGACAAGTATTGAAAACATCATAATGCTGAGTGTTAAGTTTGGTGCGAATACCAGTACTGAAATTCAATACCAGTATTAAGATTTGCTACAGTAATCGTGATTGAAAGCATTACCATCTATGGCAATACTAAGCTATTTTTCATCAGAACGTCAAATCTTTCAATAAATACAAAATTTATGTTTTTTTTACATTTTCACACAGGCAAATAACAGACCTTTTGTAGACGTTCATTTTCATCGCAAGCTCTGTGAATAATCTCTCTAAATAAATAAAACAAGTATTTTCCACGTGTTATGTGATGTCAAAGCTAACGTTTTTTCCAAAATATTCATTTGTGTTTTCAATTATTTGAAACATTCAATTTGCTTCAATTTGCAAATGCATTGGCATGCATTCAGGAATTTCGAAAATTTCTGTGTCAATGTCTTCATTTCCATCGCAATGTCTTTATCGCTACAAAATTGATTGCAATTCAATTCAATAATCAATATCAATTTCCTAATGAATTTTCAAAATTTTATTTCGAGATAATGAATGTTTGAGGCACTTCTGTGTTGCAAAAATTGATCGATAAATTTTGAAATTTCAATTATTGTGGCCGAGTGTATGTTGTGTGCCGATGTAGAAAACGAATGAAGATTATAAATATGATTGGCGTTAAATAAAAGACGAAAGCGATAAAGCTGAGATGAGCGCAGCAAACGACACGTATGCAATGCCGATGACGATGATGAGCATCGTAGTTAGGTCGTCGATGATCGAGAAGTTGTCGTTTTAGCAAAGCAAACACTTGAGCGGACAGAAATACAAAAATAAAAGAAAAAAATAATATTTTGACCTATTCTTATATGAAGCGTTATTCTATGTAGAAAAATCAAAAGAAGACATGATTTAACTCAAAATAAAAAGGTGACAAAAAAGAAGCTTACGACATTTTTAGCTGTTCATCTAAATGGTGTGCAGTGAGAGAGATAAAAGAGCGACACATGGATTCTTTTCAATAATGATTGAATAAACAGTGGGAATTGTAACGGAAGAGACGGAAAAAACGATAGAGACGGAAGAAGAACCATGAAAAATTAAAAGAAACTGGACACAAAATGGATATAATGTATGAATGTATATGTTTACATTATACACATACTGCTCATTGCATGCTGAACAGAATGTCGTCGCCAATAAATGTATACAAAGAATCGCAACCGTGCACACAGCACGATTAACGACGACCAAGGCTGCGATAGCAGCATCAGCAGTGGAGAGATAGAAAAAAATGAAAGAGAAACGGGCGACAAGCCATCGCTATCAGCCTCAGTAATGATGAAATTGACAACTACCGATACCGACCAGATGTGTGCACGTAGTGGCAGTGAGTGAATTTAAAAAAAAATGCGCTTAATCGCATGCATGAATAATAATCACTACAATAACTATTGAAATAAAATCACACTCATCGCCATCGTCATTGCCATCGCCATTGCCATCGCCGAACACCCATATTTGCAAGTACATTTCGGTGCAACAATGTTTCAATCGGATGCCGTTGAATGGCTGGCGCAAAACACACATGCAAGAGGTTTTTCCAGCCAATTGCAATTAATAGTTAATATTTTCGTCGCATAACGATATTTTCATTGGTTTTATAATTTTATGGATTAATATCGCGGTGTTCGGATGGATCATTATGACGAAGTCACGATGCAATTGGCGATGCAAATTCCATGCGCAAATCTTTATTGTGTGACAAAACTAGGCACAATGCTAAATAACACATAGTAAAGCATCTTCCTAATTGTTTTTGATCTGCCGTATTTTCAATTCGTCTGAATTTTTTCGGCATCGAAATCTTGTTTTTTTTTTTTCAATGTTTTCACATGAATGACACCGAAACGCCGCCGATTGAAAGCGCCGCTGCCAGTCACGATTCATTGTGGCTTACGCGTCTGAATTATATCGCGTTTGCAGTCATTGATTTAAAGCTTGAAAATTACTTGTTTTGCGGAAAACAAATCATATATTTCGTTTTGAAATTACGGCGTTTACCTCCATGTAAATTCGACACTCAGCTTAAGAAAATTACATGCTCTCAATTTTTGTTGTTTTTCAAATAAATCATATGACTATTTCACATTTTTCCATTACATTTTTAGATTATTTTTATCTTTATCATTGATTGAAATGAGTACAGATGACAAATTTACGATAGATCGCCAGAAAATGTTTTAAGAATCTAGTGAATCTACAAATTGACAAAATTTCCATTGAATATTCAGACGGTGGAAGAAATATTTAGCTCTACAATATCAAGAGACAAAAATTATTCAAGAAGTCTCACGCAAAAATGCACGCAAACTTTGCGTAAATGACCAAAAAACCTTTAACAAATACGTCAAAATTTTAAAAACTTCAATGTCAAATGCTGGCGCATATTTAATAGAAAGATGCCATTCATTATAATCACCGAGTGATTTTCAAATAGCACGAAATTGATGCTCATATGCCATAGATCAAAGCTCAGCTAATTGTTCATAAAAACGATAATTGCTCGTTTTCAGTATGTAATTACTGTGGGGCGTTCGGCTATAGTGGCTTAGCGAAATTATGCACAATTCACTCGAAAGAACTGTGGTTATAAGTGTAAAAAGTGCATGGCGTTAACGTTTGCACTGCGAGATATTCAGATGCGAATCAAATCGCCCGTTTTATTCGATTTAAAATAAAAACAAGGTTCGTATTCTCTGTGTGTGTGTGCGTGTGTCGATCACATTTTCGTTTGTTGTACGCCGGTACAAACAGTCTTCATTGACAAGTATGCCAGTGAAAAACTTCTGAATATGATATTTGGCCGATCAAAAACCGAT
Organism: Obolodiplosis robiniae; assembly: GCA_028476595.1. Lineage (NCBI taxonomy): Eukaryota > Metazoa > Arthropoda > Insecta > Diptera > Cecidomyiidae > Obolodiplosis > Obolodiplosis robiniae. Next base: position 40,373,354 of record CM052016.1, read on the forward strand.
AGCTTATTTATGGGTATTTTTTGTGTGTGCTTTGCACAGAAAAAGTGTGCCTACAGATAATAAAAACATCTGCCAATTCCGCATGCGACCAGTATTGAGGCTTGATTTATATCCATCCTGATAAAGCATTTGTATTTTACGCTTTTATTTTAGTGCATTTGGATTGAAAGAGAGACCGATTTCTATACAATGAACCAATAATTTCATTATCTGGCCATAGTATTTTGGTGTTGAATTTGTGGTTTTGTTGTCGCATACGGACAAAAAAAGCGAGAAAACGCATCAAATACGGTCATTCAGCTGCCCGATGCTGTTGAACAGTCCATTTAATAAATTTTGCATAAATTTGACCGAATCATTTTTGCTCATGATATGTGTCAATTAGAGCCAATAATTGAACAATCAGTTTAGTGTCATAGAGAAACGGAAAATGACCATAGATTTTATGGTTAAATGAAACAACACATCGATCACTCATTATCTATTGTTATGGAATATTCATGCGTCAAAAGATTATTGCTAGCGTTAAGGGACTGGGACAGTGAAGAGCGACGAAAAGACGTAGAAACAGAGGGGGAGAGAGAGAGATCGACTGTCAGAATGAGAGAGAGGGAGAAATCGAGAGATATTCAAAAGGCGGAACTCTTTATTTTGCAAAATTACACTATAATTCACGTATAAAACCGAAACTGATGAGACACGGCACACATATACAATACATATAGTGGAAACAAACCGAAAAGCATATAAAAATCAGCTACGCCTCATCAATATCAGGCAAAAAAAGCATTGCAGACACGCTCCAAAAGACCTGAACCAGTCCCGTTTATTTTGGATAATTGTGTCAAAAATCGATAATAAGGTTATTGCATTTTGGTTGCAGGGAGAGATCGAAAACAACTGCACCGGGAACATATTACAACAAATGGCTGCAAGCCAAATTGATTGATAAATCAGATTTGCGGTCGCCCATTTCTCTTACATACACTCCTCCTATTTGTATCCTCTGAAAAATTGTGAACAAATCGAAAAATTGAGACGAAAAAACAAATAAATGAATACAATGCACGTAGCAAAAGCCAACACAGTTTTGAATTAAATTGCTAGCCGCTGTGGCCCTTTCATCGGCTTGCGTTCATTTTATTCATGTTTTTTTTTTTTCAATTTCATGCATGCATTTCGACAGCTAACAAAATGTTATCAAACAGAGTTCTCAATTTCAATTCTTCACAATACATGCCGATGGAAATGGCATTATCCAAGTGAGTGAGAGATAGAGAAAAACAGAGAGAACAAAAAAAAACCCGCTAAACAATTGAACGCGTCCACCCGATGGGAAAGAGAGAATGCAAGTTCCAATGGACACTTTTTGTCCATCAGAAAGAAACATGCTGAAAATTGAAAACAATGGAAACAATGGGCCGAACGGTAGCTTTGTAAAGATACAAGATTTATACAAAACAGGAGGAAAAAAACTGTGAAGCGAGAAGGAGAAGGAGAAAAGTAGCAGCAGCAGCAACTGCATTATCACACCAATTCAAAACACCGTTCCTCAAAATACGATGGGCATTTTAATAATAAGGTGGATGCTGATATGCAGGCTGTCTTCATGCTTAAACAATCAATAACCCAAGTCATTCACAATCCAACTCTTTCTCACACACACACGCACACACGTGCACGGAAAGCACTTTACGCTTTTATTTTGCAAATGGAATAATCTGATTGGTCAATTTGTGAGTCTTTTTTCATGATTGAGTTATGTGCGTGTCTACCGCAACCGGCATCCAACCACACGACTAAATAATCACATTAATGCATTGACGAATGCAAAATGTAGCCGAATTGAATGACAAAATCCGGATTGCTGACAATCGATTTCAAATTGACGGATTAAAATTGAGTTGTTGAGGGAAATGGGTATTTCGTCATTATATTTATGCCCATCAACGTGCAATTCCATCGAATCATCGTAATGATGCGATACACATTATTCAGTAGCTCGATTAGCAGCTGCCCATTAAAATGATGAGCTATGAAATGGTTGTCGCATTGACAAAATGCTCCTAATGAATGGCCAATAAATCAATCATACAAATATCTCAATATCCACAGGGTGCCCGGCACACATGATCGATCGGTGCAAGTATCAACTTTGACTTTTTCCTTTCTTCCGAAACTTAGTCAATATTATTTCTTTTGGCCTTGTTCATTCAATGTTTTTTTTGTTTTTATTTTTTTTCATAACTTTTGGAATGCCTTACAACTTCCGCAAATCCTGTCTTGCAACGCATTTTTTGTACGAAAAGAAAAATAACTTGCATAACTTAAATGCATGAAAAATATTCTCTTTACTTCACCTCAATGTGTTATATCTTATTTAAAAAACATGTTAGCGCTTGATCGTGCTTGATCGCCAACCGACAAACAATGCGCTGTTGTTTTTGCATCGCGCGTCGCTTTCTTTTCACATTTTGCACCATTTAAAAACTCATTATAATTTTTGCCGCGAATCGTCGCCGTCTTAGCCAATTGTCTTATGCATTGATGTGCCTTCTGAACAATTATTATTCAAATTGGTTGATTTTTCATTTGATTAGTGACGTTTTATACTAAATGCAGTCATAAATAATACCTTTAACATACCGCGCTCACACTCAATTTGGTGACGATGATGAATGTATTTTTAACCCTCGGTTTTCAAAGACCATCCGCTTCATCGTGCTTTTTTTCCAATCACAATTTATTGCTGTATTATTATTCAACTTTTGTGTGACCACAGCCAAACTGAATGCGAATGTTATGATACACGTTTTATTATTTTTTTTAGCACTTCAGGGGACGAGGGAACTGAGAAGGGAGGGAGTTAAGAATCTGGGAACTTTCATAAAATGCTCCCTTTATCGTACTTAACTATAAAAGGCATCGAGACATTTAGAAAAATCGTCCATCAAGAGTAAGAAGGTAAAATGAAGGATTATCGAAGATTGGAATTTGACTTGAGCACAATCGGTCAATATCCGATGATTTACATTGAAATTCGAGGATCTTCAAGGGAAGGATTCGACCTCAATTCTCCTCCATAATTCATGAAAAGGTATAGAAATCAAATACACGTGATAAAATATTATATTTTTCATGCCCATCGGTAGTTGAGTGTAGATTTAATGTGTGAAAATCCTCTCTCAATCAAATTCACAATCCAGACTCAAATAAATTGCAGTCCATATATTTAAATGAAGTGGCTTTATGGGAAAGTCCCTGAAAAAATAATGCTAAGCCTTCGAAAAATGAGCTGATTTTTTACAGCATGCATTTTCATGAATTATTTATGGAAGTATCGATATTTTGCGACTTATAACCATTTTTCTCCCATTTTTTTTTCTGATTTTCACTGGAAACGATGGAAATGTTTCCCAAAATCAATCGTCCGTTTCTCATCGCAAGCTCAATTTCGCCAGCAAACAAGAAATGATGTTCGGATGAGGTTTGAAATCTTCATTTACTCATAATGATTGGCTATAAAAATTGTATAATGCCGATTTTCCAACGCATAATAAGTTCTTCGCCATCAATAATAGTAGTTGTGCTGCGGTGCGCGTTGCCCGAATCTAGTTTTGCCAAGTCTCAAAATGCGGAGCATGCTATAGGATTGAAAAGATAAGCATTCGATGATAAGGCGCACTTTGAGCAAAGTTTTTCGATGGACAGAATTTTTTGCATATTTTACATAAAAGTAAGCAAGCCAAGTGGGTATTCTTATCGCCATTTCGTACGGTGTATGTGATTTGTGTATTTATTTGAATCGATTTGAGTGTAAAGCGGGAGATGAACGCGCAGCGCCTCTGTGCGTACGTACTTACATGTGTCTTTGGCTGTTGTTGCTCCGCTCAATTGAACACTTTATCGTTTTCTTTTCCGTTTATTTTCTTCGAATATGCAATCGCTTGTTGTTTTTATTTCCCTTCTTAGGCCCATTGTGCACTTTATGATTATTATATATGAATTTGATCGGAGAGTTCCGATTGCTTTCATTTTGTGTGCTCTCGCCTTCACGATATAACCTTCTCCTGAACGAGAGATCGCAAACAATGATAAAATGAATGACAATAAAACCAACATCCGTAATTACATGTACAGCTCAAATTAATAACGACATGCGCAGCTTAAGACGGTGGTAAAACGTACGAAAACACATCGAACTTAAATGGTTGAGACACACCGTTTAGTGAATCGTGCCAGCGGTCGCTGATCAATGCCAGCCAAGTGAGGGAATCTAGAACCAATTGCAATTGCATAGACAAATTGATGAACAGATCTTGGCGCAGCAGTTCACATTGCATTTGGCATCGGCATTGGCAATTCAGTCAGAGACTGGATCATCTCTTTTACTCGATCACCCAGTTAACTGTCATTGTAAATCTTTCTGCAAACGGAGCAATGGAAATGAACGACTGTGTATTTAAAGTGAGTCGAACAGCATTTAACCAGTTCAAACAAACGATTAAATGTTCCGTAATAAAATATTTAATGCTTGAGTTTTGTAGGAATTCTGGAGAATTATTGGTATCTCATGAGTAGGAAATTGACGCCATGACTTTGAACCAAATGGCCACAAGTGCTCTTGTACTCGATTTTAATGGCACCATCATGTTCAACAATCAAATTGCCTTTCACTTTTCTTCCCAAAAACAATAGCAAATCGCAGATTTGTTTCGGCGAAATTGATCTTGAGTCTCGAGGCAATTGTTCTCAACTCTGATTTAATGAATATGGTTTGTGTTTGTGTGTGCGCGCGCCCGCGATTGCAACTAGAAATAGTTGTAATGAAAAAAAGACGTGTAAAGCAGGGGCACATTACGCTATCAACATTTAATTTCTGCACACACTTCCATATCAGCCGCTTCAATCAACGTTTTAATAAAAGGACGTCCAACGTGGCGGCAACGACGTGATAGAATGTGGTGCTCTTTAGAGACCATTAGTGAGCAAAGAGTGAGGAGCGGCAACATTGTCCGCGTTCCTGTCCTATCTTACTCCAACCCGGTCAGTAGTCAGCACTTGAATTTATGTTATCAATATTGATCACAAACCATTTTCTAGTTGGTACGTGCTGCTTCTCTCTCTTTCTCTCTCGCTCTTTTTCCACAAAATCTATAATTATAATACAGTTAAAATCATCTTTTTTACTAGAAATATGATCGAAGTGCATGTTGTGTATGCTCCAAGTGAGCTGCGAGTGTGTGTGTATGTGTGTGCAAATGTAATTTCCTTGTGATCTTTCGTTTGGACGCCACATTTATCGCTCACGTTCTATCGTCCGTACATTCTCGATGAAACATTTCACGCCAAGTAGCTAGTTGCTTGGCAAATGTTGAACAATCTCGATCAGCTTAAGAATAAAAGTTTGAATTTATAGCCAAATCATATAATGTGAACGTGCCATTGCAATTAAGCAAAATGACCGATCAATTTATGCAATTATTTAGTTTATATCGAAGGTCGCTATTGCTATAATTTACGTTGAACATGCTTGATTTTCTTCATGCGCTATCTCGAATGAGTGCTCGATGTTGCGGTATCGAGAAATGGTCAGAATGGCAAAGACCATATACGCATAACACGTTAACTACTTCCACCGAAATAAAATGAATGCAGTCAAGACTTAAAGACCGTACAACCAAAAGTGTGATCGGATGAAAATATTCCAGTTTTCTAGCATAAAATGTGTAATTTTGGACAGGAGGCACATGAGACTCGTAAATTTTAAGCTTGTGATTATGAGCTTTATTCTTTCGAACGATGAAAACCAATTTCAAATTTTTACACCGATATTGAAATTCATGGCGAAATTTTCCATTTCAAACGAAATTCTCTAGTCGAAACACACTATTTTTCGAAATCTAACATCCTTTCTATCTTAATTAATCGTGCATATCTGATTCTATACGAATTTTGACACCCAATCGATTTGACACAGAAAGATAATCTTTGGCAACCGAAATTTCGTTTTTTTTTTAATATCTGCGTGAAAAGATTCGAAAGTAATTCGGTACATTGACGTGTCTCATTTTGGAACTGTAACAAAATATCACTGATTCTGTACCCAATAGTTTATTATAGCGCAATATTTGTGCCACAAAAAATACAAACAACAAAAAAAATACACGTGCAAAATTGCTCGAAGAAAGGCAAAATATATAATACAATAGTTCTACGAAACTACGTTTTTTCTATTCAGAGCAACTGACATATTCATCATTTTATTCAAGCATTCCATTTTTTACAAGCATTCACAAACACCGGAAGATATTCCAGTTTATCGGTGCTACTCAATTGCTATCAAGCACTTGATCGCCGTATGACGACAGACGCTGTCAATTCACAGTCATTCAAGAGACAATCAAAACGAAGATAATTGATTTATGCAGCAAAAGCCGAAAGTGACACACGGTCACACACTCACAAAAAAGGCGGCTTATTGAAATCATTCATCGAAAACGGCCACGAATGATTTTTTTCGTGTGATCGCAGAGTTTTTTCTCGCTCCCGCTCACTCGCTTCTCGGTTTGATTAATATGTTTCCACGCACGCGAAACCAGTCAAGCCGAATTCCGATCACTATCAGCCATATGTTCAGATCGGGTTCCTAGGCTCGCGTTGTTGCAACTCTCTCGCACGGAATGTTTATGCTTTGCTCCACTTTGGTTTTACTCTATCTACTAAAATCAAAGAACATTTAACTCACTATTCTATTTTCCATGCAATTTCAAATTTACAATGAAATACAATGACAAATGCATGCCAAACGGTCATTTTTTATTTAAAGTGGAGAACAAGTGGTTGAATAATAAATGAATTTCCTTATTTTTATGTTGGAATTTTCGATTTAAAATGAAGATTTCACCACTTTCGATACGGACCACTACCGTTCAACGTCATTCAGTGTGAGAACTATCAATGGCTTTTAATCAATTTAAAGGCATCGGAAAAAAACATTCTGTTGTTGCATTTGAAAATATGTCGAAACACGTTTAGTCTTGATTCTAAATATACCATTAAACATTCCATTGCTTTTATCGTTGTCGTTATGCGATGATTAGGAATTCCCTTTCAATTAGAGAGAAGTTTGAAGGTTGTCTTCAAACAGTCAACACTCAATTGAACTTATCGAAAATACTTGAACGGGGAAACAATATTATATCGAGCAAGCTATCTTCAGTCCTTCGTTTTCACAAAGAGAAAACTGGAAAACAATGTATATTCCTTTGGGATTGCAAAACTGTAGGTTTAAATATGGAAGAGCCACGTCGAAACGGAAATTAAATTGCTTTGAGGGTGAGAAAAAATGCTCAATCAAAGGTATACAGCTCAAGTGATGGGCATACAGATTTCAATCTTCTTAATAGTTTTGTTCAATAACAACGGTGGCAAATTCGATGCAATGTTCGGAATTCCTCAGTTTTGCAAAGCTCAATGATTTAGCAAAATTGATTACATTCAGAGGGATGACCAGAGAATTGTCAGGGGAGTAGTTGAATTAATTGAGATGCTCAATAGCTCGTTCCAATCATTTGCCTTCATTTCTTTGCTATTCAATCTTCACCAATTCCGACATTCCAACGCTATAATAAGCACCTATAGGTTTTGAAATATCATCGAACTTTTCAATTCGAAAAAGATTATTTAAAAACGATTTCATCCTAAACTCTAAACATAAATTGTTTGTGTGACCGAAAAACCTTTTGCGTCACAAACGACTGATAGATCCTCGATGCAGGCTCACCAATATGCTTTTAACTCGTTTCATTGCCTTTGGTGTGTGAGGTATGCGCGTGACACGATTCGCTATTGATGAAATTGGACGTATAAATTCATAAAAATTGTCCTTTCACATCGTTAATTAGTCACACGATTTTGGTTTCAGTTTCCTGACAGATGTCTTTGAGCACGAGCAAATTTCGTGCATTAATTTAAATGCAAGTGACATTTTTGAAAAATTACGTTTGAAATGGATATTTCTCCAAATCATTGTGACTCGGAACCGTGAATAAATAATGTTTGGCTTCTTGTACTGATATAAGCTATCGAAAATGCAATATAAATTCCAGAACTTTAAACAAACGGCAGTGAAAAAAAAAACTGTTTACAGCATAACTGTGATAAAAATGTGCCTCTGTTTTGATATGCATTTGTATATCAAGCTGTAACATTGACGAAAAACTGGTTAAAATCAAGATTTGACGCGAAAAAGCACTACAAAGTCATTTAATTTGAGTTCTTTTAGATTTTCACCTATTTTATTTTAACAAGTTGATTGAGTGATGCTTTTGAGAGCGTTGTGTTCACGTGTTTGCTATGAAATTCAAATGTTTGTAAATATATCTACGGGTCGAATTCCGATTCTAGAATAGCGATAACTTCGTCATTATTGTTATTAAATCACTTGAAAAGCGAGAGGCGTGTGTGTACTTGTACTCACGCAGTGATAAGAAATATATGTGCTATTCAAAATCGTAATCATCAACATTCTGGCTGAATATTTGTTGACATTTTCTGTCACAGTGATTTCTACACTATATTTTGACGGAAAATGTTTATGCATTGCAAAAACCGAAAACCAAACAATTACTTTACTCACCATCAGGAGGTACAAAATCTTGGTATAGACGGTAAGCTGTGGTATCCTGAAACGAATTAAATAAACATTAGTAATGAGAGTTCATTCAAATTTGTAATAGATAAATTAAGAAATTAACAATTTTCATTTATTTTGTTCAAAATTTTAATGACTAAGGTTGATTGTTCTTTGAATTGATCATTGAGAACCATCCCTAAAACACAAATTCACTACAGGATGACGTACTAATCGACAACGGCTATGACTTATAGTCAGAACAAATCTAAATCTCCCAAAGTTACTTGTATCTTTTTCATTTAAAAATCAAAAGTAAACGCATGCAAGCTGCGTTTCGCGCAAAAGGAATGGCATGAAATGTGTTCCTTTGTCTGATTATCGCTGGATCAATGCACATGTTCAGGTTTTTCTTATATTCGTACCACAATCTCTATGTGATCACGAATCGTTTTCCTGTAATGGTGTACACGCGACCACTGGGACCTAATTAGGTGACAGAAATGCGCACAGCGTATTTACACATTGCTTCATTATGAAACTGTTTCAAAGGCGTATGAGAAATGGTTTGAAATTCAAATGATACATCCGTATCCGCATAGCTGCTTCGCTAGAGAAACTCAATTGAGGTAAATATTACGGGCGATGGCCAAGAAATTGCTCTTCACGAAGCGAATGGATGGAAAAAAGATGTTGCGCGCAAAGAGAGCGGGAGAAAAAATGATACCAACCGATTATGGCTGTGTTTACCCGACACCTTTATCGCACCATTTCATTCCGCTGAATTTGTCAGATTTAAGAAGCAGCCTCGGTAAATCACCAACTGATGGAGATTAGTGAATACACAAATGAATGCCGCCTCTCGTTATAGTCACACGATGGGAACGTTCACGTTTACTCAACCGGACTAAAAAGGTTGTGCATACCCAAGACACGTCAAGTTTTCGTAGCAGAGCGTCGGTTGTGATGCACATCCACCTTTTGCGACTATTCAACGCATTTTTTTTTAATATGGAACTGTAATTTTCATGGGAATTCAGTGGGAAACATGGGTCTTTGACGGCTCAAAACTAATCAGATTGCCATTTGGGTTTGGTTTTCTTTGGACCACTGTCATCGCTTGACATGGCCTAGTTTCAATTTGAACGTGACATGCAAGCTGTTTCTTCGTAATAATTCTGAAGATTTCCCTTTATATATCTTGTTAATAAGACATCAGGGTAAAAAGGAATAAGACACCGAAGCAATAGCAAATGAAACTGAGGAATACAATCAGACATTTTGTTAAAACAGAAAAACAATTCAGGAATTTAAATATTGAAAAGACTGCGATGAAGATTTTAGCTAATCGAACGTATTCCGACTTTGGAAATCAATTAGGCACCAAATAGGAATTCGCAAGAACCAAAGTAAATGTGTCGCTACGATTGTAATTGCTTGATTCAATGAGAATGTTATTCAATCTGAATGAAGGAAGCATTTAAAGTAATGCCAGAGAAAAATAATTGAAATAATCTTTTGTTTTAATTGGAACTAAAAACAAACATTCTTTTGATTTGAAACACTTTGCCTCACGCTTGATTTGCAACGATGAAGAGTGATTTGACTTCATTTTGATTCATTATTCAATTTTTCTTGAGTTTCTTATCACAATTTCCTATTATTTTCGTAATTTCATCCTATTTTTGTCTTCAAAAAGTATGTTGTTCCAAAATTGTCCCTCTCCATTAGCATGTAACAGCTTGAAGTGTTAAATCGTCAACGTGTTTATGTACGGTATTAAATAAAAACAAATCGCATTGAGTTCGTATACTGAAAGAATGTTGGTTGCGTGGGTGTTCTGTGATGTGAGTCATTTCATATAATCCATGATGTTAATAAAATTACGTTTTGTATGTTGGAACGTGATTTGTTGACAGCAAAGGGCCAGTTCATGTGATATACGTTATATCAGCCACGCGCGGACCATAGAAAAAAAAATGTGCTCTTCTTGCTTTCACACCGAGCAAATCGCTCGAGTAAAAAATTTCCAGTGTCATTGAGAAGAAAGGCTGCGATGAATACAAAGGTACTCAAAAGTAATTGACATTCAAATTAGAGCAATTTTGATATGGACGTGAGACGAGTCAATTGAGAGCAAAAAAAAAAAAAAAAAAACAGCGGGAGAACACGATAAGTGAATGCCATATGTGTTTCTATGCTTATCTTCGTCCAGACCGAATGAGTGCTCGCTGATTCACTGTGGCAACGCATTGAGTATTATCAATACCGAGCGAGGTGTGTGTAATCGCAAACTATGAAATGCGTTCGTTGTTTAGGCTAAACCATTTCATTTTCGTTTGGCTCGCGTTATTCATTCGGCTCGATCATTCTGTCGTTGGCCGCCTCCATTTATATTGTTTATCCTATCAATTTATTATGAAATACAAAACAATCCGTCTGCAAATTCCTCATTACGACCTAACGTATAAGCGAATGTATAAAGCGCTTGTTTGAAGCGCAATATGAAGACCTTTGAAATGCAAAGCACATACAGCCCAAGAGATGGGTGACGGACACATAAAGAGAGATTTGTGCGTGTATGTGTTCGTCGGATGCAAGTTTGCATGAGTTTCAAGTAATAACCCTATTTGTTACACTACATTTGGTAAGTGTGTTTCTTCGCAATTTCACTCACTCTCAATGTCACGAAATAGCAAACAACGACGGCAACAACAACAACAAAATATCAAACCATTTGGCAAATCTAAATAATCTGCAGATTATAGAAAGAGAGAAAGATATATATGCACAAACAGTGGAAAAAGTGAAGCTTCGTATCAAATATTGAGAGAAAGAGAGAGAGAGAGAGAGAGAATGAGAGAGGGAGAAAGAGAGGCTGTGCTGTGCATGCATATGTGCATGCTTATTTCTAGTAGAAAATGATACAACCGAGTCAAATGGCAATTAGGCTCAGGAATTTTATCAATTTCCTACGTAAGTTTTGTTTTGTTTTGATCGTGTGCATTTTTTTCTGCATCCACTCGGTCTGTGAGTGTGAGTCTTCTCTCTGTCATTATTATTTATTTGCGTACATTTGTTGTTGCATATTTTGTGCCAGTGTATTGTTTGATAAAGGGAAGAAAATGAGTATATTCATATTTTCAAGTATGCAATCGGTGATGAACAAAAAGGAATACAAATCAAAGTGTTACGAACTGATATGCGCCGTAAATGAGGAAACACTCTCGACCGTATACGCTCACACTGCGAATAAAAGTGTTTGCTATATGACTGACCGGTCAGTTTTTGTTATATGCGAACATATGTCTTGGATTATTGGAACATGTGTAAGACTGAGTTATTCTAATGCATTTTTCAGCAGTGACAACAACGGCGCAGCGCTTGCACGTGAACTGCACTAGCGAAGGAACAATTGCTATGCATCACGACAATCTTGTTGTTTTCATAGGAAAAAAAATGTCAGAATTGTGTTTTTCGGAGGAAAGAGCGAGAGACTTGCAAGTAATCATTCCAAGGATCAATATGTGTTACAATTTTTGCGCTCTAATCATATATTTGAATTCAATCACTTTCGACATTTTTCTGCAATTCTGACTAGAGGTTTTCATTTGTTTCACTATTTCTTTTATTATTTTGGCGATAAACAATCGATTCGTGCCTGTTTAATTGCTTCATTGATAATTTTACTATGTGATTGACAAGTACAAGCTAATATGTTGTACAATCGCACGTAGTGTACTTTTTCTCCAAACATTTTTATTTTTCAATTTCCAAATTTGGGCATTTCAATTAGTTCAATGATCTTTTGCGTCATAATTTTTGACGCAAAACACAGATTTTTTACTGCATTGCGATGTTTCGAGCATTTTTACGAAAACAATTTTCGTTTTTCATAGAGAGAGAGCTAATGAGAAGCAAAACATTGTTGCTATTTCTCGTATAAATTATAAAATATGGTCGTCAATTATAACGAAAATGCATTGCACGACACTGAGCGTGTGATTACGAAAGATTTGTCGTTACCTGGAATCAAATCATAAATCACGTGGCAATTTGCTCGACTAGTTAATTATGGCTTTTTCTGTGAACTCTGAATGATTCAGCCCCGAAAAAAATCGATTATAACTGCCAATGCACACAATAGTGCTGATGTTTGAATTAACACAACTTTTTTCTGCTCTATTTTTGTATTTGATAATAATCTTCGAAACTCTTAGTCATATCTAATAAAATCATAAATATCACACATAAACAGCATAAATCTAGGTCAATTTGGGTGGAGATGTTGCCGGAACTCTCTTTGAGTTGTTTAAGAAAATTGAATGATTCAGTATCAGTCGAAAAAGGTGTGTAATCGATCGGATTTATCAAACTTTTCGGCGTTGATATGAATCCAATACAAAGGCGGTACAAATCAAACGAAATGCAAAAGGCAAAGGAACCTTTTCAAATGTAATAAAACAGTGCAATAAAATGGGGCGGTATTCAACGATAATTTTCTGTGAATAAAGCGCGGTTAAATATTAGGAATATGCGCTTTTAAACTCGACCGAAACCAAAAACATTCGCGTTTCAAGGACTTTCAGAGTTCAGCGAAAGAACGGCTATATTTCTTTATTTATAGTTAACTTTATCTCTGCAATTATATTCTCAATTTTTTTTCTTTTCATTATCTATTGAACATCTATTTTAAGGCTCCGAACGAACGAGAATGATTGCAAATCCCAAAGTGTCTTGGCTCATCATAAATCAATGTGTGTCTGAGTTCAACAGTTCTTTTAAATACCGAAATTATGTAAGGAAACTGATAAACATGTTTGGCCTATCGCAAATATTTCAACTAATTTCGCATTTTTTATCGGTAACGACGGATGTTTCGGCGTTTCCGAATGGAAATTCTTTGTTGACGTCAACGGTAGTCAATTACACTTAAATTCGAGACAATTACGTGTGAGATATTTCCATTAAAATGCTATACAAATATGATATATTAATTTGTAGCATACACATGTTTGCTTACGATAATGAGATAATACAAATAACGTTCGTGTGAAGACTGAATGAACCGTTACGAAATCGATTCAATCGATCGGAAAAAATTGTATCGAGTGTTGTGCATATATTTAATATTTCAACTAATTGAACAAAGAACGTAAACTTCACGATATTTGACAAATAAATGCCCGAAAATTATAAGACTGTGTTTGGGGAAGAAACAGTACTGACATTTATTTTGAACGGTTTTGAAGTTGTTTGAGTGAATTGTCAAAATGTTGAAAAAACATTGGTTCATGTTATTCCAAAAAGTTTGATAACATGTGCATTATAGAAAAATTCTTTTCAATTAAATGTGTTGATTGCAATTGGGTCCGCCGACGCTTTACACCCGTATTCACCACCACCGTCGATCGATCCAATCGCCATAGAATAATGAGAATTTCGAAAGTTGTAAAAATGTCGATTTAAAATCTCAACCGGTCATAAATCACCGAGCTGTTGGCTCTATCTTCTCTCTCTCTTTCTTTCGAGCTAAGTGAAGAACAACAACTTGTTTCAACGAGTGTGGCTCGCCGGAGGTCAATTGAGTTTGTCGATGTGTTGAAAGTAGAGTTATAAAATGCAGAGAGAAACAGCCATGGCTGTTGTTCGAGAGATCTTGAGCGCGTCATGTAACTCAAAGAGCAATTTTCAACAAGTCATAGAATATATGCTAACTGTTCGACATCTGATGCAAATGGTAATACACATTTGCTGCTGATTTCAATGCACGCCTCAGCATCTCGAGCGAAAGAGAGAGCTAAAGTAAACGAACACTTTGCACGTACCATCGTTGTGCTGCGCTCGAACTCGCGAAGAGATCGAAACGGCGAGTGTGGCGATATGCACACACCATCGCCGTTTGGCCGTTTGTGTGTTCGTCTGGTTTTGCCGACGGAAAATCTCTTCGAGTGCAAATACAAGAAATTGGAATTGATTAACAATTAGCGACGACGTACTTGCGTAAACATACCGAGTCGATGGAAATTGTCAGATAGCGGTTGTTGAAGTTGCCCGTTGTGCGTCGAGGCCGAATTCACAGATTTTGGAATGATTTTTCAACTCAACCTTTTCGATGATCTTTTTTCTCCTTTGTTGTTTTTACTTAAACTTGATTTGTCAACAATCCAGAGACTTGCGTGTGTGTGCGCGCGCGCACGAGTGTTTGTTTGGTGGAATATCAAATATTTGAAGACGCACACTTTTTAACGTTTCCAAAATATGTTGAGCGCTTTTTTCGTCGTTCCGGGTGTTTAGTTTTTGAAATTCTTAGAAATGAGCTGAAAATATGTTGGTTTTAGCGGAATCGCTCGGTTAGTACTTAGTAAATTCGAGGAAAAGTGACCGTATCGCCGTGCGCATTTCCAGTAAAAAGGCACTAATTATACAATCGTGCTGCATAAGTAATGTCGCCTTTTTTTCTCTATATTTTCACAGCCACAGATGAAAACGAACGGTGATAGTGTTGCGAGCGTGAACGCGTGCGCAACGCGTCGACCCGACACTTGAATTAGCCGCGCACTTTGGTCAAATAAGAACTTATGTAATATTTCAAATAATTGAACGAAAATATAATGCAGCTATAACAGTAATATTGAATTATTGAATATTCAATTTCGTTAGAATATTATGCATTTTAGTCAAGTAACTGTACGTTCAAGTCATATCCGACTCCATTCTACACTTGAATTTTCCACATTTAAGCGTTGTCAACTGCATTTCAATTGAAGAAAATATTTCTAGTACACATTGCTCGAAACTATTCATCGTTTTTGTCACACTGCGTAAATTGCACCGAAACCAATCGACAAGCAATTCTTGCATTTCCTAAAGTATAAAATACATTGTTTTTTACTCAGTGCATTGAAATGTGCAGCATCGTTCTCGAAGACTGTCTTTTCCATTTGTAAATAAAGTTCACTATTTGATTATTTGAACTAATATTTTTTTTTTCAATCGAATTTTCAGAAAAAGTTCCTTTCTAAACTTTTAATATTCTTTATTAATTGTGGCCCAAAATGAACCCTCAAAATGTGGCTAAATCAATATTACCATTAAATTATCAACCGATTTTTCACGTGTGGAGACATGTGGAGAAGTGAACGACGTGGGTCGCGCTATATCATCAATAATTAAATTCAAATTAAGATTTGATTGGAATATAAAACTTGTCAAGGGAATCGCGCTTTCATATGTGTTCGTATGCTATTTATCCATCATCAAGTTGGTGAAAAAGATATTCGCCTCGAAAAATGCCGATAAAATCTATGCATTGACAATAAAAGCGTTCATTCGATAGAAATATAGGTTACAAGGGGAAACTGAACGCCATCGATGAAGTAAATGAATTTATATCGATGGTTTGTGAATATTTATGCAAAGGCCTTGATTTATCAAAGCAATTTACACACATGCAGTTTTTTTTAAAAAGCTTAAAAATGCAGCAAAGCGGAAAGCGACAAAAAAGGAACCTTTATATACACGCGTACACAATCTCCATGGTGAATTACCACAATCAAGCAAATACAGCCGAGAAAAATGTTTGTGGTTTGTCGATTGATTTATTTGAAAATTCACCGAAAGCCGAGAAGTTCATAGACAAACACACACAATGTTGGCTACTGGCTATTAATGTGAAGGTGTGTGAAAAATGCTTCAGTCACTATGTGTTAGTAGTTTTTATTAGATCAATTTCAAAGTCCATGATTAAAATAAGGCCCGCGCGCACAAACACACATACACACATCGTCTAGGTGAGCGAGAGTGAGAAAATGTGGTTTTCAAAAATAACATGCATTCCGGTGTAATGTCGTTGTCACGCGCGCTTTGCTTCGATTTGGCTATGGGGTAAAATATAATGCACAAACACATACGTACGTTTGACACGATACAATACATGTATTTTTAGTTTGTTTGCTTTTTTTCTTGCATTTTTTCGTTTTGTCCAGATGAAGCGATGAACGTGTACCGACATCTCGTTGAAAAAAGGTCATTCGTCAGTTTGGTTTGTTCAATGGATAATCCTAGCGGGGTTTCACTCACATCGACCAATAGCCACATCATTTTCAGCGTTCTTAATGCGCTGTGTTTGTCCGCAAGCTCAGCTCGGTGCCACATTTACTCAGAAACTGCGCCTTATGCCGTCAGTACCGATGCTTCGAAGCTCAGGTGAAACGAAAACATTATAATTGGCAATTGCTGCTTGAATTTAAAGAATTCAATTACTTTATTGGGCCTGCGGGGCGATTCAAAAAGCTGCAATTACAGATATCAGAATCGAGCTGATGAGGGAATGTTATCAATTTTCCCATGCAATTATGATTTATTTGATTTTTGTTCGGTGTGTGTGTGTGTTTGAATGTGTGTACCGTCTCCCCCACTGCAGCCAACGAGTATGCATCAACTCTTCCCGCACACCAAAATACATGTAATATTTGATCAAATCGAAGAGTGTGCGTGCGTGCCAGAAAGCATCAATGCGCGCACAATACACAACTGCTAACATCAGTTTAATTTAATTATCGCACCACCGCCAATAAAAAGAGAGTGTGAACGAACATCGTTAGTACGGTGCGTTTATTACATTACTACTGCTGCTGCGGCGACTGCTGCTGTTGCTTATGCTCAGTTCCATCATTGCTTTAATTAGTAACTTTGAACGTCTGACTTTTAATTAAATAGGATTTCACACAGTTTTTACGGAATAGACGATCGGCGGATCATCGAGTACACACAAAAAAAGCAATAAATAAATAAACATTGAATGATGTTTACTTAAAAACCTTCTATGCGATAATGACTTTATGTCTCATGAGAAAGTGCTGATCTGTTTATTTCATTCAATAAATGCATATGATTATTCATCTATTGGGTGCGTCGTGTGTAAGATAGGCATAATAAATCGAAAAAGAAACATGCACAAACACGAAAAGGATCCCATCATCCCAACGAATTATGAAAGTGCAGTGTTTCGGATGGCATTCCAAATGCAAAGAAATATCAAACACTCTCCAGATAAAAGAATAAATGATGATAAGGTGTCGTTGGCCTTAATATTTCTATGCATTCGTATTTTCTCCCATTTCGATACACATAACGATACATGGGAAAAAACCGTAAGAAGGAATAAATAGCAGTAGAAAGAATCAGAGATGACGGTTTGCTGGCAAATCAGACGAATAAGGTAACAGCAAATATTCGGTGTGGCAACAGCCGTATGCGCAAATTGTATTTCTCCATTTGAAGTGTTCAGGAGTCAAATGGCATGGTGTTCCACATTTGCTCGTAATTCGCGCTTATTGAATGGCAAAGCGAGAGTGAGAGAATCGTCATGAGATAGAATGAATAATTTACGGTTGGACCCCGGGTCAATTATTGTGACATACTAAAACAAATTGTGTATAAAAACACGCATTGCAAGACACACCACTTGATACAAATTAACACCACTCATAAGAGTGAAGGCAAGCATTTGTCGATATGACGAAATATATCTATTTGATGCTGATCATCTTCTTTTGCGAATCTTTCATGCTCAATCTCTCAAGATGGGGCGCGCAACATTTACCATGTTTGCCATAACGGAAATGAACGAATTTCCAAGCTTTTGCGGGGCGAAAACGTTTCGAGACATTTCAAACAAGCATTTTTCATTTCCGCAATTCAACAATTTTAGTAAATCTCAATGAAAATTCGCAATTTTTCAAGAATTGGCATCACAAATTTAAAGAGAAAAATAAAGAACATCAAGTAAATCACTTACATCGTATTTAATTGGCCTCATTGTACCCATTTGCTCTGTATGTAACGTCACATTCGGTTATTGTCCAATGTATACCAATGCCAATGAAGCTTGAAACAATTTTCTCACTTATGTTTTGCATATATCGAAATTTCTTTCCAATTAAACCAACGAAAATTCGGTGTGTTTGTTAGCTTTCACTTCACTTCGATCTATCAATCGAATTTGATATCTTTTTTAAATGTTGCATTGAAAATTGTTTGGTTTGATTTTTTTTTTATTTTGCTCTTTCGATTGTTTTTCTATTTTTGCAGCGTTCAGTTAATTGCTTTGCACACTTTCACATTCGATCTTCATTTTCACTAAGCAATTTAATTTCTTCGTCTCGATTGTATTTTAAAGCGTTTTTTTTTTTTTTTTTTTGATCAATTGTATTTGTCAGGCATAGTTTTTCCGCACCGGAAAAATCTCAACTAACAACAACTATTTGTTTCTTCACAATTTTTCTATTTCTCTCTCTGTGGTCGTCGCACAACTCGTCGATAAGATTTTCTAGAAATATGCAAATAATTTTCGTTTTAGCACAGAATCTATATAATTCATGTGAAATTTCCACACATTTTTGTGGAAATTGCAAGGAAAAAAGCAGATTTCGAGTTGTCTTTCACATGCAAACGACACCGTTATACAAATAAATTATTCATATTTTAAGGACTCTCTGCGCGGCCAGTTCAACGGAATTTCTTGAAATGCACCGAAAAGCCTCGATTGGCCGCTACGCCGTTTTTCTTTCCATTTCGTTCGCATATGATTTTTTTCAAACGGTAAAACAAAAAATACGCGGTTTCGAAGTCAATTTGTGATGCGCCTGATAAATTTTCAATGAACTAGCCGGAGGATGTATATTTTCTTTCAAACAAACAACAACAAAATTGCACAAGAAAGGCAGCTCGAAACCGCTTCTTAATTTTTTTTATCATGGGAAATGGGATGGAAAAAAAATCACAGGTGATGTTAACCTGATTAAAATTGTATTTGAGCTTTAATTTGCATTTATGATCCCTCAATGGGGTATCATTCTGGTAGTTATGCGCTTTCTCTGTTTATTCGAACTGTCGTGTGTGTGTTTTTTTTTACTCAATCGCAAGATTTGGCTCATAATTCACGGTATAAATCATTTGAAAAAGGGCGCAATTTCCGTCCAATTCAAACGATACAAATGAAAAAAATACAATAAATTGTTTGATTTTCAGATGAAAATGATTTGTTTATGTTCAGTGGGTCATTTAACTATGGAAATCTCGCAATTTTCTATCAACACTTTCGAAAAATGTAATCGCACTTTGCAACAGATATTTACATTTTCAAATAAAAGTGGCACTTTTTAATATCAATCTCTTCATTTTTTGTCGATCTCTATTTTTGCCTTGTGTAAGTGTGGTTTTTTCATTCTTTTATCTCGCTCGAAAAAATCAACACATTTTGTAAAGAGCACTTGGATACGGCTCTAAAATACGTATTTTCATCGCCAATGCTGATTCACCGCCAACTGCTGTTAACGGACGATGTTAACAGCACAAGAAGTGATACGATACTAAAATTCACAATTTTACTACACAACGAACAACCAAAGTCGTGCCGCCACACACACCATTATTTCCTATAGCGACCCCAGATCGACAGCAAATGCGACGAAATAATCTTTAGCGCACAGAACTTTTTTCATGTCGATATCACAGCAAACTTTCGGCGCCAATCACCTAAATATTTGCCGAATTTCTGCTATTTTTATGACAAATGCCGTGATTAATCGAAATGATGTGTGAATAATTGAAATCAGCGATTTTTCGACAATGCGTGTAACATGGCTCTCGTGCTAAATACGTGTAACATACACGCAAAATGATAAGTAAAACGAATTCATCGCAGCGGCTATGACAACAACAACAATACAATACAGCAACAACAAAATATCAATAGATGCCTACAAAAAGAGCAATGCGAAGGCGATATTTAGAAAGAATGAACACAAAAAATGCCGTATGTCAGCGCGAAGAAAGAGAGTTATAAAAAAGCGACTGAATATGTAGCACGGAAGAGACAGAGACGGAATGAACCGAATACAACACACATCAAATGCGGAGAGAAAGCGAACAAATCGAGAGAGAGAAAATTCATTCTATCGCTAGCATTGTGTGTACTTGGCGAAAAGAGAGAGAGAGAGAGAGAGAGAGAGAGCCAGTCGGTGTATGTATCATGCAGGCGAATAGAGTTAGTTGCCTGTAATGTATATGTCGATTCCAGTGTGTTGTTTGTCATTTACTCAAGAGCTAAAGCGAATGTGCTTAGTTCGGTTTCAACCGTACAACATTCAACTCTCTCTTTCTCTCTCTCTCTCGGTCTTTCGGCGCTTATGTACACATGCGGCTTCGCACACACTCCAATTTCAAAAATCCGTTTAGAAGTTGAAGCAAAAGGCAAAAAAATAACCAGAGCGGTCCTATGTTCTCGCTTTTCAAAGTAGGCAAACCGATTGTTTTAAATCATATCGCTTTTTATGAAATGGAAATGCAGAAGGCATGAACATACAACACTTTTTTTCTTTCTATGCCGCATAGAAATTCTATTAATTTCACAAATAGAGATCGAGTGATAGAGGTACAAATAATATTTTTGTCGTAACATGCAATGCATCGCTTACACATGACAGAATTTCCTGCTATAGCCTGGCTTGCATTGTTGCTGTCCACCGCACTCCATTCATACTCTCTCTCTCTCTCTTTCTCTTTCTCTATCGCTGGTTGCTCATTTTTCCCATATCTCGTAACAGTTCTATCTGTTATTTTATGTTCCTTCATTGTAAAATATGAGTACAGCATTCTCGCTATAAATAATGGAAGGGATACACCCCGTGCAGCTCAAACATACAGCGGCTCAAGAAAGGTTTTTCACAGAAAGCCGGTAACTACCCAGTGTCGCTGGCTGGCGAGCGAACTGATTTGCAAAGTGGCCGCTGATGCGCGCACGTTGCGCCTCTCTCGCGCGCTCGCACTGACACTCGACACAATGAATATATACAAACTCATCATAAAATCATATCGTATAATCATGAGCAATTTGGGGAAAATTCACAAATCGCGGTGCCGCTCACTTATAATATGCTACGGTTTCAAGCCGTATAATTCCTGACGGGATAGCATAAATCAGCCGATTGATCTCTGAATAATCTTTTCAAACTCGAACATCCCGCCGAATTACAGATGAACCGCGCTTTAGTATGTCTACCCAACATCATGCATACTGTGTATTCGATAAAAAAACAATACATAACTATATTGTGCTTTTGTTTTCACCGAAATCAACATTTTTCAATCAGAACCAACATTTTGCTCAAGAAGTGACATTCGAATGGATTTTCTACGGAAATAACAACCGTTCCAATGAACCAGAATTTAAACGGTTCGCTTGTGATTTGCAACAACCTATTGAATAAATCTTTTTAAAGAAGCTACAAACACACTCACATTGGATGAAAGAGCATCGGGTTTTCGGTAATGCCGTTCAGTCTATAATTTTCTGAATCCTTGTTTGTTTTCTTGAATGTATTGCCATGAATTATACAGAAATGCTATAATTTTGGAGCCAATTATCGTAAATAGAGAATCAATCGATCGATACGTGGTGGATTGGCGGTTTTTGTGGTTGTTTGCCATAATTCATTCGCAAAAATTCTAACTGGTTTTTGCACGTCTTTTGGACGCCAGTCAAAATCCTGTGCGCAGAAAATCTAGCGCTACTTACAAATTTACAGTTAAATTTATGCTTCACAATGACTAAAAGAGGACGGTTTATTCTCACCTTCATTTGAACACGATAAAGCACTCGTCGTCGAAATGTAGCCAATTTTTTATACTCCAATTTTAAACTGGGAAATTGAAGCCATTTCGAGAGAGATAGAGAGAGAGAAAGAGAAACAAAAAGAAAGGAAAAAGAAAATGGAATGAATCGGACTTGTACACGCCAAAATGCTTCGAGATTGAGTGGTTCAAAGGAATTTTAATGGTACAGCCATTAAAAAATTGATTCTTACTCCGAGGTAGCACCAGCAAAATGTATTGATAACGAAGCACTTCTGCACATGCACTGTCATTGATGGGCTCGACTATACGCACACATTTTGAAAAATTTTACTAGAACTTAAAGTTTAACCGAATAATTTGATGATCTAATACAATAAAATTGCGCGGTAAATCAACAAAATTGTGAATTTTACTGTGTTAAATCAATTAGTACGTAATATTAATGTAACTTACGTCTATTTTGTGAATAAACACTTCTTTTTCATTTGAAAGTTCTCTTTCACTATCATTTTGAAGATAAAGATGAAATCTAAAAACTAAAACTGAAATCGACAAAAACTTTGTTGTAAATTCGTGATAGAAAGTGACGGTGACTCCTAGAGAGCTGTAGGAAGACATTATTGATTGAATGGATGTGGTTGCAAAGCACGTAATTAAATCAGTCTCTGGTGATTTGCGTTAGAATGCACATTTCAAAATCAATTTGCGCCTTCGTTGCTACCACGACATGAGTCAGAAACGCATTTTCATTGAAGTGGTTTCATTTGAATTGGTGTGAGTCCTTCGTTTCGCTTGGATTTGATTGCGGTTTGTGCTTGTCATGGTTTTTTCGCTTCTTTTCTAGATTGAACGCAAAGCGAATAGAATATCTCATTGCATTCTAAATGCAATATGTTTTTCTTATTCAGATCTATTTCGACTTTGTATTATTTGCTCGTCCTTCAACGCAAACAAAACGCGAGGCATATCAAATTCCATGCCATTAAATCTGATCGCATAGAAAATATTTGCGAGACAATCTCTGAAATGTTTGCGTCTATTTGTGAATTTCATCTCAAAAACATTGGCCGTTCTTGCATTTCTGTTTGCATTGATCGAAAGTGATTGAAGTTTCTTTAGATATCTATTTTCGTTGTTACTGTTGCTATCTACCTCTTGTTGCGGCTGCCCTTGCTATTACTCCTATGCTGCAGTTCTTCTTTCTAAGCTCATTTCTATCGGCAACTTTCTCACTCAATGTATTTATCAGAGAAATGTGAGCTGATTCTCCCAGAGTACAAGTGTTTATGCGGTCATTTGTTCAATGTAACAACAATTTCCGAAAACTAATATTGTCCAAAATGAATGTCGATGCACTATCTGTGTCGATGTTTATTAATGGACAAGTCGCCGAAAACAGTCAATAAGATCTTTGTGTCGGATCATTGATATCTAAACCGCAATAAATATGTGCTGATAGAAATCAAGAAGATCAAGTGTTTTTTCCCTTCAATTTGATTGGAAATAGGCTGGACCGTTTCTCATTATCGGTGCGGGGTGAAGGTTTTTTTTGCGGTTTTTTGATGTACCTGCAATGTTATTTATTTGTTTGCTCTTTTCCATTTTCAGACTGATCGACACATTTGGTGTTGGTGACAGTCATCGTCTTGATTAGATGTTTGTAGAATAGAATGCAGCGATATTGAATGCGCCAATGTTGATTTTGTCAATGTCCACTTTCTACCTGTAAAACCATTTGTATTTGCCATCAGCAGCAGATTCAAATGCTTTTGAAATCCTTTAAACTTGATCGATATGTCGTCCATTATCATTCATGGGTGGAATGCGTAGTTTCTGAAAATATACGCTGACTCCAATGCTACGGACATTGATTTGATTCAGAAAAAAAACAATCATCTCTTTCGAAAATTAATTGACTAGTTCTCTTAAGTTAGTAATTTATATTACCAACAATAAAAGTTGAGTTTATGGTCGAAGAGAAGCCCATGACATTAAAGGTGCAGCAGCGTCTCACAGCTCATACAAAATATTAATAAACGTCATGGCGAAACGCAGAAGAAGAAGAAGAAGAAAAAAAAACAATTCCGCATAAAACAATGAAATATGAAAAACAAGATGGATAAATTACAATAGCAGTAAAAATGAGTTGATTTTGGCAAAACAGAGAGACACACGAAGCGTTGATACTCAATGAACAGAGATACCAGATTAAATCACATGAACAACGCACGAACGCATTCGTTCGAACAGCGCACACAAAATTTCAATAAAAACGTTGCGTTGCTGTATCTGTTGTTGAACAAACGTGGAGTGTAAAAATGGAAATAACCAAGTGAATCGTCTGTTGTAGATGCTGAATCGCCATTCTCTCCTTACCTTAACAACCACATGCTGTGAACAATTCTACAAATGTGCGCCTATGTGATCACCTGCATTGCCAACGACTCGCAAATTGTTCAATGTAGTTTCGTCTCTCTGACGTCCTATTTCATCTTATCTCTCGCTCTTTCTCCCAAATTCACCCTCCCTTTCCCGCTCTTGGCCGCCTTTCATTACCTTTCCTTTGCTGTCTCTCGGGTTTCAGCGCACTCGCTCTCTTCCAATCCACACAATTTGTTCCTTTTTGTTCGGTATTTACAGTAATAAATGAATTGATGTTTTCTTAAAATAAAGTCTTTGTGTTAAACGCCTAATGTAACATTCAAAGATTTGGCACTATCAATGGAATGTATCAGTTACGTTTCATGCTCCTTTCCGATGAGCACACCAATTTTTCTATTGAATTACATGTTCAATGAATATCTTCTCGTCATTCTTCGCAAACGGACCAAAACGGTGTCTCCGACGTTGAAAACCAATCGGAACTTTTAAATCGTATCCATTGTTCGCCACCACTTTGGCAACATCCATCGATTGAACCATTCTATCGTTAACACTGCAAGACCCTCTCAGACCAGGATGGCCATCTTTTAATTAAATATCATTTAAAATATATAGTGATGATTAAAATTATTTCGCCATTTTCATTCGAAATTCTATCGTATTTACTTTTTTATTGAACATTTTATTTTATTTAATTAAAAATCAGCAAACTTTATAGGCTTTTGGGACGATTTTGCTATAAACGAATTGCTGTCGGCCATTTCAACGAGATGCATAATCAAAAGACAAACGAAAAGAGCAATGAAACAAATGACCAGCGATTATGGGTTTTAATTAATTGGTCATGCATTATCTGGAAACACGGTCCACTTTGAAAAATATGCCGAACACGATTTCTTCAAGTGCTCATTTTGAAGCGATTGAAATTAGAATTATGCTCAAGCAAACAACATGATTTTTATTTCTATTCAATTATTATTAATTATTAATTAAAAATTATTCCTTCTATTTCCATTTCAGGCCTCCTTTTCTCTCTTTACCCATGTGAAAATAGTCTGCCAACTTTTATCTCGAACAAAATGGACATCGGCAATCAACTAATACTATTGTCGATTTCGAGTCATTATTTCCCAAATTAATTGACTGACCTAAACATAACAGAAACTGACTATTTTCCATAAGTTATAACAAATTAGCCAGTTATAATCGTTTATAATCAATGGCAGTTCGCTGACTTTTAGTCACTGTATTTTCAAGAACATCTAATGCAATATAAAAAACCGTTTGAGTTTATAAAAAAGCATGGAGTTTATAAAAAATGTATTGAATATCATGGCCACACACCCAAAAATGTTCAAACAAGTGTAAAAGCACGGAATAAACTTAGTTGCTGTTATTTTTGTTTTGATTCTCCTCGTTCTGCATATTAAAAATGTGTTGTTTACATTTTCTTGTATTAATTAGGTGCTATTAATGGAGCCATTCAATATGTGTGTGTGTGTGTGTGTGTGTGTTTGTGCATTCCATAAAACAATTTATCGGCATTTATATGACATCACTTTTTACGGCTCATTTTCGAGTGCTTTTTAGCATTCCTTGATTGAAATTTTGCACGAGATGTGATCGCCAACGTAGTAACTTTATATTCATTTCCATTCATTCATCACTTTTTCACTCTATTTTTATGTGCAAAAAAACAAAAGACTATTCCAAATAGTGGAGTGTACGGTGTGGGCAAGGAGCGTTCATTTTCCCCCTGAAATTCATAAGAAGAATGCACAATTTTTTACAGGTGTGCAAAAGTGCGTTTTATATTTCTGTTAAGTGCATCATCATCATTATCATAAAAGCGAAAAAGGCATGCTTCGCAAACTTGGTGCACGCATCGTCTTCGTGAACGAACGAAGAGACGAATTTGACTTGTGCTGCGTAAATAGTTGTCCGTAAATTGCATAGGATTTCAATAGCGCACTATAATTTAGTGCGGCGCGCAATAATGCAAAGTGCCATTAAATGACTATCAAACCGAAATGCAAAAGAAAACTCACGATATCCCCGCATTTTGACGCATGATGTCAGACAGAATGCCAACCAGCGATCGTTAGACTATCGTTAAAGAAGAAAATTCATTAAAATCTTGAGGGAGGAAACGTTCAGTTACACAAAAGTGAAAAAAAATCAACAAGAATTCAAATTTCTTTTCAAATTTGCATTTTAACACAAGAACTAGTGTTTTTTCAACAACATCAAAAATAATAGCTAGAGATAATAGCTTTGGAGCTAGTTGCATTTCTTGGAACCGTTTAAAAATTATTGTTTGTTTAGTTGTTGTTCAAATCATAGGTTAATTTAAATTGGCCCCTTCATGTGTTTGGCGTTTTTTTTTTCGTTCGTTGCCATTCTGTGAAAAATATCACGGCAATTTATGAATTATCACATTAAATGTTGTAGATTTATGTTCGCGCTTGTTCCACATCACAATATATCATAGTCGATCGAATCGAATCCATAAGAACGCGGTGAAACTACAAAATTCAAGCAGCTCTTTGGCACTTAATGTACAATCGATATGCGTTGAGATTGGTAAATCACTTGTTGTAATCATTATCTCGAAAGTTGGAATAAGCCAATCATTGCCTAATGGCCATCATGTGGTGGCAAAGCACTCATTAGTCAAAAATCTGACAAAATCAACCATAAAAGCGAAAAGCGAAAAGAAAAAAAAAAATCACGGCTCGGTTCAACATGGAAATTGATTGCTCTCTTATTGCTGGTATTTATTCATACTTTTTATTTTTGAGTTAACGCATATATGCGCGCGCTAGAGATGAAAGTATATGCGTGTTTCACATTGAATTTCAATATTATTGTAGATCAATACGAACTATACACACACACACGACATAACAAGTATTTATACAATATATTTCTTATTAAATTGCTTCAATAAGCTTGTAATGGATTCAAAAATATCTATCGTCACATTTTTTTCATGTTCCAATTTTAGATAGCTGATTAAACTATATTCTACTCTCATTTGTCAATTACAGTTGTCTCTATTTGTTTTCCACTTAACTTCAATTTGCTCCATGTGTGCGGTGTACAATTTCCATCGATATTTTTTCGATAATCGTTTACTCTTATAATATTTATATGCAATTTAGCTATTGAGGTGATTGTAAGCTAATTTTATTTCAGCATTTTTTGATATGCGAACTCTGTATGTGGCTTACAAATGGCTAGATTTTACCGCTGGTCATTTCTTCATATTGTGGCGCATTTATTCGTATACCGTCAAATTTATTTCACCTTCACTCAGAGATCTATTCTCTCTAAAACGTTTTAAAACCAAATTAAATAGCTTGTGTTTGATAGATGACGAAATTGACGGCGAACTGATTATTTTGTGAATTAATTGCGAGCTGAATGATGTTTTGAACAGTTTAGAATGTATTGACGTTCTCAAAATGAAGCAGTGATAATTTGAACGGGCGCATAGACATGGCGGACCACAGAACACGCTTCCCCCCGAAATCATGTTAATCCAAAAACAAATAAAAACCTTTCAAACATTGAGTTCAATATGCTTTGCAAGAACTTGTTGAAGTAAATTTTATCTGCGCGCCCTGTCTTGGGTTCGGCCAGGCTTCTTTCTCTTCCACCAAATCGATGAGCGTTTATATTATTTCATCATTTTCAACTAAATATTATCCATATTTAAATTGGTGTATTGGATCACGCATCCCTCGATTTTTCTTAACTGGTTGACATTGAATAAGTTTTCCAGCTCCAGGATTCATGCGATCGAACCAATCGATCATGATAAAAATTGTGCTGACATGATATGTATATATCGTTTCTGTTACATAAAACATTAATAAGCTTGGAATCAGCTTCCAACTATTACGAAAATCGGCAAATCATTCATCGATTTTCATATTTTTCGGAAGATTTTTAAATAATCCAATCATCAACCTATCAATTGTTTATTTATTAAATTTTAATATAATAGTTTTGCTCTTTAGATTTATTTATTTTTTTGCGCAAAAACCCTGATAAGATTTTTCAATCTAATGATGGCTTTATTTGGAGTAAAGCCATAAATCTCCAAATCAATATGAAAGAATAGTTCGATTTTTAATCCATCGAATCTAACAAGATTAAACAAAATATTGTGAGCATCTTTTGCGAAAGTTCCGAAGAATTGGTTTGAAACTAACTTGTTGTACAGAGTGCTATGATTTAACGATTTCATTCACAATTTCAACCTTCTTCTATTTACTTATTATTCATAGCACATATTACTTTCAATTTTGATCTGAAATGTTTTTAAACTTGCTCTGAAAGTGACTTAAGAGCCATACAATCAGATTATGATCAAATTTCGCCTATAAAACTGCGTATGATGTACGCACATCGCAAAACGTGTATAGAAATTTTGTATGCCAGAATCGGAGAGTAAATCGTTCTGGTGAAATAATGCAATTCATTGAGAAGAACCTCTAATGAATGGGTTGTTTACAGTGATAAGACTACTACAATCTTAAATGCGTTGCCGAAAAATGGATTTCATTACTTTGTTTGTGCGCGCTTCTATATATACCCGATTCGTATTTATAATTCATTTTATTCATTGATTAAATTCAATTAATGCTCAGTGTGTTTTACCATAATTCAATGCGAATGGGACGAGGAATTGGTTCATTGCCGAAAGCGTTGCCGAATGCGAATTTAAAATTATGTGTTTGGGCATGAAATGGATAAATAAATTGCATAATGAGCGTACGTGCTATGCTTTATTACTCTCTTTATGCATACTGTTTATCGAGTGTGTGTAATCTTTTTGGAATCTTTGCTCTCGATTTATTCAAAATATATATAATAACAGTAATACGGTGATTGCACAGTGATTGTTGCAAGATGCGGTGTGCTCGTGCCTTTTGCTACACCGGAAGGGCAAAAGAGAGAGTAAGAGAAACGAAAATGATTCTTTAGCTCTTTGATGTATCAATCCATTATTTATCGAACAAAACCAATGGATATCAAATTTATTTGGGATGCATTTCGCACAAAGAAAAACATGAAAAATGTGCACGCCGTGTGTAACTGAATCAAGTGTAATTGACGAACGATTCGAATGTGAATTGGTGTGCGCCACTACTATCGTGTGATTAATGCTTTTTGTACGTGCCAATAAAAAAAATGATTAAAATCCATTTGAGTTCATAGAATTGCCATATCGAATAACATTCAATTATATGTGGGACACATTGTTGATTCTCATTTTAGCTGATGGACGACGGTTATTCATTTATTTGGAATTTTATCACAAGTGGCAATTATACATCATATACGCATAAAAATTCGGCCAGCCGGAACACTGCAACTTCTTTTTGGGCTTTAGTTTCAATTTTACACAAAAAAATCCAAACAAAATATAAGACACAATTTGGATGCCATATAAATGTAAGGATTTCTTTTTGAAGCACAAAATTGTGCTGAGCGCGTCAGCACTAAAAATAATATTTTTCGAGCTATCGTTCTGAATAAAATTTCGTTTGATGTTAAATAGGTATATCGAAGACTCCAAATGAAAATCAAATTTAGTAGCATGCTTGGATTTTGCGGGAAAAAGTGTGTGTATGAGAGAGCGAATGAGTTATAGAGTGAGAGAGTAAGAGAGAGGGCGCTGCTTAGTCGTCAAATGGTAAATGTACATTCAAAAACACATAACAACAACAAAGGGTAGTAGATAGTTCGTAAGAATAGAAAAATCGTTCAGCATTATATTCGTCATGGTTCAATGGAATATTGGATGCAATTCGGATTTTATTTCATCCACATCGGAAGTGCTCGCGTACACACACATACTTTTCATTGAATTCGTCTCGCCCAAATTTGAAATGTGTTCGCTCAGTGCTGGATAAATCTTTTATGCTTGTTACCACTCAAACCACCGACTATAAAAACTGTTTTCGATCCGTTAACCGTCTCTCATGCCAATATGGACTCGGCTCTCTGTTACATTTTGCCGATGGCACGATTTTCTATTTTACATTTCAATTGATGAGATCGAAAAGACAGTTAGTTGGACGCAACGTGTGCGTGTTTCCCTCAAAATTCCTCTTTCAATGAAACTGATGCGGTTTGCATGAAATGAAAGCATATTTTTTTTTATTGGCTCTTAAAGAAACCCCAAAAAGACGTAAATGGTTGTTTAAATCATCCATTTTTGTGCTCTTCCGATATCACGGTGCATTGGTGTGGGCACGAAGTTTTATTTCTATGTCCGTACGCTGAATTGAAGAAAATGTCTCGAATGTACGTGCTCTGAATCAGAACCTCTGATCGCACTTCATATTTTATATTAGCAGTCGAATGCCTTCAAAAACACGCAATTCACTGTGATTTCAACCAGAAATTTATGTCAAATTTTCTACATACTCTCTTTACCATCCTGTCAAGGGACCACGCCGGATTAAGTAGTTGAAATGAAATTTTATCGGAAAAATTCATTTCCCGTATTTTTTAAACTGCTTGTGGGCAGATAGCATATTATATGAAAATAAGAGACAACTTTCTTATCTCTTCGCCATGGCATTGTTCCGAAGAGAATACAATCCAAATGGGATTAAACGATTTGCTTTTATTTTGCTAATATTCCTCGTTTTTTGGCTCCATTTTTTTCCAAATTGAGTTCATTCACCCACTGATTTTGTCTAGCACACAGTCCCGCTTTTGGATACAATAAAAGGGGGGAGAAAATGCTATATAGATAGCAGGTGAATTTGCCTCTCATTACATAATGACAATGGATTTTTAGCCCGGAGAAATTTAGGTAAAAACTGGCAACGAAAGACTGTTGACTGATTAAACGCCTTAATCATTCTGGAGACACACAGAAATTTTCAATATAATCACGATTTTCAACATGCTTTGAAATGGAAAAATGCTCCAAAGGCCTTGTGGACTGGGATGTTGGGATCGAGCTCGGACTTGGCATTTTAGTAGTGGGAATTGTTTGAGGCAGTTTTTCTTGTTTCTTCTTTTATGTTTACGAAAATGCAGCTGTTCGTCTGGACAAAAAAAATGTTGGAAGAAATCAGTTGAGTAACTCTAATCGAGCTACTAGCAGTCATAGTATGAACCGACTCAATTAAACAAAGCAAGGATTGTAAAGAAGGCCAAAGGGGGAAATGACTGTTAAACTATATCTTCCTTGAAATTTGGCAGATTAATCTTTTTTACATCAATTAGAACATTTGTTAAATTCAGAGTATTATTATACAGACCTTTATTCAATGAACAAATCAATCGAATAATTTATGTTTAATAAAACAACGATGAATCATTTCATCTTGAGTGTTTGTGAATATCAATACAGTTTCAAGTCACCGTTGATACGAAATTGATGGTCGTAATCGTTGAATATATCGATTTTGTGATGCTCATTGGAATTTCATATTTTATGTCTTTCGTATCAAATTGATTACATAGATAAATCAATGCAGAATGAAAGTGAATTCTGAAAACAACGCTTTTCATGATTTTTGCTCAAAACATGCAAAACTTATGTTGAACAATGTGCAGAGCCAACATTTAATTCGGTTGTACTGCGATTAAATAAACAGAAAAAAAAGAATTACATAATTGATTTACTTTGTCATATTTGGTGGAAGCAATTCAGTTGATTGAAAGAAGCCAAGAGAAATCTTTTGTGCGCGATAATAATTCTCAACAAATCGTCCTTGAGAACAATTTTAATTGCCACTGTCAAAGCGACCCGTCACATTGATATCGTGTAACCGACTCTGTGCGGTCGATACTCGCTGATATGCGAGTTCATTGCATTACTGCATGATACATCTCAATCCACAACATAATATTTGAGCGCAACGAAAGATTACACGCACGTGGTATTATAGAGAAAAAACAACATGCGTGCAACGCAAGTTTAAACGGATCGATTTCATCTAGACATCAAGTTGAATATTCGATACTTGTGAGCACGTCTTCCTTTTTGAAATAAATGACCGCTCGAGAGTGGAAGTGAAACCAAATAACTGTCGGATGACTCATTAAAAACTGATTAATTTTGTTGGTCTTTTTTTTTTTTTGAAATAAAAATACGCAACAAATAAGTTGAATTATCAATTCCTTGCTCGATTTCGGCTGATGAGGACCGTTGAATGAATGAATGATAAAATCCTGTTCACAAATAAATGTGTTTTTGAATAAAAAAAAAAAAATTAGTGCGTTTTTCGTTACATAAAGTTGCGAAGGAGTTGCCGCTCACGTTGAAAGAACATCCTCATTCCAGTATCTACTCACATTTCATCATTATTTGATAACAAAACAAACATCATTTTTTTTATCAAAAGCTAAGCTTTGGACATTTTATGTAATGGGGTGAAACAGAAAATCGTGACACAAAAATGTTCAAATCTGCCGGTAAAATCTTTGAATTGTGCAGATGAATTCGTTAGAGTCTAAATCTAAATATTCATTTCTATAAATTTGTGGCAAGTGCTTTTATATAAATCAACATGCAACCTCTCTTACGGTGAGAATCGATGCGAGCAAGACGATGATTTCAATTCCAAATGTATATTCGCTGATACCAACAAAAACTTAGCAAAAACCACAAAAATTGGTGAAATCGAGCTATTTTTGTGAGTTTTCAAAAAAAATCCGAGAATCAATTTTACTATATATTCAATTCAATTTACGTAAATTATATCAATTCTGGTTCGGTAGGGCAAAAATCATCGAAACATATCAAAACTAGAAGGATTTCAGTAAGAATATTCAAAAACAGTGATGAAAAATGCGATTAACGTAAGTCATAAATGTTTGAGATAAACACTGAATGGAATTGAGTGTATGTCTCACGGAAAATTAAGTCACAGCAATGTGCGAACAGAATGCGATGCCTCAGCGGTTGAATGCGTTTGGTCCATAGCCAATAATAATCGGACACACAAGCATGTATTTCAATTTATGGTTAAACGATTGTAAGCTCGGTAGAGCGACTTCATAAAAAACGTGGGGATAAATACGTTGTGAGTCGTAAAAGCATTACAATAGGTTTGGTGGTGTGTGTGTGGCGTGCACTCAAAATGAATTGTAAATAAAATGAGTTTATTTTTATTCTGTTGTTTGTTTTTAATTCGCTGGTTCGACAAAAATGTTGGCAAAAATAAATTCCTCAAGATGAAAATAAACCACATCGCGTTAAGAAGTCAGAAATAACAAGCATTCCTCTAAATATCAATCTGAGCGCGCCACAAAACTATATAGCTCTTCGCAAAGAAAAAACCAGCTTGCACAAGCGTTATGACGAAATTGAATGTGAAAAGCGAAAAATCATTAAATGTTCACGAATGCAACCGACCAGGAAAATGAACGGCACAAACAAATACAGATAGAGAGAGAGAGAGAGAGAAACGAAAAAAATCAACGATGGCGTAGAAACAAACCGAAACAATAAAATATTTGAAAACACTTGTGGTCTTTTGTTCTTGTATCCTGTTGGTCTTCTTCCATGTTTATTTCGAATAAATGAAGCAGACATTTTATACAATGGAATTTGCTCTGACAGAGAGTGGTTGTATCTAGCTAGTTCGGGCCAATTGGCAGGGTCGATAGAGAGAAAGAAAGAAAGAGAGAGAGAGAGAGAGAGAGAGAGAGAGAGAGAGTTGGTGAGTTGTATTCATTTGGCAAACCCCACATCAAAACAATAACAATTGATCGATGGATCGTGGGCCTGACGTGCACCAGTTAAAATCGAGTATCGATCGCTTATTCGAGAGTTCACTTGAATTGCAACAGATTCGCGAATCGCGATATCAGTGTCACTGTCGAAATGACGCGTGCTTCTGGCAATTCATTGATATTGCATTTTGGCCCCGTTAGAAACCGCATATATTTTAGCATTCATAATAATTTATCAAAAAGATTTACCCAAACTTAAGAAACGCTCTTAAATCTAGCCACACAGACACATCGGATTTTAGTTCAAAATTCACACATCTTTCGCTTTAAATCGTTTGTTAGAGTCCGAAAATAGCTATTTTATCGCACAAATTCTGCCATTTTGGCTCAAAATTTTGAATGAATCCTCCATCTTCTCGAAAAAAATATTGAATTTTTTAAAGCCAACAATCGTGCGGCATTGAAGATTCAGACAACAGTGCGCATAAATGTTTGATTTGCGGTATTCGTACTGGGAATCGGTTTTCTATATATAAAATTGCGAATCGTTTTCTTTGTAAATGTATTACATTGCTACTAGCCTCGATAAAACGCTAGTTGCGCTTCTTCAGTTTCTCTTCGTGCATCATATAAATGACTGAAATACAATATTAATAAAATAGTTTGTGGTATGATTCGTTTTCGAAATTGAGCTCAAGTACAATTTGCAGCATATTTCTCTTGTTTTTTTTTTCGTAATCTTTTCGTGGCATTCAATCTAAAACACAACATCTTTTATACGCGCAATCGTTCGCATGCGCTCGTTTATACGTTCGCCTTGCTGGGTGTTGTGTGTGTCTTCATTTGGTGCATCATAATTACGTTGAAAACAGAAAACTTGCTTAAACTGGTAACATCCCCGTTTCAAACGGGTTGTGCAATTAAACGTCAAAAAATGAACATAAATCAATGCCGTAACGATTTCAGACGGTGGAGTGAAATGAACTCGGCGACTTTTTATGTGTGTGCGCGAATCACCGATCAGTAAACTTATCATTCAAAATGTATCATAAAAATATAAGCAACATGAACTGTAACTTAATGCTCAACTTTATTTTACTACGTGATTTACAACTTGAGAATATGTTGTGATGACAGTTATTTGATTTGTTGATGAATATCCAACATAAATAGGTCGCTCAGTGGTTTGACAAGCAAACTATGACACTATAGTGGCTGAGAGCTCATTTGACAAAATTACGTTGGATTTGTATAAATCTTTCCTCGCGCACATTGAATTCAATTGAATAACCAGATTTTGACATCAGATTGAGATTTGTACCGTAATGAGCTGATCAGGCTCAATTCCTTACTCAATTTATTTATTCAATTAATTCATAAAAAGTCTTAAAACCAAATACCCAAAGGAGTATTGAGCAAGTTGTTCAGAGCAACACGACGCAGTATTTTTCTCACGATTTTTTTTCTTCCTGAAATCAAATAAGAGGCACACGATTTACTTCCTACTATTTTAACATATCTCTAATTTCTTAATTAGTATTTAACAAATAATTCCGAAACTATCCAAAGAAGTTGAGGTATTTTTCCTCTCATGTTATTTATTTCATTTCCATGTTTTCTTATTGAGTAAGTAAAAACAATTGATTGCAAAGCATTTTCATCACAAAAAAATTCATGCAAACGTCGAGTCGATGGACATTCAATGCTTTTCTTCTGAAATGAAAAACCACAGACTTTCTTCTGAAAAAAAATAATGCGTCATTATCTAAAATAAAAGATACATTTGTCATTCGAAACGCCAAAAATGCCAATGCCCACTGATTTTATTATATTTAAAGTCATTACTATGAATCATTATTG
Organism: Obolodiplosis robiniae; assembly: GCA_028476595.1. Taxonomy (NCBI): domain Eukaryota; kingdom Metazoa; phylum Arthropoda; class Insecta; order Diptera; family Cecidomyiidae; genus Obolodiplosis; species Obolodiplosis robiniae. The sequence goes on from CM052016.1 coordinate 40,409,586, forward strand.
GATAAATCAATTCATGCCTAACAAATTCAGCTGGAATGAAAATTTCGTTTCGCACTGGAAAAGGCTTGGTTCGCTCGAAAATTGAATATTATTGCAACAACACAAAATGTAGCCATTTCACCATCAATTTTCCCGAAAATGGCTTAAAAAATGTGGCAATAAATAGCATTGCTTGTAATTTATTGGAATGTTTTGATCGTAAATTCCGAGAGATCTATAGATGAAAAGTGGATGAATAAAATCGCATTGACACATTCAATTCATTTATACTTGCGACTGAATGTTCGATAAAAAAGACAAATCTATACAACTAATGTCATCTCTATCTCTCTCTCTCTCTCTCGCCTTCTCTCGAATTTTGGTTTGGCATCTGTTTCCTACGCGTGCACATAAATTTTGTTTATTGTTGCGTGTTGGTTGCTGGTTATTAAGCCCTTGAATCGATGCTTTTCTAGGTCACTATAACATAAATGACATTTTATTTTTGTCTAGTTGCATCCAGTGAATGAAATTCTATGTAAAAACGATGTGGTTATGGTTATAGTAGCGTAATAATCATAATATACGTCAGAACGATCCGATGATAACGGCGGTTTTAATTGGAAAAAGCTGTGTCTGGTGAGGTTGCAAACGGGCTGGAAATGGTGTTTACAATCGGAATGATATCCATGTGGGTGACAAGTGGCAACGACAACTGTAAACGAAAACATTAAAAAACAAATACGACCAAAATGAGAAGTCTTGAATGAAAGAGAGAGAGAGAGAGAGGGAAATATCATGTCAATTCCCACATTCAGAAAAAAAAAAAGAAACAAAGCGCTAAACGATGTTTTATCGATCCATAAAATGCTCAAACAAAAGGAAATTTTCTATTTAATCGGTTTTATGCGTGCAAAAGCATACATCGAGCGTCCGTGTGGCGCACGATTGTGAAAAAAGGCTGAGCATCATAAAGTCAACGCATACAAATACACATCAAATAAAACAGTTATTGCAATTTTATAATGTGACGGCTCCGAGTGTATCTTCTCCTTCAATTAATTCTCTGTTGTCTTTTTTTGTTCTCTTTCAACATCATTAAAATACACTTCTGAATGCCGAAACATTTATATTATAAATTTATTTTAATGTTGTTGTTTTGCAGACAATAATATTCACATTAAATGTTGGTCATACACATAACGGAAGTTCCATATTTCTATCTTGGACGCATGCAAAAATAACCACTGACGACGAAAAACGTTTTCAATGTCAACAATTTTTAGTTGAATTCATCTGAAGTGGCTTCAATTAATTTCAATGATTTATTCGGACCACTTTCTCTGTTGATGCACTCGGAATTATTTTTAGCTTCAATGAAATCACAATAAATTTCCCCAACGAAAAGAGAAAGAAGAATAAACCGGCGAAGTGTTCGCTCCCGTTTGGCCGTGCTAAATGAATTGCACCAACATCAAAGCAAATGAACTGATCTCAGACAGATCATGTATAAGACTTTTAATATATACAATCGAAGACTGAGTGAATCACATCACAACCGGAAATTCTTTCGCTTCAACATTAAACGCTTGCAATAAATACTAATAGTAAACGTTTCGCATTTTATAGCTGTGAATAAATTTGAACAGAAGAAGCGAGAGGAAGAGAGAGAGAGAGAGAAAAAGCCAAAGCTCAAGTATATGTGCTACACATTGATTAAATAAATATTCACAGTCATTTATTCACGATTGTTAATGTGTTTATTGCAAGTGGCATGCATCTTCGAAAGCTATTTAGGCGCCCATCACATCAATCACATCATAAATAAATAATTTCATGAAATATTTGTCAGACGTTGATGACCCGTATATTTTACAATTACAATGCATTTTTTTATAAATAGACGCCGCGCAAAATTCCCAGACCCGTACACAAACGATCGATTCCATCGAAAGTCGCCATCTGAACGATTTCGTTGAGAATTCATTTTTTTTTTCAGGTTTGAATGTTTCTTTTATCCCCTGTCGTTTAATACGGATGTTTATTCTGGAGGCAAAACCCGTGGTGTTAAGGAACTTAGAATTGGATATGAGATCATAATTTTTGACATCGATCAATGAAAAACCAAATATTTGCATCAATTTCAAGAAGATGAAATAGCTTCCGAAAGTTATCGTCAACAATTTTATTGATCACAATTCAAGCTTGAGCTAAAAACATTGGAATAAATTCGCATTGTGCTTTCAGGAACGAAATTTGAACTTAGCTCACTAACGTAGTTTAAGTTTGCGAAATTATTAAGATAGTTCGTCATTGAATGAATATCTATTCAATCCTTCCGTGCCACTTTACAAATTCTTCAAATCATTCAAATGGCGAAGAATGCTAAAAAAAATATTCAAACTTTCGTTTAAAATGACAGCTCCAAACTCAATCATTGCGAAAGTTGAAGAGTGCGACTCTGTGAGAAGCATTGCCGAATTGAAGCATCATAAATGTCTGAAATTTGATTTTAGTAAAAAGTGCTGGTTTGCCATTTTATTTCCATATAATATATGTCTCTGTGTGAAGATAAAAGGAATGCCATTATAATTGTTACGATTATTATCCGCATTGGAACGCGTACGGTGTGTAATAAATGCATATGCATGCATCGTCCAACGGCCAATTATGACTAAATACTTAAATAAACACATAAATTTACGCTTACATTTGAATAAATGCATGGCAAATAAGCATTTTTGCAAATTGATAAGTTGAAGAGAAAAAAATCATCAGAATCGAATCAATTATTTGCTTTGTTTCAAGTGCAAAGCCACGGCATTTATTTCAACATTTAATTGATTTTACTGTGAATTGCGAAGCTCACCAGTTCCTTTTGGTGTGCAATTGCATAGGATAGCGGCCCGGATATATAAAAACACATATTTTTGAATTATTCGATAGAAAATTTATTCGATATGTCTGCTTATGTGAATTGAGTCATCAAATATTGGTTTCCGACAAATTGATTTCGGTTGATTTTTCAACTCTCTTCCACGAACATTGTGCTTTTTGCCGGCCACAGAGGTGTCACGGCACTTTTTTGTGCAGCAATTTCGTTGAAGTGAGTGAGATTGTTCGTAGTGGCAAATGCACGCTCCGTAGAGTCGGTGTATGTTTGTGCTTTTGACTTGCGTGTGGCACATTTTTGCAACACGAACCACGAATTTGCGAGACGAAACATTGATTTTAGCTTGTCTTTAAATCGACATGATGAGAGTTTGGTCAGCGTTAAAAATTCCGCAACCAACACTCAATTTGCTCTCTCACGCACGCACATATTTTAGTTTGTTTTTTTTTTTTGCTTCTCGTTTCGTTCATCCCGTAGGCTTTATATGAACTTCAAAAATTGAAAATGTAATCGCAACTAATCGCGCAACAAATTTCATTTATTTCACACTAGTTTTTTGCTGCTGATGTTGTTGCTGCGTGCAATCTGGTTCATGGTAGAGGCATTGAGTTGAATGCAAACTTTTAACGATGATGCAGGTTTACCGTTAAAAGTGTAAATAGTGATATGCGGACCGAAATCGAATCGACTGAAGCGCGCGGTTTCAATCGGATCCAACAACAAAATTGTACGTATTCATGTACACACAATAAAAAAGGATGTTCAACGGCCAAAACATTGAACAGCATCACATCAGCCACCGAACGAAAACAATCAAAAATTAAATTGTATTAACTATTAGCAATGCCAATGCCAATGCCAATATCATTATCAAGCCGCATCCGAAATAGGTCCGACCGCCAAAAAGGATGCGTCCGTGTTTGTCGGCTATTTTCATCATGTGCATATGCTCTTAATAACAACAAAACGTAGTAACAATCCACGGGTGGCCCAAATTGCGTTTGCATTTTTTTTTTTTTTTTTTTTTTGTTCCATCGCTCTTCATTCTTTTCTATCTCTCACTCTCGCTCTTTCTCTGTTGCTCTCACCACGCTTCATCCTTTTGGTCAACTCTTCGAAGCATTTATCTCTCGCCTCGTTTTCTGTCTCAGTCAAATGATTATTATTATTAATATGTTCGTTTTTTATCACTTTTCGCTTTGGCTTATAAAAGATTTACACGTTTATTTATCCATCTTTCGAAAAGATTGTAGAAAATATACAAAAATATCGCTTTTTGAAAGAGAAACGGTTAGGTTCTGCGAATAATAATGTTATTAGTTTCGGTTTCATACAAACACACACATACACAAAGGGCGAGAGACAGAAAGAATATGTGTACGCGCCGAATGTGCGCAACACACGATGAAATAAATCAAAAACTGTTGCAAAGCCCAAAGAAAGAAAGAAAGCAAATCGAGAGATTGGGCGAATTTCGCTTGCGCCCAATCGAACCAACCTTTTGAAGACCGGCAAAATATTAGATGTGAACATTACAAGTGAACTTAGACTCAAATTTAATATGGGAAATATGATCAAAAGTGCCAATTTTATTATGTTCTTCTTAAAATACCAATTCCAACATCTTCCGACATCTGTTAATGTCAAATGTTTAAAATAAAATGTTGAATATCGCTAAATTTTAAAAATAACAAAACAATGTTTAAGCAAAATTCTCTATTTGTTTGACCATAGTCCAGGTGAACTAACATTTCCGCAATTCCAAGCGAAATTGTGTGTGCTCAGCAAATAATAAATAAACCACAATTATTTTAAACTTTTTGGCGCCGTCTAGAAAACATCGCCTCTCCGACATTCGTCGTTTAAATTGCAAGAACACTTTATTTCTTCACGTTCGAAATTTCGGATTTTTTCTTTCTATAACTTGAAGTTCAAATTATTTGTGGTTTTTGACGTTATTCCAATTGTCTCCTGACAAAAAAGCATAATTTTCTTTATGGTTAAGCAAATCTTTTATTTAGAAAGAGAATTCAAAAATTCCAGAAACTGAAATAAATCTCGACTAATCTCATAACGCTGCGGTCTTGAACCTATTAAATCAATTTTTTATTGAAATAACTAGAATGAAATGAAACTTTTCGAAAACTGCCCAAAGTTCAAAACATCTTCAAGAAGTTGACATGGGATTTTATACTAAGGAATCGTTTTAATATTCTTATATCTAACTAACTACTTCATTAGAACTTTGCTCAAAGCTGCTAACTTTTATTCAGCCAACATTCTTTTTATGCGTTTTCTATTTTTGTGACTAATCCTGCTCGTTTAATTCATTTTATCCAAATAGACGGTTCCGGATTGAATGTCAAATTTCAATTGTTTCCCCACTCCCGCATCAGAATTTGCAAATTTTCGCCAAATTGAATTCAAATTGGATTATAACGACAGAGATAATCGTATTAAATGAACAACTATGGATAGTTCAAACCTCCTTTCTCTTCTTTTTTGCTTCTCATCATTTTTATAATTTAAAATTTAATACCAGAGAAACGGATTCTAATTCTGTGTTATGGACTGGACCGTTTGGAATGGCCTGCGAGAAAGAAAGAGATTTAGCTACTCTCATTTTGCATTGGCCTTTCGAAAATAATGAACACATTTTGCACTCAGCACACAAACACACATACACATAACATAATAATTGACGGCAATTGAGCGTCTGTTAAATGGCGTGGAATCATGAAATTCATTGAACGGCGCCTCGAGCATTTTTGTAGCGCGTGAATTGTCGATATTTAAATAAATTTGGTGGCTTTTTCACTTCTCTCCACTTTCTTTACGTTTTTGCATTAACACTCATCTTTCATTCGGTTGTATCATTTTAATATAAAATAAAAAAAAATCTCCCATCGATTGACATGGAGTCAAGGCAATTTTAGTCTTGCGCAGAGGTTTGGTGAGTAAGATCCAATAAATCAAATTAATAAATTCTAAATTTATGACTAGAAGCGTATCAAACGTTGAATTGATGCGATTTCAACTTCTTTCGGTTTTGCAACAATTCGTTTTATAAGTTAAGCTATAAAATGTAAAAGAAGAAATGGAAAATGGAGGGTTAAATCAATAGGCAATTTCGTGGCGTAAATTCACTTGGGAATGAAGCGCAATCGTTAGTATATTTCATTTTTCAATTGATACTGATAAGGAATACCTTTTAATTGAAGTTTATTTATTGAACAAAATCAAAATGGAAAAAAATATTGCAGAAACACCTAAAATAAAGTATTTGAAAACTTTAAAAATAAAATAAATTAACAACTGTCAAAATAGAAAGATGCACTTGTGGAGAACCGTAAAATTCTATAGAAAAGTAACACATTATGATGTTTCAAAGTTAAGCACTTAGATTGAGTTGAAGAATTTGCAAATCGAATCTGCTATCGGATGCAAGTGTGTCATTATGCTTTAATTTAAATCTTGATTAAAATCGAAATGGCAATTAAAAAGCCTGTGTTTCATTTTGAATGCTATCAGTGCTATTATTGGCGTGAAAATGTTTTATATTCCAAAATGAGCGATAGTGTTTATGGAAGCCAATCAAGAACAAATGAAAGCCGGTGACTGTATGTTGCCGTCGCTTGTGCCGTCGCCAGATTGAATATAGCTAAAGTCGGTCAGAATGCAATGTGTCATAAATTGATATATGAAAATTGCTATAAACTTCAATACTACAACGGCCAATCGCTGATAACAGCATTAGACGCATTTAATCGTTGTGATACTGAAGTGTTGAATGCTATTAATATTCCAATCATAAACGCCGTCTGAGAAAATTGAATATAATCATGTTTCATTCGGAAGATACTTCATTATGTTGCGCTAACAGCTTTAAATGTGTATTGGTATGAGAATCTCATTTTCATATTTAATTTTATTAAAGCGTTCAATTAATAATAGTGTTCAATATGATTTCATTTGACAAGTATATATGAATCGGTGGAAAGAAAACTTATCTTTTGATAAGATAGGGATAATACTGAAGCTTGAAATAGTTTTGGGCAGATAAATGCCCCCAAAAAAATTGGAAATAATTGTGAAACATAAACTATATGTATATACAATGTAAATCATGTGTCACTTTTAATTCGAATACATTCTTGATTAACGATTACTTACAATATTACCTTGATGCATTATTTCTCTCAAATAGCTATAGTTTCAATATTTTTCCTATCTAATCTGAAGGCAATTTTTCTTCCCACCGATTCATATTGAAAAATTGGTTGTATTTAGATTCAACGTAATTTTCATGCTCTCAGACCTACTGTTAATACTCCAGCCATTGACGAGCATAGCGGTATTCTAACAAATAAACTTCATTCGAGAGAGAGAGAGAGCGAGTGAGCGATTGAGCGAGTAACATATTTTACTCGATCAAGCTGTGCTTCTCCTATGGGTCTATGGGAATAACCAAACTGATATAGTATCTATATAGTTAAATGTGGCAACAAGAACATGTTTTGTTTGCGCTTTGCTATTCAAAATGCTGCAGCCAAGAGTCAAGAGTGTTCTTATGTCTTTATAAGTGAGATTTCATCAAAATCATTTGTGCAAATTAATGCATTTTCACACCATGTAATTTTGTATGGATTTTAATACCCAAAAGCGATGCCCATATCTAGTACTCGACCATAAATCTATCTATTCGTGCATATGGTTCGTATCGCAGTATCGTCTTGACCAGCCGACTTTGGTTAACCAAGCCGCTTTAACATGCGTTCAATTCTGTTCGTTTCTGTTCAACTTTCATACTTTGCAGCGGCGAATACTTGACTAACTGAACATTATAGAAATTCTAGAATCAAACACATGCAATGATAAGCGCCAATAATGTTGAGAAGATGTAGAAAATGTTCAATACGCGTGGGAATCTGCTTTTAAATGAGATTGTCTTTGAATTAAACAAAATCTTTAAAATATTTCCCACCAATTTTACGTATCACATTCAACTTGATGCTCAAACTCAAAGCGATTTTATCGAATCAATCGATCGATCGAAATTGTTGTTCACATAACTCGTTTGTCCATTATCATAATGATGAAGCTACTGTTTAAAGAGGCAACGCTGTTAGTACTGATGATCATTGCACTTGTACCGCAGCATAGCCAACATTTCTCTTTGATATTCCATTTTGAACACACATATATATATTCACTCCATTTAATTTTTAAAGAATCCCATTATTTTCGTGCAACTGGGCGTCGACTTGGATTGAGATTATAATTAAATATGTAAGTTCCAATTTTTAATTATTTCAACTTTTTTGCGAAAAATCCGAATAAAAACCTAATTATTAACGTTCAACATTTGTTGTGTTTTTTCGCATTTGAGAATGCACTTGATGCAAGTGCTACTGTCAAAACATCTTAACTAATAAAATATATAATTGTTGGATTATGTATTCTACGGAATATAAGTGTTTAATAACTGACCAAAGTGGCAGAGAGAACTTCGATGCCCTCAATAAAGATAGTTGGGGAAATTGCACTCATCCAACAGCTCCGTGAAAACTGGTGTCAAAACCGAACAGAACAACAATTTATAAAATATTGCAAGTTTCGGGAAAATCGAAATTTATGGATTTGTTTTTTTGTCTGGATAAATCTGTTTCTATTCTCAGGAAATTTTGTTTCAATTCATTTGATGGTAGAATAAGCTTATCAGTACGGCATTTTTGGTTGAATTGACGCAGCAATCCAATATTTGTGTTGGATTTATTTTTATCCGAGACGAGCCTAAGACTATGATTGCAAATTAGCCAACAAATATGAGCAATAAAAGTGTCTTACGTTTTGGGTCAATATCAAAACGAATTAAATCTTTGGCATGAAATTTGATGTGATGAATATGCCAGCGGCTTCCGATAATCTGACCATTTTCAATTACAACTGCAAAGCATTACGCACACCCCCTTTTAGCGTTTAACTCAATTTACTTCTGCTTCGCGGTGGTACATGTACGATCCCACGTTACTGTCCAAAAATTGTGTTTCGTATACTGTCGAGGTCCAAACAATTGAACATCAATCAAAACTTCATCATCGAACTAATCCAATATTATAATTTCATTGATGGGACGTTGCATATGTCCACGAATTTTACCATCGATAGGGAAACAACCTAAGTATGTACTAGTCATTTCAATGTATATTCTATTATAGAATAGTTCAATAGGTGCAGTAAGTTCAGTGACTGAAATTATTCTATTCATAAGACATCAAATGAGAACTAAAATGACATATTTTCGTTTAAATGTCACTCACTTACAAAAGGACCATCCATCAATCACATTGATGATCGGAAAAATCAATTTTTTTTTATTTTTGCCAACAAAATTGAGAATTCAATTGATTTAAATGCAAAGTTTGTTTCCATTTTTACTTGTGAATGTTGCCAATTCGTCAAATGCGTATGAGAAATGTTTACTGCAAAACTATTATCTGCGAAGCAAACTTTTGTTGGCACAGCTTGCCACAGAATTTGTTGCTGTAGTCCTAGAAGTGGACGATATTTTTATAAATCAGCCAATTCCATAATCAAAATACCAGAGAAAAACTATTTAATACAACAAAAATCTCGGCGATCCAATAATTTGTTGATCATCTAATGTATTGAGCTGTAAAGTAGTGTGGAATTTAAATCATGTTTATCAAGAGCAGAAGATTGAAAAGCACGATTCGCGTACGTTGTGTGTCAACCGATGCTTTTTTGTCGTTATGAAAGAAGACAACAATATTAAATCATTTTTTCTGCATCGGCTTGAAAAGGTTGAGTTGAAAGCATTCATTTAATTATGTTATTTCGCCGCACCAAATAAATTAACGGGCAACTAAACTGGTTTGATGCTCTCGCTTTCTCGGTCGGTTCGATTGTCGTTCCGCCAAATTCATTTTTCATTACGTTTTGATTTATTTCGTGACTTCAACCATCCAGAATCACAAAACTGTTTTCAAAATAATTACGTGTTCCTTTTACACAGTGTTTCATTCATAATAACATTCAATTTTTTTTTTCTCGCCTTATATATATTTCGGTTGGCTATTTTGTTTTTATCCAAAAGGAAAGGCAACTATCATAAATGTAACACATTTACCACAAGTTCAATCATTCGGCATTTGGAATCATTTTGTTTGCGTGGCTCTCACTCAATTCACGAGACATTTCAAGCGCATCCGAAGTGTTGATTTCATTTTATGGTTGTCGATTATCAACCATTTGATATGTAATTGAGTGCCTCTTTTCACACAAAATCGGTTTAATAGAGATATTAATTTGGAAATTGAAGCATGCGAAAATCGCACGTCATTTTTTTCTTCTTCTCAATAAAAAAATAAGAAGAAGAAGCAACAACAGGTCAGCACATCATTTCATTTCATTTCATTTCATCGCTCCTTCTCGCAGCTACTTTTGATGTTCGCGTGATCAATTCCACGCAGACAAATTCAATTTCGTGGCGATTCAAACTAAGTGTTATGTGTGAATATTGTACATAGCATCAAGACTTTCAAAGCTGAATTCAAAGAATTCCATCTCACCGAAAACCGATATTGTAAGCGTTTACCAAATGACGGAATGATATTCATTTTTATGCTAGAGTTTATAATTTTTCGCACAGAAGTTGCTGAATGGAATCATTTATAAGAGTGATTGTTAAAACCAAATAACCGTTTTATTCGCGTCAAGGATACAAGAGAATTACAGTAAAATCACTCAAAACTCGCCAGAATCAATCATCAACAAAACAATACAAATAAGGAACAATTGAATCTTACTGCAGAAAATCGATCAAATTCTAGCCAAAAACATTTCACATTTCAAATCACAAGGTCATGGAATGAATGTGCAAAAAATTGCTCGTTCAACGTGCACATTGCTTATAATCACAATCTTTGTCATGCCGATCGGTTAAAAATTATGTAAGTAGGCTGCAATCAGTCCTTAAATAGGCTATTATCATTCGATTGGAAACGACTTAATATTCCCATCGCATCACCATCGAAACTGCAATTCTAGTCAGATGAATTGTGTACACGTTCTTCTATTTATTTCTTCTTCTGCAATCGCATTTGAAAGTGTCTGTTTCACGCTCGGCATGATCAGGATGGCCGCGAAGATAGTGATTTAACTGACGATAGTGGTTGAGCAAAATATTCGAAAATAATCATGTTGCTTGTTGTTGATTCATAATTGCGCACAATTCAGCATCCATAAAACGCTATCCTTTAACATACCATTTACCGCTAATAGATTCCTGGTGTTCAGCATAATACGTTGGGAACGTGTTAACAATAATTTGAACGTTCGATAAAATGAGCTGGTTACTGAGCGAGCGGGCAAGATCGAGAGACAATGTGAAAATAGGATGCAACTAAACAAAACAAAACAAAACAATGGTAAGCGGTCATCTTCTCGTACACAAATTGATTACAGTAACAATTATTTGTGATTATAGTGAAGGAGTTCGTTCCACCGGAAGCAATATATGTTTGGAATTTAATGGGATAGTGGTTTATCTGATGCATTTTTTAGTGAGGCTTTGAAGTCACAGGTTCACATGATACCAGCGCTTTTTTGTGTAAAACATTTCACCGAAACCAGAAATTGAGGACAATAATAGACACAAAAAATGTTCTAATATTCTTAGCGGGATGTATCACAGAAACTTGTGAAGTGATAGATGAAAAGGGTAGACGCGCTGCGTAGAATGAAGACTGTGACGGCTCCAACCGAATGAATCTTATGTCAAATCGTCTTCATATGCTATTTTTTCCGAATAAGTGCAAACACATTTTTCAATAGAATTGCTTGAATTTCGGCTCGGCGATTTTTTTCATAATAAATAAGTATAATCAAAGAAGAACTTTGATACTGGTTGGAGCTTGTTTGAATTTTTTCCATTGTTTCTGTTTAATTGTCAGATTTTGAGCCACAGCTTAACACAACAGAATTATATAAATCTTGAGTCTAACTATGTGTCTGAATTTGAATGTCAAAAATAAAGCCACAAAATCAACATCTAACATCTGAAACTAAAATTCATTCAGCATCGTGTTTTTTCTTGCAGCTTAATTCCAAACATTCAAAACAGAATAATTTGCTTATAAATACGCGTTCGATTAAAATATTACATTAAATCACATCATAAACAGCTTGAGTAAATCGGATTGACACCAAACCGAAGAAAAGTCTCAAATATACAGCCGAAAAAATGAGGCAAAACGAAAATCGTATGGAATAAAAAGAAGTGAGGAAGGAGTATAATCAGGCGATAGCTTCAAGGCAATGAAGCATATGCTTGTTTAAAAATGCATAAATATCCAATATACAGAATGCATAATGCACACACACCGCTATTAATTGGGAAATCAGTTTTGATTGAGGTTTAGCGGCAAATTATTCCATACAAAGTTATCGATAGCATTCGCTTCGGTTCGTTAGGCGCGAATTTATCCTGAATCCATTGAGCATCGCTTGGGTCGTTCGCATCGCCACCGCGTCTCTCACTCTCAGTCGTTGGCTCGATTCAAATCGTGCGCAATTTGTTAGTTGTTTGTAAAAATTTCAGACACATTTCCCCGTTTCTTTCTCGATTTTATTTTCTGTTCAGCATCTGCTTGTGCCTCCCCATCGATGCTGTATCATAGCAGTTGATATGCATTTCACAACTAGTCAGGTTGCATTTTCTGCTCTTTTTTCCGCTTCGATCCGTTTTGTAATATATTATATGGAATGGTTTGATCGTGTGCAGCGAGAATAAGTGGCTAGATGTAACAACATGCGATCATCTTTTTCGCGGCCCGAATGTACTTCAAGATGTACAGTGCATTTAGCTATCGCCATTTCAATTGCATTGAATTGACTGATGAAACACATTATGACTTAAACCAATTGGCATAATTTATCGATGGATATTGTGGCTGACAGTTGCAGCTGACGAGCGTTTTTGAAGTAGACTCGACTCGAAGCGAACATCGTCATACCGCAATGACTTGACATCCAGAGATCAAATCGAAAGAACTTATCGAGACCTGTCCAATTAGACTGCACCAAAAACAATTGAAAAGGAGATTTTTTGGCCGCTTACCGCGGAATCGTCCATCAATCAGTGCGAATATCTCGAGAAATTTGATGATTTTCCATCCAATTGAATATTTTGTTATTTCTTCTATCTGGTTAACGAAATAAATGGTAGTTCATGATCGTAATGCGCACAAAAACAGCATGAGATGATTCATTTAGTCAGATCCAGATCGAGTGGTCAAATATTCACACATTAAATTTTCATTTGTTCTGTCGAATGGAAGATCATATAAGACAGAAGAAACAATAATAAATTACTCAAAATCAATTACACACATCATGAACAGTAATCGGAAAAAGGTGAAAAAAACGGACAACTTAGAGCTGCTCAACCTAGATTAGTCAAAGAGAAACGTGCACTAATCGAATAGAAGAGAAGCAGATATCAGTTTCCACTATGATGATGATTTATTCGTAGACTGTGTGTGCTGGACCAAGCATTTTCAACTTAAAGATTATTCCAATCATTTGTAATCATCGGCTCTTTGAGTTTTGTTAATCCAATTGACGGAAATCAGTATGTGGCAAACACTTTTTCATCTTTATCAATTTCAATTTTGTTGTGTTTCTTTTTTCCGTTGTTGCTGTTATTTTTTCTTATGCACTCACTCCATTCGCACTACGCATTGCACAGCATTTCATGACGACTAAAATGGATGTTTCACAAAAAAATCGACAGCAAAAATATGGAAAATGCTCGATGCATCAACGGTAATAAATGAAAGGTGCATAACATTTTTCGAATACATTTCATAAAATTTTACATTGTTTTTTTTTGTTCCACTGTACGGTACGACGCATCGATACCATCTTCATGAATTCCATTTCAATTTTCATAATTTATTTCAATCGTTTCATGCACATTTAATGCACACGAAGTTTTCTAATATTAAATTATTCTCTCGGCTCATGATGATTCTTGTGTTTGTGCTCAATTTTTTTTGTCCGTTTCGATTTAAAAGAAAAATGCCAACGGTGCGAATAGAAGACATGGAAATGCCATAGAAATGATGCTACAGGTGCTTCATTCAACCGGCACCGTTTAGTATACACGTCTCAAAACAATTTATCAAAAAAAAAAAAAAAAAAAATAATAATCAAAAATATTTTGCTGAGTCACTTTCAATTTTCAAGTGGTCATTTCAATTCAATTTTCTAGGCTTAAACTTTGAAAATCTTGATGATGAGACGATTCAATTGAAGGTCAACTCAAACCAATTATCGAACAAATTTGCGCAATATTATGTAATTGTTATCTACTGCTACGTTTTTTGCATCTATTTAGTTCGATAGCTAATGTTTCGAAATCGTGGAGACATATAGTAAAAGTTGAGTCTGAAAAACAATATCATTTGAGAGCTTGAATTGTGATTAAATTTCCTTGAATTATTTTGTTCACTCTTCGACACAATTTGTAAGCAATGTTAGTTGTGTAGAACAAGCGTAAAAGCCTCACCAGTAAAGTTCTTTCTCAGAAAATCATCGAGAAACCGAAATGAGATTGCCGCAATTTTGCTATTCAGTCAAGAGAGAATTCCAAAAATGTGAACTGCTGATAGAAATGTTGGGCACTACATTACAGTGAAGTATTGCAGAGTCGATCAGTGAAAAGTGTCTACCTGTTATGGAATGCTGTTAGCGCGTCAATCAAATCAGCGTAGATTTATTACAAAAACAGTAGACACCGGCATTTCATTGAGCAGTCGCAAATATGGACAAGTCAGTTATCAGTGAGACTCTGGTGTCTCTCTCGGAGCTATGTGAATAAGACAAGTTGCCGACAAACACACAGTTCGGGTTCGAGCGCACAGCAAAATGCGTTTCTTTTTACCTGATAATTGAGTAATCAGTTGAAGATGCTCGAAAAAGGAATAAGAAATTGCATTCGATTTTACAGATTATTTACAACTAAATCTATTGTGTCTTCCGGTATTGCTTGATAATGTGGATGTTGCACGATGGTGACGATGTATTTTTTCGCCGAATTATCTAATTGTGCACAATATGTCCAGCCCAATAAATTGCTTCAGCAAAAAGGTCACCACACCAAGTGAGGAATTCGGTGCGTTGCAAGTGCAACTCATTTGTTTTCAAAATGTTTGCTACACTCTCAATCGTTTTTATTTTATTGAATTTCACTGTCGGCGAAATTTGGCTCTTTTGTCGGTCCCGTAAAATACTGGAAAGCTGATATGGCATCATGTGATGGCATATAGAAAACAACATGGAACCACATGCATGATTGGGTTTTTATCTTTCGAACCAAAAAAAAAAAAAAATCGAGAAAAAAATCCGAGCGTTTTGTTTTGTTGTTCGATGTGTTTTTTTTGTGTAACCTCGATGCAATGCAGCCCGATTTAAATGTAAATGAACGTCGGACCCAATAGAGTAGAGCTATTAGTCGAGTCACCATTTGAATTCCTTCAAAAATGAATGACGGCATCATTGTGTGTGCGATAACGGATGCCTGTGTACACAAGCTGGCGAATGACCCATGACAATGTTCCGTCTCTCATCTTATTTATTTGTCATTCTCCCTTTTTTCCCTTTCGATATTTTATTTTCAATCGGATGGCTTCGATTTTTTTTCTTTGAATTGATTTGGCCCATCGAAATATCCATATTTTCACGCTGGAAATTCGATATCAATTTCAGTCACACCTTTGAGAGTCCCATTGCGCACATTCACTCATGAATGCAGCTCGTCTCCCGAAAAATATTGAATGAAATATTTCAAATTTCATTCCAAATGGCATTTTTTTACGGTTTCAAAATACTTTGTATGCAAATGAATAGCAGATTCCATTCAAAACGAATATTATTGAAAAATCTCTGCGAGAAAACTTCAAATCAAACATTCAATGTTAATTTTTGTTTGGAATTTTAATTTTGATGATACGTTTTGGATCATTAACAACGCAAAAGGAAACAATTACGCATTCTTTCGTTTCATTTTCGGTTAATATACTCTTTTAGGAATTAGTTCAAATAATTTTGTGTATCAATTTGGGTAAATGACATAGCTCCCTTTGACCGAAACTATCGAAAGTTAAATAAATGCGGATGCAATCGAAGAGAACATTCTGCTTTGTATGGACACACATAATCAAAACCACGGTCGCATATGACACGGACGTGGACTTAAGGCTATATCACCTAGAATGACAATTGCAATCATCACCTTTTTATATTACATAAAATTTTAAAAATGAGATTCGTACACGATCGTAATCGTCCTCCCGTGTCCCACTTCAAAAATTATAATATAATTAAATTATAAATATTGGACACAATTTGGCTACTTATTAGACATGGTAAATGCTGTAGTCAGGCTCAAGGTACACATTTAGTCATAATTTATTATTTTAAATTGATTTTTATCAGAAAACTTGTTGACTTTTTTGGCATGTTAATACGTAAGAACATTTAAAAAATTCAATAAAATGAGTAATTAAAACTTATATTGCTGCCGAATCATTTATTATTCCGAGCTCGATCTACTGACCACGGACCGAAAGCAAAGAAATACATTTGTGTACGGAAAATTAAGTTTCAATTATTCATGTAATTGGATAATTTTAACAATGTAAAAGCATTGCGTTTGAGACGTTTCAAATGGAAAAAACAATTACAAAAGTTTTATTATTTTTCTCCAAATCTCGTCAACAGACGATTCGATTCATTCAATCTGTAATATTCAATCTAACATTATTCGATGTAATAAGATTAGTTTCGTCAGTGGCATGCCAATTATTGTCAATTGGTTGAACCAAAATTTCGATTTTTGAGGCATTTCACTCTTAGATAATGTTTTGAATTGACACAAAAACATGGTTACCAGGGCCATCACGTAACGTTTTACGAGCGCACGCCTGCCTGGCAGTGGCACTTCATGTCTGCGCCACGAGACGGAAGAATAAACATAATATGAATGTCCGAGAATAAAAACGAGACTTCGGATCTCATCTGCTGATCCAGGCTATGCAAATGTCTGCATGCGGTTGGAAGAGCTTAGATGCAGAGTTTCTTTTACATACTCTGACATTTATATAAATGATGAGAATAATAAAAATTACATACCGTATATATTACAGCCTTTATTGGCATGTGAGTGCATTGTTCATTGTAATCTAACAATAAATGCATGAACATGTATTTATTGTACGGAATCATTTATTGTTATATAACATTGTGGAAAATAAGGCTAAGTTTAACACATGGATACTTACAATAGGTCATTTTTTTAGGGCGATTTGACCGTGGGGATATAATCATTGAGGTAAAAAACAAAAATGAAATGTCTTTTACTTCAATTTTCATGCAGATTGCTCTCTCAAATATAGAGGTCGAACATCTAAAAGTAAGATATGAAAATTAATTTATAAAATTAAGATTATGATATAATCTTAATTTTATAAATTAATAATATATAAAATAATAATAAATATATAAAATAATAATAAATAATTATCAAAATATGTACATACTTGCTACTATGAATCGTAAATCACAAACCGTGTTAAATAATAATAGTAATGATAATAATCGTTATAATAAAGAAATTGAGAAACAACCTAGCAAGAAACTATACGTTGCGGCACATGCTCAAGAAATCCAAAACATGAGAGAGTTGAACTGTCGACGCTTTTATTTTAGATCATTATGTCGAATGACGTTCTTATTACAAATAATCATGCAACCGAAGTCCTGATTACGGGGGTTGGAGCAGGATTGTGTCCGTGTCCGTGTCCGTGTCCGTGTCCGTGTCCGTGTCCGTGTCCGTGTCCGTGTCCGTGTCCGTGTCCGTGTCCGTGTCCGTGTCCGTGTCCGTGTCCGTGTCCGTGTCTGTGTCCGTGTCCGTGTCCGTGTCCGTGTCCGTGTCCGTGTCCGTGTCCGTGTCCGTGTCCGTGTCCGTGTCCGTGTCCGTGTCTGTGTCCGTGTCCGTGTCCGTGTCCGTGTCCGTGTCCGTGTCCGTGTCCGTGTCCGTGTCCGTGTCCGTGTCCGTGTCCGTGTCCGTGTCCGTGTCCGTGTCCGTGTCCGTGTCCGTGTCCGTGTCCGTGTCCGTGTCCGTGTCCGTGTCCGTGTCCGTGTCCGTGTCCGTGTCCGTGTCCGTGTCCGTGTCCGTGTCCGTGTCCGTGTCCGTGTCCGTGTCCGTGTCCGTGAAGATTCAAATGATAATGCAAACTTTGAGATTAAGATTTGAATAGCGATCTCAAAGTATTACGCGCGGCTCCAAGTCATCAGTCCTTCTTGCATAGTGGATGCAATCGCGGAGCTGGCCAGCGGATACATACTTTAACTGTTCTAAATAAATTGAGCCAGTGCTAATATACCAGTGGCCAGTTTAATCAGTCAACTGTTTTTGGCGGATAATATGAATAGATTTTCAATTGTGTTTCGAATGATGATCATTTCTGAAAATTTGGTGGACATTTTTGTTTCTATTTTCACTCTACGCACCTTCCTAGGAAAGTATCCGTTAATTTGAACAAAAAGATTGAAGTCCAAATCCTCATTGAAGTCTCAGAATTCAACCTCGTTTAGTGCATTTGCTTCAACCAACTCGAGTCAGTTATGCTTAAACAAATCCATTCGTAATAAGTTATTGGTGTATACCTCAGTGAGATTTTATTTCGTTTATGGCAATGATTACTTTATTTTTTCTGGGAAAAAAAATAAATAGCAACTCCAAGAATAAGTTTGGAACAGCCTTCATAATGACCTTCATTACAGCTTCTTTTCGACAACTGAATGCGTTGTGCCTCAAAAAAATATACCATGAAAATGATTAAACGTGTACAATCGCTTGTTTGCTCGGTTCAAGTTGAGCATTAGGCAGAGCGTTTATCGTGTCTATCATTTCACTGGCTACTAAACAAATTGCAAACAAGAACTCTTTTGTGACAAGTTGAATACACCGCGTCTCATATTGCCTTATCATAAAATGTACGCATCGCATCGCCATCATCAGTGGCTACGCACCAAAACCGGCGGAATGTTTTATACATGGCTAGATTTGTATCAACTTGTGGCAGAATAATAATTTTTATTTTCATATAGACATTTTTTTTCTTCTGTTCCTTTCGCCAATGCGTGGCATCGCAATGCGTTGTCATCCTTTGTGTTTATTCTTGCAATCAGCAAAGTAGATAGAGAGAATCATTAATGGTTATACCGAATTAGATTCAGATATCTAAATAATATCAAGAGATAGAAGGTAAAACGGGCGCACACAGATTAAAATATGCATATTAATAAACATGGATTATGAAGTTGATGATTAAAGGGCACCAAATATCATTGCTGCACCTCTGAGGATATCGAAACGCACTGAAATTTAATCCCATGAATAAATTATCGTATAACACGTTTTCCTTAGATTTTTTCTGATAACGGCACAACATTGGTTGTTCCACTCTCCAGGTATTCTTGTGCCGAGCGAACGGAGATGAATATATCTTTATGATGATTATCTGTTCGGAACAACGCATAACTGGATAGAGAGTATGGAAATATGCCAGACACGGACTTTTTGTACACGCAATTTGTTCTTATAATTAGTTTAAATAACGAGCAAAATATTCAATATGAAAATCTGCAATAGAATAAAGTGTAAACTTGAGTTGATTTGATTGATAATTACAATAATATCAATCGATTCGCTCCTACTTTAAGTTGCAGTAAAACTCGGATTTTCGTGCCGCCCTACGCGAATACGGTACGCGAAAAACAATATTTAAGTAAATATTTATCTTGGAGATCGATCTATAATGATTGCTGAGGACTGTTTTGTGGTGATTTGACTTCTCTCTCTCTCTCTCTCTCTCTCTCTCTCTCTCTCTCTCTCTCTCTCTCTCTCTCTCTCTCTCTCTCTCTAATTGAGTATGGCGAGTAGTTGGCCGCGCTGTGCTGAGTATATTCGTTTGAACGCATCTTTTTCTCTCTTGCTGTGTGTGCTCAGCTCGAGTGTTTTGAACACTCGACCAAAATATATGTGTTCATTCCGAAACGGAAATGTGTTATGATTAATTCAAGAATGGAATGAGTTAAGATAGAATCAGGTGAAGTAACCACGAAATTACCGACAAACATTTGGTACATTCATGGCATGTCGAGGATTTGTACAAAATGCGATCTTAAGACTTAGTAGTACGAGTTGTTCCATAATCTACCCGAATGTCGATATCGAAAAGAATCGAACCTTAAAATTAATGCACGCATTTGAGAATTTTGGGGGTGTTCGAAGCCGGGATAAAATTGATACATCGATACTGATGGATTATTTGGTTTGTTGATGTGTATCGCATTTATCTGACGATATTTTTTAAACAATGACGTTGCAAAATATGAAAAGGTTTCGACAGATTGATTTATTTAGACGGCAGCTGTGGATGATATAGACATATCGACTTACTTTCCCATTTCATATAAAATCGTTGAGTGCACGAAACCGCAATATTGATAAAAGAAAGTGCGCGAAGATGTTGCTCGGTGGGAAAAGAAAAAGCGGAAGCTTTTTGGCGCCGTTAAACGACTAAGAATCGTTGCTCCATCAAACCACCACCACCACAAGAAGCGTCGTTACCACTCGCAAAATATTGTTATGGGCACGCAGACGACGAATGGCAATAATTCCCGTCGGATGACAACGAAGTTAACACAGCCATAAAAGTGTGAACGCGAATTACTTAGCAGTGAAAACAAATCAAATGTTGCAATTTTCCATCGAAATTGAAGAGACACTCGTGGTGCAAAAGAAAATCGAAGAGCCAAACTGGAAAAATCAAAAAAAAAAATTCAACCGGAAAACACGAAAAAAATATTGAGTAGTTGTTCGTGTTTTCGTTGTTGTTGTGAGAAGCAAAGTGAAATGAATTCAAGATAACACATGAGAAGACGACGATGCTCATTGCAATGTGCATCTTATCATTATGTGAGCGATGCTTTTGCGAAAAGTCAGTCGGCAAAGAGATTTACAAAGATTACGGTAACAAATTAAGAATTTTTAGAGAAGTATTTGCCAAGTTTGTGTTCAGATCAGATTAGACGTTTATTAGTCGAGACTTATTGTGCGAGCGCCCGAGAACGTGCAAACCGAAATGACGAAACGAAATGTGAAAATTTCAAGTGTGAGGAAATCAGTTTTTCATGAAAACAAAAACGCAAACGGAAGCTTTTTGGCGCCATAAAACTATCAAGAGCCGTTCCATTCTACGTTCTTTGCAAATATCTTGGTTTCTTTGTATTTTCCATTTTTAGTACCGTCGCAATGTCTTATAGAATCGAATAACATCGAGACATCGAAAAGCAAGAAAAAAAGACACGGTTTCTTGCAAAAATATTCATGAAATAATGGAAGAGAAACAATTTATTAGACAGACATGCGAATACGGAGCGGAAAGAAAAAATGTGAGCATTTCATAGAACAGCTGGCAAAAGAGACAAACTCCAGCCAAGACACACGATAATAACAAATAAACTGTATTTAAAAATACCGATAGTTCGAATGCACTCTTTCTGGATTCAATCGGAATTGTCCAAATTTCTTTGAGAAACTTTTCTTCGTGGTAAAACGGCAAAATGGGATGTCGAAATTTGCCAATCGCTCACGGGATAATTGAATTTTCCATCTCCAACATGTTGTCGAAAAAAAATGCATAGCTTTTACGACTTTTCCTTTCGATTCGATTCGATACTGTTCTGTTCTATTTCATCTTTTTCTCTCATTTTTGTCCACTTCGTTGCATCCGAATCTGCCTCAACATGACATTTTTTGTCGCATTTTGTCTTATTCGGTCTGACTCTTCTCACTCTCGTCCGTTTCCCTTCGTTTTCATCTTCTCTTTTCTGCACTTATGCAGTCTTATCTTGTTTTATCCTGTTCTCTCCGCTTCTGATTTACTCTGCTTGCGACGTCTTTCTTGAGATCCAGCGAAAATTTTCCATTCATGGTATTTAAATAACGCGAAATCTTCTGCAAATGAAACATTCCGTTTTATATTCAGACCAATAAATTACCGATCAAAAAGCGTTGATAGAAAAACTCATTCATTTCGTTGGCAATTTGTCATAGCGCGAGCATCAAGTGAAAAATAAATTTTGACATCGAATTGACCGATTCTGCATACGGGAGACCTACAACAAAAGTGCTATATGTTTATACATTGGACGATTGGTCGGAAAATGCGCGATGATAAACAACGCGATCGAAACAGACGAAAGAGATCAAAAGTTTTAATAAAATTGACTGGTGCAGAAAAAGTGCGCGTGATAAAGTTAGTGGCTAGACAAAATGAAGTTTCATTGATATCCGATAAACTGTGGCATTTGATATGACGATGATGGAATATATTTTGTTACACAGTTACAATAAATAGGAAGTGAACGTCTGGCTTGCACAATTACAGCCAACATGAAAAGTATTTTGGGAAATCGACGGAAAAAAACACGCTATTGGGTTCAATGATTGCATACAGACTGCAGACAATTTTAAGTTTATCTATATTTTTCTTCCCGCTTACGTTGTTTTTGCTGACGCTAGTTTCGCCGCATAAACTGGAAAGAAATCTTACTATGACTCACATATTCTTAACCATTCGACCAGTTACCAGAATTTCATTTGCTAATGCTTTGAATATTTTCAGATGCTATCGTCTATATCGACGGATCTAAAGTGCAGTTTCAACATTTCTCGTGAGTATGTGTGTGTGTTTTTTTCCGTCTGAATTCCCATTTTTAATAGTCATCCAATTGGGCATTTTATCTTTTATCGAACCGCTTTTGAGCTAATGATGCTTTTCAACTATGTGTGCTCTTTCAATTTCACGCTCACTCTCCATCTCTTTCGCGTCCCTCGAGGCGAGCTCATTGCATAATACATGAAATCAATGGCGCTTGTAATCTAGTTCCGAGTTTTTCAGTATGCTTCAAAAGTTATTCGACAATAAATTATTTATTACATGTTAATTGGCAAATCATGCAAAAAATTATCTGCTCAAAAATGACCAATACAAAAATCCATCTCGACAATTAGGAAGTATATGCTTAGATTTTTTGAGAAATGTCAATATTTGAGCAAAAACTCAATCAATTCAAGGAAAAGATTCTAAAGAAGACTCTGCTTCTATAATATGTGTTTGACACAACATGAATCCTTGTTGTGACTAATGACTAATGAATACATAAACCTCGCAACATATTTCTTACAATACGAAACCTTCTATTGACTTACATTCTAACAGAATTGATTCATTGAAAAAAAAAAAAAAAAAATGGTAATTTGTAATTACAAAGGGCTATTCTTTTAAAAAGAAAATGTCCCTTTGCACTTTTATCAATGTTATCCGAACAAGCCAATTTGTAGCCAAAAAGCCAACAGAAAAATGCAATAAAAAATTCTATCGATAAACATAAAGTTCTCGGTTATATACTTCAAATGATCTCTGAACTTTCTTTATACTCATAATTCTTTTCGATTTTTTTCATCTAATAATAACCATTGTTACAGTAGACAGTATAAGCAAGCTTAGATATGTAGATGTTTCGTATGTATACAATTTGTGTTGAAAATGAACTTCATCTTCCAATGATATGATAAGCATATTGAGTGTTGAAATATTAAATCAAAATGCAAAATATGGGCATCGAAGAATAATTATTGGAAATATGCCCTTGTATAAGACAGCAACATCAACACACACAAAAAACGACCGTTCTGTTAATGGACATGGCGTAAACAGTCAATTTCCATTAGAACAAAATTTTAGCTAATCAATTAAAATTTTTAATAAAAATCCAAAGCATGCGAGCTATCCCGTGTGCGACATTTTATAATGCACTTTTTCCATTTGTGTATAAATATTCGTAATTCGCGCACATTCTTGGTGCCGTGTGCAGGTATGTTGAGTGTTTTCGGATTGCTTTCAACATGTTTTCGTCGAAAGATTTTTCCACAAGCGAATAATTAAGGAAAGCAAGCATACACGCACACACGTCCGGCAGCCAGTCGGCCAGAGCAAAATCGGAACGTCGAAAGGCAGCAGCCAACAACAATTTGTTGCCAAATCCGCCGGTTTATGCAAAAGAATAAACGGATAAAATTCATTTATGGGTATAGATGGCTGATTTAATGACCATCGTCTCGGTTCTCTCGCATATGGTTTCACTTCAACCCAAGTGATTTGGCCACACACAAAGTAAAAGATAATTACCGCACCAGAATCGAGTAAATAAGTCAATAAAGTTGCTAAGAGTTCATCTTTCTCTCGTTGGTCAGCCGATCGGACGAATCCGTGCGCGTTTCGCATGCACTCACCCGCGCTCGCGCAACAATGTCTACGAGAAAGACAAAACACGAATATCTGAAATATTCGCACACAGAATACAGAAGTGATCGTATAACATATAAATTACACGGAATGAGCATTTGTTACTCTGGACGAGTACTCAAAAAGGATTTATGCCATCTTCAATGTTCAATGCTGCCGTCTCATTCGGATGATGGAACATAAATACGTGTCGTAAATGCAACTATCTTTGCGCTCATTTTGTTTTCTTATTGCAGCTTTGCTTGGATTTTATGCGAATTTTTTTAATATATCTTGATTATTTGTGATCTTTTCATTTATCTATGGCAGAGTTCGTGTTTCAATCCATAAATATCCAATAAAAAAAGAATTTCGCAGTCAAACACGCAAATAATCGAATATTATGCAAATTCCATCTAATTGAACATTATATTCATAAACTAAATGGCGTTTATTATTGTTCGAGAGATTTTGCGATACGAATTCCTGAAATTTCTTCAACTTTGTACAATTTCTGACATTTTCTCAAGTTTCCGACTGATTTTGTTGATTTTTGCGTTTAATTTTTACCATTCATTCCAGTTCCTTTGGTTCAACACTTCGAATCTTTCGGAAGTAATTGAATTGAACAAATCCGTAGATGTTGGTAATCAATGAGTCGTTGCAGGCGTGGTGACATAAAAGTTCGGTATATTGAATCAATGGACAACCGAATGAAGCTCGAACCCCCCAACACTCGAAATGATTCAATACCTTTGTCAAATGACCGCTGCTCCAAGTATTTGTGCTTTGATATCATGCCTAAAAATTCAAACGACTAATTGGAATAAACATCGATCGATTTCAATATTTTTTACATTTCCCGTTGCGATGCTCTAAAAAGAATTCAACTTCGACATGGATTTGGACGTATTTGATGTGATATTGACAAAGCCAAACTCGTTTCGGCATGTCATAACAACCGAAGAAGCACAATAAAATTTAATAATGAACTATTATCATCGCCTCTTGTGTCTTCTCAATTTTTTGTATCTTGTGTTTCGTTGAGTTTCTCTGAACATTTTATTCTCTCCCTCTATCTCCATCTCTTTTTACTCTGAGTGTATGTGAGTGTATCGTCATTTTTGATTTTATTCACGCTATTAGGCAGCACGCAAAGAAATTCGAAGCACTTTCTTTCATTAATTTATGAAAAACACTTTCATTCAATCAAATATTGAATGGACACAAATAGTGCGTTCTTATCGAAAACAACTCACACCGATTTCGAATAAGTCAAAAGCGGATGAAAAGATGGAAAGATGGAAGGGAGTTCAATTCACTCCAATATTCGACCAAGTGATTCAATATTTATTAGTATTTCTCCGTTTCATCGTCACCTCTAAACATTCTCACTGATAAGGCAAAGAACATGACTAAATCGAGAAGCGAATGACACAAATCGGATTTTCCTAAATCATTCCGGTTCCGTAGAGAGTTTTAACGTGGTTGATTCATTTCATTGCATCATACACGATGAATCGAAAATTGAATTAGCACAGTTCGACCATTTATATACCTACTTTGATAAATATTCATTTGATTTGCTTTATGAAATGATTCCCTTCCATATATTGCACGCACTGCTCGGAAGTCATTGCTAGAAATTCAAAATCAAAATAAATTCAATTAAAATTCTGTATAAAGAAACTATAACATATTTTATTTTGTTCAACTAATTTTATGTGAAGTTGCCGCATTGATGCCGTACAAAAAGGTGCTTTTTATTGCATTTTTCCAATAAAAATTCTGAAATCTTTAAAGCCTCTCATTCTTCTAGCGAAAGATAAAAGACCTTTATCGCTTCATTAAAACGAATGTTCCGCATAAGTTCATCATACAGCTTGGGAAGAGTGCATTTTTCAATGCATTTGTTGGAACTATAAAAAAAGCATAACGCATTTCGGCAGTTGAGTAAGATCATAAGTCTTAAAAATTCAAATCAACTGTTCCGAAAATGATGGACGGCTATCGAATGTATTAATTTCCATTGTGATGAGCACCCAGCTGAATCTCAATTAACTTTTGAAATTTGTTTTGGCGAAAAATGAGTTCGAACGAATCAATCAGAAGTGAAGCGTCACTTGGTTGGTGGTCTCGTCGTATCGGTAGGCATGCTGCTATATTCACCACAGACGCGAATAACTAATAGCATTTGAAAATGCACATTTTGCTGCAAAAAGAGTGCGGACAAAACACTGAACAGCAAAATTGAAGGTTTGCACCAAATTTCCCATGTAAAAGTGATGAATGGAAGGATTTAAACTGGCCTCAATTAATCGACACAAAATGTGAGTAACAAATGATTTTTTCGAATGATAAAGCAAACACGTGCAATTCCAAATCTTCATTTGATTGTCAAAATAAGTCCTATTGAGAATTGGACAGTTGTGTTAATCGATAGAGCCAAACAAAAGAAAAAATTTCAAATAGAAATTGATTAATGATTTGTGCAAATACTTCGGGCTGTATGCTTTGAAATGCGGTTCCAACAAAAAATTAAATGTCCATTTGCTTTGCTAAATGCCTGTCACTTTTTTTTTTAAATACTGTTGGCACAATACCAGTTCGTCTGTACGTAAAAAGCTGATTTTGATTCCGGGAATTTGAATGGGCATGGTGCGAGATCACGCATTTTTTTGAAATACTGCTTGGAATTTCTTAAACAAATACTCCGGTTATTTGATTTCAGCAGGCCAATCAGTTACCGTTTTCGCGGTTATTTCTCCCATTCTGAGGATGACTTATGCATTCATTGGATGGTGATGATGATTTGTTCGGTTTGTTTGCATTTAAACTGCGTATTCATCGTAACCGATTTTTTGACGTTGAAAATACATTTTGGTTACTTCATATTAAAAACAGGAACAATTTGAGGAAAATATTGCTGAAATCCGAGAAAAGTAAATTTTCAAAGCTGTCAAAACTTTGAATCTTCGATCAAAAATTCCACATTTTCATTTGAAAAATTACTTAGAAATTATTTTTTCTATATTTCCGAACACTCGCGAAATCGATCCAAAAACATTTGCTCCTATTTAATTTTAGTCAGAAGAGTAAATTCATGAGATCTACCCAGTTACCCAGGACAGTGAATCAAGATAACAGTTGTTTTAATCGCAGGATATTAAACCAGGCCATTGAATAGCATGTGTGATGAGTTTCTCATAAAATTTGAAGTAGATTGAGGTTGATGCAAGTGTTAATTAATGTCATATAAAAGTTCTGCTATGTCTAATGTTTTCAGAGTGTACAGGTGTCTGCACATGCACATTGACAAAATATTTCACATCATTTTTGTCTAGTCAAACATAACGTACATAAAATTCCATAAGCTCTTGGGTGGCTTGGGCTGTTGCTTTGGTATAATCTACGTAAGACAAATTCGTTTGATTTCGAATTTGGATGGAACATCATCGGTTACTAGAGACCTGAAGTCGTGTTGCAACTTTATATTATTATTTTCTTCAATATTTCGACAAACATTAGTGATGAGGAATGACGGTGTGCTTAAAAATTGTTGAAATTCTTATATGAGATCATAAAATATGACCTCTCTAGAAGATTATGCGTCGAAAAAAAATGGTAAATGATGTGGCTCCTTGTTTTGTGGTCCGATGTGTTGCTTCAAATCATGTGATGGAACGAGTTTGCGTCGATAACAGTGCAGTGTGTGCGTAATGAAAAACGAGAGATTCATAAATAATTGTTTGTTGTTTTCTTAACATTTTGAGACCATTTTATATATTTCACCTGCCTTGTTATTGTTGAAGGCGGTGGTGGAGGTGGTGCGGCTGTTGACCATTCACTGAATTTCAAGAGAGAATATGCAACGTATTTTATGATATAAAAATAAATGAACTGCCGACTGATTGCAAAATATGCGCTTTTAATAACATAAGGGTATAGTGGCTATATTATGATCTACTGTCTAACCATGACCCAACTGCAAAATTGAACATTCTTGCTCGTATAAAAAGGGCATTGAGTTATAATTAGGCATGTAAAAAGTTGTAGGTCATTATTCTAGAGATTGCCCTTGGCGCACCGAGCTCAGTGTTGCTATCATTGCTTGATGGTGCGGTGATTTATGAAAATCATTTTATTATATCATAAAAAGGGGGCTCACGATTCGTGTGCGAATGCAAATTCTGACGCATGTTTTCATAGTATTTTTATGCATGCAATATACGACAAATCAATATTCTGACTTTTATGTTATTTGCTATTGGCTCATCGACTTGAATGCATCGTTCGATTTATATGATCATTCATTCAACAATAAAATACCCGGCCAATAATATTGCGTTTTGATTAAATTTCAAAATTACTAAGCTGTTCACGAAGCATACATCATTAACGATCAATGACAAAGATAATTACATTAAAAATATATCAAACTGATGATATAATTTGATTTAAACGTGGTTCATGCTAACGTGTAATTGAGTCGAGTACTGCATGATAATTCTGAAAATTATTTCTAGTTTAATTGGGAATCGTGATTTTTTGTGTAATATGTTAATAAAGATTTTTTTCCGTTGCTGATCATAGCATAAGCATAGATTGTGATGTGACGAACAATTACCAAATTTGGGAATTAGCTTGACAGCAGCGCCCTCTGTACCATTCGTCTATGGATGGTAAACACTTTTTCCCGTTCTTCAAACAATGACAGCAAAGATGCGGAGCCTGTCAAACTTGCTGTTTTTAAGAAGGGGAAGACGGGGAAGGTGTGAAATGTTGAAGCGTTTAGTACAATCGTTTAGGCATAGATGGCGCGGTCCAACGACATTCACTACACCTTTACATAGGAGAAGGTACAAAGCATCGTCCGCTTGCTCAAACATAAGGAATAATATGTTAGGAGATGTTTGAATAAATTTATCTTAGTTTTCTTGTATTAAAATCAGTTTAGTGTATTTTATTCAGGGTACACGAATCATGTCCTTTTTTGGAATCGGATGAACCAACCATGACAACTTGCAATCTGAACCAAGCATTTCAAGAAATCAACCGAAAGAACTAAAAATTTATTTGGATTTTTCCAACTTTACAACGTTCGGTCACTTGTTTTGATAATAAACCGAAATTTTGACCTAGCTAATGTACGTTAATGCTTATTTAACCAGAAATTGGTGAGAGGCATGTAGGAGCATACTGCAATCATGCTTCCAACGGGTCTTTTTATTGTAAGAGATCGACGGCTTACCGCGTCCTTTAAAGCACATCTTAGTTTTGAATTAAAGAAATTTGAATTGGAATCATTTCGAATCACCAAGACTTGAACCTGCGTCCCCCTGTCTGTGACACAAATAAGCGCAGCGCACTCTTGGCCACCGCCTGGGTCTATTTATATGAGACCTTCAAAATAAAAAGGTAATTACTTATATGGCGTGAAATTCAATTTTCTTCTGCAAATCTGTTACAAAAATGTTCAGAGTTCGCAATTGTGATGATTTTGTTTGAGAATGAAAACAGAATAACATTTTTCTCTCAGAAAAAACAATTTTGTCCGCGAACAAAAACATGCTAAAATATGCGCAGATTTCTTGCGATAGCAAAACTGAGAAAGGTTTCTCTTCTTCTGTCAATCCGAGCTACATACGTAGTCGGAAGTAATAGTGAGATACGATTTTGCTGCTGTGAAAACCTTTGCACTGGGAATTAACCACATACTGAGCTGTCATTGAACATCACCACTGATGTGGTGCGATCATAATGAGAATTTAATATTCACAATATCAAAACACGCCAAATTTTTTGGTGAACGCACCGCGATAGTGGTGAAAGAACAGTTTCCCCGTGCATAGGCTTTCATTTTTGCCATCCACACTAAAGACATTAATTTTAACGTCTCAATGTGATGAGATTGCACTATAATAATAACATGAAAAGTCGCCAATTAAACTATATTAATTGCCTTTAATGCATTAAATTATGCTCATTTGCATAAAAGCCATTCTGTAAATCCATTTGAAAGCAAATCAGAATTCATTTCCCACTTTAAATCCAGATTTTGAAGTGAATTGTTGAAAATAGAAAGCATTCCAATAAAATTTCGAGCATAAAAAGAATAGAAGTTGTCAAATAATTTTCCATCTTAACAACGAAATAAATTTGTCTAAAAGATTTCCTACAACACGTATTTGACGCCCAATACTCAAAATTGTGTCGCAAAAAGAAAGAACTGCACTTTCTGTCATTTCGTACTTCCAACGAAGACATTTTTAAACACAACAAAATAATATAAATACTTGGGATGGCGATGAAGAGAAAGTTTGAGATTCCATCATTTGCTAAAATGATTAAAACTTTGAGGAGTGTCAGTGGCTGCTGGAATTCGGAGACTCTGCTGCAACAGGTGCTATTTTGATGGTTTCTGCAAATCAGAATTTATGGGCATCGGCGTCCCATTACTATACAATGATGATCAAACTTTTTCGTTGTATTATTTTATTCCATTTTGGTTGCGGGTATAAATGCAGCACCTGCTATTAACACTACAGATACATCGCTGACTTGTACTCCATATATAATTGGACCAATACTTACAGCATTTTTCATCTAGAATATCCAAGTCAAATCAATGCTTCATTGAAAAATAATTCTTCCAGACTACTCCTATTCTTGGGCTTTCGATTTTTATTGGTATTTCACCAAGGAGTACGAATTAGCAGCAAAGAATGCATTTATGCAGAATAACGAGAAGACGGAGACGAAGGACTTGAAATTCCTAATTCGACCTCAACTGTTCTTTACTTTCAACTACATAACGAAAATATCTCTAGATACTGATGAGTACATTTCAATTGCAATTAATAGGCCCATGCAATACAATAATCGAGTATAATATTTATTTTATTTCATTTCCTCGTCTTAACCAGCTTCGCAAACAATCGAAACTTTTCTTAAGGTAAGTAAACTGAATCAATGACATATTGTGAACGTTGTTTGATTTTATTTTACCCGTTAAAATAATTTTCAAGAAAAAATAAATTTCAGATCCAGAAGAAGATACTTTTGTTACGATTTTCTTGAATTATGTCGAGTAATGATAGAGATTTAAATTTAAATTTTCAATTCATCATTAGTATCAGTTCAAATAAACCGTTTTACGCACAAATAAATGTTCACATATAAATTTCCTGAAACTTATCGTTATTTCGCCCAAGAATCAATGGTGTAATACATAAGAAGCATTCTGTGTGATTTTTCTTAATTACAGGCTGTTAACACCAAGCGCAAAGCGTCGCATTCGAGAGCTTCAAAATTGATGGAATTATGTGATTTACAGTCGAGTGTGAGAATTCGAAGCTCCCATTCACACACGATCGAAATCTGTTGGTGAATTGAATGCAGTCAGCGTTCAGACATTAATAAATTTACTAATATAAAACGGAAAAAAGCAATGCGGAATGCAAAACGGGGGCGGTCAGCATTTCACACAGGATATTTTCAGAGCCACACACACGCACTCACATAGATTCGGGCTGACTTCAATTTGGCTGAAGCTTAAATGAAATTCGCAGAAGATGTACAAACGTTGATAAACCGTTTTGCCATTTAAAACAAATCGAACCGCTGGGCAAATCAAAAGGGAGCCCAAATGAAATGAAATCATAATGTTTACGGGCTGAGCAAACGAGCTGATGCATATGCGTGCTTTTTTCTTGGCAAAATGCTCATTTCATGTCCGTTCAATCGAATTCAACCGAAAAACGCCTCTTTTTCCAGCCCGTTCTCATTCCAATTCCCAAGTCAACAGGAATGAAACGAAATAAATAAATAAATTGGAAAAATAAATAGAAATTCAGTGTGAATCGTGCAATGTGCATTTCATATTCATTACTGAATTCTCTCGATACGTGAAATACACCCGTTCGGTTCTTTTTTTATTTGCTTGAGATTTTCTTTTTTTTTTCAGGTTGAATGCGGTGTGTGCTGTTTTATTAACTGCAAAAACTTCTGATTTCATTTGTTTGAATGCGCACGGAAATGTGCGCATCTGAATTCAAATTCCGTAAGTGCGCTCGCGCGCGCAGCTGTTCGATTGTGAAATATTCGCGTGAGCGCACACGGTATGATATCAAATCTCATTTCTTCGGGTGCGAAATCCACACACCAAACATTGAAAGTTACGACGCCGAATTTCAACAGGTTCGCCACTTTAATTATATACTTTGATTTCGTAACATGTTTGTTCTTTACTCGAGAGAGTGAGTGAGAGAGAGAGAGAAGGCAATATTTTGGAATATTTTCGTCGTTTTCAACACTCGACATTGAATTTATTATTAAGTTGGTTCAAATTCACAGAATATGCCACAGGTTTGCATTTGATTTCCATTTTCAACAGAAATCTCGGCATTCATTTGAGTAGTGACTTCAAATTGCTCATTGAATTTTTCCTCTGTTCCCTCTCTGATTCTTTACGATAAATAAATAGAAATTTGTCATTTCACTGTTAATTCAATCGGAATTCCAACTATCTAACTGTGTCATTGCGCACCTGAAATCCATTTCCCATCCCAAATTCAAACAATTTTTGTGCGTTGTTGTCGCTGCTTGTTTCTCTCTCTCCCTCTCTCTCTCTCTATCTCCTCTCCCTCGTTCTTCTCTCTTTCATAAATGCATTTTTCATTGGATTTAACCGCCGTCATAAAAGCGCGTCGTATCACACAAATATCGTATTTATTGGCGTGTGGTGTGCCTGCCTCTCATTACATCATAAATATCAATAAAAACATTCTTTTTGAATGACCGAGCTCGCGAGCTGCATTTGTTTGTCCTTCCTAAGATAAGATGCCATTTGTAATTAAGTATTTGATCAAAACAATGTATGATCATTATTTATTTCAATGCAATGTATCATCGATCTTGCTTTCCGAGCAGCAGCCGCAGCAGTGCACATCACTTGGTAAAGTGCATCGATGCGGAGCAAATGGAATGGGAAATGTTTTGAAAACAAATCATTAAAATGATTCCCGTGTGTAATCATGGGACTAAAGGTTACATAATAAATCATTTGATTAAGAGAAAAAACGAATCAAATCCCAAGCCAAAATACTTTGTTTCTGATTTTTCTATCTCTTTTTTTTTCAATTAAACGGCCGGTTTGAGCCGATTGATGCCACCCCATATCGCTTTGAAGGAATCAGCCGGTGATTTGACTGAAATGATCGATCAGATTTTATATTAGTCAACAGTCGCAACTCAAACATTCTCTTAAGTTTATGATGTGTGGCTAGATTGTTCAGCCCACCGACACGATGGATGACGGTAGTCCATCGTAAATATTATTTACCAAATGAAATGCCCAACAGATCAACTAAAAATAGACCGGAGAAATTATGAATGCAAGGGCGCGATTGAAACATCTCAAAATATGTAATTTTCGACCATTTTCAGATCATAAATTTTCACTTTGCAGCTAGTAGTTCATCCTGAAAATAAAAACGGAAAGAAATGGCTTTTTATCCAACCGTTGGACCGACTGAATAAAGCAACAAATCTTGATCCAAATAATAAATCTGGTCGATTTTATGTAATTTATGTTGTGTCGAATAAATAAATAAAATAAGAATTGGAAACCGAAAGTAAGCCAACCTAGACTAAAAAGTCAAAGCATCCACTTCAGGCCAAAATGTTTTAGTGTTTTTAATTTTTTTTTTTTTTTTTTTTTTTTATATCACATTACGAGACACGATGAGACAGCGTTTGAGACAAACACAAACATTCTATGATGTAAGAGATCGACTGAATCTCAAACCATATTCACAGATTACATGTTATTTAATTAAATTGCAGACATGAGAGTTATTAGAAAAAATGGTTCTTGACATTGCATATTTGCTATTCCACGTGAGAAAAATACTTGTGTTTTTTTCCATGAATTTTTAAATTGATTTCACATTGGCTTGACTCAAACGAATTACCGGAAATTCCGAAAGCATTAAATATCCCAAGTTGTTTCACTAAATTTATATAATTTTCAAATAAGTTTGAAATGTGTGCTTATTTATTGATTATTTTGGAAAATGAGTTTTTACACTCTGTTTTTCCACGCATTCTATTCATAATTTTTAAAATGAATGTATTTCGGTCACTTCTGAATTTCAAATGAGGTGATTAGATATAAAATGCGATTTGAGCTATGTATCAATCGAGATCAGTAGAAAAAAGACAAAAACAAATGACGGTTTGCTTTGTTCCAGCAACAAAATTTGATTCACTTCAACATTTTTGCATGGACGAGGAGAAAGGCGCGCGCGACACAGACAACGACAACGGCAAAGAAAAGTTGAAGTGTATGCTGGAATCATCAGACGAGACAAAAGAGGCAGTGCGCGTCAGTTGAAAAATGTAGGCAATTGAAGAATGTGCGACAACCGTTTAGTTTAGTCAATAACATCATAAAACCGCCGTTGACACAAAATCAATTGTGTGTAGGTACACACGCTCCAACTATCATAAGAGTTGATTCATTGAAATTCTTTTGATTTGTAAGTATGTTCGATGCAAAATTACACATATCGCGCGAACGAGCGAGTGAGCGAACTCCACATAACGTAACGACGAGAGAAGAGGGAATCAAAGACGTCAATAATAATCATAAACAAAACAAAATACAAAGAGAGAGAAAAAACGAGCGCAACTTACAAACAATGTGCAAATAGCATTCCCGAGTGCCGTGCAACGTTTTGACGTTGATTGCTTTTGTTGGCGCAATGGTTCTTGGAAGAAACACACAAAATAAATGACCGACGCCGCGCGAATGGCATATTAGAAAAATCATGTACGTATCACCGTCTACACGCGCATATTTAAATAATAAAAATGTTACCGATAGATTAGCATTATTTTCAAGTAAATGGTGATGATATTTGCTCTTTCTTTCACGCGGGCAACGTCTCAGTCGGTCGAGCCAACATCAATGATGATGGCGACACACAACTACCAAGTTGCCGAATAAAACAGAACAAAACAAAACAAATTGGGAGCGAGAGAGTGAGCGAGTGAGAGAGAAAGAAAAAAAAACCGGCGAAATACAAAATGCCACCTCAAATGCGCGAATCTCTTTGTTCAGTCATCGCGTACAATTAAAATTCCATAATTTACTTACACACTTTATTTTATTAGCAGATGCCATATTTTTCCATATTTTTCTTTCTATTGCCACAAAAAGCCAAGACATGAATGTTTTCTCCTTGTGCTCGCCTTCTCTCACTTTTGTGCGAATCATATTGCGTATCGATTCGTCTGCTGTGCACTTCCAGTTGTAGCTGTTATTGAAGCTGCTGCAGCTATTCATTTGATTATTTCACTTGCAGTAAAGCGCACAAGTCGTAGCTCATAATTCAGACAAGAATCATTTTCACAGTAGACAAATGAAAACAACTACGGGGACTACGATAAAAGAACGAGTCCGCTAAAAAACAACAAACTTCTAGGAAGATTGAATGTATTGATAGTTCTATCGCTTGATTACCAAACAAAGATGAATCACTGAGAATTATTTAAAAATAGAATCGCATTTTTTTTTTAAATCCGAACAAAACGAAGCATCACATGATGCGACTGCTCCAACTGAAGAAGAGAAAGCCAATGTTCGATGAGCAGTTTGTAAATAATTTATTACATTTTAAACATGATTAAGAAACGATATCGATGGTCTAAATATCGTATATATCGCAAATTAATTATAGCACAATCCCGTTCCAATTCAATCATTTCAACGCCAATAAATAACACCAAGAACAAACTTAATTAAAATTGGCCATTGACGCGCATCGTCTTACACACACTTCTTTAAGAAAAACTCATCAACTTGTTTAAGCTGGACATGCAAACATTAAACAATCAACTCAACTAGTTCCATATTTTCGAGTGAAGAGAGAGAAAGAGAGAAAGAGAAAAAGATAAGCAAAGGAATTTCATTATGACCGTTTCAGAATGATTTTGAAGTGACTGATTTTTTCTCTCCGTGTTTCCATCTCGATTCGATCCTAAGTAGAAGAAACTTAACCGTCCAAAGTGTTTTAAACCACACTTTAATTTAATAACGATTTCAAAACAATAGTTTATGATTCGAACGAATGAAATCATCGCTGAAGAATCTTCGGCGGCTCCTTCATGATTGCATATAAGTCAATTTTATTGTCCTGGTTTTCATACTCTTTTTTCCCCAACTTTTTTTCGCTAGTGCGGCCGTTCAAAGGGAAATGCGAAATTTGCAACAATTATCGATCAGCTTCAATTATTGATCCAATTCAAACAGCTGAACAGTTCAAGAGAACGCTACTGAATATTAATTGCATCTTATAGACGTTTTTATTGTGGCCGAGCCATATTTCCGACACGCGCAGAAAATTATCAGTTATTGATGGGTTATAAATTGGCCTTTTCGAAACACAAACTAGCACTTTATTATCTTTCGTTTTCCACTTGTCGGCAATATCTACAGCGGCTGATAACTTTGACTTACTAACAAATTGAGAATTTCGTTTCAATTTGAAGGAAGAGAAAATGATATTCCAATTAGATATATACGAGAAATATCAATAAAAGTTGCTGCGTGCATTTCCTCATTATGTTAGAATTTTTGATAATGAAATGCCATTACAAATAATTTTGAATGCAAATTCATCTAAAGAGCCATTTCGAAAACATGAAGTGTGCCCTCGCACAAATAATATCTTTAAAGGAATCACACTGTTTGGATTAGGCATTTTGTGTAAATTCGCAATTTTCCTTAATCCTGAAAGAAAAAAAAAAACGAAATTTTTGCTTGAGTCAATTCACGAATTTCTGCAAGCATAAGAATTACTTTAAGGATTATTATTATTATTATTATTATTAAGGAAAAGAGTCAAAATCATTTTTCATCATCTTTCAAGTTTTGCTATTTCAAAACGAAATGATCATTTTGTTGCATTGATTTAGAGCTGCGGCTGGACATACAGCTCACGACAAAATGGCACAGCATGATAAAGTGTTGAGCAAAAGCAAACAATTCCACAAAACAATGCTTAACAAAAACAAGTCATGAGCTAATTGCTAGAAATGGGAGAAAGTTATTTGTTGAAATTCAACAAACGTCGGGCCCGTTTAAAAGATTCTATTTCAATATAAATCGACGTGTGACTTTTCGTACAAAATCATTAGATACAGATGTCTGCAGTCATAATTGAGCATCATTCAGGCTTTGATTTATGTAAACAAATCAGCGTTGGTGTGCGTTGTAAAATGGGATTTGTGTGGCTTTTCTCTCGAATAATGTTCTCGGAATATAGTTAGCATTGCACGTTCTTTCGAACGTCACAAAATGCAGGTAATAATTAATAAAGACGCAGCACATTTTTTTTTTTTTTTTTTTTTGGAAAATGAATAAAAGTGTCAAATGTGCGCCACAGCGAGTGAACGAGCGAGCGAGTGAATAGAAAGCAGAAAGAATGGTGAAAGTGGTTGAATTGTTGATGAAATTTATTGATACCTTTATCCTGCGAAGGGTTTTCGAAACATGTGTCTGTGCATATATGGCCGCTGCAGCCCATGGAATGCCATGTATTTGATATCCAAACAGCACATTTCACTCAAACTGCGTCCTCATTCGCTTTTTTTTTCTCGGCTGGATGCTCATAAATTCCCTCTATCTTTTGTTTACGTACATTTCTTGTGTTCTACAACAACACACGCATTCGATCGGAGGCTGTATCCGGTGAACCACCCGGGATATTCATGATGGTATCCATTTAAAACAACTCTAGCCGACTGAACAGAATAAGTGAATGTGCAAAATTTATGGGATTTTTTGATCACATGAGTGCATTCAAATTGAGTGCCCCCTATCACAACAATCCAACACAACGGAATACAAAAGACAAAAGCAAACAATCCAACGAAAATGCACGCACGTACGCAATTAACCGCATCAAAATAGAAATCCAAACAAAAGCAACAACCAGAGCTTTGATCACACAATCTCAGCCAAATGGCATTGTTTGGCCTCTCTCACACTCTCAAAATTGATTCGCTGCATGTGAATTACATCTTGTGAGTTTTGAGCGGATGAAAGAGACATTTCGAGAAAGGGGAAAATCTCTTTAATTATTGCATTATTCAATACTGTTATTTGATATGATATATTTGAATGAGGCGTCTCACGATTTTTGTAACACAATTGAGATTCGGTTTTCAACTCTGAATTTGCCAAGATTCGTATTTCGAGTGATTTGGACACTTGCCAAAACGAAAATGGAAATTGCAAATTGAAATATGCGCAAATGATTTTTTTTTTTATTCACAATTTGTTGGCCAATCTTTGATTGTTTGAAATCAAGTGAAGCCGTTTTATGATTATTTATTGCCTCAACTCCATTTCTCAGCTTTTAATGTGCATCAAAATTCCAATTCGTCTAATTTTCTCCATATTTTGATTGATTTGTATGCATTCAAGCTGAATTGAAGTTCAGCCTTGTTGCTACTCAGTTCAGTCAACTAAAATCGAAATGTCCGAACAAAAAGCGGTACTTTTTACTATCTCTAATAAAAAAGTGCATAATTTACGGAACTACCGACGAATTGTTTGCAGTGCTAAGACTTTTATTTGAAATAATTGTGCTCTTTAATTGTGTGTATAGGTGACTAGTTTTTCAATCGCACGTCGCGCGATGTGTGCAAGCATAAAAACACAAACGATTAAAAACATACACACACACAGAAGAGAGAGAGAGAGAGAGAGAGAGAGAGAGAGAGAGAGAGAGAGAGAGAAGGAGAGAATAATGGTTGATACAGTGGGAGATAGTGAGGACGGATGGTTTGATCTGGGCGCCAATTTCAAAATGAAATAATCGACAAATTAATGCTCAAACATTGATCTTCGGCTTGCTCAAAGCAGGTGGTAAAAATCCGCCATTCAATTGAATATATTGATAA
The DNA here is from genome assembly GCA_028476595.1 of Obolodiplosis robiniae. Lineage (NCBI taxonomy): Eukaryota > Metazoa > Arthropoda > Insecta > Diptera > Cecidomyiidae > Obolodiplosis > Obolodiplosis robiniae. Next base: position 40,448,874 of record CM052016.1, read on the forward strand.
AGAGAAGCTATAAATTTGATTCATCATGATATTTAACTGCTGATGATGATGTTGCAAATGTAATTTTTTTATTTCATTCTCAAGTACATCACATGCATGCATGTTTACGTGCGTGCACGTTTGCTATACCAAAAGGCGTCAATATTAATTGCTTTAGGTAAATATTTACCACTTGTAAAACTGCAAGTGGTCATTTATTAAATAATTTCAAAGGAGAAATGAGAGGAGGAAAAACGGAATCCGACGAAAGAATGAATTTGATAACAAAAAGAATGAAAATACTCGTTTGAAAGACTAATTGTCATTTCATTTCATTGGAGCCAGAGAAAATATGTTCGGTAGAAAAAGAAAAAAATCAACAGCGGACCAAACATTGTGAGCATTAAGGACGCAATCAATTTTAGACACAACAATAACTATGTCAACATTTATGATCTGGATCAATTTGAGACTGTCACAAAATTGATGCATACGTGTCGGCGTTTTTCATATTCAAGCCGAAAATTAAGCTCGTGCTGGAATTTGGTGGAGCCGGTTCATTTCACAAGAAGCAAGTAGTGAAACGATAGGAAAAACTATGACAATTGTTTCGGCATCCAGCTTCAAAATTATTGGCTATTATTTTGAACGAATTTATCGTTTTAAATGCCCGTCAATCGTAATCGAATCTCATGTCAATTTTTGAATTGTGTCAATTTTTACTCTTAATTTAAAACTTCTGTGAGAAATAAAGAATTTCAAAAAATCTGTAATTTTCTTCCGTTATTTCTATTCTTTCTTTTGTTCATGAAAAAACACTAATAAAACGTGGCGTTTCATTAATACAAGAGATGATAAAATATCGTTTTGAAGCATCCGAATCATTTTCGGTGTATTTTGATGTAATTGAGAGAAATGCCAGTTGTTTCGTCAATAGGGATGAGGCTAATTTCATCTGACAACTTTCACATATCGTTCTGAGCATGTTTGTATCACTACATGTGCGTGATTTGATCAATCTGACATACCGATAAAGCGCATACACATACATACGGCCAAGCATTGCATGCAGTATGTTTGTGTGTGATGGTCAGTCGATCACAAAACGTCAAACAATCCGCATCAGTGCAACAACAATAATAACACAAACGAATGCAGAAAACAAAAGAGAAGAAGAGAACAGAGAAGAAGCTGACAAATTCCGAAGAAGAATAAACCCAAACGGCTTGAACTAGTGCGAGGCGTGAAAAAATAAGGATTTTTGGATGTGTCGATCCAATTGAAATATGCATTTGTGAGTTAAATTTTATATTTAAGGCATGCTTTTTCAAATATGACTGTTTCATAAAAAAATGATGGCCGCACAATGCCGAGATGCATTTTCTTTTGTTGTCAATTTGAGTTTTATGTCAATGTGACGTGCAGGCCCCCCATGTTGTTCCTTGTTAATAGCTCATTCAAACACTTATTTGTATTGCTTTTTTACAACTTGTTAGCCTTCGGATAGCTTGTTTGCTGATCGCTCACGAATTTTGGAAGTATGTTGTGATCGCTGATTTTCACCCGACAACATCGCCTTTAAATGATAGTTTGCTGCCCGAAGATGAACCATTGGATTTGGAACCAATCAATGGCACCAACGATTTTCGCAGTAATGTCACCAAAGATTTAAGCGGAAAGCCTTGGCACGACGATCGAAAAGAACGCTTCATTATACGATGTGTGCGACCGGCCAAATGCGAGAAAATACAAAACAGCACTTGCTTCGGATCGAAAATACAATACAAATTTACGAGTCCTCAGCTTTCAAACGAAGAAAGCCAAGAGAATAGCCTGAAAAAATTGTATCAGCTGGAAGCATTGCGAAATGTGCCAAAGTGTTGGGCTGTTATTCAAGTGAGTGTTTGGAATCTTTATTTATTTAGTCGTTGTTTAGCTATATTTAAATGAATTTTCGAATATTTTATAGCCATTTTTATGCGCTGTTTACATACCAAAATGTACCAGAATCAAAGGAAATGAAATGGTCTATTTGCCATCATTCGAAATGTGCCGAGTAACCTCAGAGCCATGCAGGATCCTATATGATACTGATTTCTTTCCTCGAAATCTCCGATGCGATGAACAAGTATTTCCATGCAAAAACTGCAGCAATGATGTGAGAGAAATGAAATTCAATGCCACCGGCCAATGTATGTCACCTCTAGTCGCAACCGAATCCTCGATAAACCATTATCCAGGTAATGCGGATTATGCTTACTTTAATACAATACTTTGGATTCAGAAGATGAAAATTCAAAAATAAAAAGTAGCACAATGAGACATATTCTGACGGAAATAAATGCATGATTAAATTGTTTCTATAATTTAGATATCGAAGGATGTGGACTGCAGTGTAAAGACCCAATGTATACGGATGAAGAGCATGAATCCGTTCACACACTCATCTTTTGGGGCACAATACTCTGTTTCGTATGCAATTTTTTTGTGATCGCAACATTTTTGATTCATGATTGGAAGCACTCAAAGCATCCGGCATGGAATTTGTTCTATATCAGCATTTGTTTCCTTTGTAATTGGGTTGGGTAAGAACCAAATATTTATGATCTATCAAACCAGTTGACCTGGATCTGCTTTCAAAATCATATCATTGATTTAAAGATTATTTTGTATACAATGTCGCTCAATTTTTGCAATTATTTAGAGAATTTTCACAATCGATTTTTTAAGCAACTTCATTTAAATGTTTTAAATTCAATTGTTTTTGATTCCAAGGTGGATTTTGCAATTTATCCCCGGTCATCGTGAAAACATTGTGTGCCGTCGCGATGGAACGCTGCGCTATTCCGAGCCAAGTGCTGGTGAAAATTTAGCCTGTATCATTCCGTTCATCCTAATCTACTACTTTTTAATAGCGGCCAACGTTTGGTTTGCCATTTTCACTTATGCCTGGTATTTGCAGACGAAGGATCGAGGTAGGAATCTATCAATCTTATTTTAAAAGATCAAAATCTGTAATTTTGAAGTGATTTTTTCAAAGGTTAAGCTTCTTGAAACGGCCTTATATCTGTGAATTTTATCGATAAATTAACTAATAAAAATTTAAAAGGCATTTCTCCAATTCATCTTGACCTCATTTAGGAAGCATACGAGATCGTATCGACAAAGAGAGTTTCTATTTCCATTTCATTGCTTGGGCTCTGCCATTTGTTCTAACGGTGACAATAATGGTTTTGAGCGAAGTAGATGGCAATAGTATAACCGGAATATGTTTCGTTGGATACCGCAATCGTGCCATACGCAGTGGCTTGGTGTTGGTGCCGGTGGCTATTTTATCATTTGGAGTAAGCGTGTTCTTCTCATTTAAAGGTGGATTCAATTTGAATCGCATCAAACGGAGCACCAGCAGCAGCGATGAATCAAAGAAGCTCAGTTCACACATTTTGGGCATGGGCATTCGGACAATGCTAGTCGTATTTTTTATTTTTGCCTTTTTCGTCTTCGAAAGCTATGAAGTGCGTAACGCTGAACTTTGGGCCAACAGCTTAAATGATTTGATAATGTAAGATTGACTAAGTGAGATAAGAGCTTGATAAAGTTCCGACAATCGAACAACTCTTGCACAGACCATCATTTGAATATTCTTTCTCAATTACAGATGCAAGATAAGAGAAAGTTACTCGGGTGACATGACACGATGCAAGCTGCAAAATCGGCCAAGTGTTGCCGTCCTTCAACTTCGCCTCTTGTGCTTGTTCTGCGTCAATTTAGTGATTTCATCATGGTGTTGGACGTGGCCCGCATTGAAAACATGGAAAAGATTCATCAGAAAGTAAGACTCATTTTTTTCGAAATTAAAAGAATTATATGAATTTTGATCGCAATGTACGACTTATCGATGAATAATGTCAAAATGGGGCCGAAATGCGGATCGCACAGACAAATTGAGCATTTTTCGGAGATTTCAATAAGTACTTGTTTGCATTGCCATTGTACTGATCATATAGAGATTCACGTTTTATCCTTGGTTTTCATCATTTGTTTTTTTTTTTATTATTTATTTGTTTCTTTTTTGTTTTCCTCGATTTTTGTTAAAATATCATATATTTTTTTTCTTCAAGCATTGATCTCACATCGCATAGAAATGCTGAATTTATTCTTTCGCTATTGTAATGTTTTGTATTTTTTTATGCTTGAAGCTCTGTAAAAAATATTCACGCTTCCCCATCTTTTGTTGCAGGAAAATCGGTTATGAATTGAGCGAGGATGAGAAATTTACGAAGCCAAAGCATCGAATTATAGCCGATGCATATGCAAAGCGCGGCGATGAGGTCATTTCGGTGTCCATTCAAAACTCTCACACAGATCCGGCTGGCTTGAATTTCGATATGAACAATTTGAATTCGAATGAATCGGATGCAATGGGCGCAACGCTAACCAACTATCTGTGTAACATCATAAATCGCCGAAATGCGGTAACCATGACGCGAATGGATTTTAATGAACCGAACACAAATTGTATGCCATACGCAAGTTCGTGTGCGGACAACAATTCTGAGATCAGTGTCAGCGTTCGACACTTTTCGGTTGAATCGAGGCGCAGCTCTGTCGATTCGCAAGTATCACAAGTGTCAGTGAAAATGTCGGAAACAAATATCAAAGCGACACTGGAAAGTCATTCTCAGAAACACAAAAGTGTGAATATGAAAGCGAAAAAACGCCAACGAAACTATATGTACGCAAGACGAACAAATCGACGGCCGAGCAGTTCGTCGGTCGAAAGCCAACGGATTACCAATCAAATGAAAAATATCAAATACAAATACCCAAATAATCGCATTCAAGTAAATGCGAACACAGTGGGCCGGCAAACGGAGCGACGAAGTGCCTGCACAACGGCCGATATTAACGATATACAACATCTGCTTACGCGCAATAAATTGCAACAAATCTCAATGACATCGGATGATGATCAATCGAATAATGAATCACAGCCGATGCATACGACCAATGAACCGTCCAATATGCTAGTGCCATTGGATCATCATCACCATCGAATGGCCGATAGCAACGACAGCCTCGATGTGACCAATGAAAACGAGGCGTGCATCGAACAATTAATCAAGAATATTTTGCGCAATAGTAATGGCAAACAGATAGAAAACTTTTTACGAAATAGCTATGACCGGGCGTATGATCGAGGCGGCAACAGCCTAAATGGCATCGGCAAAAGCGGCCGAAACAGTATGAAAAATGGCAAAAATCAACGCCAAAATAAAAATCATCAGCAGCATGAACACAATTCATCGAAACAGAAAAATGATAACGATTTGACCACATCTTTATCATCATCGATCGACATTGATATATTGCATCATTTAGATGGAACACGGAGCTCATTCTCCGATCAATCGGTAAATCGCATTAAAACCCAATCGCAAAATAGCAAAGGCAGTTGTGATGTGGGCATTCAAGCCAATGACTATGACATTGCATCGCACGCACGACAACTATCCCACGACGATTGCGACAAAGATAATTTACCCGAAAAAATTCAACCAAATTATCAACAAGATGATGACTGCAATGAAACACATCAACTGTTGCCATTTCGAAAGCGCGATGTGCCGTCAATTGTGCGCAAAGACACAATCAGTGGCAAACATCTAAGCGAATCCGAAAAAATGGAAAAATTGAAGAAACTCCTGTTACCATCCAACTGAATCTCAAGTCCATTTCATACTTTTCCATAAAAGGGAAAAGTAAGGGAGTAGAGGCCATATTATGATCTACTGTCTTATTATGACTCAATTAAGAAAATGAACAACATTGCGCATATGAATCAATAAGGTCTTAATTAGACACGTTAAAAATTTTAGGACATAGTTCCAGAGTTTACCTTACATTTTTTTCTATCTCTTTTGTATATTAGTTAATTGACGTTTTCAATCACGCAGTGGCCATACTGTCCATGTTTAGACTTTCTTTCTCATTCTCTTTTCGTAAATAATTTGAATAGAGAGTATGCAAATCTAAAAAATCCGAGAAAACTATTACTGTGTAATAGATAGGTACTAATTTAATAGAACATGATGTTGAGCTATTTACAGCTCAGTACTGACAGCTGCAAATTCTAATACTGATCTTCCTTTTTTATCGTTTGCAGTATCTTTTTTGACTATTTGTTGTATTTAACGTTCGTTTCAATTCATCTCTGAAATTCGTCTTTTATCACACAGAACTGCTCGATCACAGTATTTCGTATAATGTACCAAGCCACACATCATTTAATCGTGTAAAAATTCAATGTCAATGATGCACAAATTTCATAATTGTTTCCCGATTTTCACGTTAGCTTTTGAAGGCAGCTCAAGAAAAATAAATTTGAACTATTTTAAATGGGTGGCTTTTATGTGTTTATATTTTTAAATTAATTTTGACAAATTTACTGTAAACTCTAATCGCGCAAATTGTTTTGTTTCTCTTTAAAAAGAGAACATTCATTATGACAACGAATTTTTTAAGTGTATTCAACGAACGTATGTTTATCTGATAAAATACTCGAGACTTGTTTTGGACTATACAAATATATAAATCAATTTCAAAGAATTCTCAAACATGCATTTTCATTACAAGCAGTAAACAATACAAAGCTCACAGTGGACGGTAGTCCGTGAGAGTGACGCAAGCACCCCCAGTGGGAAAATCACAAGCCACAGCACATTTTCAGCTATGGGATGCAGGAGTCTGATCGATGAAAGTAAAGGTATCGTTGGAAAGCCTTTGGGACGTATTTTGATCATTGAAATCGAACTTACCACCTTATAATGATCATTTGGTACGTCTGTCTGTTTGTTTGTTTGCAATTTTCTGGGATTCGGCTAAAATATTAAGAGCTTAAAGCTACTAAATATATAAGAATTTCCACAACTTTTTGATTTGATGACTTGCATGGCCTGGCCAGCCTACGAAAGCCGAAAAACTGCTATTTTTTACTCAACCATTCGATTAACAGAATTCATAGACGCACCGTTGGAAAGGTATTCTTTCCTGCTTCATAAAAATAGTCGTCGAATTGGACAACTTGGATGGATGTTATGGGCAAAAAACCAGAAAAGATGCCACATTCGGCCAGCCACATTTGGCCAATTATATCAAAATCTAGCCCAAAATTGTTTGTTTTTTTTTATATATATATAAAAGTGCCCAAAGATGAATATAAAATTTGAGATAAATTTCGGACAAATCTGGTTCACGAGATATGGTAGTTCTAATGAAAAAGTTGTGGTTTCACTCCTAAAATCTGTCCTAGAGCCGTAATAAACCCATAATGAACAATCAATACATCAAGCAAACGGGTGATAGTCGACAAGCATGAAATCCATGTGGATATTAAATGTTTTCGGAAGCAGTTCACAATAAACGAAACGTAATTGATATCAAATAAAAAACCTCTTGCCGAAGTGAGTTCTTATAAAGTTGTTGATATTAAATTTTGTTTCTGTTTTTGTAAATGCAAAATATAAAAAATCTTAAGTAACTTAGTCGTTTTGAAATCGTACTTGAGTTTTTTATGTGCATAATGCAGGACCAATTTCGTGACGTCTCAGTTGCTTCAGTTGTTCTTATATTTTGCATTTGTTTACAGAAACAGCTCTTAATATAATTTGCGGCACAAAATTTGATATCAATATTTTTGCGTTTTGAATTCGCTTGCGGAACCAGAATGCACCTCGCCAAGAGGTTTTTTATTTGTTCAATAAACAGAAAGATTCGAAAGAATTGAAGGCAATGCAAAAATAATAAAATTACGGATAGAATATATTAATATTCACAAAAAACGAACAATATGATTTATTCACGATCAATAAAACAATGTAAATATTTATTTGAAAAAATGCCCTAGATCGTCAGCAATTTAAAGATTGGTTTGGTTCGAACTTGCAAATCACTGAGAATATATCGCCACCCAACCGATTTGCCAGCCACTTATTCTTGATGACAGCTAATTTAAGCGTTTCACATTTGAATTTGGCATTCAAATTTGTATGTAAGGCCCGTGCCATCCCTTCAATAATAAGGAGATCTACACTATTCATCTTTATTGCATCGTTTAATTCTGAAATTGGAAATAGTTTTCGATCATGATTGGCACAAAAGCACACACTTTTTGTGATTCCGATAAATTACCCGATGAAATTCGTCTTAAATCAAGACAAACGCTATTCTGTCCGCTCGCATAGACGAGTATTTGTTTGGATTCATAGGCCTGTTTTAAAATGCTACATATATTACAACACCTTCTAAGGACACTATCTAATTCATCTGTGGTGATATCGTTTATTGCTGGCTCTTTATTGGCCACGAATATGACTTTGGTTTTTCGCTTCAACAGCTCACGTGCAAAGGGCAAAACACCCAAAATAAAGTCAACACCACTGTTATCAACGAAGATAAGAGCACAATTGTGTGATGGCCCCTGGAAAATAGAACAAAAAATCATTTCGATGAACATTAATTCTTCAAGAAAAAAACAAGTGTTGTCTTACTCTGCTGCCATTAATGGATATTTGTTGATTGAAAAAATAGACAAATTTTACCTCTAGCCGCTTCATCCATTCGTCAAAACCATCCACAAGCCAGGGCCGCGATTGGATTTGTTTCATTGCATCTTGCAATCCGAATGATGCTCTATTCTCGAGTATTTCAGTTACAACTAGCGCACCCCAATCAAAAATGTTCCCTTGAACAGAAAAATTTGGAAAACGGTGAATTGAAACCAAACAGCTTGAATAGATTGAATTGGAAGGGAAAAATTATCTAATTTATCTAAATTTTCTTGCACGACAAATTCAACAGAAATTGAAAAATTGTAGTTGGTTGAAAAATTGACAAAAGAAAATGTTAATAAAGTAATGATAAATTTTAACAAAATGAATACAATTGCATTTTTGAACTTCAACAATCAGCAAAAAAATGAACAAATTATAAATAACTTTTTTCAATATTTCGAATTAATTGTAGAATCCAATAAATCAAAATTTAACGATTCAAATCAAAAACCTTACCGGCAAACACTCCTTTGAATAATTCTCTCCATTTGTCGTATATTTGTGTGCTCTGATCGATTTCCATCAGGCGATCGTTGAGTTTCGCAAGTGATAGTTCATTTTCGGTCGTCTTTTGGGTTAGCCATGGATCTATGAATCCATTCAGTCGCAAACAAACGTCACTAATTTCCAATAAACTACGTATGGCTAGTGCTTCTTTTCTGAAAATTAACAAACCATTTAGAATGGGGATTACATGTATAAAATGATAAAAATGCCCAAGTTACAAGTGTTAATTGAAATAGAGCCGTTTTCGGGCACATATTTAGCGTTTAATTAAGGTGCAGATTTGACCGTAGTTTCATTCATTCCTGCTGTCGGAAAAGGATGAAATTTGGGTGTCATCCAACCATACGCCAAACCCAAATTTTCGTCCTATTTCGACGGTAAGAATGGGTGAAAGAAAATTGGCTTGGAACCAACAACATATTTAATAATGTATGTGTATCAATCATTCTTGACAAGTAAAACTAACCTACAGTTAAATAACTGTACCACATCGTATGTATAAACACACTTACACTACCGACAAAAATGTTTCCTTGCAGATGAATCCAAACTTTTTGACAGTAGTGCACGTGTACAAGGCCACAAAATCAGGCGCTTGGTTATAACTAATTCGTTAAAATATTTGTTTTTTTATTCTTAATAATACGCTGCATGATCCTGTAGCATTTAATTATTTACATTCAGAGCAACGTTCTTGGCGAAAGCATACTCGTGCTCTTGCACGCACTGGTGGTATTATTTATGCTGGTAGTCTCACAAACGAGCTATGCGATGGCAATCCAAATTACGTAACATCGATCTGAAACAATAAATAGAATTAGAAATTAAAAAAAAAAAATAGATATATTGTTGCTGACCTTTGTACAAGATGTTGTTGTCGTTGAGCAGCGTCAGGTAACATTTAATCATTCACAGGCTTTGGTTGCCAGTTTTTGTGGGAGGTAATATTCTTTGAAACTAATCGTTGTGCGTCCATTTCATTTCATTGTGCTGCTTGATTGTTGTTTTCTTGGACAAGGCGCCGTTGTTTGCTGTTTGCCTCTGATGCCTGCTTTGGCCTCCCAACGATATTGTCTGCTGGATATCTTGAAGTTTACCTTCAACAGAAAGAAATAAAAATTTAATGAGCATGATTTTAATTATTACGAATTTCAAAATAATTCTTTATTTTTAGAATATATATTTTATATTCACTTACCTCAACGCCAGTATCGATATTCCAACGAACTCCGGCCATCCACGTTTTCATTCCAGGATCGATAGCAACTTTGTATTTGTATCCATTTTGTCTGTCATTATAAATTTCGAATCTGGCTTCGCGTTTGATTCCAGCGCTCTCACGCCCCGGTGTATTAAAATATACCGAAGTGGAAACGCTATCGAGGACTATATGGTAGTGAAACGAGATGCTGATGATGCTGACGAATGCTATCAATATTTTCCATATCAAATAAGAGCCTCCAAGTTTTGCTCTTATGAGGTTTGTAATATTCGCGGCTCGCCATTGTATGCTTTTCATTTGCACAACCGATATTTGGTGGGACAACTTGTAATTCAAAAATCTGATCAAATCACTATGATCAAATCGGATATGCATCAATTGAGTGTTACATAGTGGAACAACGGTGGAATCATTTACTTTTGGAAGTATAGGCACATCTGGCATCGGAATGTTTGCCGGATCTTTTGGCAATTATTTAATTCCATTTTTGGCCTCTTTTTCTTTGTTTTTTTGCTTTGCTTTCGTCGCTCTTTTCTGGCACACACCAGAATTCATGTTACGACATTTCTCTTTCGCCATGGTGAATCTATCGAGGAAAAAGTGGAATAATTGAGGTGAGTTGCAATCGACGATGAAATTCAATAAAGCGAAAACAATCACTTCGAAAAATCATGAAAAAAACAACAATTTAACAATACTCACCGCACACTGCCCCAAAATATGACAAGAAATTAACAAAATAATTTCAATAATTGCCATCTGATGCCAATTAAACGCGTGTATATCGAGAAAACTTGGAATAAATGAAATTGAATTCAAGTTATGCTCTAGAACACAAAAAATAATCTCAATAAATCTACATACTTCTTTGAATCAAAGCTACTTCCGATGCGTTCGATGTCAAAACGTTAAGCAACAATGTGAGAAATCATCCGTTATCGAGCGGAAGAACAACAATGCTAACTTCATGATAAAATTATCCAGTTGTTTACCAATTTAGATGTCAACAAATTTTAATTATAATGCGACTTATTCAGAATGCAAATGTCAAGCTTAAAATCCATCAGATTGATTCAACCAATTTGGCCGTATTGATTCGACAAACAACAAAATGAGGCGAAATAAGATTTCGATGATTTTATTTATGCTCTTGTGAATTCAAACAATAGACCGAAATGTTGTGAACTTTTTGTTTTACTTTCTGACGAATACAGTGACTATGTCAAATTGCGAATACAACTTACCAAATATCATTTAGCTGACTCAATCAATTCACTGATTATGGACGACATTAATCATTAAATAAATATATTTTTTGAAATATATCACAAAATCCATAAATAAGGAATTGAAAAAAAAAAAATTGGATGTTGATTCATACAAAATTCTCTACCGTCAAAAATGGAATTAATTCCGGTGTGGCGTACGGTTGGATGATATCTGAATTTCATTCAATTTTGACGGTAGAAATGGTTGAAATTACGGTCAAATGCAACTCCAAAATGGGTATGAACGTTAGTTATTTCTACGTTAAAATGAACCAAAAAGTGAGAAACAAACATAATACCTCTCAGGATTATTGCGAATCGCACACATATTCCTCATGCAGTCGTCATAATACCTGAGAATGCAGGAAAAAAAATACAATTCAATGATAAGTGTGAAGATAAGGGTCGACTATCTGAATCTAACTGTTTTTCCAAAAATAAATTACAATAGATAAAGATACAGTCGACTGAACCAACTGTTGCATACTCTACCGTTTGGCACGTTCATTAGCTTTGGATCCATCGAAATTCTCTGATTTGGCCGCTTGCAATGATATTTTTTTCATTAATTCACTTAAGCAATTGAACCAGTAATCGCGGGCTTCTTCATCATCATTCAAATTTAGCGTGTCGGGTGAGTAGTTGGGGTCCAATAATAATGAACAGGCAATTTCACTCATTTCTCTGCGATTTGTCAAACCAAAATGTCATTTGGTTCAGAGGGACGGCGACATGAAATGTCTATTCAAGCTATTGTCTTTACAATTGCTGGGCGAAATAAATGAATCGTTTGCTTTTATCGCCAATGAAAAATGTCGAACTGAGTGATTTCAATGAATTCCTAGTTGATGCACGATACTGCTCGGTAACGTCACTTCTAAATTTTACTGCCGCTGATATCTTCTTCAGCATTGTTCATTTAACATACAATCAATTGTGTTTGGAGTTTTGTTTGATATTTGTGAAGATGATGATAATTGCTAACTAATACAATTCATCAGGCGGAAAGCGAGAGAGAGAGAGAGAGAGAGAGAGAGAGATTGAATTATTATATACACGAGCAATCCAACACAGTCGTCTCGAGGCACAATTATCTTTCACTTTGAACAAGTTAATGACAACAAGTTCTAGAAAATGATATTTATTTCATTTACTGGATAAGAAAATTATGGTCATCGGCCGGTTAATTGGTAAAAAAACGGAGTTTTCAACTTTGTTACCGTGATTTCGAGGGAATTCTATGTTCGCGACAAACTGTCAATTGTCATAAAAATATCTGTTTACTAAGAAAATTTTCCTACAAACTTAATATCGATATTTACAATTTATTTGCATGTCTTTTGCACCGTTCAATCACATTTACATCACATTTATTCTACTGTTTTTTTTTATTATTTCGGTTGCACAAATATTTTCGATACTGTAACTTTCAATAAGTATTGCGGCGTAATGAATTTTTTTACTCGTTTGACATATATTCATTTCGACCTGTCACCGAAGTAGAAAAGTCATACACCACCACACACAAACGATAGATACATATGCGCACACGGCGCACCGTACTGTCTTTCTTCTTTACTTTTTTGAGACGACGCAAATGTCGTACGCACATACACGCATTCTCTATAGGGTGCTATAACTCGGTTTTTAAAGTTCAAATAAATGAAAATAGCAATCCGGAAGATTTAACACATTTTTTTATAAAATATAAAAAACATTGGACAAATCAATGAAATGTTTAAATGAATGCTCATATTTTGGCTCTGTAATACCGATCTATTTGATTTTTACATTCGTCTTGATAAAACATTTTTTATATTTCGATATACAAGTTTATGCGATAATTTCAAATCGATTTCGTCTTTTGTTAATGTAAGAAATTCGTTTTGACCTTAAAGAATGTCATTTTTGAAAGTTAAATAAAAAAAATTTCATGATGAAAATGTTTGGAAAATAGCTACTAATGTGCTGTTTAAACACTGATGATTGAATGCGGCTTTAATTTAATTTAGTCAATAAATGAATAAACAATTCAACGAGTGGAATCGTATTTAAATCAAAATTGGAAGACTGTAAATACGTGAACGTGCATAGTGCACAGTAGATATGACGTATATCTGTTTGTCGTATTTAAATTATAAACATTGAATGCACCAATTTGTGAGGTGGCGAATAGCTGCATATCCGCATGAATCCAAGATTGTGATTACTATCTCCCGTCACGTATAACAGACTGACAGGTTTTTGGCCAATCAAGTTTAATCCTACACATCGTTTGATAATTTTTATACATTTGATTCTAAATTTGATTCAACATAAATTAATTATGAAAATGAAAATAAAAATGATTGACAAATGGAATGTGTTGCACATTCGATTTGCCAAATACCAAAGGCTGGCTCTTTAGTGAATATAATTTAACATTGGTTTGCATTTCAAACTTTAGAACAATTTTTTATATTCACATCGGGAAGTTACAATTATCTGATGCTGCGCAACCAACTCAACTTGTTCACCGGTAGAAAGACTTCAAGAAACGAGGAATTTATCAGACTGAGGGATTACAGGCTATGATTTATATCCTTCTATCAATATGGCCGCACATTCAATCATGCGGCAATGTTTATAGGCCCATCGCTTCCATCTTACCAATTTAATTATAGGCTTCTTTGGCTTCAAAATTCAGTATTTGGATATTCGAGAGTTTTTGTTTTGCCATTTTTTTGTCAATTTTAATTTTTTGATTTTGTTATTTAAAACCAATTGGCATTTCTTTTTTGGAATATTTCGACGTAAAATACTAGAAAAATGTTGTTTCATTTCGATTTCATCATTGGTTTAATATTTTGTGAATCTCTTTTGAATATTCGTGTGTGAATTTTTGCGTTTTTGTCAATCCAAATTTGCTAATATTAATTAATGATCTTGGTTTTTGATTATGAGCTTCCAATCTTTATCGAAATATTTGTACTGTCATTTTGTATTGATGAACAATAGCCCTTTGTTTCTGTGTGTGTGTCAAAATGGTCATTTTTTTAACCAAAAATAAGAAAAAAAGTATTCGAATGGAATCATTTGGCAACAATTATGAAGTATGCATTACCAATTTCAATAATCATAATGATAATAATATTTATTTTATTCTCAAGTTCACAATACTTCGAATCATAAATCTTTCAAATTATTTTTCACAACCGAATTACATTAAATTGTGCATCAATCTTGCTATACTATTATATCGACGATTCCGACTGAATATAATATAAAACCTAACATAAGTTTGTTCATGATTGAACAAGATCAGCGCAAAAAATAATTCTTGAAATTTTAAGTGTGCATTCGAAAAACGTTACTTTTTTTCAGTGCAATTTCAAAAATGCTATTTTTATACATACAATTTCAAATGGACTGAGTCACGAATGACCAGTGTTGGATTTAGTAAACGTTTTATGTGCATTGTCGTAAAACTTTATGATTTGTTTGCATTGGATTTAAACCACAAGTGTCTGAAACATTTCACTTCAGCAGCAAATATGATTCACTAACGAACACAAGCCATAAAATTAATCCTCCAAACAAAGTCATATTGTGTTCCTATGCAAATGTTTTACCATCAAAAAATTGGAATTTTTTATGGATTCGAAAAAAATGTACCGTTTGATTTTTTTTTTTCGCAAAGATTAAGAGTTTGGAGGAAAATTTTGCATCGTCGCTGTTCATTTGGACTGCTCATAATTCGTCAAGCTTAATTAAGAAGATGATAATGTTGTAAAAATGGTCGGTATTGTCATAGATGAGAATGACCAGGAAAAGTGCAGAAACTACCTGATTCGCACTTGAATTTGTATATTTCCCTTAAAAAAGTAACATATAGGGATAATCCATGCCATAAAACTTGAACCCAAAAACTTGAACACCTGAAGATGGATTCCAGTTTCTTTTGCATTCTGATATTTTCGAACTATGGCGCATTCTATTTGTTGAAAACATGCTGAACGAATATAGTGAATAAACAGAAGTTCCGTTAATTTACAATAGTAGAACCATAACGCTCGCAACAAAACATGGACAAATTTACATAATATATGACTCTTAACTTTTGGGCAAAAACTCGAACTTACAAAACGGACAAATATTTATGATTACCTGCATTTCAAACTAAATATCGTTATTCGAAATTGCATTCATTTACATAAAATGTCCAACCCCAAATGTTCGTATAGAGAGTGTTTTTTCTTACAACGAATGAAATGCGAGATCAGATGGAAGTCGCAAGTGTAGACGAGGCATAGATGCGAAACGTCAAACGCGTAAACATACACTCGTATCATACGAGAACCGCTGTTTACATATACATTGCGACCTTCCATCATTCGCGACTTACTTTAGTGCAATTTGTTGACAAATACATCATTTCAATGCAACGTATCAGCTGATTGCATAAAACGGCGCCAGATATAAAACAGATATAGTGTTATTATTTTGCTTCTTGTATTCTAAAACTAATTTTTTTTCTATGAAATCTAAAATATGTTTTTTTGTTCCATTGAGAAACATATTTATAGAGTCGTTTTTCATTCACTTTAATTCGGCTCATTTCATTTTGTTAATTAGTAAATAACAATCGGAGCCAACATTATGTCGATCGTGAACATATTCACACGATGTGTGCCCCAGAAGAAATTCCTTGAAATCAGAAAGTCGCCTGTTCCATGTTTTCAGACATATTTCTGCATCTTTTTATTCGGTCGACCTACGGTCAGCTTCTGTGCCATTAAACAATGCAAAGAGATATGCAAAGAGATGCCAGACAACAATATGCCGATTTTTGTGGGAGGAGTCAAATCTAACATCCTTCGTAAGGATCTTGTGCTTAGAAGAGGAGAAAATACAAATTAGCGCTAATCTTCTATACTCGACAATGTCTCGACAACTGGAACCGCATATTGGTCAGTTCGTGGACAATCTTCAAACGATAAAGAACAAAAGTGAATCAAAAAAAAATAATTTGCATTTTCCAGCAAAAAAAAAAAAAAAAAAAAATGAGCGCAATGGATAAACAAAAGTGAGTACGGAATTTAATTTTTTAAAATATTGCACATTTTTGAGTCGAATTATTAAATAAATCAACAATCTTAAAGCTTTTTGCGCATAAACTATATTTTTCATTTCATTTTGATACTGTTCACAGAGTCCAACCTTTAGCGTACCAACGCTCGAATTCCTCATCGTGTCAATCATCGGAGGACATCATTTCGATACATGGTGATCAATCAAAAAGTGATTTGGACTTGGCAATTGGTAAGTGTGAAATTTCACAAAAAAAAAACTGTTTTGGAAGTAATATTTTCAAAGTATTTTCACTAAAAATAATTTTTCTTCTATTATCCTACAGAAAATATTCGATTGAAAGATGATTCACCGTTAGGTTCAGAACAAATACGGAATCTTAAACAGAATTTAAATGAACGTAGAAATAGGGCCGATTCTAAAAATATTGTACGGTCTCGGAAGCGGAGTATATCAGTTTCCTCTTCGTCGTCTTCTTCTTCATCAACATCGTCATCAACGGTAACTTTTTCTTTCTCATTCAGAGCAAAATATTTTATACAAATGATTTTTCATTCTCATCTCATTTTAGGAGAGTGATCGTAAGCCCTATTATGCTGACAATCGACGAGAGCGACGTCGAATGAAGTCCTATTCACGACAACAAACAAAACGGAACAAACGATATGAGAAATATCGTCTGAAGCGTGTTGGCAAGCAAGAGCCGAACCGGAGAGATTCACCAAATTCCCAAAATCAACGGCGTGAATCGCCAAAATATGAAAATCAATCATTCGCATTAAATGGTGAATCAGCAAGCGATAGAAATCAGCCGCAAATTATTTTTGTGCCGGTAAATTTTTGTTTTATTATAGAATTATTCATAATGACTTCATAAAAATTCAAACCATTATTTAATTCAATTTAATACTATTTTTTCAGGTTCCACAAACATCGTTTCCGATAGATTACATGCATCCACAGGCTATGCATGCGATGCAAATGGCATATTATGCTCCCAATGGATTCCAACCCTCGATTCCTCCGCCTCATCATCATATGGCACAAATGGCGATGCAAAGTTGCTTTAGGCCACCCATGCCAATGCCGCCAATGCGACCACCAATCGGTGCAATGCAATTTCGAGGAAGAATGCCACCACAGATGTCCCGAGGACGATTCCATTATGTGAATCATAGAAGGCCATTCAAAAACGGGATGTAAACTCAATAAGAATTCGGTGTATAAGAAACCAACACATGTAGGCGGTGTAAATTAACAAATTTAGGTTTGATTTTGTAATTTGAGGTCATGTCAAACGCTTTCCTTAGTCTTAAGTTCATTAATTCAATAAAAAATTGTAACATTAATAAAAAATCTACATAAAATATTTTTCATTTATTAAATTACTCAAATTCACAAAATTGACCTTATTAAATCGCGTATAAATGGGAAAATCTATGCGAATGTATTCATAGTTTTAACAACAAATTGAGTGAGAATGCAAACTGACCTCTAACTATTGTGAGAATTAAAATGTGACCAGAAAAAACGTGAGCAAAATGAGATCCAGAATTTTTTTGCCTATTGTCTTATTTGTGTCTCCAAATTTTCCGGGCTCATTTTCGATCTCAAAAATTTACCATTCTCATTTCTACATTCAAATTATCCTCAAAATTTTCCCTGTTTCATTTTTATGTTCAAATTTTTCTATCTCACTTTAATTTTCACAATAGTAATAGATTTATTCTGCATAACAAAATAAACGCTTTGGAAACGTGTCTAGAAAACGTGTCTATTTTAATATTCATTTCGATTCAACTAATGAAAACCCGAAGCTGTAGTGCATATGAATATACAAAAAAAAAAAGGGAAAGTGCTTGCATTCGTCGCCAAAAACTCGAAATGTCAGATTAAAGTTCGATTCGCAATTTAAAGAAATTATTTGTGTTACCGAAAACCTCTCAGTATTCATATCAAGTGTATTTGGCCAACATTTTCTTTTACCATATGACGAATTTTGAACTAAGGGGACACATCTATTTGCAAATATATGTTCCAAATAAGATACAAGTATTTGTATGCGCTTGTATCTGTGGCTTATATGCATATATGCACGATATTTGCAAATAGATTCGCAAATTCGTGGGTTTTTACATATATTTATATACAGCAAGGATAAAATGACCATATTTGGACATAGTCTCTAATTACAGTCTAACTGCAAAAATTAGCTTTATTGCACATATAAATAAAGGCTTGGGCCCGAATTTGGTACATACAAATTTGTAGGTTCATATTTGGAAAGTTGCCTTTATTTGCAAAATATTTGTGTGTACATGTTCAGATATTTCCCCCTAGATTTTGAGTGGGTTTGTTGTGTGGTTTATTTTTTGGAGCCATTTTAACTGTACCCTTGTTAAAATAAAATGACTAAATGATTGGAATTTCAGTAATTTATTTTCATATTATGTTTGCGTTAGCCATGTGCCAGAGCAGTCGAATAGCTTTACACATTTTGACTTGGGAAAATCATAGGTCACACATAACCGACTGACAATGATTCTATTTTCAGTTATTCTTCTTTAATTCCAATCAAAATATTCCAAAATGGTCGACTGACTTCTCAGTTATATTATTTTCACAAATGTAGCTAAATTAACAACCAACTTCTAAATAATTTGTTTTGATTCTATATAAAAAAGAAATGGAAGCAATCGATGAATGACCATAAAAATGTTTAAGACTCATGTAGCCGCATAAAATTACTGTTCATAGTGAGTTCAACGACTCGTTCTGTTTTATCTAGCATACGTCGTATAAAACGCCATACAAAAATGTGGGCGAACCCTGAAACGGTACCGAATGAGCGTATGAGAAATTGTAAGCTTTGTTCGTATTTCGCACACGTTTTGTAACTATTTGATTAATGTGAGATGCACATATTTAATTATCAAGGCTTTTACACTGAGTGTTTAAAAGTGAGAGCAATTACACGGATTAGATTATTAAAAATAGAACCCGCGCTTTGTACGATTTTAATTACAATAAGTTGACAAAAAGTGATCATATAATTTATTCTTTAAATCTTGCTTAAAATGATTTGCATTAGCAAAAATAAATCAATTCAACATTTGTTTAATAACGTGTTTTAAATATAATTTGGTTTGAGTTAAAAAATCACTGGTTGACATAATTTCAATTAATTTGGTGCTGTAATAGATTTGGCTCAGTGTGGTTCCTTTTTAAATGCCAATTCAACGGAAATTTTAAGAATTGTTTTCGATCGGCCATCGGATTTTTATGCTATGAATAACTGGCTGAACTAGTAATTTTGCTAATTTCTTTGCCTTCATTTTGCACCAACGGGGCTGATTCATCTTCATCCTCGTCATCTTTAGGATGTAATTCGGTTGTAGCTATGTGATGCACATTCGATGATCTTTGAGCTGTGGCTGCTGCTGAATCTCCATAATTGGTGGGATTCATTATGATGCCGTCGTCTTGATCTTGATCAATTGACGGCGTTCGAACCAGCTTGCATGTTGACCGGTCTCCTTTCGACAAAATCAATGATGCTGGCCGCGCATTTGATTTACCATTAGTCGATGGGGGTTGGGCGTTTGACGACTGGGTCTGTGACGTTTGTCGCTTCTCACTCAAATATTCGACCATAATCGGCTGAATCTGTTTGATTGACACACGGCGATCAGTATTTTTAACACTGCCAGAGTGCTTGAGGATGGAATCGCGCCTTGCCACTACCGGTGAACTGGCCAAAGATGGGCATGCACTAGACGACTGGAATGGGTAATCGCTAAGATCTGAGAGATTCAAATAGACAAAAGAAAATAGAAAGAAAAAAAAACAAAAAAAACAAAAAAAAAAAAAAAAAAATGATGGAGATATGGAAGTATGCGACAAATTGTTAAATGAATTTTTTTCCTTAAAAAAAGAACGAAATATATATACAGATATGTATTTAAACCATTTACCAATTCAAATTTGTACATTTATTTAGTTTATGAGGACTTAACCCCAGCTACATCGACCAGCAAGCTCTTTTGATTCTGAACACTGTCATGAATTAGTTGAAAAATTAAATGTCCATTAAAAATATACTGGTCATCGCCGAAAATACACTGAATATAAATAATACGAGATTTGAAAGTGGACATTTATCCTATTCCAATCAATAACTCCAGTCTTCTGCTTTTTGCCACTCATTTTAATATTAATATGCAAATTTTCAATCAAAATTCGAAAGAAGAGTGATTCATTTAATTTTTCAAATAATTCAAATAATCAACATCGAAGATGAATTCAAAGGTCTGGGAATATTGAACAAAATGTTTCATTTTATCTCTCCACCATAAGCGCTTCCAATATCGTTTTACCGAAAGCAATTTGCCACGAAAATAAATGCTTTCATTAATATTTACACCGACCACGTACAAGGCAAATAGCCATTTAATAAATGAACACAATTCAAATAGTATGTATCTAGGGAAAAATGACTTTACATAACAATTATTTTTCGAAGCAAAGCTTTTTTTTTTAATAATCGATAGTATCAAAGGTCATGCCGCATGACTCATGCTAAACAAATATTCAATAGATAACATCGAAACCACAATGATGACTCGAATTGGCAAATTGCAATCAAAAAACACAAAATGTCCAAACTATCCCTCTGAATATAACAATCAAAGTACATATATTATCGCTGCCTTTTGCTCCCAAAACCAATTAAATAATTTTTCGCTATTTGTTTGTTTCAAGTAATTTGATGTTAATTCTAGTATTAGTTTCATAATTCAATCCAATATTAAATTCCAATTCGGTTAAATGTATCCAATTGCTGGATGACAGCAACATCGTTCGAAGCATCACTGCAGTGATCTGCATGCAGATTGATTCTGTTCCACCATTTTCAATAAAACCCGAAATTGAGCTCAAAAACTGTCGGAATCATGACCGCAATTGAAATTGGCTTAAGCAAATGTAATTTCAAAGCATATAAATTCCAAAAATAAACTTGATTGAAATCAAATCGTTAATCTACCGACACTTAATATTATATCGGAATGTGTGAGAATATTTATGGAAGCTTATTTTCATGTAAGCAAATCCGTCATTTTTTTCAGTAAAAGTATTCGAACTTTTCTCAATTGATTTTCGCGTTAAGTGCCTTCGGCAAATATTAATTGTTTGATCGATCGTCGAAATCACTTATCACTTATCTCTGATGAATAACGCGAAAATCACACTTTCACCGAAAAACAGTTTCTCGTACAATTTTGCTGAAAATAACTTCACGGGACACTTCTGCTTACATGAAAATATGCTTCCATAAATATTCTCACACATTCCGATATAAGATTAAGTGTCGGTAGATTAACGATTTGATATCAATCAAGTTTATTTTTGGAATTTGTATGCTTTGAAATTACATTTGCTTAAGCCAATTTCCATTTTGTGATTGTAAATTACAGAGCAATAACCAACTTCAAACAAAAATATGACGCCATAGTTGAAAAGAACTCAAAGATAAACGCAGTATATTGTATTCCAGGCAATTAATTAACGACCATTAAAATAGATTCATATTAAAATGCGACCTTGCTGATACCGTTCGCCGTTGATGGCTGGAGTTTAGTCGGCATTCAAACAGACACATGATAAGTATAATTACTATTTACGCAGCACATTGAAATAGCAGCAATTGTCTGAAGCAATATCGTCAAACTTTTAACTAGGTCAATATTTTTGTTAATTGGAGATAAAATGCTCTCGAGCGATGAAAATAGTGCAAACAGTGATGCGTTTAATGATTCCTGTTCATTTATTAACCCGTTCGGAGAATTTAACCTCCTTTTAATTGAAATGTTTTCTTTTTCAGCAAAAATGTGCCTTGAGAAATATTTTGATTCCCGTTAAAAAATAGACAAATCCTTGCATACCGTTGATGCACTTCATTTTTCATCAGTGCAAAATCCCATTTAGTCAACCAGATAATAAAACTTTCAAACAATTTGAAAAAACCAAAATCTGATCTGAAAAAATTCAGAATTCTTCAAGCGATGATTTTTTTCAGTGCACAAAAGAATAAATAGAAAATCCGTTTATTTTACATTCATTTACAATAAATCAGAAATTCAAAAAAAGAGAGAATAAGAATAAAATCAAGAGCCTATGATGACAATTGATAAGTGCCTTAGAATCATTTAAAATTAAACGAAATGAAGCGATAATTGAATACATGATAATAAACATTGTTCGGATTTTCTTGCAATTATATTGGTGATCATGAATCTATATATACTGCAGCAGGATTTAAGCCATTTGTGGTTATAATATTGCATAATTTATACAAATATAACAAACACGAACACAAACTCAAGCAAATGTATTGATGACTGACGGGAGTGTTTTTTATAGACGCGTATCATCGATGAATGGTTTGAAATCGTTGTTTATGGGCTTGGTGTCAGGCATTAAAATGACTGTCGATGGAGGTGATGCAGAGGTAATTGCAATGGCAGTGTGATTTTTTTCAGTTTGTAATATTACTGTTGGTTCACATACTAATGAAGTACTGATCTGGGGATTAGTTTGATTTAATTGTGACCGTGATTGTGATTGTGATGGTGATGATTGCATTTGCTCGTGCACATTGAATCCTGACAAATTGTTCAGTTTGTTAGTGTTTTTGCATTTTTCAAGCGCCTCAACCATGCTGTTATGATTGTTATTTTTATTGAAATTGCTTAAGCTAACATTATGGCTACCACAATTATTATTAAGAATATTATTATCATTGCAACTGATACTGCTGATGTTTATGGTGTGTAACTGAAGACGATCTGTCGTGCCATCATTTGAATAAGCTAAAGAACGTTCATGTTCCGCTGTTTCTTGTATGGGTGTAAGCGTCTCACCTGTCGATGGGCCACCGGTTGGTCGCTCACTTGCCGCCACATCTTCAAATGCTTCTTCGTTTAGCGTTTGCAATGTACCGCATATCATTTGCTCTTCGAGCGTCACCTAAATTCAACATTTTCAGTTTATTATTAAATTTATCGTATTTCAAAAAAGAAACACACGATTCACGGACATTCACTGGGACAACAATAAATGAGGAGAAGAAAGCTAAATTTACATCTGTCGTACCAAATCGAAAATGTATTTTCGTTTGGATTTTCTCTACAGGATTTACCAATTGTATGTAACATAAAAATCTTTTCTTTACTTAATTTCAGTGTTCATGCGAAAATCGACAAATTTACTGAATTATTAAACGAAAATGAAAAAAATGGAATATATTTAATCAGAATTTCAAACTTTTCTTTCAAAATTAATAAATTCAATGAAACCAAAACAACATAAATATCAGTTTAACAAAATGAGATGAAATTTTTTTGGGAATGCTCAAATTTACCTGCTGATATTCGTAATCATGAAGTTTTGGCTGCCCTCCACCAAAATTGTGTGCGAAAATTAATGTTTCATGAGCATTTTTTGGTTTTGTTTTGGAATGTTCAATAATTGCATAATTATTTTGCCATATAAATCAAGATCAATCAAATGAAAACTTATAAAACTTAATGAATTCCCTGTCCATTGAAATTAAGCTGCACCACAATGATGATGTGATGTACTCACCTGTTTCTCGATAACAGATTTCTGTCGTGGGAATGTTGGTTGAACGGAATCAATTTCGCTGAATTTCATCGTTGGCTGCAGTTTTTCAATGTCTCGCAGACAATTGATCAGTAAACGGAATATTTCCCAATGACCAAAGTTCAATCCAAGCAATGATTTCAATTCGTTCAAATCACAGTGCATTAAAACACGTCCACTTATTGCATTTTCTTGCAATGCTCGCGCCAAACGGTCGAATGCTGACTCTAATTCTTCAATTTCCTTCAGCAATGCCATGAGGCCTTCAACCGACAATTTCGATAAACGAACATGCAGCAGGTCCTCCTAACAAATAGAAAATGTTTTTTGTTCAACTCAAGACTCTTGGTCAAAATCATAAACAACTTGAGTACATTTGGATCGGTTCTAAAAATGTGGACGTTTTTCATCCATTTCTCAGCCACTCAAATTTGTCTATACTTACAGGAAATGCGTTCAATAAATCAGCCGGGACACCCTTCTGTTCGCCGACAAATGGACTTATATTTTCGATTATGCTCTTACGGCGGTTCATTGGTTCAACTAATGTTGGATTGTGTGATGCTGGAAAATTGTTGGCTATAAAACCGGGCGTCGCAATCGCTTGATTTCCGAAATAGTTTTGCGGATATGGCAACATTGATTGATTTGCCATTATGGCCATTTGATTATGAGCCGTAAAGCTTGTTACACTTGATACATTCGGCAATTGGCCGTGAGCTTGCAACCGATTCGTAATCGGCACTGGAATGATTGGTTTCATGGTCAAAACAATACCTTCATCTTCAAGAGCTTGTTGGTCCTCTATAAATCCGAAAATAGATTGTTATTCATCGCAAACTATTTTCCTGAGCATAGATTCATTTTGATTTTAATTTTTGCTCGCTCGAAAATTGAATACCTTTCAAGACTTTGCGTAAATACGGATCCAAATTGATAGTGAAAGGTAGGAAGATGCGCAAATCAGCAACGAGTAAATCGTGCTTGTGCAGCTGCAAAAACGCTTCTAATTTACGTTCATCGCGATCCAACTCCAGCAAAGGCACGGCATCACGTAGTTGCGAGATCTTTGGTTGAACTCTGGAAAATTTGAATGGCTATTTTATAGAAAAGTGTTTGATTAACTTGAAAGAAAATGTATACTTTTCATAGAGCGTTTGAAGTGACACAGAATCATCGATTTGATCTCCACTCAAATCGTGCTCCAGCACAATCATGCTCGCCCTCAATGGCCATTGTTCCGTTAAATTAATCCAAGAACTCAAACGATACCAACTGAATTCAATTTGAAATGCTTTCAAAAGTCGCACTACAAATGGAAATATGTTTTTTTTTTTTTGTATTTAGAAAACATTTTCAAACCATTTCCTCGATTTCAAAGTGATCCAAAATTTACCTGTGATATAAATAACATTCATCAATCGTCTCATACTACGAGGGTTAACATCGCTGAAGTAGTCATCCGTTAGCACGATTTTCTGAACGAAAAAATGTATAGCATTTGATTGAAGTTCAAAATTATGTGCATGACCAACTATGCTTTTGACAACATACCGTTAGGTCAATGGGGCCCGTAGGCATTGTGCTGATACGATGCAAGTTCGACCCGATTGAACTGGCAATTGATTCGGACATTCGCAATTTTTTCGTGCTACTTCGTGGTGGATTCACTGATGCTCGCAGTTTCTCATTGCTCGACATTATTTCGGAGGCATTCGATAGTTTTCGAACACTCTGCGAGTGGTTCATCAATGGAACATCTTCATTTTGTAAATCAAGTATATTTCGTCTGAACAGTATGGCAGTATTCTGAGCACGTTGAACTTTCCGCAAGCCCGAATTTTGCAAATAAATCGGCAAATGAACTAAATTTCGAAGGAAATCGTGGCCACCAATGCCACCTTCCGTAAAAAGTCGACGACTGTTTGCCTCTGCCGCTTTCGCGATAACATGCGGATCGACGGCAAGAAGCATCACAAACGGCCGATTGGGGGATGAAAGCAATGTTTGAACCGAACTCAAGACTGTTATGATACGCTCAGTATCACATGAATCCAATGCATCAACAATACCCACCAATCGACTTTGCTGCTTTGTAAATGCGTCCAGGCACTGGAAATATACGAGAAAAAAATAAACGGAACAATCAAAAAACATTTCCCAGAAATGTATTAATCTTTAGATTTCATATTGAAATGTGTATAAGAAAACAACATTAACTTGAATTCATTCTTCAATCTATTTTCTTAATTTTTAAAGAAAAAGGAAGAAAATATCCAACATTATAGGCAACCTTCAAAATCCGAGCTAGATTTGAAAGTTTTTGGATGAATAATATGTGTGACTCATTTCAAAAGTAACTTTGAAAACATTTAAAATGTTTGAAATGTACCTTAACCATATCAGTCATTAACGAAACCTCTGCACCTAATGCTGTCAGTGGTGCTCCCTCGTTGTTTTTCAGTGCTTTTTTCAAGTGGCGGCCCTGCGAAATGAACAGTGAACTGAGAGCCTTTGCCCATGCATGGATATTTGCCAATGTACCCGCTATCAGAATGCCACCAATTATGTATAGCGCCAAATGTAAGCCGTGTCTGCAAGTATATTTCAGATTTGAAATGTAGCAATTTTATGACTGAAAATTATGGATTCAAACTTGAGTGCAATGTAAAATGAGGAGAATTGAATAAATGAAAATGAAATATTTTACATTTTAAATAGCAACTTACTTCGTTAAGATTTCGTTTTCAGGTGTATGCCCAAACAAAACAATCAAAATGGATGCAATTGAAATGAGACCTAGGAATCCGATTTCAAATAAAAGAACCAATGGGATGCAGCACATGCGGCGCCACCGCCAATTCGATGATGCTTTCAGTGGTTTTGGTTTGAAAGCTCGGTATAAACGCGTTGGCAATGCGCCATAATGATTTTCAATGGCTTCGAATAATGAAATTAGCATTCCGGCAACGGCCAATTCGCCGGTTGGGCTCGCTTGACTCGCCTCGGCGAAATGAAAACGAACCGGCAACGGTTGTGAGCTACTTTGAGGGCCAGGCGGATGACAAAAGGCCACTTGCAATACAAGTCGAAGTCTTCCCAATCGCTTCATGATTCCGTTAATGAATGCATAAGGCCAGTACAGGTCATAATGATTATTGGCAAATTTCAGTGCATGCAAAAAGACAAAGAACAAGACGAGCGTAACGGCTGCTGAGGCTGTTCCAAAAATGTATGACCACGTGGCTAGGCCAACGACACTTCCAATAAGAATAGATAAATGCCAGCAAACGATGATCAACAGCCATGGAGCACGGATCGGCGGTTCGGTCCATTGTCTGGCAAACATATTCATTTCATCGCGTAGTTTGGCCAACAAAAAGCTTTTGCCACTCCCCCATTTGGCGTATAGACCGACGGTAATTGGCGTTGTTAAAGTTGGCTCACTCAGCACATCGGCCACCGCAGACGAATACAATTCATATCCTAACATTCCTTCGGAATCTTCATTTGTATTGAGACGGCGCGCACCAAACACTTGCCCAAGGATCGTTTTCTGATGTGCCGTGTCCAATGCATAAGGCGTTTCACCGGCTTTATTTGCCCGGTACAGCAATTGACTATTCTTTGGATTTCGGAGTAAAGCCTCGACGATGGCCTTCGATCGGGCGCGCATTGCTATATGTAAAGCTGTGTCACCTCGTCGATCGGTTGCCGTCACTTTTGCCCGACGATCCAGCAGCATTTGTACAATTTCCAAATTGCGGTTTCGTACGGCACGCAACAATGGCGTATCACCATCTTTCGTCGCCGACTCCAAATCCGGATTTGAAGTGAGCAAATGGCGTACAATCGATGCATGACCCTTTTCAACGGCCGTATATAAAGCAGTTTTCTTGTCTTTACCTTGAATGTCAACGTCGACGTGGCGTTTCAGCAGCAACTCAACCACACTACGATGTCCATTTTTGACGGCATGTATGAGCGGAGTATCATTCGAACGATCTTGTATATTCACATAAGCACCGGCCGCAATTAGAGCGGACGCAATTTCGTGCAAACCTTCGCGGCATGCAATACTCAAGGCAGTCAATCCATCTTTATCTAAGGCATTTACATTTGGTTTTCTCTCAAGCAATAGTGAAACACATTCCTGATGTCCACCAGACACGGCCACCAACAGTGCGGTCCATGAATACATTCCGGCTGTATCGACATTGGCTCCAGCCTTCAGCAGAATTTCCACGATTTCGGCATTGCCACGACGGCATGCCCAAACTAAAGCTGTTGTACCATATTTATCACCAACATTAACTTTGGCACCGCGTTGCACCAGCATTTGAACAATGTCCTTGTGTCCACGGCCAGCCGCCCACAGCAATGATCCCAAATGGAAATTACCGTGTGCAAAAATATCAGCACCTTTATCGAGAAGAATGGCCGCAATTTCCGTGTGTCCATAATATGAGCTCCACATAAGAGCAGTCCAGCCGCCCATATCTCGATGTTCAATATCAGCACCATGCTCAATGAGCAAACGCACCACATCCGTATGACCATTTTTAGCTGCATTCAATAGAGCCGACCAATTATCAAAATCTTCGGCCTGTACATCGGCTCCTCGTGTAAGTAATTCGCGTACAAAAGGCAACAAGCCTTTTGCCGATGCAACCATAAGCACAGTTTGACCATTCTATGTGGAGAAAAAAAACACAGAAGGAATGCAAATTATTTTCAGGGAAATAGCGTTTTCAAACGATTGTACGAAATGTTTCCAACATTTAGTGAAGTTTTTTTTTAAACAAAAATTGAATTTCGCACACTTACTTCATCACGATCATCAACCGGCAGGTGACGTGTATCGAGAAACGTCTTTAGACCGGACAAATCATTTGACTCAATGTACTGTAATAAAGCCCGGTGACCAAGTGTACCCATCGAATCACCACACCGATTTAATGTCTGAATAGAGAATAACGACAATACAAATGAGTGATCTGCTATTTAACAAACAATTCGCCCGTACAATCTCAGTTCGCTGTCGCGCAATGGAAGTCAACATTATTAATTAAAACCATATCGACTTTCAAAGTAATGAGATGTAACAAAAGAAAGGGTAAATATATTAAAAACTATGAGAAAAAACAAAAATAAATAACCAAACAACACTGTAAATAGTATATGTGATTCACTCAATCTCAACAAAATCTACGAAAGAAACAACAGAGAGCCCACAGCAAAAAGCCTTCCGACACGACCGTTAATTTGTTAGATCATTCTAATTTATCTGAAAACTCAATGAATTAATATTAGCAAATAAGTAATTAATCAGCTGGTGTCATTTTGATTATTAATATTTTTAAAATGAGGAGGAAGAGCTAATCAGGTAATAAATAATGCATATGGCGTTTGGAGCTAGGCGCCGCTGTTTAGTGACGGGCATGATGAATTAATGAGCCAAGTGTTAGTGTTCAATGTTTCGGGTAACCGACAAAGACCATGATCTATTCCACATTGCAAAGCGCAACGGAACAGCAAAAGCATTATGTTCCACACAATCTGCCGTTCTGATTTGTAGCCCCGGATATCGATATTGTTCGGTGTATGTTTCAATGGGCGCACTAAATTGCCAAAGTTTTTCCAGCCATTTCGGAGCCCAGTCGCTATTTCGCGTTCAAGTATTGGATTTGAAGATCAAGAGCAATTGCAAGTGGTGCACGTGCGTACACTTTTCCGGCAATCATTCGACAAATTTATTGCCAGTCGCAATCTTTTCGTGGCTAAACAAAAATGTCTCGTCAATGGGTCACCTTCGATCACAATCGACGGATCGATCGACTTTGAATCGACGCAAGACCGAATGCATACGCAAATGCGTTTAACTTTATGAACAAAATATAATCCGATACATA
Source organism: Obolodiplosis robiniae (assembly GCA_028476595.1). Lineage (NCBI taxonomy): Eukaryota > Metazoa > Arthropoda > Insecta > Diptera > Cecidomyiidae > Obolodiplosis > Obolodiplosis robiniae. Next base: position 40,479,106 of record CM052016.1, read on the forward strand.
AGTGCATGCTTTGCATTTTCTATGGCATTTTTTTTATGTGTGTGTGTGCTGCTTTGTTTGTTCGCGTGTGTGTTTCAAGCAAAAGAAATTTGGCGTCGAGTGTGTCGCAATTTCGATGAACACAACAAAATAACATTAAAAAAGCCAATTTCAAACGTACGATCAGAGAAACAAGTGACAACAATTTTGTTGTTTACTCGATTTTGAATGGGCAAACATGTGTAAGCATTCAAAATCAAAATGTTTAGCAAATATAGCGAACGCGCTCGTGGGCACCCAATGTTGAAAAACAATAAAAATAATTTCAACAGTCAGACAGATAAAGTCATAGACGATTTTATGTGATATGGGAAAAATGAGAAGGACTTACGAATGATAATCAAAATGATAACTTTATTAATTACTCTAAACGCCGTCCACACATTTCATAATAATTGCAATTTATCGCCATTTACATGCATTATTTCCAAGTAGTTTTGGCGTTTGCCAATCGACACACAGTAATCGCATCAAATGAGGGTTCACTCCAAAGTAAATGTTATATGGTAATGTTGCTCGTCTAAATGCATATTTTCGATGTGATTAGCATTGATTGGCGAATGTGCCTGTTCGTCTCTCATTCGGTGCGACTTCTCGAAATTCAAGATGTTCGCCCGAAAAAGCGATCGGAACATATTTGGTGTCGATCTAGGTTTTTTTCGCATCCGCCAATTTTCATTTCGATTCGACCATCTAGTCAAACGAGTTGGACGAAATGGATGGAACCAAATTGATGCACATTTTTGAGAGCAGTTAAAGTTTTATTAACAACTAAATCTGCACCTCGGAATTGGAACATGGCTAATTGCACACGCGTAAAAAAGCAGCATTATGGCAAGTCGGCTACGTACGCATTTGCACATTCTAATTTCAATTTGTGTTCCGATGACAGTGAATCGAGCGGTTTTCATTTTGAAAATTGTTTGTCTTTCTATCGTTGCAACCTTTAAATGAATCTTTGATTATTTGTTTCAAATTATTTATTGTTTTTTTTCTTCTTTCGAATGTAAATGGAAAGTTCTATAAATTCACATTATTATTAAAGTAATTCTTATTTTAAATTTATTGTATTTCAATGAATTTTGATGTGTTAATGTCAATAATATGATTGGCAAATGTTAAGCGGTGTCGAATATACTAACACATTTTGATCGGGATCGAGTGTAGCGGGACGAGAAATTTAAACGCGAAACACTGAGAATGATCTCTTCGATTGGACCTGTGAATCCGCGCATTTTGCACTATTTTTACTACCATTTATCCAGAACACGAATCGATTTGCATTCGCCAGCTGCGAATCGAACTCGAGATGATTCGTCTCTCTCTATCTTTAAATTATTTGCACTTTTCACGAAAGAAACAACAACAACAAAAACTACTGTCACCAACCAAACTAAAAACACACAAACTGATTTTATCCAATTTTGAGCATAATCGTTGGAACGTTATGGTAATCAATTGTTGCGAGACATAAGATAACAAAGATTTCTTGCAATTATCTTCACAACAATGTGTTTGTGTGTGTTTATGCGTGGGTGTAAGTATCTGATGCGATCCGTTTTTTAACAATTAATTTGGTACAAATGGAAAAATTCGTTGAACTTTGTCTCTCAGATGTCGTCGCAAATAGTGAGATGGGAAGAGAGAGTGAGTGAGCAGTGTGTTGCACACGATCTACCAACAACAACGACCGAACACCGAATGTGTTTTTCCTTATTTACGTCAAACTTTGAAGACAATCCGTAGCAAAATGAAATGATAATATAAAACATAAGTATATGGTCACAAACCCGATCACAGCCACACTTACTCACGTATGCGAATGCACGTTTGATTTTTGCTCATATTCACACATTCCAAGTCAGTGCGCGTAATAACTCTTTTTTTTTCGTTAAATGCGACTGTTTTTCTTTGACTCTTTGACCACATTTCATTTTTTAACTTGCTCAATTCAGATATTGTTAATTCCATCGAGGCTGGCATCAAGGTGGATGCGCAACAATCAAATGCATCATAATATCTTGCAAAGTTTAATTTCTCGTTATCAATGCCATAGATTAATCGAAGTTATTTCTTTTGTGGAATTTAATTTGATTCTGGCTATTCTTTTTCATATTGTTATTTGATTCATTTAGGGGACATCTCTTTCTGAAGTGTACGTCATTATAAATTTCATGCAAGTTTCAATTTGCTCCCATTCAACATTCTCATTAAATGCCCAAAATTGATTTGCATTCAATCCGAACAATGCTGATCAACTGTTTTCAATTCTTGGCACATCACTGAGGCTAGGCTATGAGAAGAAGACTGGAAGTCACCATCTGACTTTCAGTAATTTTCAATATAAAAATTGTATATTAAAAGTGATTTTAGATTGTAAATTCGATACCGCATCACACAAATTTGATAATTTTAGAAGAAAGTTAATTGTGGACAATTCGTGATATTTGTTTAAACTTCCCTTTGTTTTACGTTCAATACATTAAGTGGTTTCTTCCAAATTTCAATGAAATTTCAAAAATGTGAAGAATAAAGTGAGATTTGCGAAATGAATTTGAAGCTTCATAATGACTTTCCGATTTTAATGCTAATTCTGATGATTTGTCTTCATTTTAAAATCGGAATGCGTAATTCTGTCTACGTTAAGAAATGTTTCAATATCTTCGTTTGTTCACCTTCTTTATGTTCAGCCTATTCCAATTGCACCGAATGCCGTCTTTTTTCATTATTTTGCAAGAATCATTGAATGTGAGGCGCCACCAAGAAGCACATCGCAAGAGCCATTAGCCAACCCAAAGCACACACACAGTCGTACGTAATGTTTTACATTTCGTCCATCTTTAACTATTACAAAACGAGAGGCATGTGAGGTACTCGACCGCTTTAAAAACTAGTTTTAGCGTTTCAAATGTAACCGGTACCATTTTCTTGTTGGTGCTTTATTTTTATACATATTGAATTTGTGTGCACAAAGGTCAGTGTCCAAATGCGTAATCTTATTTTATCCATTCGTTCATCGTGTGTGCTATGGATCACGGTAATACGCTATGTATTCGTGCAGCGTGTATCCGAATAAATTTATATTCCGTCTCAAGAACTTTTTTTGAAGCAAGTATCTTGAAACTTCGGTTATTGAAATTGTTCGGCACCGCAATTGGATGAAGAGCGAGGTTATTCAGCTGATGAGACAAAGTGCGTCAGTGTCTTTGACTCATAGAAATTATTCAGTTGCTTCCTGTTTGGAATGCGAATTTAATCGATTGAATCCGATTTATTAAGAATTGCTACGTTATTTGTTAGAATACTCTTTTTTCGCCATTTGCAATTTTCTGAAGAAGATATTTGATCGATAGTAAAGTGAAATCTGGTTACGACTGATTGACATTGAAATATAAATGTTCCAAATTCATCTGATATGTGGTCGTCGCATGAATTTACCATGCAATTTACCACAAACGAACGTGTCGCCAAAATGGAATTCCCCTGATTTTGCAGATGATGCCGATGCTATGACTAATTTCAACGGACAATTTCAAATAAATTGTAAATTTTTTTAACGCATCACAGATGCTGCCTTCAGGCATTTCGACCTAGAAACACGCTGAGCGAATATTACGCATCATCGCTTCTGAAAGTGATAGTTATTTTTAATAAAAATCATAGTAAATGACTATCAGCAATGGAACAGGGAAACACCGCGTTGCATTGTTTTTGTTATTTTGCCGAACGCTACGCTTTACACATTCCGGTTTGAACATTTCATCAACTGGTTCACGGTTTGCGGTACGCTAAAAGCAATTCCTTCGATCGCACAAATTTCCAGCTGTTTATTTATATTTGTAAGGATCTAAGGAAGTCGTTGGCAATTTTGATATTCCTAATACGTTAAATATTTAAAATTGTTTATCCAGGCAATTTGCAATGATGATTTTGTCATACGTTAAGAAAATTTGGCATCAAATTGTATTTCTGCATTATTATAGAAAACTTTCAATGTTTTTTCATTTTCAATTTATATAAATCATTTTTAATTTTGGTTTGAATTTGAATTATATGTTGTTAAAATTATTACGACATAAATTCGAATGCGGTTGGTAATTCAAAAATGCAGCCATTCCTGGACCATTTTCTACTGCAATTTATGTTTTGATTACGATTGCATCGTTGCACTAAAAATTTAATTTGCGTCGAACAGCCCAACATTGAACATCGTCATTGCTCCTTGATAGTTCACAATGATTTACTCGATAGCAATTGATCGATTGTGTCATAATTTCGGCATTCGATGTCCCAAATAAAAAAGATCATATATTTATTGTTTATCGATATTTAAAATCGAACGACACGGAATATTTTTGGTGTTGATTAAGCGCTTAGACGTTTGAAACCAAATGAAACTGAAACGTATTGAATAAATTGAGCTTTTTTTTTTGCTGCGGCTTTTTTTAAAACAACATTCACAATAGATCAATGCAACAAATTAAGTTGTGAGCTGAAGCCTGAAATGGGCAGTTGTAACGTACAAATTCAAACTTGATTTCTTGATCCAGCATAATGCAAAAAAAAAGTTTTGATCTGACTCAAGAAAGCTTGCGTTGGCAACAGCTTTTCTAAGCTATGCAAAGGACTTACTCGTCGCCATTCATCTCGACAACAATGAATTCAAATAGACCTTATTCAAAAGATAACAACAAATGAACTTGCATACGAACGGCCACCTTGCATAGCACGCGGAACACCAATATTTTGTGTGAATAATGTGAGATTATAAAAATAAACAGTGCATTTGCATTATCGATGAATAAAAATGGATCATTCAATTGAACACAATTCGACCGGAAAACGATTTTTTTTTAATTTCATTCATATGAAACAATTGACATTGCTTCAATCTTCCACGCTATTTCTGAATTTTTTGGATTCTTCTCAATTTATTCGGCTTTGACTAAATTTTCTCCAATTCGAAACTATATTTTCACAAATATTTGGGACGAGCTGGGAACAGTTCTTTGAATATATTTAAAGCTCAAAATATAAATGGAAAAAATATTTGTGAATATTGAAAATCATGAAAAATGCGTGATGTTATTTAGCATCATTTCCAATAACTATAAAACCAATCATTTTGGCACGTCGTTTCAAAACAAATAAAATTGATAATAAATCAACTCCTTTCGAAAAGTGTTCACTTTGAAAAATGCCTTGTTTATTTAACCGAATTGATGAGTTTGAATCACGTTTTTTATTTTATAGAAAAGTTCACTATTGCTGTTTATTGTGCAGCACGTGTCGCCACTTAGCATTAAAATGAATTACTTTGATGGGAATGTAAATAAAACGAAACAGAGACAAGAATCTGAATGAAATGAGATTCAAATGTTTTGAGATCGAATAAAACTTACATTTCACAAATTGATCGGTGATATGTTAATGTCGAACTTGCACGCGGCCAGAATATGTGTTCATGTGACGGAAAAAGTCGCGTGTACTTTGCGAAACTTATGTTTAAAAATTGATATATAAGTTGCTGAATCGAAATCTATGCTAATCGATTGATTAATTGATCGGATTTGATATAAGTTGATCGTATAAATAGTGAAAATCACAATTAGAGAAAGAACGCGATTGAAAATGCGTGGCTAATCGAATAAACCAAATAAAACTACTAGATCGCGTTCGCTCTGCGCAAAGTGCCGATTGAGCCGAAGCCACCAACTGAACTGAATGAAAGCGAATGTATTAGAATGCATGGCGTAAGCGATAAATTATTAATTGAATTGTAAAACAAAATAAAAAAGTGAGCAGCAGCAGCGGCGATGACAGCAGAAACAACGACGAAAAAAGAAAATTAATTGTGTGCAGCAATCAGAGGAAATGTAGGAAAAGGGGACAGTCGCTTTTTGTAATGAAGTCGGTACGAGAGACAATTAACGACGTTGAAATATTTGTTAGTTTATTTGTGATGAACACCGAAAATTATGAATGAAAAAAAGTTCAATCGCTTTTTTTATTCAAACGGAGTTTTTCTCAGGGTAAGAGAGAGAGAGAGAGAGAGAGAGAGAAAAAAAATGAAAATAATGCAGGTAGTGAGGAAAAAATGAGCAAACAACTAACAAAGTCGACGGCATAGTTTACAAAAGCAGCGAAATGAAACGAAACGAAAAATGTTTTTTTATAAATCGATATAGATTATTGCATTTTGTTCGGTGTGTTAATCATAAACTGTGCGTGTTATTGAGCTATCGTTGAGTGCATTGCGATGAGTGTAACCAATTGTACGTGAACAAAGAAACGGAATAAATAATTGATTTGTGATATTCGCATTCAATTTTATAGTATTCGAAATTGCCAATTGATTAGATTTGGCTAGTGAATATCGACGATTTGTCATATCAAATTGGATGTGCGTCAAATAAATATGTGTCAAAATTGCATGCATTATCCTTGACTATTTAGACAAGTTGCTCCGTTCGATGCAATGCCTGGAGTTTGCAGTCAAACCGCTTGTATGGAAATCGTCAAATGTTCTGTACACATTTTTTGAATGTTTTTTTTTTTTTCTTTGATCAGACACGTTGAATACGTGTTGACTTTAATTCAGAATGGGTTCATCGAACCGTTTCAAATGGATATGTCACTTGGATTTTGACTGGCGCTTTTTTAATGTAAGTTGTCACACTTTGAAATATGAATATATTCAAATTACTGCTTTTTTCAAGCAATGTTTTCACTGACAATGTTAAATTTTTAAATTTAGCTTTTAAATTAGCCGGAAATAGCGGAAAGTGCTGTTTAAGTGCTTTTTTGCCAGCCACACATTTTCGAAAATCTATATGAGCTCGCAACACAAGCTTAATGTTCAACAATGATTGTTAATTGATGTCACCACAACGAATGTGAAACTTAAATTCAATTGAAACATTACAAAAATCAAATATCGAAGCTCACCGAATGATAATTTTAACAGATTTGGTATTACGATCACAAATAGTTTGAAACACAAATTAAATAATTTTGATTCTTTTTTTTTTTTTTAAATTAAATTGAACAAAGTAGATTTTAGATCCAAAGTGTTACAATCGTGTATTTCTGTATTGAATCTGCCAAATTGTCTGCTTAGATCGGTTACATTTTCAAATACTCAGAAAATTGTGTTGATTTTAGTATAGAATATATGAAATTCTAAGTCTAATTGATTACATATATGCGGTGTGTGTGTTTGTTTTTTGCTGTAGGTGTAAGTGGGGATCAGTTGTTAGCAAAACCATTTCTAGATGTGTTATTCCATTACTAGTTCCGTTACATTTTGGTATGATTCTCTTGAATTCAGAGAGCGTTCGTCCCTCGAGATAAGAGTTTCACGATAATTTCTGTGTTTTCAAGTACCTTGTTTCGGTTCAGTTTGTGATTACCTCAACAAACGTGTTATTCAACGTGATGTGTGTGTATTTTTAATTTGTTTGTATCTGGGTTTGAAAAATAATCCCGTAGCATGTGTGTATTCGTGTTGATGGGTGGAGGGCTGTGAATTTAGTAGACAAGCTTAATTGAAGTTAGATAAATGTGAGCCAATGGATTATTTGTACATCGATCAGATAACACACGTGCACACAAAGCAACATCGATCTCGATCGCTGCGGTGCTGCTCTCTGATCATAGTCAGTTTGGTCAGTATTGGTCACCCTACCGTGTGCGATGTGGAAAAACGTCTCAATCCTGAATAAAGCTGCGAGAATCGTCGTTGTGTGCTCGTGATAAGGTCGAGCGGTTCGTTGACATCGGTGACGATGAGTGAGGGTATGCTGAAATTGGCATCGGCGGAAATGCGTTTGACACGTTTGCCGTTGGCAAGTGCCAGCGATGATACCTCCAGTGTATTTGTATTGTCATTATAGTCTTCTTCAATGAACACATGATTATCGTCAGCATTCGTCCTGCGCTGCGCATGCAATGCGCCCAATTGATGGACGATTAATTTTTGTGCGATAGAAACATTTTGGCATGGTGTCGCTGTTGCTGGATGCATTTGTTGGTGTATATTGTTTCCATGTTCTGGGCGTGCTACATTTCTAGTCATGTGCAAATCACGTACAAGTGCTTTAATGTGCTGGTAATTTGGATTTTCTTGGCTATTTTTTGACATCACGCATCGACTTTTTTTTTACTTTTTGTGTGACAGAAGTGATCAGTAATGGCGGAGAGTTTTCGGTTTGGCGTCGTTTCGAGTGGTGCAATGAACATTTGTGAGAAACTTGGACCATTAAATGATCATTGTGTGGATGATCATTCGATTGATTATAACTGTGGCAAATCTAAAACAAAACAACTTGGTTGGATCTCCTGCGATTGTTCATGAGTTTGTGTCGAAATTATGCTGTTTTAAACAGGAAAACTATGCATTTTTGGAGGTTCAAGGAGGGGCTCAACATATGCATATTAAGATGAGTGCTGCACCAGCATATTCCAACGTTGACGCACTCAACATATCCTCGAGTGTTTCACATTCATTTCACAAAAACCACAACCTCATCTTCGGTAATATTTTATCTCTCTCAATCACGTGAAATGAAAATTCAAACGCAAAATAAATAACTAATAAGGAAAACTTACGTATAAAACTTCAACTGAAAATATTGTTTATGTAGTAAATTGATGATCAAGCCGCTCCGCCATATGCTTACCTGCAAAAAACAGAGATAAACTTTTAAACTAAATTCATCAAAATAACTGTGTATTTACATATTTGAAGTAAGCGATCAAGTTTGTGTCGAGTTTTTCATAGCAAAAAATCACTGAAATCACAAACAATCACACACACACACGTCAATCGTGTAGGTTCATGCGCGCGTGCGTGCAACCTCACTAAATCCCATAATCACCCTTCAAAATTGCTGAACTTGCTTGAAAGTTATGTAAAGAATTTATACTACGAACGATTACATAGTATTTATTCGATAAGAAGTTGACCGTCATTCAACGGAATAAATTGTGATTTTTATCAGTGATTTTGAAACGAAATCAATTTTACGCGAACAGGCGCACTGATGTGATGTTGATATGAGGAAATGATGTGAAGGAAATCGTGCCGAGACACAATAACCATTGATTAGGAGCATTCAGAGAACGACTTAACCTGTTTGGTCTTTCAATTTTAAGTCTTGTTAGGCCATAATGGTCGACCATGATGGACTCGAGATGAATTGTAATGGATTATAATGCAAATATACTTATATTAGCAATAAAATAAATTGAGATATATTGAAATAGCTTTCTGCAGTTCTTTGTTTTTTTTTTTGAATCAAGAAAAAAATTGTCAGTCACTCATCGCAGTGATAATATGAATTCACCTTGAAATCTTCATTTTTCAATATATTTTCTGTTGTCCAAATAAAAAAACTCATATTATATATTCTCGAATCTTCTAATTCGAATGCAATTCTAAACACTGTTCACCGTAAAGTCTGTTTTGTAAACCATGAGAGTTGTTTTCATCAACTTTATAACACCAATCATCTTGAACAAAAATTGGATGTTAAATCGTGGATATTACCTGATTGCTGGTGTTTGATGTGGTTGGTTTGACTTTGGTCTTAAACATGGTAAATCCAGTGAATCGATCAAAATCGTCAGCAGGGCGTGATTCTTGTGTGGCTATGTATCTGATCAGACTGGGAAGACTTTGTCGAAATTAGTACTCTTTAAATACTCATGCCCGCCAAACTAGATAAAAGTCTATTCCGATTGTCGATATAGCTTGCCTGTGTGTTTCGATTCAAAAATTGTAATTTCGCACATTTTCGCTATCAACTTCGCAATCACTATAAAAATAAATGGCGCCACAATTATGTTTATTCAATTTAGTGCTATCACATGAAATTGATTCAAAGATTATTGATTTCCCTTGTTCTAAATTGCCGTGCGTTTTTTGGAAAACACAACGCAACCTTGAAAATGTGCTAAGGAAACGTGAAAAAAAAATGATCTAAATATTTTTCAGTTATGATCACACTTGAGAGATAACGTGGATTTAAAATCCAGTTTGTGCGAGTGCTGCACTGGGATTTCAGCTAAATCACTTTCGGCAAAATCTAATAAAACCAAATCGCTCTGCTTTTTTTTACAGAACATTGAATTGTGTTGTTTTCTAGCTTAGAAAAGTCATCAGATTGTCTGATGTTAGAACTATTTGACCACTATTCGAGTCATCGTTTGTGCTCACATTTTTAAATTCCGATTTGTTTCAATATGTAGGAATAAATGACTTGCCAATTGAAACGAAGCAGAGAAGAAGGCAAAAGTGCTGAAATGCATGGAAAATGGACGTAACGGAGCACAGTATGACAACATCTTAAACAAATGAACAATAATCAAATTGAGCAGACACAACACACGCGCGTTCAGCCTAAACATTCATTTTTTATATGTATTCATTTCTCCTCTTCCATTTTTCATTATTAGCAATTAGCTAAGAGGGCATTAAATGCTGATGAAAGCGCGCACACAACAAGAGTCAATATTTATTCCGATAGTATTAAAAGCGTGTGCTTTTGTTTGAATTGTGATTGTTTATTAAACCTTCCTTTCTCTCCGCTAAATTGGTCAAAATCATTGTTATGCTCAAGTATTCTTCATTGAATTGCTTCTACGCAATTCGATCAATTTGAAAATAAACAAGCATCGATTGATCTTGATAATTTTATGGATTTCCGTGAAATTTTCATTGAGTGTCATTGATTCGTGCCGATTCGAAAACAGTTTCATGAATTCTGCTGAATTGCCGGATGGTAGAAAACGAGTGAAAGAGAAAAAGTGCACATTTGTTGATTATCTCCTTACCTGTGATGAGGTTGAACGCCGCAATGAATTTCGCAAAATACTTAAATAATTGGGTAAAAAGCTGCCGTAATTACGAAATGTTCGTCGTGTATGGGTTTGTGTTTGTGTTGAACTTGAACTAGAGTTTGTGCTAATACTATCTATGCTTGGCGAACGACCGCGATCCGACGACGACGACGATGTGGATGCCTGATACAGTGGCAAGCGTTCCGGGTCGATTCGGTTTTGCGCTATATTTCGCATTTTAAAGATGCGCCGAATCTTTTTTAATTTTTTCATTACGTTTTATTGTATCAATCAGAAATATAAATGCACTTGAACAACAATAAAATATGTTCTTCTTGTGAATGTTCGACGTTTGATTGTGTGATTCGGGTATTGGTGTGACCACAAACGTCAAGCAAGCCGTACTCAAATTGTTTATTGTGATTGAGCTATTACATCCATTTCTCAGGCTAAATCCAGAAATTTCACCACAACAATGTTGTGGTCTTTACAAGAGAGCAAAACGATGGAAAATATTTAATGCATTTTTTACGATCTCAAAGCAAATGAAATCATTTATCGCGTTCAGCAATTACCCATATTATGACAAAAAATACGGACTTATTTTCAAATAAGATTCAATATAAATAAACTCTCAGTAAAATGTCGATTTGTTTTCTTCAACGGACTCATTCTGTACAGCCGGACATTCAATTCAGATTAAATTCTCATTTTAGCGACCTAGTGTATTGTTCCATAACAACGACAACTGTGATGCACTACGAGAATTATATTGTGATATTTCTCCTAAAAAATAGCAAATTTGGAATGGAAATATAAAGAACGCGAGTCAATCAAATAAAATCGATTTGGGAAGTAATTCATAGAGAAAAAGGATTTTTCTTCCTCTCTGTCCAAAGATAGCATTTTCGAAAGAGCATTCTCTGCTGGAAGTAACAATGAATTGATTTACAGCAATATGCTTCATTCGATATTGGGCTGCTAGTTCCTAGTACGACGATATAACCGTCATCGAACTAAAATTCTAGAAAAGACTTCAAAAAGATCCACATTTGCATTCCTGTGCATTTCTTAAGTGCGAGCCTCAAAAATTATTTCGCAAGCTTCAATTTTAATTGTGATAATTTTAGTGGCACTGAAATGTCCAGCTGTAGCAGCGAACGCAATAGTTTCATTGTTTTCAAGTGTTTTTGTGTCAAACAGCGACAAATTACAAAATTGCTGTTCATCATATCGGCCTTTATTATTCTGGCTCGTATCGAGAGCTCATAAAATAATAATTTAAGGCGTATATTTTTCTGTTTTTTTGCTTTTGTATTTCTGTACTATTTATATCGATCGACAAATTGAAATTGGATCTAGAGCACGCAAATTACGTTGACGCCGAAAACGGTCAGCTGAAACGATTGTACCCACAATATGGAAACAAACAATAGAACAAAATCAAGGAACAGCTCAATCATATTTATTCCAATTGAATGTTAACTTATCGTCGATGAATGAATTGTCGCCATTTTGGAGTTCCACTTGTGGGTATTTTCCGAAAGTGTTGAACAAACTTGAAAACAAATCGAAACGTGCCCTCTTTCTTGAGAAATAAATACGCCGCATGAGTCACGTAGTACACATAAAACAAATATCGGCACTAAACTGAAAAAAAAAATCATCAAAACTATGGACAGAATAGATGTCTTTCTATTTACATACGGGCCAAACATCAGCTCAATACTGAATCACTGATCAAATAAATCCGTTTATGAGTCATTTTAGAGAGATTATTGATGCATTTTCGAATGCATCTTTGAATCGATCGATAGTTTCATGCAAAACACGCGAGCTCTCACGGGACACCAAACAAAACACAAAACAAAATCGCGACAACAAAATGGTTTTCTATGAATTTTAAATAACAATTGCACTGTAACGATCACAAAACGAAAAAAAAAAATTCCACAAGTAAATAGGTATGCGATTTTTTTTCTTGACGAGTTTTAAGAAAATCGGACAAAGAACACTTTGCATTGACTTATAAGTTGATGTTTCAATTGAACACCGAGAATCGAATGCTTAGCGGAAACAACGCTGATAAATTGGAAAGTAAGTAAAAGACCCAATCGCCTATGGACAGATTGCAACAACAACATTTGAAAAATTGACATTATATATATAATGAATAACTTTATCATATTTGATAGTCGCACCAATACAAACATAACCTCGACTTCTACCGTCCATTTATTGTCCGTAAAATTTAATGAATGTGTTAGCAGACAACATTGTCAGAAGCAACATGGAAGGTACAGTATGTGCAATTCAAGTGGTAAATGAAGCGGCTCTTATGGACGACGATAGCTACATTTCTTCTCATTAATGCACGTTGCCATTTGTGAATTTGCTTTCGTCATTGCGATTTAAGTGGCAGGGCTATATTGACATCGCATCATGATCGAAATTACATCGAATCGACTGAATGTTTGTGTGTGAGTATTTGGAATATCTCTTAAATTTTATCAATATTTCAAAATAAACTACTGATTAGATAAAGAATGCGATGATACACTCACACAATCTCACAGATGATTCCCTCTAAAATATCATAAGAGGAGTCAGTGCAAAATGATTTTAGTTGATATGAATTAGTTTACAGATTACATTCCATTCAATTGAACGGCGCCTCACCGTGTGCCCTCACAATGTGTGTCATTTGAGAATCTAAGGAAATGTTGTTGTGCACAGTCAACCGAATATAAAACATTCGAATATGTGAAGACTCAGAAAGAATTAGTGTTACGCCATATAATCTGAATATGAAATATCACTCAATTTAAAAAAAAAAAATACTGAAGAAACCAATCATTAACATCTCAAATGTCAAGTGTTCACTTCGGCTTTCGATAGGGAATGATAGCTTTATAAGGATCTTATTATCTGAATCTTTTATTTTGGTATACTCTTTACTTGAATTCAACACATTCGATGAATCGATCAGGATATATTGATAAGATTATTCTGCTGCTATTATTTTCGAACAAAATGGAATAAACAAGATATTGTGTTTGTTTCACTTTTGTTACATAACGATTTGCATGGATAATGTTTTGATTTGTTGTTTAGACTTAAGTGTGAATCATATTCCAATGAATCAACCGCTTAAATGATCTATTGTGTTTGTTCTTTTTCTGGGAATTTATTGTTGATTTGAAGATCAGAGCCAAGAGCGGCCAAGAGAAAGCAACATTATGCATAATCTTAATTTGTTCTTGATTTTCTATAATTTTCAGCGTAATTTCAAAATGTAATTCCAAAATCCGATACTTGAAAATCACTTGATCGAAGAAGTTTAAGAGGTGTTTAAATGTCTTGAAGTGCGGCGAAATCGGAGCATGCGTCAATGTATATCATTGCCAAGCGGACCGTGCTTGTATGGGATTGGAGAGCTATTCGAGAGTATGCCAATTGACTGCGCCATCTTATTTTACATCGGTGAACTCAATTTAGATCCATTGCAATACGAACAAAATTTTTATTGACAATATAAATTAAAAACAAATAAGCTTATAAACGATTGAAATATCACATCAATACTATCGCCCAATAGATGGCGCTGGAGAATAGATATGATTAAAATGTCTAAAATAGCTCGGTCCCCTTGATCATTGCTGTCGCATTGACTTTAAACGCCAATCGTTAAGGCATTTATTGTTGTCTCCGGCATTGACATCGTACACGGAAATTCCAATACGTTCTAAGCCCTGGGCGAAATATATAAATCCAATAAAAGAAACTTGAAGTTTTTTAGATCGACTCGCAATTCAAAAATCAGTTCGAATAGAAAAACCGATCTTGAAAATGGTTTTAAAACATCGATTAAAAGTACATGACTAATATCGGAGCGTTCAAAATTTTTATGCAACAAAAACAGTTGGTGAACTTATTCTTGTGAAAAAATATCGACAAAACACGAAACAATCCACGTAGAAAAATGTTCCCGAATCTGATCGAAACAAAATCGACCGTTCCAAAGAATTTCTATAGAAATTACAATATACAGATTGAACATCATCGACTTAATTTCGTGAATTTTGTTTATGAAAATTACATCTCAAATTGAGAGTATTTGGCAAAAGTGCGCTAATACACGACGTCATAGCGAAGGATATGAATCAGAGTGTGACAGGGGCGACTATTCTGGTTGACAGAATTTCGGCCGCCTTTGCATACTTCTTCTTTGCAAAATCACCGAAAAACAGCGTTTCATATTCAAACGTTGGTGCAAACTTGCAAATGGCCGCTATTTTTAGCGAAAATGAATCAATCCGAAACTTCGGTATTAATTCTGGCACAAGTTCACTTCCGAACTAAATTATGGATTTGAAAATAGCTGCACAAGCAAAACGTGTGCATAGTACACGTGTTGAAAGCCTTTTAGTTTCATAGTACTTCCACATATTTTAGCAACGTACGGCGAAACGCATACGAACAACAGCGGCCAGCAAATGTGTGAAGAGCATTGATAAGATTAACCCTGAAAGCAAATTTTTCCGAATATCCGGCATTCATTGATTGAAAAAGTATGGAAATAATGATACAGGGAAAAAATACTCGTGCTCCTTATTAATCAATTTACCTGGATTCTTGCCAAATTGTGCACATGGAAAACGAACGATTTTTTGCAAATCATTTTATTCGCAAACACGAAGAAATCAAACAGAAAGTCAATTCAAATGAGCAATTTACTTGGAATTTCGAGAACCTAAGGTTTCATATTAGCTCTGTCACGGTGAATATGGACTTTTGTGCCGGTACGAAATTTACATGAAAATATTCAAACAAATACGTTGATCCAACGGAATTTTGTGGCGATGAAGTTTAATCTGAATACTTTTTTTTCTAATTTCACTCCATTCAAGTCATATCTTCACTATTTTAAACGAACTCTTGCTTCCTGACTCGATCGTTCCATCAAATGAAGATGAATAATTCATGCTAAGCAGGAAAAAATATACGAAATTCATGTTTATCTCAGTTTATGGCCGAGTATCACTTTTCGTTCGATTCATTTTTCTTCGTGATCAATTGGACGATTACAAAACTGGGTTTCACATGAGTTCAATTACTAATCTAGCAATTAATTGAACAAATGATCCATTTTCTACGGTTTTCAGAGTTCAAATGATAATAACTTCTGGTGAGTAATATTCACTTCAAATCAACACATCATCACATGTAAATAATCAAATTGTATGCAGGCTAATATAAAATTGCATAAGATTCAAATCAGCAGGGGATTTGCGGCTCAGGAATGTCGATAAATAAATAATAAAACAAATCCGAAATCAATATTCAATGTGAAAAAAAATATTTGCTGCTTCGATAACTTACCCGAATTTAATGTTTCGATGGGATTGTGGGTACTCCGAAATTCTTTATAAATTGAACAATTGAACTTGAAACAGTTTCAGACAGAAGATAACAAATACTTTTGTTATAATTGCAAAAATGGGCGCTGATTCGTCCATATAATCGCACAAATACACGTCTTGGCAATGATGTTATACCCACATCAGTTTGGATATTTTTTTGATGTGTGATTTATAGTCACTTTTTGTGTTGTTTTCGCGGAAATACGAGATGCATTTGGTCATCAGTTCAAGCAATTCACTTGTGTATTATGTTTCATTCAAACAGATATGCGAGGGAAACGAAGTTTTCTATCGGTTTCTCTACACTATGGCTGCGTTCATCTTCCAGAGAAACAGAGAACAGGAATTTTGTATGATTTCATGCAAACACTTTGACTGTTTTTTTTTTATTCCTAACGCAAATGACAACACGTACTATTGAAATTGTTTAAAATTGATTTTCGGACGACGGCTTAGCTCGAGGCGATATTCGAATTTTGCACTGAATTTTATCTCATTTTAGATAAACACTATTGAACTTTGAATACCTTCCAAATTCCGATTCAATTCACTTTTGTCACATTTTTGTTGTCGTCGTCGTCGTCGTCGTCAGCATTGTCGCTGTTGCCCGCAAATTTATTGCGCTATCTATGACAAAAATATTCTTTGTTTATCAAAAATTGTCACGCATTTTTTTCTCTGTTTCAAATTGAAATGTGTTGCTTGAGTCTATGTCATTTGCTTACACATAACAAAACCAATCGACGCTATAAACACTTGGAACAATCCAGTTGATTTGTTCATGAGTGAATCCGAGGGAGAAAGCACCGTAAACGTCATCCTTGAGAGAGTTCAATTAAAAGTTGTGATATTCGCGACAAAAACAGAACCAACAATCAAAAGAGAGAAAACTAGACTAAAAATTGTCAACGACAAGAAAAAATAGGCATGGGAAACGAGATTTGACTGAAAATGCTGTATGATTTCATTCTAATTTGTGGTTACAAATGCGAACACTGTCTATTATTTTTCAACACTAAGTCATACATTAGACGTGGAAGCTTTCGCGCAGAACATAGAAATCGATGGAAATCACACGAACACACCGTTTCTGATTTCATTCAAATTGTCTCTCAATGACATCAAAACGTTATGCTCCACATTTCGAGATGCAAGCATACAAAAATTGTGGCCAATTTGGATAATGGCACCGAACAAAAAAAGTCGTCGAATTTATTGCCAAATATTCGGGCAGCTATAAATAGACATTGGTGTTGAGAGACAATGTCTGTCGCATGTAATTTTCATAATGAGTAAAAGACACTGGGCCAACCGAATTGCAACACCTCATCAGCATTAATTGTCAAACGATAGTTAGTGCCCGATAATTGCACACGGTGAGAGAAAGTCCAAATGAAGCCATTCCAAATGTGGTACACACCACGAACAAATTGTCAATGAAAATGGATTGACCATTCAAAAAAATGCCAGTTTGCAGGAAGGTCACAGACTTTTTTCCTCCGATCAAAAGACACAATTGATTTGGAACTATAGATTTGGTTTGTTTCCCTTTTTTTCCATTCGCAATTCGTTTCTCAAACTTCAATTTCCTTTATCATTTCACACAATGTTTGACATCTAATTCACAATCAATAGTAAAATGATACATTGTGGTGGTTAACGGGTGAGAGAGAGAGAGATTACGTACAATTGCACAAATGAGCAAGCCAACAAATCGAATTTGTGTTTCGAAGGGCTTTAGATTAAAAAGGACCGCTTGAAATCAACAACAAATTCAGAAAATAGGCAATCAAAATTTTCTGACCGCACAAATGAAACTATGAGTTTGATTGGGATTCGACGTCAAATTGTGTTTTATTGTGCGCGATTCGTTTTTGTTTTCTTTTTTGTACTTTTCTTTAAAGGTTGGCTCCTTGTTCCTATTCCACCCGTGTATATGTATAATGTTTGTGTCTCTTTCTACACGTGAAACAAATGCATATGTGTACTGTTGCTTTCGCTGAATTGACACATTGGTTGCTCTGACAGTGCGAGTTTTGTCAATTTCGGCCAGTGTTTGACATGAAGTTGCCTGTTGCGACGGTACACACACGCACACACAAACACGTACGCTCAACGGAATCTTCAACGCCGCTATCCGTTGATAGCTTCACGCGCAATTGACATCAAACAGCCGTCGAATGACTTTGGCTTTGGTTGTTTTGCTTGCATGTGTGAAGCAATTTAAAAATAAAAAAAGTGATTTTTGAGCGCCAATTTCCCAGTGCATTTATGTATGTATTTGTTTATTTTTATTGCTGTCAATTGCTGCCAAATTGACGACAAAAAATGCACGCAAAAGACTTCGTCGATTCACTTGATGAATATAGTATTGTTATTTAGTGCCGTCACAAATTGTTTAAGAGATTTTCAAACAAATTTTTTTGCACAAATTCTTCGATAATTGAGTTGGCATGGAATTGGGACGATATTAAACACGCCGCGGTAATCGCAGCGCTTTTCTAAATGAATGATCCAAATAATTCCATAAAAAGTAACAATGAAATCGAGCAATCCCGAAAGCTCAACAATATTTTCACTGCGAATCGTATCTGTTGATAATTATATGAAAACACCGTTATTCGGCTTGGACACATGCTATTCGGAATTCCGCGGCGATGAAATTAAACAGGTAGTCTCGACATTTACTCAATTTTTACACAATTACTAGCCATGTTTTATGTGATATAGCAATAAAAATATTCGATTTGCTCGAGGAAAAAACAGGTACCGGTCATTCGAATCTTCGGGACCGATGCGAAAGGCACAAAAACATGTGCTCATATTCATGGTGTGTTTCCATATCTGTATGTACCGTTTGCCGGCGGTGATTCAGTTGCTGATTCAGATCGCTTGGCCTATCAACTAGCGTCCAGTTTGGATAAAGCTATCAACATTTCACTGGGACAAGCCAATTCAACAACACAACATGTTTTCAAAATCATCTTAGTTAAAGCAAAGTGAGTGTTTTTCCCAAATTATTTTCCAGCAACAACAACAAAATCATTTTAGCAGCGTTCATGTTTATTAACAAAATTTTTCTTTGATATTTACGTATTTTATCTAGACCATTCTATGGATACCATCAAACCGAACATAAATTCCTCAAAATTTACCTATATAATCCCGCATTTATTCGACGAGCAGCCAATTTACTACAAAATGGTGCAATTCTCGGCCGTATTTATCAGCCGCATGAATCACACGTACCGTACATTCTTCAGTTCATGATCGATTTTAATTTGTATGGAATGAGCTTTTTGTATGTGCCGAATAAATTGGTGCGATATCGTCAACATACACGTGATTCCACTAGTGAATTTAGTATAAATGGTGACATTGAATTGGATGATGACATCCTCAGACACATTGACCGACTTCAAATTCTTGATCGTAAAATCGATCGAATGTCGACATCGAAACAAGAAATTGATATCGACGCGGCTGTTATATTGAATCGTTTTCAAATTTCATTGAATGAAGAAGAAAATGAGCACGCGAATCCAGGTATTTCATTTTTATGGAGCGATGAGCGGAGCAGACGCAGCAAAATGCACGGAACGGTAATTGTAATTTTACTTTCGAGAATGAACAATTTTGCCTTGGCTTGATTTTTATGACTTACTTTCAAATCAATAAAAATAAAAGGAACCTATGGGCTAGAAAACTATCTAAAGGGTGATTTCCTACCGGATTGCCGAAGATTCCTTCAAACTGCTGAAACATTAACAGCATATCCACTAAAGCAAACGCGGATGGCTCTTAAATATTCACATTGGTATGTAGTGCATTTCTATGTTCAAACATAGAAGGAAGAAAGAGGTGAATCACAAACGAAGAGAATTCAGAACAACCACAACAAACGTTTATAGACCATATTTCAGCGTCTGGTCTGTTTTACGAAACAAAAAGCCTCATATACCCCTAACAATACCTCTCCACAATCCCCGATCGAGAGCCAAGTTTTGAGTTTCATCACACCATTCATATCCCCTCGCATTCAAATCATTTTGACGACTGACCCGTGAATCAATATCTTTGTTTCTGTACTCAATTCACGTTAATAAAACCGTGCGATCTAAGTTGCGCTACTACTTTATTTCCATTAACCCTTCGCTGTTCTTCGCTGAGAATTCATAACGCAGTCGACAAATCATATGTCAAATTCAAAGTCTCACACTCAAGCGATGCGTTTTGACTTCCTTTTTTCTATGTTTCAATATAGAAATGCACTATATACGAAGATAGTGTGTGCGTAGCGAATATTTAAGAGCCGCCCACATTTGCTTTCTTGTTTCGGTAGTTCGACAGAATCTTCGGTATGTGTAAATAACACATATTTTTGTTTGGTAGAAAATCACCCCTTAAATCTATCACATAAAAAAACCTGAACGCAAATATTTTCTAGCAAAAAAAAGGGAAGCATTGAACGATAACACAAACAGAAACTAAAACATCGACCAAAAATAAAATCACAAAAAGCAGATAATGAATATGTTCATAAAAAAGTACACCAATATTGATATTTGAAATTTCAGCCACCGCCTTTGGTCACCTCTCAGGAAGCATCTCAGGACCGTGGCACTTTAGCGCCTGTAGAAAGTGAATTATTCCATCAGGCCGCGTTGAATCGACGCTTAGAGCGGCTTCGGGTTGAAAGTCCGTCAACACAATCGTCTGAAAGTTTTCACCTCGATCACACGATGAATCGCAGTAGCACGAGCAAAAAATTCAATCTTAATCAATTTTTACAGCAATCAGTATATCCGGCCGAAATGATGTCAAGTCAATTCAAAGATTCCAATGATCAGAGCATTTTGAATGCGTCCCTTTTTATAGATCATTTACAAACAACCAGATCGCCTAACGATTGCAATTTAAATAAAAGTAGTCAACGTTGGGACAATGTGCAATTCGATCCGAACGATACGTTTGTCGATGAAGAGCTCGTATTGAATCTAACACAAAAAATATCGAACACAACATTACTTAACGAAACATTGAATGAAAATGAGCATGAAGTGCTTGATATTTTCGAATTGCTTGAAGAGAATGATGAGCCCTCGCATGACGACACACTGCGAATCGATGATGACAGTGTCCTGGCTCCGCTCAGCCAACAACGCCAGAAAGAATCAATGAGTTTCAGTCAACCAAACCAAAAGGATAGTTCCAATCATATAGCATCGTTCGATGAAGACGATTCCGAGGATTATTTATTAAACGAGTTTTCGATGAGCATGATTGATTGTGTGGCCGATGAACAACTAAAGTAAAACAGCAAAAATTCAATCTTTCTCAAGAAAATGAAAAATTTGTGATATTTTTTATTCCAGGGCTGAACTGAAAATCCCGCAAATGGATGGCGCTAACGACAGTTCGCCCAAAAAAATGTCATTAAAGCGATCAAACTCCAAGCCAAACTTGCGATCACCATCTCGAAACCCCAAAAAGTACACTCCACTCGATATTAGGATAACCAAAAGTCCAGTTGTACAAATGCTCGAGGTTGGACCAAAGAAATTCCCAATGAAAGTGTAAGTCGAGTTTTGTATGCAGTTTTAAAGTTCTTCATTCCTCTCGTAAATTTGCCGCATCATTGATATTTCTTGCAGGCCTAAGTTATGTATTGAGAAATGTGATGCGTTATCAACAACATTCACCATATCGGAAACACCGTTGGAAAATGAGCCGAGCTCGCATGACGAATTGTGTGAAGCTAAAATAATGAAAATAAAGGTGGAAAACTTATCAAATTGTCAAAATGATAACGATCAAATAGGAGCAGAACAAATGGAATTAACAAAAGAGAAAAGTCTAGATGCAAAAAATAATGAAGAAGAAAATCGATCAGAAAGAATAGAACACACATTTAAAGCAGCACAAGCGGTATTGAAAGCAAAACCGGAGCATTCATTTGAAGTGCCTGAAAAATACAGATCGATTTTGACCAAATCACTTCGCATTAATTTGATCAGACTTGAAGATACTGCAACTATGAACACGATAAAATCCGCAGAATCATCCAAAACGTAAGAATTATTTTATTCCCCTAAATTTTGGTCAAAAATCTAAAAATAAATTTAAATTGCCAAACGCAAGATTGAACAAATTTATTAGAATCATAAGAATGCAATCACGGCTCCGAAAACCATATATCTGATCAAAGCTATTGTTGTGTTTTTTTTTTTTCATATTTGTGTAATTTCGACAAAATAATCGATAATTACATTTGTTATATTAATGCTGGCATACAAGAGCTCAGACCCGTAATTGTCTAGTGGCTATGTTAAAATGACTATCAAATGAATTTCTCATTCCATTGGAATGTTCCAGAAAATTTCGAGTAAAAGAGAGATTTTAGTGAATTAATCAGAAGGAAAATCACTAATAGTGTGCTAAAAGGGAATAGCAAATCGTGAATTCTAATTGTATGTTATGGCGAAGCATCGAAAATAATGGCGGCATATTGTATCTCGCTCACATTGCCAAACATAGAGATGACGCTATTACTGTCCATTCTTTGCTATTACTTACGATTAGAATTCATCAATTGCGATTTCTTTCCAGCACACTATGAATTGCTTCATGGTTTGAATTCACCTAGATTAAGAGGAACAATAATCGAAATTGTTTCAGTTTAAACCGAAAACAGTAGAAATTTACTTTTTTGTGTACTGTGTCGGTTTTTAATTAAAGTTAAGGTTCAATAAAATTAAATGAAACACTTAAAAAAACCTTACGGCATATAGAAGTAGTAGGAATAACCGTTCAAAAACACCTTCTTTTGTAGGTGTTGGGAAGGTGAAAAGAGCAATGTGGCGGATGAGTGTCCAACAACAAAGCATTTTGTGGATAATGATGAGATAATTGAGAAAACGCCGGAGTCGGAGCCGGAGCGACGATATCCCAAACGAAATCGAAAGCCCCCACCGAACCTGTTCACCATAGAATCAGCAACCAAATCCAAACCGAAAAAATCTCAGAAAGATGAAGATGAGCTAGGCAAAATGGACGCTTGGTATTCTTGGTACAAATGGTCAGACTGCAAATTGGCTTATCGCTACGACAAAGAACGAAATTTTTTCCCGCAACCGGGCCCATCTAATCTAAACTACTATGAAAATGAAAATCTAATCGGATATTATCGACCGCTTAGAAACAGTAACGACGCCAAAACTCCTGAAACGGTGGCGACGACGAAAAGAAAAAGAGGTCGACCAAAGAAGCAAACAACGGCGGCCAATGAAAATACACCGCAGAGTGCCAAATTCCGAAAGATGAATCAAACCAAAGACAGCTCACCCATCGCGAATGGAATTCTTTCACCGCCACCCAGCGAAGATTCCGATTGGGAAAATGACATTCACATCCAAAGTTTCTACGAACAATCATTTGTTGCTGGATCATCTCAAAAATCACCCGAAGGCAATATTTCCCCCATTTTAAATGGTTCCGAAAGCAATAGAAAGCGACACAGATATAATGATTCAGCATTGAATTCAACGATTTCAACGCCGATGATATCTAAATGCTTGCAAAATGAATTACCAGCGTCAATGAAGTCCAAAGTCAGAGATACATGCACCATCAAACCTATTGAATGTACGCCTAACCAAAGTGATGTGAACAAAATATTGGATTTACATGAATTGCCAAAGGTGATACATCCCGTCCCATACTACAGCGATCCAAATGACATTATTGCGGAAAGTTCGAAAAAAGAAGTGGGACACACAGTTCTTCAGTTGGCTGGAAATTCAGTGAATGACTGCGAAGAATTCAAGAGCTTGCTGAATTTGGTTGGCATGTCCAAATGGCAAAGATTAATCGCATCGCATGTGCTACGCTCAACGCAAAATAATAAAACCCTGGAAAATGGTAATGCGGCGCGAAAATTGCTGGCCAAAGGGAAAACAGTTCGAATAACGCCGGCCGTAGAGCCACCGTCACAATTAGATGTTGAGCGCTGGCTTAATGTACGCTCAAATGCAACAAACCAAAAGTCACGGATATCGAAACGTTTCGCAATCAATGGTGACGATCATGATGAGAGCCCCGAAAAACTCCGTCGCGAAAAAGCAATCGCCGCATTGGATCAAAATTCTACTGATATTATTGAAATCGAAGATGACACGCCCGCTAAAATAAACAATTACAACAATGAACTTGTTCATGAGCTGTTAGCAAATAAGGAACTGACCATTTCAGTTGTCACAACGCGAGGCAAACAGAAAATCCTTAAATCGCAATCGGACGACGAAAATAAAACACTGATTGCAGACGATGATATTGTTTGTCTCGATGCAATACCAACCAAGAGTCAAAACGTTAATTCATTTGCTAAATTGGTACGTTTAGAAAAATAATTGTACGGAAAATTGAATCATTTTCCGTTCATATATTTCTGTTTACATGATACTTTTTTATTTTTAAAAAGAAGAATAAAACCAATCGCTGAAATATAGTTCGTTTCATTTATAATATTTGATTGCTTATCCAATCAAGTGGCCATTTGTTTCGGGTATACAATTGACAAATAAAGAAGTAAACGGTGTGATGTGCAATGTAAATTTCCAACGATTATGAATATTACAATGTATATCATAAAGCAAGAAGATCACTTCACTATTCACATCTCACCTTTCACTTCATGAATGTTCAATTGTTTGCTTCACTCTTCAAGAGATTATAAAATTGAATTAATAAACAAGGGAAACATCTTAAAAATACAAAAACAAATTCTGAAAGATGTAGACATTCGTTCGAAGAAACGCCCAAACTATGCTGAGAAAAGATGAGACAAATGAATCCAGAAAACATCAAAAACAAAATGGAAGAAGCACCAAAAAATGGATTGAACGTTCACAAAATACAATGACACTCATAACTAATTAGCATACTATCTAGAATTTGCATTCAGATGAAATATCATTTAAATTCACTTGTTTCGTTTTTAAAAAAAATCGTAAAACGATCAAAAATTTGTCAACATTTTGTGACGTTTCATATATTTCACAAGATTTGTGTTTTCATATGAATTAGTGAATTTGGATAGTATGACAACTGGAAAAAAACTTACTTTTTATGCATTTCCCTTCATTTCAAACTATATAAACACTGTAAGCCATCAAATTCGTTTGGTGTACACAATGATTTTCCGTAGCATTCGACTACAATTTTCACACATTCTCATTTTACATTTCAGTCTGAAACCGAGCTTGATCGGAGGCTTGAGAAGTCGGATTTTCGTGCTCATTTGAATTTGGACGATACAATAACCAAATTCAATTCGATGGATACAAGTTTTGGCATTAAAGGTGGCCCAATGGAAAATTCATTTGGTTTTCGATTGAATTTAGAAAATTTTCAGTGCGCAAAATCGAACATAGAGGTGAGTGGAGGAAAAATAGATGCGTGAACCGGCGATCCAATTCATTTTTTGGCCATTTCCTCATTCTTAGCACAATTACTTGACGATTTTGTCGCTTGAAATTCACTGTCAGACGCGTTCCGGTCTATTGCCCGATCCAGCGCACGATGAAATTGTCTGCATATTCTATGAGCTGTATAATGATGTGCCGGAATCCAATAGTGAAACAGGTTTGGGGCAGAATGCTTCCGGGGTTTTTGTCAATACAAACAAATTTCTCGATTTTGCTAAATATCGATTAGCAACACAAAGCTGCATAAAATTAATAAACAGTGAATTCGAATTGTTCAAAGAATTAGTGAGATTGATTCGAAAATGGGATCCAGATATTTTTGCTGGCTTTGAGATAGAGTTGTCATCGTGGGGTTATCTAATTCAACGCAGTCAAGCAATTAATGTCGATCTGGTACCACTTATTTCACGCGTTCCCTCGCAAAAAGTAGCGAAATTTCGACAAAATGAAGAAGAAAGCACTCAACAGCACCAAGAATTTATTGGATTTGAATATGATTCGGAGTATAAACTGCACGGCCGAATATTGTTGGATGTCTGGCGATTGCTGAGAGGCGAAATTGCACTGACATCGTATTCATTCGAGAATATTATGTATCACGTCATGCACAGACGTTGCCCGCTCTATTCACATGAAAAATTGACACGGCTTTGGAATGAACCAATCAACAGATGGATTGTGATCGAATACTATTTGAATCGCGCTAAAGGCACATTGGAAATTCTGAATCAGTTGGATTTGGTGGGGAGAACGTGCGAATTGGCCAAATTATTTGGGATTCAATTCTATGAAGTGCTGTCAAGAGGATCACAGTTTCGCGTTGAAAGTATGATGCTGAGGTAAATAAAAGTCTTGAATATAATTTCCCAATACTCTCTTAAAACTTCCCAATATCTTAACATTGGTCTAATGCCACTTTAACGCTTTAAAACTACTCTCGTTGTATCCACATAATTTCCTTTTGACACTGCGTATTGCGTAACCACCGTATAATTTTTCTTCCAGAATTGCGAAACCAAAGAATTTAATACCAATTTCGCCGAGTGTGCAACAACGTGCGCATATGCGTGCCCCCGAATATCTTCCGCTGATCTTAGAACCACATTCACGTTTTTATGCCGATCCATTGATTGTCTTGGATTTCCAGAGTCTCTATCCGAGCATGATTATTGCTTATAACTACTGTTTTTCGACATGTCTCGGTCGTGTTGAGCATTTGGGCCAGTAAGTTCTCTCTTTTCAGCTCAAATAACTCCAGTGTATTTTCTACTTGTTCTTAGAAAGCCGCGTATCGGTAGAAATATTGTACCGAACAACATTGTTCATGTTAGAATTGATCAGTCTAGTCAATAAGTACATTTATTAGATTTACACTGGAAACATTCGTTTTTCGGTCCCTATGCTGTGAACATTCATCGGAGTGAAAATCAACGAATTAAAATAAATCTCAATTTTGTTTAAGGTCACAACCATTCGAAATGGGAGCATGGCAGCTTCGGGTGCCTCGTCGTCTGCTCGAAAAACTCAACAGCAAAAAGTTAATTCACATTTCGCCTTGCGGTGCAGTATTCGTAAAATCATCGGTGCGTGAAGGCGTTTTACCGCGAATGTTGCGTGAGATTCTCGATACTCGTTTGATGGTGAAGCAATCGATGAAGTTGCACAAAAGTGATAAACTCTTGCAACGAATTCTGCACTCGCGGCAATTGGGTTTGAAGTTAATGGCAAATGTAACTTATGGTTACACTGCCGCTAATTTCAGTGGTCGCATGCCTTGTGTTGAAGTTGGAGATTCCGTTGTTAGTAAAGGTCGAGAGACACTGGAACGAGCAATTAAAACAGTTGAAGCCAATAAAGAGTGGGGCTGTCGTGTTGTGTACGGTGACACAGATTCTTTGTTTGTATTGGTGCCTGGACGAAGTCGTGAAGATGCATTTCGCATTGGAAGTGAAATTGCCGATACAGTCACAAAACAAAATCCATTCCCAGTTAAACTGAAACTTGAAAAAGTCTATCATCCATCGATATTGCAAACAAAAAAGCGATACGTTGGGCACATGTATGAATCGCCGGATCAGAGCGAACCGACATACGAAGCAAAAGGAATTGAGACTGTGCGACGCGATGGATGCCCAGCTGTCGCAAAGGTTCGACAATTTCGCATGTTTTGCATGATATTTAATCAATATTCAATCTTCAAATAGTAAACCGATTTTCTTTAGGTGCTTGAGAAGACGTTGAGAATTCTCTTCGAGTCATGTGATGTGAGTGCTGTGAAACGATATGTGTGCAAACAGTTTACGAAAATTCTATCGGGACGTGCCAATGTCCAAGATTTGATATTCGCCAAGGAGTTTCGTGGCGTCAATGGATATAAGCCCGGCGCGTGTGTACCATCTCTAGAATTAACTAGGTTCGCATTTTGCATTGGCATCAAAACATCTAAATCCAAACCAATCAATTTTTTTTCTCGATATTGTAGTATTTTGGATTTTCTAATAAGATTTATTTATTTTGTCTTTGTTTCTTTCTATTTCGAAGAGCTGCATTGCAAATTGATCGTCGAGCTGAGCCTAGGCGTGGTGAACGAGTGCCGTATCTTGTGATAAATGGGCCGCCAGGTGTGCCTTTGATTCGTCTGGTTCGAAGTCCGCATGAATACCTTACAAATGAAGCGCTTAAAATTAATGCCATCTATTACATCACAAAGGTTTTGATTCCTCCGTTAAATCGATGCTTGTTGCTGATTGGTGCCGACGCAAATCAATGGTTTGCCGATTTGCCGCGCAAATCTCAATATTTTCTATCGCTTGACATTGCTTCGAATATCCTTAGCAGCTCAAAGCAACCTTGGGACTCTTCGTTAGATAAATCTATGATACGAGGAGTCGCTGGAGTCACTAGTGGTGCAGCAGCGAAAAAGAGCACGATTTCGCAATATTTCTCAACCACAAATTGTGTGTGTGACTGTGGTGAGCATACACAAAACGGAATATGTTCAAATTGCTTGAAGCCATATCGTATGCAACAAAGTACGTTAATTTTAACAGATAAATGTATGCAATTGGAACGCAAATTGAATTTGTGCCTTGAAATATGCTCATCCTGCTGTGGACAATTAATTGATAGTAAATGCATGTCGCTAGACTGCTCCGTTCTCTTTATGCTGAATCGGTGGAAAAGAGATTCCAAACAAATTCACTTCTACCGACAACTAATGAGTAAACATTTTTGAATATACATTCTTATTTATTTGCATTGTTTTGAAATTAATTATTTCTTGTTGAATTATTCAAATTTAAATTAATAAAATTCCATCTTTCAAAACATCGCATTTTCCTTTGGTCTACATTTCAAAGGTAAATTTCATTAATAAACATTACCATATTTCAATATTATTCATATCAAAATACCATTTATATATCGAAAATACATAGGCGAGACAGTTTGCAAGTGCACAAAAAGATTGTCCGGGTTATCCATTTTTTGAGATCCTTAAATTTATATAGAATTAGATCGATTGTGCAATTGAAGAAGATACATTCTTGGATTTCAGGACAATGAAAGTAATCAATTTAAATATATGAGCGTTAGTCTCGCAATACGTCTTTCCAATTCATAAAAGTTATAAATGATTCCATTATTGTATCACTAATTGAATCTACTCAAGTCGACACTTTGCATATAGTTTGGCGTTTTGCGCTACACAGAAAACAAAATTGTATTGCAAAAATCACTTTAACAATGGTGTTATTTCAAAATATTTCTTGTTTTAACTATAAAATTTATGACTTGGAATAACACCATGAAAGAATAAAATAATAAGATAAATCATATCAAACCAAATTCAAAACCATATATTGTTAAAGTGATTTTTTCAATACCATTTTGTTTTCTGTGTATCGTAATATTTTTTAATTACGATGATAATTATTATGATTAATCATAATATGTTATTATGGTTTTATGAACTTATCATAATAATGATATTAGGTTATATAATTGGATGTGCCTATGAGAAATAGCATGACAAACCTTAGCATCAGTACTTCGGGCTTTACTTATGGTTCTATCAAAAAATAAAAACCAAACACTAATAGAATTCTTTGTTTAGAATACATTCAAGGGGCAAATCACTCTATAGTAATTAGTAATATGGTAAAAAAGTAAATAATTGAAAAGTAATTTAGGAAACTAGATAGTAATTAAGTGCAAAATTAGTTTGTACTAAATATTGTATGAACAGTTTTGTGTGTCAACATTTTTCAGCATTCATTCTAAATCCATAATGGAAGAATAGTTTTGGTGAGATCTTTGGAAATATATTTATTTCTTTTTAATAATTTTATCATTAAAAATAATTATTTTTTGGGCTAAAATGAGGTATTGTCCTTATTGGCCTGCAAAAATAGTAACAAAACCACCAGAATTGGCACCAACACCAAAAAATAAAGTTTGTGTTCTATTCCTTGGCACAAAACAATTTTAAGTGTGTGAAAAACAATTTTCAATTCGTTTTTTAGACGTTTTGGTAGTTCTTTCGAACTTGTTCCTTCACAAATATTCATGGACACTCGTCGAGAAATTTATGATCTTTGATTGTGATTTAAAGAGACATTTTTATGTGCATTGTCCATATGGAGTTATTCGCAGGTAAACGATAGACAACAAATAAATTTACTCTTTTTGCGATAGATGGATTTGTGCTGAAAGAGATAATGAATTTTGATAATAAGCTGAATTTTATAGTGTACTTATAATTCTGGGCTGACATTCTGCAATAGTGTATAACGAAGCTAAACTTCGGTACACGAAAATATACCTTTTTTTAAAACATGTACCGTATTTTGATCAGACGGAACAAAAAAAAAATTAAATTAAATCGAAAAGAATATATGGTCTTACGTATGTAAAACTAACTTTTCCGCACATTTTCCGAAATTGTTCGGGCTTACGCATTTTTCATTGATTGCTACGCATTTGTATTGGATTTATGTTTATTTATTATCGAATCATCATGCAACTTTGAGAATAAATCACAGAAAATTTGAAGTCATTACGATGAGATCGAATTTCAAGTCATTACACATCATGTAATTTAAATTTTAATTTTAATGAAAAAAAATGAATAAACATCTCAGTTTCTAATTTTTACTTCAACAAACGCTTCTTCGCTGGTTTTGAATTGGTAATAACAATTACGAATTAGTTTACTCTGATCTGAACTTTTGATTCATGCCAACGATAGATATGGTTCCACATTATTGTTATGCATAACTTTCGTTAAAAAGTTAATGAGCATTCAAATTGATGAAAAAAAACAGGTTAGAAAAACACAAATACATCATAAAATTCAATGACAAAATTTGAATTTTGACCACGAAAATTGAAAATTTTGTAGGGGAGGGAGTCTTAAACCTCATCAGAATGACTTAAAATTTTGCGTGACTTATTTTTTCCTGGAAGTTTCAATAGGATACAAGGTGACATATTCGCCATCCAAATTTTCAGTTTTGACATCGAAAAGATCCCGAAAATCGAAAATTTTACAGGGGAGGTAGTCCTAAATCTCATCGGAATGACTTGTAATTTTGCATGACTCATTTTTATCATAAAAAAATTATATTCTGAAAGTTTCATAATGATACAATGCGAAATAGTCATAGTCCCCATACAAATTGTTCGTAATTATATTGAAAAACAGCCCATTTTTTGATTCCATTCCACTAGAGCTACCCGAAAAAATTGTAGGTTTTTTGATTCACAAAAATTTAGAGTCTTCGGTAGTAAGTCATAGATTCGTCGATGAAAGATTAATGTGGATCTCGATAAAAATTGGGAGAGCAATTTATAGATTTGTGAGTGTTTATTCGCCATGTGAAGGGGCAGATTCGGACTGTTTGAACGATTTCTACATCGATCTGAATGATGTAGTCGATAGAAAAGGTAATGAAAGAGTGATTCTTTTAGGCGATTTCAATGCGAGAGTGGGTAGAAATGATCCAAATTTCTCCGCTGTACTGGGAAGATTTGGTGAAGAGTCTGCCGCAAATGGAAATGGGAAGAGATTACTCGATTCGTGCCAGAGTTCAGATTTAGTTATAACTATTTATTTTTCAAACATAAGAAAATTCACATGTATTCGTGGGAAAATCCTGGTCAGAATCAAAAATCTCTTCTCGATTACATTATCGTTGAGACAAGCTTGCGCAAAACAATTTTGAATACGAGAGTGTATAGAAGTTTTGGTTTGGACTCTGATCACTACTTGGTAGCCAGCAAACTATGCATTAGCAAGAGCGGCTTAAGAAGCTATCAGAAGTCAACAAAAAGAGTGAAAGTGGAAAAATTGCGTGATGTGAATGTAGCGAGAGAGTTTTTAGCAAAATTAGGAGAAAAATTTGCGTAGGTCGAAGTAAATGAAGCGTCCGATATTGAGTATGAATGGAATTTGTTTAAGGAAGTGATTATAGAAGTAGCAAAAAAGTGTTGTGGCATGTTTGTCGTCAAGAATGGGAGAAAGAAGACTGAATGGTGGAATGAAGATATTAGAATTGCTGTGAAGGAAAAGAGAATGACATGGATCCGCTGGTTGCAGAACCGAACTGATGAAAATCTGGAGTCGTATAGGGAACAAAAGCGTGTGGTGAAAATGATGGTGAAAGGAGCAAAAGAGAGAGAATGGGTGAAATTTGGTCAGGATCTAGAAGATGCTGAACATTAGGAATGGAGGCAAGAAAAATGCTCCTGGAGCTGTTTTGGACAAGTCTGGCAATGTAGTGATGGGAAGAAAGAATGTGTTGAAACGATGGAAGGAATATTTTGATGAATTGCTGAATGTAGAAAATTCCGATTTGGTGAATGAGAATGTGAATGTAAATGTGAGTGAAGAGAGTTTGGAAGAGATTAGCATGGATGAAATTCAGATTGCAATTAATAAGTTGAATTGGGGTAAGGCTGCGGGTGTGGATGAGATTCGGCTTGAATATTTGATTAGTAGTGGTTTGGTAGGTGTTCGCTGGTTATATCGCATCTTTAATTTAGCTTGGAGTTCCTCTGTTGTCCCTGAAGAGTGGGGTGGCGCAGTAATTTCGCCACTTCATAAGAAATGCAGTAATAGAGGCTGCAACAACTATCGAGGAATTTCTCTACTGAGCGTTGTCGTTAAAGTATATAGTGCAATTTTGGAAAAGAAAACAAGAGCTATTGTCGAATCGCTCTTGGATGAAAATCAATCGGATTTCCGCCCAATGCGCGGCTGTCAAGATCAATATTTTTGCATGAGACAACTAATGGAGAAATTCCTTGAAAGAAATAGGGAACTGTACTTCTGTTTCGTGGATTTGCAGAAAGCATTCGACTGCATTCCCAGATCTAAGTTGTGGTCAGTCTTGGCCGAATATGGTGTGAATGGTTATCTTCTCAACACGATCCAAAGTTTGTACGCAAACAGTAAAGCAGCAGTAAGAGTGGATGGAGATTTGAGTGAATGGTTTGAAGTACGTAATGGTCTGCGACAGGGCTGTACAATTTCACCTCTTCTGTTCATTATTTATATGGACAAGCTGATCAAATCAGCCAATTTAAGAGGTAGAGTAGCTTTGGGGGGCAATATTATCTCTGCACTCGCTTACGCAGATGATCTGGTACTGTTCGGCAATTCTCAAAGGGAGCTGCAAAATAGTATCAAAGATTTGGAAGAGGCTTGTACAAACTTCCGAATGACCATTAGCGGCACAAAAACTCAAGTTATGCATGTGGGTAAAACTCGAAAGCCAATTCATTGCACATTGAATGGCAACTTGTTGGAACAAGTTTCCACATTCAAATATTTGGGTTGCATCTTTTCGGAAGATGGCAAGTTTAATAAAGAGTTTGAACAGCGTAGGGTTAATGGAAATAAAGTAGTAGCGCAACTTAGATCACACGTTTTCAATAAACGTGAATTGAGTAAAGAAACAAAGATGTTGATTCACGGGTCAATCTTCAGACCAACTATTCTATATGGCAGCGAGAGCTGGGTTGATTCTGAAAATATAATTAGTGATTTGGAAGTGTCTGATATGAAAGTGTTGAGAATGGTTTCGGGAGTCTCGCGCCGCGATCAGTAGGAAAACAGAATCCGAAATGAGACGATTCGGGTGGATTTAAACGTTGATTCAGTAGGAGAGCAAGCAAGAAAATCCAGATTGAGGTGGTTTGGTCATGTTAAACGCATGGGAGAAGAGCGATTACCAAAACGGATTCTGTTCGCCGAAGCTTATGGGCCGAGAGGTAGAGGTAGACCACGTAGACGTTATTTAGATTCGGTTAAATATGATTTGAATGCGAGGGGATATGAATGGTGTGTTGAAACTCAAAACTTGGCCCTCGATCGGGGTTTGTGAAGAGGTATTGTTAGGGTTATATGGAGCATTTTGTTTCGTAAAACAGACCAGACGCCGAAAGGCAAAAATGGTCTATAAATGTTTGTTGTTGTTGTTGTTGTTGTTGTTGCTGTTGTTGTCGAAATACCTTTGCCTCACACAATGGTGTGTGCGGAAAAGTAAAAACAGATTCAATTTCAACATCAAAATAAATCCTTCTGTTTTTTCAGATTGGATTTTGCCTTTAGATGACGCTACTTGAATCAAAATCGTGTAAATTTTTTTTTTCTCATTGTATGATGTCATTCCCGCTTAAATGTGACATTTATTTCTATTCATTTTCCTTTGTGTTTACTGCGCATAATTTCTTTTCTTCGTCCGAATCATTTTTTCAACTAATAAATATATTTCAAACATTGAAATAGCGCTATATAGCTTGCATTTGCTATTGCTGCGTTGAGACGTGCGATCTGTGTGCTGCGCGCGCTTCGTACAAAGCGGAGATGACGTGTGATGTGAACGCACATATACATAGAAAGATGACCGGACAAGAACGCGATCTTTCTATGTGTATGTGCGTTCACATCACACGTCATCTCCGCTTTGTACGAAGCGCGAGTTAACGAACTCACTGTCGCGATAGTGAACAATTGATAAACACTGGCTTTAATAATGTTACCTTTTATTCGCTATGCTGTTTGTTCGTCGTTGTGTTTCGATTAACGAGAACACCTTCTTTAGTAGTTGGAAATTAAAATGCGGAAATACTTCGAGTGCTATGCACTTGCACTTTTATTTGACAACTTATGTATGGAACAGATGATGGACACAATTACGAACACTATGTGCTTGCTATAATCTATGGTCAAGACTGAACAGTGTTCCCACGTTTACAGAGTCTTATATACATAAAAATAGAAGGATCGGTTTACAATGGAATGTGTGTAGTCGGATATGTACTCGACTTTGGTTCTAACTATATTTCTGCTGTATTGACAATTTGAAAAGTGAAATTCATTAAATTCAGTTAAGACTATAAAGAATCAAATAAACGGCAAATTTGGATTATGGTTACCGACATGTGTTAACTCTCCCCCCCGTAAAGAAAAATGTCTCCATTTTTGCAATTCGATTTATCTAGACAGTTCCACCGTTTTGGTTGTATTTCTTCTTGATTTGGCGTTTCCACATGTTGTAAATACAGATCGTCAATTTTACTACCTCCAAGGCGATCAGGATGTATGTGCCGAAGAGTAATTTTTCGGATAGAGCCGCCTGGATGTGTGTGTCTTTCGCTTCTTGGATAATGATATTATTATTCACATTACCGTTCGTATCAACCGTCTTTTCCTCAATGATTTCCTCGGAAGATGTAAACCAGCCCATTATTGATACAAAGGATACTTTTAGTTAGAGTGAACAAAATTTCAGTGACGGTAGTTACTGTATGTATGTTTATGGTTTGAAACTTGAAGTGTGAATGAAATTATTTGAATTATTGTGTCGTTTTATATACGGAACTTCCGTACGATTGGCAAAATTGATTGATACAAAACCGTTGA
The DNA here is from genome assembly GCA_028476595.1 of Obolodiplosis robiniae. Taxonomy (NCBI): domain Eukaryota; kingdom Metazoa; phylum Arthropoda; class Insecta; order Diptera; family Cecidomyiidae; genus Obolodiplosis; species Obolodiplosis robiniae. The sequence continues at coordinate 40,514,823 of CM052016.1, forward strand.
AACCCGAGCCTTGCTAGATCGACACATTTCTCAGGTTGTCTTTATGAATTATTTTGCCGGTCGTTGTCACAATTGTTTTTTTTTTTTGTCTTCTTTCACGGTATATTTTATGTATGCTTTTTTGTCTTTACGTCGTCGGTCAGATTTCATGAAAACGACATCGCCCGGTATAAATGCTTTGTGGACTCTTTTTTTGTTATGATGTTTCAAAGTTCGATCTTGGTTCAACTGTATGTTATTTTTTACCATGTTGAAATCTACATTGTTTTTATTGAAGAAAACTTCACTTGGTTTGAACTTAGTAACCGAATGAATTGTGTTGTTGTATTGATTTACTGCATTGAAAATTTCATCGATCGTTTCGGATGTGTTTTCCTTAGCAAGAGAGTTTGCTATTTCCAAGATTGTGGAATGGATTCGTTCGACTTGGCCATTGGTGGTGGAATGGCTTATTGGAGTTGTGAGATAATTGATGCCCCTTTGTCTAAGTAAGGTTCGGACTGTTTGAGATGTGAAAACAGCGTCATTATCTGTCATGATTTCAGTACAGTTTGGATAGATTTGGGATAGAATTTCTTCAATGACCAATGACATGTTTCTTTTGTTGGGAATTTCTCTTAAATAGAAGTATTTTGAGAAGCGATCGGATGTGGAAATGAACAGTCTACTATCCAAATGAAAAATGTCCATGTGGATTGAGAGACCCGGTTTCGAAGGAATCGGTGTTGGTTTCAATGTTTCCTTTTTTGGTTGACGTTCGTATTTTTCGGTTAGGCAAATTTCGCATTTACTGGCGTATTGTTTGCAATCTTTACTGATTTGCGGCCAAAAATGTGTTTCTGAAATTTCTAATATGTTGTTTTTGTAGTTTCTGTGTGCTCGTTTGTGAGTGGTCTCGATAATGGTTATCTGCTCGTTTCGATCGGTTACATTCATTATTTTTGTTGGACTGTATACAAATTTTGTTGTTGGGAATCTATCCCTTATTCTGTCCTTGATTTCGAAGAATATTTGAGTCGACCGGAATAAAAGTGAGAATACACCTGCTCTAGATCAGTACTGCGACTAGATAATCAAAAACGCTGAAGTGAACCATGAATATTGTTGAGTGGCAGCAGCGGTCCATAATTTTCGCTATCAATGTTTATTTTTAGTGTAAAATGAACATTGATAGCGAAAATTAAGAACCGCTGCTGCCACTCAACAATATTCATGGTTCACTTCAGCGTTTTTGATTATCTAGTCGCAGTACTGATCTAGAGCCGGTGTATTCTCACTTTTATTCCGGTCGACTCATTTCATCAGTGGTGTGAATGGCGTTTATGTTCCTTGTGGATATTGTATGTGTTAAATGTGAGAGAAGATTTTCAATTGAAGTGTATTTTAACTTATGAACATGATAATTGGGGAAAATAGTTGAACCGATTGATTCGTCCGTGTCCGAATGTGAGATATGAAGTTGATTTCGAAAGTTGTTCACCGGTTTAGGTGTTCTTGGTATTGGTTCAATGGGTGAGCTTTGTATTGAGTGTTCTGAAGATTCGAGAGAAGACGTATTTATTTTGTCCATCGGAATGTCGATCCGTGATAAAGCATCGGCTACCACATTTTCACTACCTGGTTTGTATTCAATTTTAGCGCCAAATTCTTCAATCAAATTTTTCCATCGCTTTAATTTGCTGTTGGGATTCTTTTCAGAGATTGAAAACTTGAGCGATTGGTGATCTGTGTATATGGTCAAGTTGGCTCTTCCGTAAAGGAGATTTCGCAGTTTTTGCAAAGCCCAAACTATGGCCAGTAACTCTTTTTCGTTGGTCGTGTAATTTTGTTCCGTTTTGCTTAGTGTTCTAGAGATAAACGTTATCGGATGTTTTTCCTGTGATAGAACAGCTCCGATTGCAAAGTTACTAGCATCGGTGGTAAGCTCAAACGGTTTGTCAAAATTTGGTTGGTATAATTCGACCTGTTCACAGAGTTTTTGTTTGATTGTTTCAAATGATTCAATGGCAGCTTCGTCCAATACGATGGCAATTTTAGCACTGTGATTTTTTCCGACTTGACCATTTTCTCCACGTAAATGGATGGTCAATGGTTTTACTGTTTTCGCATAATCTCTGATAAATTTACGATAATAACCGGTCAAACCAAGAAATGATCTTAATTCCTTCAATGTCTTTGGGATTGGGTAATTTTGGATGGTTTCGGTTTTTTGTGGATCCACTGTAATTCTACCGTTTTTAATAATGTGGCCGAGAAATTCTATTGAAGTGCTGAAGAAATGAGATTTTTCTCTTGAAATTTTCATGTTGGCGTCGTGGAGTGCATTTATTATGGTAGTGATATGTTCAATATGTTCTTCCTCAGAATTTGAGAAAATCAGCACGTCGTCTATATATACATATGCAAATTTCCCGATGCATGATCTCAAAATATCATCAACACAACGTTGAAAAATGCTCGGTGCATTTTTCAACCCGAATGGCATCCGAACGAATTCGTATTTCGCACCGTTTATTGAAAAGGCGGTTTTTTCTCTGTCTGAATTTTTTATATTTATTTGGTGAAAGCCTGATTCTAAGTCGATTGTTGAAAATATTCTTGCATTTCCAAGATTCTGTAAAGTTAAATTTATGTCAGGGATTGGGTAGCGATCTGTGATCGTTTGAGAGTTTAGTTTTGAATAATTAGACCTCCCATCCGCGCAGGAACATGCAGGAATTCCAACAATTTTAAATCAATTCCTGCTTCCTACATTTTGCCTGTTTTTTGACGATTTTCCTACATTTATACACTGTTTGAGTTCTGTTGGGAAATATTGATGTTTTCAATCAATAAACTGAAAAAAATTAGAATATATGTTCCAACTCAATATTCCAAACATTTGCTTTAGAGCATTTCGTAGTTTATATAGCCAAAATAAACGATTTTTGTATACCAAACAAAACATTTTCAAATGCCATGCGAAATTTTGACGAAATTACATAAACATAATCGTTTTCATGTGCGCATTCAACTAACATATCTCAAAGTGTTTCTAATAAGTAAAACAGAAAGTCACAGATTGGTATGGAGCATTCTGAAGAATTGTTTTTAAATGAATTTGAATCAGTTTATTTTCATTTCTTATTTGGTTTACATAAAATTTTGTCATTGCTGATTTGAGTCGATCATAGTAGGCATGAAACATGAATACCGCGTAGAGCAACGACGATGCATTAGCGCGTGTTGTATACGCCGTTATGCGTGCAAAAACAAGAACAAAGAAAGAGAAAAATCAATACATTCAGCATTCGGTAATCTATCGCTTGTCACGAGTCAGTGCATCTATAATGAATTTAGTTCTGTGTAAACCACTCAATGCTTTGTATCCAGCATAACTTCCTTCTATTCTTGAAAATTTAATTTAAACGATAAAGTGAAGTGCTCGGATTGTGTTTCATCCAAAAAGGTATTGTTTAAGTGATTTTTTTTTTCATTTTTCATGAATCTACTATTTTCTTTTGAATTGAAGTTACATATTAAAATATTGCTAATTCGATTAGCACAAAAATGCCACCGGTTGCTACAAAATATAACAAGTCATGGGAGAAAGAAATGGATTTCATGGGCTGACTTGGATCGATAGCAGCAGTGGACGGAACAATAAAAGCAAAGTGCAAATGGTGTAATTCCACATTTTCGGTTTCCAATGGTGGGAGATCTCAAGTCGTAAGACATATGAAAAGCGCAGGTCACGGAAAAATTCAAAAAATTCGCTTGACAACGAAATCAGTGGCTGTTTGTGGTATTTAAATTAAATTTTTTTTTAAAACTTCGTGTGAATTAATTGATTCTTGTTTCAGTTGAACAAATGGATGAAAGTTTGATGGTTGCTGCAAAAGAGGCTACGCAAGTCTACCATATGATTCGGCACAACCATTCGTTCAATTCGATGAAATGTACATCGGAAATTCTTCGTTCGATTCATAATGAAGGCAAATTTTCGTGCTCAGCGACTAAAGCCAGTGCTATTGTTAGCGGTGTGTTGGAGCCGATGATTTTATCACAAATTAAAGATGAACTGAAAAAGGCATTACATGTTTGCATAAGCACAGACACAAGCAGTCACAAGAATGTGACTATGTATCCAGTGATCATCCGTTATATTTTGCCACTGGAAAGCGTCAAAGTCCGATTAATTGAGTTTGGCGACATCAAAAGAGAAACCGGTGAAGACATTTTTAAGGTCTTGATGACAGCTTGCGCCAAATGGAAATTACAAACAAAATTAACATCGTTTGCAGGAGATAATTGTGCAACCAATTTTGGCAATATAGACCGATTGAACGGAAACTTGAATGTCTTCTCTCGTTTGCAGAAGGAGTTCAAGGGAAAGTTATTTGGGATAGGATGTTTGGCTCATGTATTACACAATGCCACCTTATTTGCATGCAATCGCATTATTCCGTTCGACATTCAACATGTGCTAGTGTTAATTTATAGGCAATTTTATTTGTCAACAAAGCAGAGCGCTGAATTGGAAAGGATCTGCGATCAACTTTCGATGGATTACAGCAAAGTCAAAGGCTGCCCAACAACAAGATTTCTTGCGAAAAAACGTAGCATACGTTCGGTGCTGAAAATCTACGATTCATTGAAATAATATTATGAACAAACCAAACTCAAAGTTTCCAAAACGATTCGCGATTTTTTTGAAGATCCGTTGAATAAATTTTATTTGATAATCACACACGATATATGCGAAATGTTTGAAGAAACAATCATCAAAATTGAGGGCAATGACATTTCTGGACATGAAGCCGTGAAAATTGTTCAAGAATTGCAACAAAAACTTCGAAATTGCATTGATGAACGCTATATGTCGATCGAAGCCGAAAGAGAGCTACAGATGATTTCTCAAATGAATCCTGAATTCAACGAATCAAACGTTTTTGATGATACAGTTCGTGAGCTGTATGGTAAGTATAAAATGTGCTCAAATATTTATAAAAGATTTTTCATAACTACAGAACACTGCTTAAAATATCTGAACGAATGGTTGCAACACACGGAAATCCTGAAAGAATTTGCTTGGACGGCATTGAATGTGCGCCTGCTTGGAATGACGTTAACAAAAGTGCTCGTATTTTAGTCGAAAAGGGATTTTTCAAAGAAGAAGACCATCAAAAGTTGTTCCATGCACACGGTTTGTTGAAAGCGTACATGAATGAGGCGAAAATCTTGGAATTCAATCAGAAGCAAATGAACAGTTCGAATCGTTGGGTGGAATTTTTTAAAGAATGTGAGCAGAAAAATGTGGATGTTGCCGCTCTACTTCCAATTGTGTCCTATGCTTTGACAGTTCCTGGTATGAATAACAATTTTAAAATCTTTATTAAAATGAATCGCAATAGCGCAATTTTCGTTTATCCATTTGTGTTTTGATAGGAACAACCACACCCGCCGAGCGATCTTTCTCGTTGGTCAAATACATTTGGACCGATTACAGGTCCGAATTATCAATGGCAAAAGTACAGGCAATGGCGATTATCAAATTTAATACAAACCAAACTTGCACTGAATTTTTCAATGCGATTAAGAGCCAAACAAACATATTACAAGCCATTAGGTCAGAAGCCAAGTACAATTTCAACAACCTAATGGAACCAAACGGTATTTTACGACTCAATAACGATGTGATTGATGAAACTGATGAGTCTCATGAAATTTGCTAACGAAAATATGTTTTTTTTTTTAAATAACGTATTACCTTACATTTTAAAATCAAGCCAAAAAACATTATTTTGAATAAAATATATATTTCTGTTTAAAAAATCTAAAAAACCACATATTTTGCTCCGATTTTCGATTCCTGCATTTATTCCTGCAATTCATTTTTGAAATTCCTACAATTCCGGCATTTTTGAACGAAATTTCCTACATCTAGGGAAAAATCGCCTGGGAGGTCTATGAATAATCAATCACCATTCGCCGTTTCGGTTTATCATTTTCATCGGTACCCTTTTTTGGTACTGTCCAAATAGGTGAATTGTATGGGCTAAATGATTTTTGAATAATGCCGTTTTCAAGTAGTCGTTCAATTTCACTTGTGACAAAACCGTGATCTGACACAGGGTATGGATATTGTTTAACCCAGACAGGATCACTACTCTTTGTTCTAATTGTGGCTTCTATTGTCGTTGTAAAAGGCAAAGTTGGGTGTATCCTTTCATTTCTTTCCATCAATTCATTAACTCTGTGTGCATATTTAGGGCTGTCATTTGTGAAATTTAATCTCTGTAAACTTATCTTTCGTTCTCTTTTGGGAATAGAATAATTCAACTTATATTCAAACAAATTTATTTGTGCTTTCATTTCTCTTAAACTCTTTTCGCCCAAAATCATATCAAAGTCTTTTAGTTTGTCTATTTCGAAAAATTCTAAAATTTGGTTAAGCAAACGTATTTCTTGTTTGTATTCTATTGTAGAAAAGCCATGAAGTGTCTTTACAATAGTGTTTTTGTTCAATCTGACTTTATTTCCGATTAGTAAATCTGTTTTAATATAGTTATTGGTTGAACCAGAATCTAGCAAAATTTTTACTTCCCTTAAGTTTGAACTCACGGTCCTGATGATACATGGCAGATTCTTCACTCTTCTAAAAAAACACTTCCTTGTTCTGAGGTGGTTGATCGGCAGTCTTCAGCCTCCGCATCGTAGTTGTTATCTAATGAATCGCCATGGATGGATTGAATCTCCTCGTTTTCCTCCATATGATTCACTCGTTGTTGTTTTTTTACGTGTTGAAACGATGGTGATTGTTTGTTCGCGTTTTGGAACGATGGTTCACGGTGCCTCTTCATTTGTTGAAAATCATTTGATTGATATTGAGTTTTTTGGACATATTGTCCAGAGCCGTCGATTTCCATTGGTGTCGCGTTTTGTTGACGTGGTGTTGCCGAAAAGTTTGGTTTTTGGGTCTGATTTGGTTGTTGCGATTGATAGCGGAAATTGGGATTTGATATTGGTCTTGGTTCAGCAAACCTTTTGGTATTCCTTTGTTGTTCATGCATTTTAAATTCCAATTGTAAATGTTGGTTGTCGTACTGGATGGTTTGTGCGACAGCAAATGCCTGAGATAGTGAATTTGGCATGTTACCATATAACGTTGTGCGGATCAATGGACTGTTCAAGCCAGTTATAAAGGTGCGAATAGCCTTGCTTTGTGTTTCAGCAATCAATGATTTTTGTTCACTTGCTTCCTTGTATGTCATTGCAATTTTAGTTAAAACCATATTCAGAGCCTGGTTGATGGAATCATAAAATTCCTGCAATGATTTCGAATTCTGTTTTATGGTTGTCATCTCAGCTTCAATTACATACAACGGGCGTTGGTCAGCGTACGAAAAATCCAGTCGATCGATTATTGCGTTAATATCATGTGCAGTGTTGTTATTTATTAGGATGTCAGACGCAGTTCCGGTGATTTTAGCACGAATGATCGAAAGTGCCGCTGCATATTTTGGGTGTGTTCTAAATTCCGAGATTTGTCCCATTTATTTCGAGACTTGGGTTCTCCATGATCGATAAACTTTTCTATCACCATTAAATTCATGAATCACTTTAAAAGCGTCGAGTTGTATGTCTGCACCATTTGTGTATGTCGTTTCAACATCGGTGTATTCGGTGACCGTTACGTTAGTTGGTTGTTGAGCTTGAAATGTTGCCTGAACCGTCTCTAATTGATTCAATTTCCTCGTTAAATCGGTATTGGTAGCCACCAATGCCGCCATTTGTGCTTCCAATCGTTTGATTATTGCTTCCATATTGATTTGTTGTGAATCAGTTTCGCGTTGTAAATTTAGATTCTGAAATAATATCGATAACCCGTTGTCTGTGCTAAACGGATCTGACAGAGTTCTGCGTATACGTTTGTTCATAAAAAAGCTCACTATTTTTTTATCCTCGATTACGAGTCGTATGAGTTTCTCACTTTTGGTTTATCACTCGTACACCTTATATTTAGTTCGTGTTATTTATTTTATTCTCCGTAGAGTCGTTCGATTCTCACAATTTCACTTGATCTATTAATCAAACAATTTTAATTATTTATTCTCCGTAGAGTCGTTTGATTCTCACAATTTTACTTGATCTATTAATCAAACACTTTTTGTTTTTTTGGGATTTATAGCGTTCGCAATTTAAAACACTACTATGTAGTTATGATTAAAATTTTTTTTAACGCTTTCCCAGTTGAGCCCCCAGTTAACGAACTCACTGTCGCGATAGTGAACAATTGATAAACACTGGCTTTAATAATGTTACCTTTTATTCGCTATGCTGTTTGTTCGTCGTTGTGTTTCGATTAGCGAGAACACCTTCTTTAGTAGTTGGAAATTAAAATGCGGAAATACTTCGAGTGCTATGCACTTGCACTTTTATTTGACAACTTATGTATGGAACAGATGATGGACACAATTACGAACACTATGTGCTTGCTATAATCTATGGTCAAGACTGAACAGTGTTCCCACGTTTACAGAGTCTTATATACATAAAAATAGAAGGATCGGTTTACAATGGAATGTGTGTAGTTTACAATGTCTTAAATGCATAAAACTAGAAGGATCGGTTTACAATGGAATGTGTGTAGTCGGATATGTACTCGACTTTGGTTCTAACTATATTTCTGCTGTATTGACAATTTGAAAAGTGAAATTCATTAAATTCAGTTAAGACTATAAAGAATCAAATAAACGGCAAATTTGGATTATGGTTACCGACATGTGTTAACTCGCGCGCAGCACACAGATCGCACACAGATCGCACGTCTCAACGCAACAATAGCAAATGCTAGCTATATAGCGCTATTTCAATGTTTGATATATTTCATTTTATTTGAGTGGCAAAAAAACACAATTGGCAAAATAATGTCACGAAAACGTGGCGTAAATGTATTAAACGAAAAATTGCAAGAGGAATTTCGCTTTATTAAGAGGTTCAAAGGTGACAGTGATGTTCGATGTGATATTTGCTCCGCGGAATTCAGCATTGCACACAGCGGTAAATCAGACATTTTGCAGCACATCAGGTCGATAAACACAAAAAGGCATTGGATGCAGCTTCTACCAGTCAATCAGTGTCCAAGTTTTTCAAGAGTTTAACATTGACCAAAGACGAGCAACACACTGCAGCATGTGAGGGCGTATGGACATACCATGTCATCAATTCCAATTTCACTTTTCGTTCTTCCGGCTGTGCATCGAAAATCATTCGAATTTGTTTTGGAATGATGCCAAAATTTACCTGTGCACGCACAAAATGCCAAGCGATTGTGTCAAAAGTATTTACGCCGTGCGTTGTGGAAGAATTACACAAGGATTTAGAGGAATGTCATTTCGTCAGTTTAATGACTGACGCATCAAATCATGGACACTTGAAAATGTTCCCGGTTTTGGCTCGATTTTTTTCCGAAAAGGATGGTCTTAAAGTAAGAATTATAGATTTGACATCACAAGACGGTGAAACATCGGACATTATCGTTAATCTATTGACGTCGGCTATAGAAAAATTCAAGTTAGGTGAAAAACTGGCTGGTTTTGCTGGTGACAACGCACCATGTAATTTTGGAAAGCCAGTCAATTTTTATCCTTGGCGGTATGAAACGAAATAGAGAAGATTGATGATGATGACGCCTCTATGAAAGCACAAGTTACCATGACGACACAAGAATTTTATGGTTTGTATTCGCCAATCAATTTTATTTTGTGAATTTAATATCAATTTGCATGTAAACTGATTTCTATTCTATTTACAGAAAGTTGCACTGACTATGTCGGAAAGTGGAGTGCACAATTTGATCACATTATAATCTTCGCTTGGTGTGCACTCGACCAAACGCCAGAATGGGAATTCATTGAAGCCAGTGGAAAATTTATGGCCGAACACCAACGTTTTGACATGGTATCGCATGACACCGAATTGTTCGATCAATACACCTACATGAAGAAGTACGTGACAGCTGACAAAATTCAATTGTGGGAAGAAAGCAACGTTACGACTGACAAGCGCTGGGTAGAAGTGTTTCAACATCAAGCCAAAAATGATGTACCATACAATCATCTGTTGAAAATAGTTTCGTACATTTTATCGTTACCTGTTACATCCGCACCTGTTGAAAGAAATTTTTCAATCATCAAAATTTTATGTTAAATCATTTTTATTCAATTCTTTTTTTTTTTTTTTTAATTTTAACGATAATTGAAATAACACTTACCAAAATATTTAACTGGTCGAACAATATAACACCCATCGTTGACCGCATCGAATATTTCTTTCACTTGAATTCCACATTCGGCTGGTTTTGCTTTGTTAGTTGAATGAAAAGCCAAACACTGATCGTTGCAATTAATGCCTTCATTCACTGATTTTTCCAATCTTAATCCAGTAATCTAACCAACGGGAACAACAAAACGATCGCCGGATTTCTCAATTGCAACCTCAAACATATAAAAATAATCAAAAGGTGAAACAAAAACGTTTATTTTTATTGCATCATAAATGTTCAAATTCAAATTTGAAAATTGCTGTCAAACCGAAACTGACATATTTGAGCGAAACGTCAGAGAGAAAAAGGCTGTTCGGCATTCATGTGAAGACTATCGAAGAGTGCACATCGTGTTCGACCATGAAAGTCATGTTTATTAAAATTAATTTCCGTATTCGTTTGATTTCAATTCTGTTTTCTTTCGTTCAATATAAAAAATAAAGTGGAGTAACAACAGAAAGATATTTGTAACAATCGATAACAGAGATATCCTGAACTCATTGTAATTCGAATTTCATTTATTAAAAAAAATATTTATAAAAACGCAAAAAGCATTTATTTCGGATGTTTGGTTCATTATGATTGCACTCATTATCATTGCACTAGGTAGACTCCACAGTGTACAATATGCAGTAAGTGATTCTATGAAAAAAAAAAAAAAATGGTTAAATAATCGAATATTTCAAAAGATTTGATCTGCAAATTGATTTTCTGTTCCAATTGATATGCCATTGTAAAGAATTAATCTTTATCTAATTACACGGTTGGACAATCTAACGTTTGCATTTTGAACTACTGTTTATTTAGAGAATGGCAGCTCAAATGTCATCCAATTTGTGTTCATAATTTAGTTAAAGGTTTGACATTTACGAAATGAGACGCTATACGCTTGAACAAAAATATGAAAACTCTTCTTTTCGGATGAAGCCCATTTTCACCTCGGAGGCTATGTCAATAAGCAAAATCGTCGCATCTGGGGGTCGGAAAATCCAATGCACCCATAAAGAGTTACGGTTTGGTGTGGGTTTTGGTCCGGCGGCATCATTGGGCCATTTTTCTTCGAAAATGAGCAAGGAGCCGCCGTTACGATCAATGGCGAGCGCTACCGTTCCATGCTCAACGAATTTTTGTTTCCAAAAGTTGAAGAGTATGACGTGAACGACATTTGGTTTCAACAGGATGGCGCAACAAGCCACACAGCCAACATAACAGTCGAACTTTTGGGCAGCGTTTTCGAAAATCGAATAATCAGCCGAAATTCTGAGCTGCGATTTGAGCCTGTTGGCTATTTTTTGTGGGAAGCTGTCAAGGACAAGTGTTTCGCTAATCATTCAGAGACGATTGATGCGTTGAAACACGAAATCGAAGTTGCCATTAATGAAATTCAAGCCGAAACAATCGAAAAAGTGCTTGAAAATTGGGTTGACCGAATGGCGTACTGTAAAGCCAGTCGTGGCAGTCATATGAACGATATTGTCATTTTCCTTCATAGATAACAAAGTTCAAGATTTCCAATAAAAAAAAAAGTCTGGAAGAATAACTATTCGTTTTTTTTATAGCCGATTCAAAATGCAAATTTTATATGGCCCACCCTGTATTTCCAACTCAGCAACAATACAAAGTCTTTTTTCGATGAATTTGATAAAAATAACTCACTTCATATTTGGTTCCCTGATTGCTTGAACAAAATGACATTTTATATTTTAAATTATTATATCATATTTAATCGTACATCCAGCAGTGATTTTCATAGAACGTATCTATCTAAAAATTAGATAAAGATGTAGATATAGATGCATCTATATCTATTTAAATCTAGATACTTATATAAAAATCATTTTATCTGTATCTACAACTAATAATTTTGGCATATCTATCGATTATATCTAGATAAAATAAAAGATAATATTTGGAATCATTGGTCTTGTTCATTTTATTTTTTTAAACACTTGGATTTTTATTCTATATTATTTTTGTATATATATTTATATACATTGCGAAACAAATGTTATTCAAAAATATTTCGAAAAATCTTATGAGTTGACTAATAGTTGATTAACATTAAAGAAATGACGACAATTTTGGAAGAGAAAAAGGATTATAAATAAAGCATTAATAAATAAGTTGCTGTAGTAGAAATATTCACAACAAATGAAGATTTCGGTTTAAAACGGTGGTATGTGCAACGTAAATGTCGTGCGATTTTGAGCCTTATTGATCTATGTATTATGTAATGCAATAATACATACCACCATTTTGATCTGAAATGTTCAAACATATTATTTCGAATCCTTTTCCCAGAAAAAAATTAACGCTTTTTTTGCCGCTGTTTCTGCTGAAAATGCATGAAATTGTAACTAGTGTGCATATGCACGAATATCAAATGACACCTCGCGCGTATATATATTGAAATTAAAACAGCACTCAATTGCGCATTGTTCAGACACACACTAGACACGACGGTTGTTATCATTTACTTTAACCTTATTTTTCAGTTTGTTGAATAGCCGATGTCTATGGGATTGTTAATAAAATCCATTAGTTTCGAGCCGGAGTCTCGAAGGGAATTTTCTGGCAAACTTGTCGAAATTTTGTACGAAATTAAATAGCTGTGATCGGAATAATTGGGATTATCTATTTTGAAAAATGTAGATAATTTAATAGATATATATAAATATATCTACATCTAGATTGTTGTTCTATTACAGACATCCAGTTAATGCAATATAATAGAGTCGGGCAATTCTATCAAAACAAATGGTTATGCAATTCAATGTGTTTAGTTGTTGTTTTACGAGTTTCTAATTTCATATCAAAAACGTAACGCTGTAGAAAATAAAAATGGGTTGTCCAAGCGTTCGTCGAATTTTATATCAAAAACATAATGCATTTTGAAAGATAAATACGGTTGTATAGAAGTGAAAGTTTCCGGGACCTACAATATAATAAAAATAAATTGAAAATGAAAATTTTATTCAAAAAATCGAAAAAAGGCTCACATAAAATAAGTTTTTGTCTACGTCGATGATGTAACAGATAATTTTTTTCTTGTGATTCCCCACATGCAATTATGAAAGGCTGGGTATTTTTATTCGGTTCCATAGTTTGATGGGGTGCCTCGCTTGTCTAGGGCAAAATATTATTGGGAGAACAAATTGAAAACCGCGCATTCGTTACTAACTTCATATCTATCATAGATGTCATTATTTTGACTTTGACAGCTATTGTATCTTAAAGAGGATAAAAAAATACATTGAAAACGATCTGTCAAACTTATCATTCAGTTGAATACACAAGTTTATTATTGCGTTGAAAATGTCGAGCTACGTGCCTACAAAACAGCATTTGCGGGAAGTTTTACTTTATTGGTTTAATCTGAAGAAAAATGCTTCCGAGAGTCATCGTTTGTTATGCGAAGCATATCCAGAATATGCTCCGTCGATTAGAACGTGCCAGGAGTGGTTTGCGCGGTTCAAAAGTGGTGATTTTGATGTGGAAGACAAAGAGCGTCCAGGCCAAGTGAAAAAGTTTGAAGACGAGGAGTTGGAAGCATTACTCGATGAAGACTCGTGTCAAACGCAAGAAAAACTTGCAAAATCATTGGGAGTGACACAACAATCCATCTCCTATCGTTTAAAAGCCATGGGAATGGTTCAAAAGCAAGGAAATTGGGTGCCATACGAATTGAAGCCGAGAGACATCGAACGCCGTTTTTTCACTTGTGAAAACGGAAGGGTTTTTTGCATCGTATTGTGACTGGTGATGAAAAGTGGATTCATTACGATAATCCGAAGCGAAAAAAATCGTATGGTTACCCCGGCCACGCATCAACATCGACGCCAAAGCCGAACATTCATGGCTCGAAGCTAATGCTGTGTATTTGGTGGGATCAGCTCGGCGTGATCTATTATGAGTTGTTGAAACCAAACGAAACCATCACAGGAGCATTGTACCGAACTCAATTGATGCGTTTGAGCCGAGCACTGAAGAAAAAACGGTCGGAAACGGTCGCAAGACACGATAAAGTTATTTTGCAACATGACAACGCTCGGCCACATGTTGCTCAGGTCGTTAAAACCTACTTGGAAACGCTTCGATGGGAAGTCCTACCCCACCCGCCGTATAGCCCAGACATTGCCCCTTCCGATTACCACCTCTTCCGATCAATGACACATGGCCTGGCTGAACAGCATTTCCATTCTTACGAGGAATGCAAAAAATGGGTCGATTCATGGATAGCCGAAAAAAGCACAGATTCCTTTCGACGCGGAATCCGTAATTTGCCAGAAAGATGGGAAAAAGTTGTGGCTAGCGATGGACAATACTTTGAATAATCAATTTGTAACCATTTTACCATAATAAAGATCGAAATTTTGAAAAAAATGCGCGCTTTTCAATTTGTTCTCCTAATAGTTAACACGGATATTCATACATATATCAACTACCAAAAAAACACAAAAATGGAATGATTAACATTCAGAATATGAATAGCCATTACTAAAACCAAAACAGAGAAAACGATAATCCGAACCTAATACTATCTCAATCCCACATTTAATCTGAACATAAATCACAAAAAATTACTATACATTTAAAGTTTGATTTACGAAAACACCAGCAAACGTTTGATAGAGTTTTGAAATATTTCTGCAGATGCCAATGAGCGGCTTCCAGACTTGAAAGGCAACAAACGGAGCAAAATGTGAAAATTTTCAATTTCTTCTGGCCATTTTGTTTTGAATCCTTGTCTCGGATAGTGAATTTTGAGAACTTGGTTCAACCTGTCAGCCATTCGCGGCCAAATTTCAAGGAGAGCATTTGAATTCACTGGGTGTTTTTGATTATGTTTGCATTTGTAGTCAAAGTCATCAATTATCTGATATCGACGAGATGCAAAAACTTGCATTAAAACGAAGTTCATATAGTCAAGTTGTCAAAAACTATCAAATGAATCATGAGTTAAATGTCGATTCTTAAAAACACATGTGTTGACTTGTGCTACTCACCAATATTGGTCGCACAAAAAAGAATGGACAATGTTCCATGAAATATACCGAAAACCATTTCATCACGTTTTTGTCGGGTAATCTGCAGTCTTCTTCGAAATCCATCCACGTTGTCATCAGTAACAGGTACTGTTTTTAAATGCAGCATATCTTCTATTGTGTATTGTCGCGTCTCTATTCCCGAAGTTGGTGATTCCTCAACGACATTTGTTTTTTTTTCAAATTTCCTTAAATACCGAAACCGATTGTACAGCCTACCAGTTGTTCCATTTCCCGGCGTGTTGATCAAAATATCCTTCAAATAAATAACCAGTATAAAGAACTATTGATTGTATATTGAGCAATTGTTAAAACTGTAAAACTTACAATCGGTGAACCTGATTTGGACATTAAACCAGGTGCCAAATCAACCCCAGCCATTGCTAGAATCCTATACTGATGTGGAAATGGGTTAAGACCAAACAAAGAAACACCATAGTAGACCAATAAATTCACAAATTTAGATTTCTGCGCATCCGTCAGTTCATCAATTTCTTGTGGCTCGCCACTATTCTGCATATCTTCGCTGTTTTAAGATTCTTCGTTTCCTTTTGTGACATCTTCAAAACGTAGCAACAAATCCTTGCCACCATATTCTATCATGTACTGTTTGATCATCTGCAAAATTTAAACTATTATTATTTAACGAAAATAAAAAATATTAAGAATAAATATTATAGCTTACAAAAGCTGTTGCAATCGATGGATTGCCGTCACGTTTAACAGTTTTGAATGTGACATCAATATAGAAAGATCCAGTTCGATGGAATGTTTGCAAAACGTTTGCAAAAATTGATTCGAGTATCGGAGTCTCAAAGTTATCAAAAAATTTGGCTCCGTCGCCTTCTTTTAGAATAACTTTAAATGTACGCGCAACTAAGAATAACAATTATTTTCAATTCAAAAAAATTTCAATCGGTTTGGGTTTTGTCGAATGGCAAATGTACTCAGCTTCAAATCGCTCAATGGTAATGAAATGAAACGAAACTCGTTCTGATGTTCTACGCGCACAATAATTTTTTCAGCCTGCTTCATTCTTCACCTTATTCAAACTAAATCAAATATTTATATAATGTGAATTATGATATGCCCAATGCACTTACTGTATGTCCAGTGAATGTCCAGCTATACGGATATATAGGTTAATTAATACGACCGGTCAGTTTGGGCTCTACTTCATAACTAATTGCATATATCTTTATTTGTTTTTCTTATCATTAAAACATAATGGTTACTTATGTGCAATGCACGCTCTAAAAACATAGGCTAGCATTACACCTCCTTTCTTAGAGTGAATCATTGATATTAATTTTTAAACTAAAACTTAGCTACTCTTTTAGAAAACTTAGTTCAACGGTTTTTAGGCTTTTCTTTTATTATTATTATTTTTTTTTTTTTTTTTTTGCTCTAGCTTTACCTCCCTGTTTTACTAAAAATTTATGTCGAGGATTCACGATACAATAAATGAATAATGGTTACTTAATACCCTGATTTCATTGAATTTTTCTATTTTTATTTTGTTTTCAATTTACTGGTTTTTTTTTTATTTGGTTTTTATTTTTCTGATACTTATTAGGTTTACAAAATTTATTCAACTTAGTCGTTTTTAAGTACTCGATTTTTGTGGATTGTATATTTTTTCCCGTTTAGATCTATATCCAAATTTTGTTCATGGACTCCTGTTACAACGAACAGTCCCTTATAAATGTGTTTAAATTTATCGTATGGATCTGATTGAATCTTAATTTTATCACCTACTTTAAACATTACTGGCTTGATATTTTGATCAAAACACTTTTTCCTAATTATTTTCAATTTGTCTATGATTTCTTTTGCGTCCTTGTGAGCATTTTGGAGTCTGAATTTAAGCTCCCGTGCATAGTCATCAACATTATTTAGTGGTTGAATTTCACCTCCTGTAGGTTGACTTGCCTTCCGTATACCAATTCAAATGGGCTGTATTTTGTTCCATTGGTTGTCCTTTCAGTGATATTATAGCAAAATGTAAAATATTGTAAATAAATATCCCAACTTTCTAAATTTTCGTTGCAATACGAGCGCAAATATTCGTTCAATAGTCGGTGACTTCTCTCAACTACACCCAATGTTTCATGGTGATATGCAGTAGATTTTAAATGTTCAATTTTCATTGATTTACATAACTCCTCCATTATTTGATTGACGTATTCCGTTCCCAAATCACTTTTAATCCTTTTCATTGGACCATGCACCAGTATGAAATTATGATAAATTGCATCAGCGATAGATCTAGCTGATTTATCTGCAATTGGGATAGTGATTAGATATTTAGTCAGTTCACAAATAATTGTGACAGCGTAAGAATTTCCGGCTATTGATTTTACTCTCATTGGACCAATAGTATCGATTTGAACCATATCGAATGGTCTATCTGGAGTAATGGTTATTTTTAATACTTCTCGTGTTTTTATGCATGGTTTTGAAAGTTTGCACACATGACGATTGTTTATAAATTTTGCAACATCTTTATTCATTTTTGGCCAGTAAAATTTACTTCTTAGGTTCGCATATAAGCGTTTTTGGCCGCAATGTCCGCCATAGATCGGATCATTATGAAAAGTGGATAAAAGTACCCGTCTTTTCGTTTTATCATTTATTGGGTGAACAAATGAATTTTAAAGGATTTACAAGAGATGATATACTAGCACTATATCGCATCGGGCAATCTTGTAACTATCTTCATGTCAAAGCATCATCATTACTCATCACTTTTCAGTATCTGTCATTTCGACGAAGTGTAAACAACATAGTTTTTGTGTGCCCCGAATATGTCTACTTTTGTTCCATCAAAACACAATTTGCGGGAAGGATTACTTCTTTGCTTTCATTTGAAGAAATCTGCAGCTGAAAGTCGTCGTGTGCTGCAGGAAGCTTATGGGGATCATGCTCCATCGATTTCTTCTTGTGAGTACTGGTTTAGACGATTTAAAAGTGGTGATTTTGATACGAACGACAAAGAGCGTCCAGGAGGCCCACAAAAGTTTGAAGATGTTGAATTGGAAGAATTACTCGAGCAAGATTCATGTCAAACGCAAGAAGAAGTTGCAGAATCATTGGGAGTTACTCAACAAGCTATTTCCAATCGCTTAAAAGCCTTGGGATTCATCCAAAAGGTAGGAAATTGGGTGCCGTACGATTTGAAGCCGAGAGACGTCGAACGGCGTTTTTGCATGTCTGAAATGCTGCTCGCTCGCCACAAAAAGAAGGCTTTTTTGCATCGGATCGTAACGCAAGATGAAAAATGGATTTATTACGACAATCCGAAACGTAAAAAAGCGTACGTGAAGCGCGGCCAACCCGGCCCATCGACGCCGAAGCCGAATATTCATGCGGCCAAGGTGATGCTCTGTATTTGGTGGGATCAGAAGGGTGTGCTGTTTTATGAGCTGCTAAAACCGGGTGAAACTATTACTGGGGAACACTACCGACAACAACTCATCAAATTGAATGCAGCAATCAAGCAAAAACGGCCAGAATGGGCGGCCAGACATGAGTCATTGATTTTCCATGATGACAATGCTCGGCCACATCGAACTCAAGAGGTCAAAAATTATGTGAAAAATGTTGGATGGGAGCCGCTACAGCCCAGACCTGGCACCTTCTGACTACTATCTATTTCGATCCATGTAGAATGCCCTTGCCGGAATACGGTTCACTTCAATCGACGGTATCAAAAATTGGCTCGATTCGTTCTTTCGCTCAAAAGATGAGGACTGGTTTTGGCAAGGAATCCATAAATTGCCAAAAAGTTGGGAAAATGTTGTGGCTTCAGATGGACAATACTTTGAATAAAATATATTGTACCAGCTTTTCAAAATAAACTCTCTAAATTAGAAAAAAATCCTTTAAAATTTATTTGTTCACCCGTTTTCTGTTTTTCGAATTAAACGTGTTGTAACATTCTTTAGAATTTCATTACATGACTGCTTGAACTCACTGACTGTGCAGTGTTTAAATAGTTCGTCGTTCAATGACCATTGCAATATTTATTGCAGTAAACTCCCGGCCATAAAGGTATGGTCGTAGAACAGTGATTTTGAAGTGGACTGAAATCAGTTCTTTTTCAATAATCAGTTTATTCTTTTCGCCCTTTTTAAATGTACGCGAAATGAATGTGATCGGACGATCAACACCATCTATTTCTTGGCTTAATACGGCTCCTGTTGCCGATAAACTAGCATCTACTGTTACTTTAAACTTATTATTAGGTGAAAAATCGGGATAACTTAGTACTGGTGCCGTAAGAAGTGCTTGTTTCAACTGCTGAAAAGTATTTTCGCACTCTGGCGACCAAATGAATGGTTTTCTTTTGCATGAAAGTTCATTCAATGACTTTGCTATACCCGAAAAATTCTTAATGAAACGTCGGTAGTAGTTCGCAAAAGCCACAAAGCGTTTGGCTTCGCTTTTGTCCTTCGGCGTTGGGTATTTTTCCACAACATTTAACTTTGAAGGGTCTGGCAGAATGCCATTTGAAGTGCATTTATGCCCCAGAAAGTAAACTTCATTTCTGAAAAACTCGCATTCCAGCGGATTTAATTTTAGATTATGCTTCCGGCACGTTTCGAAAACCTGTTTTAGGTTTTTCAAATGTTCGTTTTCAGAGAAACCTATAACTATCAAGTCATCCATATAAATGAATGCTTGATCAGGGCCCAGTCCCGAGAAAGCTATCGTCATCATTCGAGTGAATGAGGAAGGTGCAATATTTAAGCCAAATGGTAATACCTTCCATTGATAGAATCCCCTATCAGTACTGAAAGCTGTCATTGGTTTTGATGTTTTATCAAGCGGTATTTGATGATAACCAGCTTGTAAATCAAGACATGTGAAAACTTTTGCTCGGCCTAAACCATCCTGAATTTCGTCTATGCGAGGCAATGGGAACTTATCTGGTATCAATTTACGGTTTAGTAGCCTATAGTCTACACATATCCTCCACTTTTTAGTACCGTCGGTGCTTTTCTTTGGCACAACTATGAGTGGTGAATTGAAGTGGGATGTGCTCATTTCAATTAAATCGTGTTAGAGCAACTTGCTAACCTGCGAATTTATTTCAGATTTTTGACTTTGAGGAAGTCTATAGTTTTTGACGTACACTGGTGTGTTGTCTTTAACTCGAAGTGTCTGAGTGTAAAAATTATTGACAGACGGTTTGTCGTACTCTAAATGGAAAATTGCCGAAAATTGTAGACACAAATTAAGTAGTTTTTCTTCTGCATGGTTAGGAATTTTATTCTGCAGTAATTTAGTTAGCTCATTTGATCTAATGTTGTTTTTTGGTGTTTGATTGCATTTAAAAATGTCAAAATCCTCGATTGGAGATGACTTTACTTTTTCCGTATTTATGATTTTGATTTCATTGCTTGTGTTCAATACACGCAACCAACATTCTTGCTGTTGTGCAATAGTTGTCGGCACAAATACGTCTGTTGCAATCTCTTGCGACTGTATGACACAGGGAAAAGAATTATTTTTTATTCGAAACATCTTGAAAGTTTCAGACCTAGCTGGTAATGCTGATAAACCACGTATGATTTCAGCTTGTATTGGGATTACCGCTGGTGTTAAACCCCTTAGTTTGACCGTAAAGGTCATTGCGTCATAGTCTAACACACATTTTTGTCGTTTCATGAAGTCTTTACCCAAAATACCGTGAGCAGGTATTAGGAATGAGTCTGGTACAACATGTACCTTGTGTTCTATCGATAAATGTTCAAATATAAAAATGATGCTCACTGAACCCAACGACAATTGTCTTTCATCTGTAATGCCCTTCATTGAAATAATTTCTTGTTTATTTATTTCAACGATTTTGTCCAAATTTGACTGCCTCATGATTGAAATTTGAGCTTCCGTGTCAACTAGAAGCAATATATTCCTGCTTGATTGTGGGCTTGTTACAGAAATAAAATCTGACATATCGTTATTTATCGATAGTATGGCATGTTCAGTTATTGGTGTTGTGGCAGGTAAAATACCTGTCCCTGGGTGGATGTCGAGGCCCCGCCCTCTGACGGGGTTTGCTCGTTTCCCTGAACTAACCTAATAGTGTGTTCACGTCTTTTTTATAGATATCTCCTCAGCTTTTTTCTTGGACATTCCCTCAACTACTACACCACGCGTTATAAATGTTGCGTTTTTTTTAATTTCTGCAATAGCGAGAGCACTGGGCATGAGCATTATTAATAAAAGTATTGGCGCAAAAAATCGTTGAGAATGTTAATGACGCAAACTCAGAACGCTTTATCATCGCAAACGGATTCTTTCGCGAATATTATCAAGCAGCAACGTACTGAACAACGGCAACATATTACAGTGAAACGTCGACTTGATCAAACTGATCAAACTAATCCACCAAAACCGACTAGCACCAAACCGAAGGAATTTCCACCAGCTAAATCAGGCAAACGAACCGGCACAGCTGGATTGACTGTTGCACAAGCACCAATCAGATTACCGAAACCAAAGCAAAAAATCGAATTCAACAAATCATTGCACGTATCGCGATTGGACAAATCAGTCACACACGAAATGATCACGAACTTTATTACAACCAATGCTTCACTCGAAATTATGGGTTTATATGGATAATCAGAATCAACAAAACTGATCTAACGGTACTTACGCTTCCATTATTAATGTATTGATAAGTGTAATTCTTATGGACGCAGAATCTTCGGCGCAGAGAGCGAACATAATTTCAATTTATTGTTCACTGTTCCTTTTGTGACTGAACTAGTGAACTCTAAATTATACACATTCCGATCAATTAGATAAAACATGCTGTTCGAGAGCTAAACGAATTCGGGAGAGCAATAATACTAGAGGAATTTTCTTTTGTGCTTCTAGTAATACCATTTTAGTGATTCTTCTTATTTCTAAAGAATTTTAACAACCATTAATTTGGTTGAGTTGACCAGTGAGCGGCTTTCATAGCTTACTTATTCCGCTAATTGTTTATGCCTGCCTTGTCCGCCTGCATGATCGCTCAACTCCTGAACAGGCAACTAATTCCGCTAGAAATAGTAGCGATAAATAGGGAAGCGCACTAAATAGCAACGCTATACATACATAATATTATATACAACACAAATCAAGTCACACGCTAAAACGTATTTAAATACATTTTTTCCATTGCGCATTACATGTCAAATGTAATGACATGAGACATTTTGCGGGTCTTGAATGCTTTACGTATAAGCCAGAGTGTAAAATAAGAAAAATTCTTGGTTCACGAAATTTCAATTTTTTGATTCACAGAATCTTGGTTCACGAAAATGGGTTTCTTGACTCACGAAATGGATTCTTGATTCACCCAAGTAACTACAAAAATTAAAATTAAATTTATATTAAAATGAAAACTCATGTTTTGCGATGTACATTCATTTTATGACGTTCATTGAAACATATAGTATTCTTGATTTTTGGCTTTGGATTCATATCACAAAAAATGTAAAAAGTTTTACTTCTATATTTTAAATTTCAAAGAAATTTTCTCCTTCTTCCTCATCGTGATAATTTTGCAATAACTTCAAAGAGAGACTTGTCCTTCACCACATCCGGATTGTTGCAAATATCTTGGAATTGGAGAAACAAATTGGGCAGCTCCAAATCTGGTGCCAGCATCGAATGAATTTTTTCAACTTCTGCGTCTTTTTCGAACTTGACAAACGGATCAATTTTGTTGAAAATTTCATCATCGATTTGAAAACGTTGCACTAAAAATTCCTGAAGTGAATTCAAAATATCTGTACGAACTTTGGTGAAATCCTTCGGGTTTCGCCGAGTTCGATTATTGTCTTCTGCATTTATTTCAATTGACTGATAAAATGCTCTTTCATCGCCCTCATCAAAAATTAATTTAGCTTCCAGTTTGCTTTCAAAGCCGCCAATTAGTGGTGTGGTTTCCATGTCATGTAATGACTTTAAAATTGCTGTAATATATGATTTTAATTCAATCAACGTCAATTGATTTGACTGCAACTTTTTTTGAAAACGTCGAAATGAATACAATACATCGCCCAGGAATGCAATCAGTTTCAAGTTTTTCAAACTCGTAAAGTAGTCAAAATATCCAGCGCATTGAGCGTTGTCTTTGTACTTCTCGAAGTAGAGAACCAATGCCTTCCACGATACAAGCACGTTTCGCAACAACGTAAACGAAAACTGGCTCCAGCGAATTTCGAAAATTTTTGGAATTGCTAAAAGTTTCAAGTTCTCATCTGAAACGACCTTTTTCAATTCTGAAGAGCGTAGTGGAGAATAATGAAAGTATGTGGATAGGCTCGACAGAGTTGTCATTGCATTGCTCACATCCGGAACATTTCGAGCCGTACTTTTCCATGCCAGTTCTGCACGATGTGCTGCGCACCAAATTTTGAGCAAACGTAATTTTGATCCAGCGGCTTCAATTTCTTTGTCCATGAGCGCCCATAAGCTATTTGATTCGCCAGTATTTATGTTGGCACCATCCGTACACAAACTTGACATTTTCTTCAAAATGAGTTTTTTGTCACCAATTGCAGCATCTAATGCTTCATTTACGGCCAGCATCAGCCCTTTAGCGTATCTCTCTGTTTGCTCACCGATTCCAATGAAAACCAATTCATGTAATCCATTCGGATTTATCAATTTAGCTAAAAGGGAATGTTAAAAAAATCATTTCTATGAATTAAAATGTTTCAAAAAACTACAAAAATTATTCAAATTCAAAATAAATTTTACCTAAAATGTAAATTTTATCGACGTGAGTGAAATCGATCGATCCGTCGATTCGCAACGAGAGCGCAAGACATTCATCGATTTTCCGTAGTAATTAGGGTCGATGCGATTGAACGATTGCAGTCATTAAATTTAAATGACCAGGTGGATTAACTTATTGTAGATTTATGTTGTCTGGAACGAGTGATCCAATTTGATTTTCTGCATTATATGCATGACTTGTTTCCGCAGCCACATATCGAGAAGGCCATGAACGCGCCGACAAGTTCAATCGCTTGGCATCCAAATAAATTGGAATCATGTGTTTGCCGATATAATCGATTTTATATTTCATTGCTTTGGTTATTGCGATTTCTATTGGTTGCGCTTCTTTTTCTTCAATCGTATTGATCCTGTACGCTTTCGTACATTCATCATGGTACGCGGTGTTCAAGTGTTCCAAAAGGATCTTTTAATAATATCGAGTGCCTTTCGCAGTTGCAATTGCTGGTGGTTTTTTTGGATTATATCGCTTTAGAATGAGAGAAAATTTGGTGCAGAAATCGCATCGAATAAAACGATAATTGTTATAGCGATATGTCACGATCCCAGGTATCTTTTTGCCGTTTTTGTTGAAGTATGGAACCGAAACAACTAAAAAATCATATTAAAATTATGAGACCAATTTTCTCTGCTTAAAATGTATGTCATGCTTACAATTACAATTATCGTCAACTTTGCCTGTAATTCAACATTTTTAAGTGCCGTTCCTTCGATGTGTATGTTGATTGAGGAATCCGATTCATGTTCGCGAATGTTTTCAATTTCACTTTGATTGGTGCTCGTGCCTGACGACAAATGGAAAACGAAATTAAAACCATCATTTCCAATTTCATCATTTGCACATGCACCGATTCTCAAAGCAAAATGAAATTTAAGGTTATTTTTACTTGGTTGGGGATCACTCGAAACAATTTGTCTGTTTTCTTCTGTATCGCCTTCGCCTTTCCTCTTTGAACTGAAAAAGTCAGTGAGACTTTTTTGTGGATGTTTTCTTTTTGACATGTTTTATCTTCTTAGCCAGAAATGAAATTATGAAAATAATATTTTTGAATCACAAAACACAGTTTTCTACTTGACACAGCACTTTCTTTCTTGTTTGCGAATTAACGTCACATGTGCTGTCGGTATAAATATCAGTATAATTGCGAATAAATCCGCGTGGAGTCGCGCATGATGACAGATTTGTTGAAAAAGAGTGTTAATTTGTGTTTTTTTTTATATGTGTTTTCTGTATAATGATTTTTGTTTTTATTATGAAATTCACTTGTTTCACGAGTTTCTTGATTCACGAAAGTGGATTTCTTGACTCACGAAATGGATTCTTGATTCAAATTTTCAACTTGGTTCACGCTTATTTTACACTCTGTGCTGTGTGAAATGTTGATAAAATGAATTTGTTTTTCTTTTTCCACATACTATCGGTTATGAATATACGAATACAAAGTCAAGTGGCCTAAATAAAATATTATGAACTCAAGTGATCTCAAGCGGATGCATTAAAGTTACATAATGATTTGTGCATGATGTATAAAGTGTGTGTTCGGTACGGGAAAGTGTACACGCGGCAAATGTCAAACTCGAACATGTGAACATAAGCACCGGCTACAGTGACTGTGCAATTTAGAATTTTTTGGTCGTAAAATAGATTTAATTTGGTCGTTTAGGAGTAGAAATCAATTTTTCATTCTTTTTCGAAAATTTAATTTTCAAAAATATTGCATTTGTGCATTTATTATAAGAAGATGACAAGTCGGATGCGTTTTGTATGCTTTGATTTGATCGATCAATTTCGAAATTTGGGATCTCCATGAACGATATATTCTTCTGTCGCCATTAAATTCAGGAATAACTTTGAATGCATCAAGTTGTATGGCATCACCACTTGTATACGTTGGTTCGACGTCCACATATTCAACGACCTGTACAGCATTGGCATTTTGAAAAATTGTTTGATTATTCGCTAATTCAGTTACTTGTCGTTGCAACTCTCGGTTTGTGATGGTTAATGCTGCCATTTTTGCTTCAATTCTAGCAATTTCCTCCATGTTGTTTTCTTCACTTATTTTTAGATTTCTAAAATGTATTGATAACGCATCAACCCGATTTTTAATTACGTTTTTTTTAAAGAGTATGCTCATCTATTTCGATTTTCCTCATTTATTTATTTTATTCTCCGTAGAGTCGTTTGATTCTCACAATTTCACTTGAGTCGACCGGAATAAAAGTGAGAATACACCGGCTCTAGATCAGTACTGCGACTAGATAATCAACAACGCTGAAGTGAATCATGAATATTGTTGAGTGGCAGCAGCGGTTCATAATTTTCGCTATCAATGTTTATTTTACACTAAAATACAGCACAGAAAACTAAATGGTATTGCAAAAACCACTTTAACACTATATATGGTTTTAAATATGATTTGAAATAACACCATGAAAAAATAAAATAATAAGATAAATCATATCAAACTTAATTTAAAACCATATATGAAGGGTTGAGAGTAAAAGTGTCCAAAGTAATCTCACCTCCTTTTCTCGCTGATGGAAATGTTTATGAACAAGAGCAGGAGGTGAGATCACTTTGGTCAATTTCACTCTCAACCCTTCATATAGGGTTAAAGTGATTTTTTCAATACCATTTTGTTTTCTGTGAGGTTGAAATTGTTATTTAAAATACGATTTGATGCTGTTTTATTCAACATATAAATATTAAAGTCACCGACAATGATTACGTTTTGCTCGTGAGCTAACGTTGAAGATATTAAGTCCAAAAAATTACTCGCGTTGGCAACATCGCAACTTGGTGCACGGTAGACGACACCGACAACTAATTCTGCATTACGAGTGAAAATTTCGAGGAATTAAAAATCTAATTTACCAATATTACAATTATATTTATGCGAATTTAGGATTACTAAAATCATTTGTAAGATTTAAAACATACATCGCGTCACCACCCCCTTTATTACTATCACCACGATAGATCTTGTAACCATCAATTTTTATTGACTTATTGGTATTCAATAGACGCAAAAAAGTTTCACTTATGGCGATGAGACTAATATTCCCACTGGCGTTCAATTACAAGCCCAATAAGTCGAAATGACTTGCTTCAAGAAGCCCCTGCACATTAACATGACAAAGATTGAAGTCGTTCTTGAAACCATTGAAAACGCTCATCCAGTTTGTTTCATGATGACAAATAATAGGAGCATTCTACTTACAATATTTGACATTTCCGAATATAGCGCTAACAGTATCGCTCTTTCGCATAATTTCTCATACAAACCATTCTCAGAAAATTCCGTTTGATACGGTTTGCTCCGATGAACACTGATGAAAGCAGTGAAATTGTTTCAAAGTCGGTTTGTATGAAAAACGTCAAACCGATTTCAGTCCCTGAGTAAAACTCATATTCAGTTACTTAGAAGATACATAATCATCCCAAGTAAAAAGAATAACAATTTCAAGTTATGTTTTTGTCCCAAATTTCTAGCTGAGTAGAATTATCTATTATTCATTTTAGATTTCCCTACTAAAAAAATATTAAAAGATTAGATTGAACTTCCCATTTTCTGACAGTGTATAACTTAACATCAATATAATACGTATGGGTTTTTGATTTGAAACTCATGAGTTTTTCATTTCAATCAAAAATGTTTTTTCTTCCATCTTCCAGCATGTGCCCTCAAATGTTGGTCTTGTGAATCTCATGCGGAAAACGGAAATTTGTGTCCAGGCACATTCGATCAAAATGCAAGAAAATCAACAGAATCGTTCGTAGAGTGTTTTAATTCTGAAGAGCCCGCTCGCATACCCGTCTGCGTGAAAACAGTTTTGCAGTGTAAGTTGAAATTAATAGCTTCCAATCCAATTCAAAATGACATTGGGTAAATGCACTGAGCTTGCATATTTGTAGCTGTTACTCGACGTTCATCATGCTTGAAAATGTTTATGAAGAAGATACAAAAATCGAAAATTAATTGATTTGAGAGAGACTGAACAGCAGAGATTCGATGATAACAGTCAGTTCTGCGTAACTTACGATTGTCAGTAAATTCAATTTTACAGCACATTTTGCGAAGCTCAAAATATCCATACAAAAATGGTTATAAGATGCGATTTTACAAACGCTGTCTGTACGTTTTACAGATTCTTTATTTTCTGTGTAGAGGTCTGAAAAAAACTGTCTACCATTTCGAGTGTAACAGTCTTTAAATCAAGCAGAATTTTGATTATATTACGAATTACTATTGGTACCGCACTCAGACTTGCAACGGTCTTTTATTACACGAGTCCGACAGCTTTACGACTGAAGCACACCATAGTTTCGTACCAAAGCAATTAGAAATAAAATCATTTCACTTCTCCGAGATTCCATCCCTATGACTGTGACACAAATAAGCATAGTGGATTTACCGCTCGGCCACCGCCCGGGTCCATAGCATTAGCATTAGCATTACCATTTGATTTTGAACGAATTTGTAAAGCATGTTTTTATTCCGGGGCTGTCAAGTACATAACAGCTTCGAGTGAAACATATTATCTACCTTTGACTCTCTAATGAAATATTTGTTTCCAATTTAGATGGGGACAAAGAAGTCGTTCGCCGAATGTGTGCTCATGTACCAATTAAAGATGAGCTGAAGTCAGTCAATCCGGAACTTTGTGAGTTGAAAAGTGAACCATCTCAAAACAAAGAGTCCTGTATTTGTTTACGTGATGGATGTAATAGCGCAGCTCAATGTGATCCATTCATTATAATAATTGCTCTGCCAGTGGCGATTGTAATGATTACGAAATTGGTGCAAGTATTTTAGTTAGCAACCGAATGTGCATCAGTGTTTGGACAGCCTTGCTCAAATACATGTCGCTCATGCGGAGCGACAGAAAATACCCAGCAGCATGCAGCTGTAATGAAATTACACGGTTATTAGACGTTTTTGTTTTTATTCTTAGACACTTTTATTTTTATTATTAGACGAATTTTGTCAGTCTTTTAGACATTTTCGTTAATTTTATTAGATCATTTTCGAAATAATTTTAAATCATATTTTAGATGATTTTGTCAGTTTTATTAGACATTTTTGTAAAAATTATTAGACGTTTTAATCAATTTCAAAAATAATTTATTTTTATTAGACGTTTTGGATTTTTTTATTAGACGTTTTTGTCATTAGACGTTTTTGTTAATTTTTTTAGACGTTTTTGTCAATTTTTGTAATATTATTAGACGTTTTTGTCATTAGACGTTTTTGATTTTTTTATTAGACGGTTTTGTAATTAACCTAATGAAATTACATGAACAAAACCATTCAAATCAAACCAAACAATACAATACATTCACTCGAATGCATGAATATTCATACAAAAACGATACAAACAGAAACTGCATTATAAGAGACGCGAGAAATACCGTATATGACAACTCGTCATCCTTTTGCGTAAAATTCCATTTACACACAGGCATAAACAATTAGCGGAATAAGTAAGCTATGAAAGCCGCTCACTGGTCAACTCAACCAAATTAATGGTTGTTAAAATTCTTTAGAAATAAGAAGAATCATGATTTGTCTCAATGGCCAAAAACAACTAGACCATTTCAAAGGGTTCATATAGACTTTTTTATGTTTGAGCGAAACACATTCTTGGTTTTGGTTGACACATATTCGAAATGGCTTGAAGTATTTTTAATGAGTAAAACTGATGCAAATAACGTCATTGAAAAACTTAGAAATGTTTTTTCGATTTTTGGTTTGCCGGATGAAATTGTCTCGGATAATGGTCCACCATTTGGTTCGTCAAAACTTAAGTCATTTTGTGAATCTAATGGAATAAAGTTGTCTCATAGTCCACCATTTCACCCACAATCGAATGGTGAAGCTGAAGTCTCTGTTCGGAAGGCGAAACAGTCGTTGAAAAAAATGTTTATTGATCCAAAAACTATGAAGGATCCTATATCGTTGAAATTATCGAATTTTTTACTTAAATATCGCATAACTCCCACAACTGTTACGGGCGAAAGTCCAGCTAATATGATTTTTAAATCTTCGCCGAAAACACTACTTGATTTACTTAAGCCGAAGACAATCGATCGTGCGGATGGCGTGTCCAATAGTACAGAAGTCAAAATTCGAAGAGATCGTGACGTTTTTAAAAATGTTGTTTCATATGAAATCGGTGAAATTGTTTCATATCAGATTGTTTGGAACAATTTCATTAAATGGGTTCCTGCTAAAATTATTGGGAAAATTTCACCGTCCGTTTATGATAACACACAACCAACTCCGTACGGACTTGCGTCACATGAAACAATGATTTCCTTTGTTGGATCGTATAATGCTAAAATTCTATTCGATGCTAATAAACTCTTACAATTTTCAAAAGCATTGTTTTGTTCGACCGTCCAAATATAATGACTATTCTTTTGCAATAAACTATACAAAGGATGCAATTCAGCTGCTAAATTCGGAATAAATTTTGAATAATGATTAATCATGCCTAAAAATGATTGTAACTGCGGAACATCTTTTGGTGCTTGAGCCTTCAACACTGCTTCCACTTTCTTTCCATTTGAAATAATTGAACCATTTGAGATCACATGCCCTAAATATTCAATTCTTGACTCAAAAAACTTACATTTACTCATGTTAACCCTTACATTGCGTTCTTCAAAACGTTGCAATACTTCTTCTAAATTCTTCTTGCATTCATCTAAATCTCTACCACCAATACACACATCATCAAAATAACATTTAACATTTTTAATTCCTTTCAAAATTTCATCCATTTGACTTTGGAAAATCGCTGGCGCAGACGCAACACCAAAAACTAAACGAGTGAATTGAAATAACCCTTTATGAGTATTAATCGTTAATAATTCTTGTGATCTTTTCGATACAGCCAACTGCTGATATGCACCCGTTAAATCTAAAACACAAAAAACCTTGCTATCTGATAAATCTGCTAAAATGTCCTCAATGACTGGCAATGGATAATGTTCAGTTTCAATATAACGGTTCAAAGTCTTCTTACAATCAACGCAAATGCGAATATCACCATTTTGCTTCTTCACTACCACAATCGGTGAAGCCCTATTGGCATTTTTAACCGGAATCAATATACCTGCTTCGACCAATCTATTTAATTCTTCTTCCACTTTATCTTTAATACCGAATGGCACTGAATATGGTTTACAAAATACTGGCGGTGAATCTGGTTTTAAAATAATTTCGGCCTCAAAATTTGTGACTGGTTTGAACATATCATTCGAAAACACACTCTTATATTTGGCACACATTTCTTTTTTATATTTAATCACGTCAAACTGTTGTACTTTATGTAAACTTTCCGACCTTCCGAATGACAAGAAAAAATCTCTCCACCCTGGATAAAACAAATCTAACCAATCCTGTCTGAATAGAGGCAAAACACCCGTTGAACCGTTAACAACCGTTAGCTCTACATCGAATTTTCTCTTATTATGGCAAACCGTTACCATCGCACAACCGACAACATCAACGGACTCACCTGTTATCAACTTGAATTTTCTACTTGACCCACTCAGCTTCAGATCTGGAAACATTTCCTTAAATCGGTCGATATGAATCACGGTTCCACTAGCACCCGTGTCAATCTCCATTCGAATATCCGTACCGTTGATGTTGGCCAAAACCGTCAGTGCACCCGAATTTAAACTGTTAACATAAATAGAATGTAATGAATTTATATATTGAAAATCAAACGAATTATTTTCTTGTAAATTGTGCACGGTACTACTATTTTTTGATTTTTCTTTGTTAAAATTCGATGACTTCTCCTGCTTTTGTTGCTTTCGACGATCACAGAATCTGGAAATGTGCCCAGGACGACCGCACACGTAACAAACCACTCGACGATCACCCGGTGTAAACGTGCTGCGAAAATTGCTGTTTGACCTTTGTCCATTGCTTCGATTCGAATATCCGTTATTGTTGTTGTTGCTGTTACCGCTACTCTCTTTGCGTGCACCATGACTTTGAAACGACCCAGTGGTATTGCGAAAACCATTTCTTTGATTTGAACTCATGAAATTTGTCGAACCACTGTGAATTATTTCCATATCAGTTTTTGTTGTTTCCATTGTTAATGCAGCTGCACAAGCGGTCTCAAACGTTTTCAATTCGCTGTTATTGAATAATTGACGCTGAATTGATTCATTACCAATGCCACAAATGAAACGGTCACGTAACGCACGATCTAAAAAATTACCAAATTCACAGGTTTGTGACAACGTTTTTAATTCAACAATATAATCTGCAATCGATTCTCCTTGTTTCTGATCTCGTTTGTTAAATTTAAACGATTCAGCAACCACATTGCGTTTTGGTGCAAAATGCTTATCCAATTTATCAATCAGCTGTGAATACGTGAATTTGCTCACATCCTCTGGTTGTGTTAGTGAATGTAAAACTTTATATAAATCGGCACCACCGAAACTGGCTAACACATCAATTTTTTCGTTGCTTTCCGTAATTTTATTCAACGATAAAAAATGATCCAGACGCTTTTTGTACAAACTAAAATCGTCTCCCAATACATATGCTTCAATATTTCCAATGAGCGTCATCTTCCCGTTATTGTTTTCGGCTGATGAAAAACTTGCTTCACTGCTTGATGTGTTCACGCTCTCCAAATTATCTTTTTTTCTGCTCTCTTCACTTATTTCCTTGTCCGACATAAATTACTTGACTTTTATATTTATTTTACCAACAAAAATTATTATTCAATATAAACGATGACTTTCGATGACTATAAAATATATATCAAATTACGACTGCGCTGTGTGTACGGTGTTTCTTACTTTATTTCTTTTGAGTTGTCGCCATATTGTATTTGAGTCTTTATTTATTGGTTGCTTTATTAAGACTAACTCTATTACACATTATACATGAACAAGAATGACACAAATGAACAAAATGCTTAAATGTCAAATGAAGTGTTGCCATATGTATCAAATCACTAAAATAAATCACTAGAAGCACAAAAGAAAATTCCTTTAGTATTATTGCTCTCCCAAATTCGTTTAGCTCTCGAACAGCATGTTTTATCTAATTGATCGGAATGTGTATAATTTGGAGTTCACTAGTTCAGTCACAAAAGGAACAGTGAACAATAAATTGAAATTATGTTCGCTCTCTGCGCCGACAATCTGCGCACTTATCAATACATTTATAATGGAAGCGTAAGTACCGTTAGATCAGTTTTGTTGATTCTGAACATCCATATAAACCCATCATCCGTGTATTGCTTATGGCGATTTTTGTTTACTTATTCTTCATTTCAATGTAAACATTGTTTACTAAACAAAGTCAGGCTAACTATGATCTTGATCATTTCTGCCATTTATCTCATTTCCTCATTTGTTCTCCGCTTAATAATAAACAAAAAAAATATATTATTTGATTGGCTCCAAATCGTCGAAAGAAATTTCAAGAAATGTTTCCTGATTTGTCGTTGCCACCAGAACCATGCGCAACACGCTGGGGAACATGCAATGAATTTTCAACAAAATTCGAGGCAGTACTGGCACGAAACCGCGGATTCAATGACATCGGTGAAATCTGTAATGTTTTATTTAATGGTTCAAAGACATCAACACCAGTATTTTTTCTACTAGCCTTTAGCATAGTCAAGTACACCAACTACTTATGACGAAATTCATTTAAAATCAAATAATTTCTTTGGAATCTCTATTCCTTAATTATCAGTGAGATGAACAACATTTTTATGCGAGCTCATTTTCTTGAAATTACACAGCACATTTATATTGATTCGATGTAAACAATTCCTTTGCTTCGTTTCAATCTGACATAATGAACGCGTCAACTGGCGCGCAGCTCAACTTTGACATATTATGTGAGTAAGTAGATGTAGTACTTAACTCTACTAGGCAGAAGTAAAAAAAGTGTTGGGCGGCTCCACAAGTTGAAATGCGCCAAAAAAAAATGGCTGAATGCCTTCTATATAACATTTATAACCTCTTACGTGTTGAACTCCAATTTGTCGGATCTTACGCCGTTCAACAAAAGAATTTAGTAGTAATATCTATTTTATTTTGATCGGAATAATAGAAATTCAAAAAGAATTTATCGAGTTGAAAAAAAAAATATGACGTAAACTGTTTGTGTGTAAATGAATTGAGATCTAAGGAGAAAGAAGGTAAGTATGCTTTTTGTTTACCAGGAAATTAACTGCTTTAAGGAACATACAGATTTGAAGAGAGTAACTATTTTGGGCTACACATTTTGTTCCAAGAGACGTTAGTTGAAACATTAATTCAACAATGTTTTTCATTTCATCGTTAAATTTTAACCGAAAATATTCAAATTCACTCTAGTGCGCAAACAACGTACAAGAGCGTCAAATGAAACATAAGATTTTACAATATGTTTGTCAAAAATTCTGTTAAAGTACTCAAAAGTTGAGACACTGATAGCAGTACAAATATTATCAAAAGTCTGCCGATGTGGCAATTCTGTTCTTCAGAGGTTTTCAGAGAAGAGTAAATTTTATTTAATCAAAAATGATTTACACCGGATCTACTCAAGCTATCATCGCTATTTGCATCTATATAGGTTATCTGCCTCAAGAAGGTTTGTAAAAAAATTGTGTTTAAAAAAATATAAAAATATCGAAAATTAAATAAATATTTTTTAACACTCTCCCAGTTGAGCCCCAGTTCATTGAAACATATAGTATTCTTGATTTTTGGCTTTGGATTCATATCACAAAAAATGTAAAAAGTTAAGATAGACAAAAAGCGGGCACCGCGGGGATTTTTCTTCGACGAACAATTTTGCCGCAGCTGTTGGATTCCATTTTGATAATTCTGGCATATTCATTCGAATGTGTAGGTATTTGCATTCAGTTTCGATTGTAAGTCCAGAGCGATGCTTTGTTTTCAGCATGTTGTTTGCACTTATGCAACGCTCAACATCAGCCGAATGTGGAGTACAAGCGGCAATACGAGCCAATACAGTGACAAGATCACCATAAGATTCACGGGTTTCGTCTGATCGTGATAATTTTGCAATAACTTCAAAGAGAGACTCGTCCTTCACCACATCCGGATTGTTGCAAATATCTTGGAATTGGAGAAACAAATTGGGCAGCTCCAAATCTGGTGCCAGCATCGAATGAATTTTTTCAACTTCTGCGTCTTTTTCGAACTTGACAAACGGACCAATTTTGTTGAAAATTTCATCATCGATTCGAAAACGTTGCACTAAAAATTCCTGAAGTGAATTCAAAATATCTGTACGAACTTTGGTGAAATCCTTCGGGTTTCGCCGAGTTCGATTATTGTCTTCTGCATTTATTTCAATTGACTGATAAAATGCTCTTTCATCGCCCTCATCAAAAATTAATTTAGCTTCCAGTTTGCTTTCAAAGCCGCCAATTAGTGGTGTGGTTTCCATGTCATGTAATGACTTTAAAATTGCTGTAATATATGATTTTAATTCAATCAACGTCAATTGATTTGACTGCAACTTTTTTTGAAAACGTCGAAATGAATACAATACATCGCCCAGGAATGCAATCAGTTTCAAGTTTTTCAAACTCGTAAAGTAGTCAAAATATCCAGCGCATTGAGCGTTGTCTTTGTACTTCTCGAAGTAGAGAACCAATGCCTTCCACGATACAAGCACGTTTCGCAACAACGTAAACGAAAACTGGCTCCAGCGAATTTCGAAAATTTTTGGAATTGCTAAAAGTTTCAAGTTCTCATCTGAAGCGACCTTTTTCAATTCTGAAGAGCGTAGTGGAGAATAATGAAAGTATGTGGATAGGCTCGACAGAGTTGTCATTGCATTGCTCACATCCGGAACATTTCGAGCCGTGCTTTTCCATGCCAGTTCTGCACGATGTGCTGCGCACCAAATTTTGAGCAAACGTAATTTTGATCCAGCGGCTTCAATTTCTTTGTCCATGAGCGCCCATAAGCTATTTGATTCGCCAGTATTTATGTTGGCACCATCCGTACACAAACTTGACATTTTCTTCAAAATGAGTTTTTTGTCACCAATTGCAGCATCTAATGCTTCATTTACGGCCAGCATCAGCCCCATTAACATGACAAAGATTGAAGTCGTTCTTGAAACCATTGAAAACGCTCATCGAGTTTGTTTCATGATGACAAATAATAGGAGCATTCTACTTACAATATTTGACATTTCCGAATATAGCGCTAACAGTATCGCATAATTTCTCATACAAATCATTCTCAGAAAATTCCGTTTGATACGGTTTGCTCCGATGAACACTGATCAAAGCAGTGAAATTGTTTCAAAATCGGTTTGTATGAAAAACGTCAAACCGATTTCAGTCCCTGAGTAAAACTCATATTCAGTTACTTAGAAGATACATAATCATCCCAAGTAAAAAGAATAACAATTTCAAGTTATGTTTTTGTCCCAAATTTCTAGCTGAGTAGAATTATCTATTATTCATTTTAGATTTCCCTACTAAAAAAATATTAAAAGATTAGATTGAACTTCCCATTTTCTGACAGTGTATAACTTAACATCAATATAATACGTATGGGTTTTTGATTTGAAACTCATGAGTTTTTCATTTCAATCAAAAATGTTTTTTCTTCCATCTTCCAGCATGTGCCCTCAAATGTTGGTCTTGTGAATCTCATGCGGAAAACGGAAATTTGTGTCCAGGCACATTCGATCAAAATGCAAGAAAATCAACAGAATCGTTCGTAGAGTGTTTTAATTCTGAAGAGCCCGCTCGCATACCCGTCTGCGTGAAAACAGTTTTGCAGTGTAAGTTGAAATTAATAGCTTCCAATCCAATTCAAAATGACATTGGGTAAATGCACTGAGCTTGCATATTTGTAGCTGTTACTCGACGTTCATCATGCTTGAAAATGTTTATGAAGAAGATACAAAAATCGAAAATTAATTGATTTGAGAGAGACTGAACAGCAGAGATTCGATGATAACAGTCAGTTCTGCGTAACTTACGATTGTCAGTAAATTCAATTTTACAGCACATTTTGCGAAGCTCAAAATATCCATACAAAAATGGTTATAAGATGCGATTTTACAAACGCTGTCTGTACGTTTTACAGATTCTTTATTTTCTGTGTAGAGGTCTGAAAAAAACTGTCTACCATTTCGAGTGTAACAGTCTTTAAATCAAGCAGAATTTTGATTATATTACGAATTACTATTGGTACCGCACTCAGACTTGCAACGGTCTTTTATTACACGAGTCCGACAGCTTTACGACTGAAGCACACCATAGTTTCGTACCAAAGCAATTAGAAATAAAATCATTTCACTTCTCCGAGATTCCATCCCTATGACTGTGACACAAATAAGCATAGTGGATTTACCGCTCGGCCACCGCCCGGGTCCATAGCATTAGCATTAGCATTACCATTTGATTTTGAACGAATTTGTAAAGCATGTTTTTATTCCGGGGCTGTCAAGTACATAACAGCTTCGAGTGAAACATATTATCTACCTTTGACTCTCTAATGAAATATTTGTTTCCAATTTAGATGGGGACAAAGAAGTCGTTCGCCGAATGTGTGCTCATGTACCAATTAAAGATGAGCTGAAGTCAGTCAATCCGGAACTTTGTGAGTTGAAAAGTGAACCATCTCAAAACAAAGAGTCCTGTATTTGTTTACGTGATGGATGTAATAGCGCAGCTCAATGTGATCCATTCATTATAATAATTGCTCTGCCAGTGGCGATTGTAATGATTACGAAATTGGTGCAAGTATTTTAGTTAGCAACCGAATGTGCATCAGTGTTTGGACAGCCTTGCTCAAATACATGTCGCTCATGCGGAGCGACAGAAAATACCCAGCAGCATGCAGCTGTAATGAAATTACACGGTTATTAGACGTTTTTGTTTTTATTCTTAGACACTTTTATTTTTAT
This sequence comes from Obolodiplosis robiniae, assembly GCA_028476595.1. Classification (NCBI taxonomy): domain Eukaryota; kingdom Metazoa; phylum Arthropoda; class Insecta; order Diptera; family Cecidomyiidae; genus Obolodiplosis; species Obolodiplosis robiniae. The sequence continues at coordinate 40,552,925 of CM052016.1, forward strand.
TATTAGACGAATTTTGTCAGTCTTTTAGACATTTTCGTTAATTTTATTAGATCATTTTCGAAATAATTTTAAATCATATTTTAGATGATTTTGTCAGTTTTATTAGACATTTTTGTAAAAATTATTAGACGTTTTAATCAATTTCAAAAATAATTTATTTTTATTAGACGTTTTGGATTTTTTTATTAGACGTTTTTGTCATTAGACGTTTTTGTTAATTTTTTTAGACGTTTTTGTCAATTTTTGTAATATTATTAGACGTTTTTGTCATTAGACGTTTTTGATTTTTTTATTAGACGGTTTTGTAATTAACCTAATGAAATTACATGAACAAAACCATTCAAATCAAACCAAACAATACAATACATTCACTCGAATGCATGAATATTCATACAAAAACGATACAAACAGAAACTGCATTATAAGAGACGCGAGAAATACCGTATATGACAACTCGTCATCCTTTTGCGTAAAATTCCATTTACACACAGGCATAAACAATTAGCGGAATAAGTAAGCTATGAAAGCCGCTCACTGGTCAACTCAACCAAATTAATGGTTGTTAAAATTCTTTAGAAATAAGAAGAATCACTAAAATAAATCACTAGAAGCACAAAAGAAAATTCCTTTAGTATTATTGCTCTCCCAAATTCGTTTAGCTCTCGAACAGCATGTTTTATCTAATTGATCGGAATGTGTATAATTTGGAGTTCACTAGTTCAGTCACAAAAGGAACAGTGAACAATAAATTGAAATTATGTTCGCTCTCTGCGCCGACGATTCTGCATATTGCATATGCATTTGCATATTTTGAACAATTTTAGTCGATCGAGCATATTTCGAAATTTTTTTTTATTTTTAAAAAAAAAAAAATTTTTCTACATGTTTTCGTCAATTCATAGATTCCCGAAATCGATAAAAATAAACAAACAAATATAAAATCCAAATACGACAAAAAACCGACATACTGTAAATAAAAATGTGAAACGTAAACAGAACATTCAATTTTCTATATGTCAAATTGGTGCGAATGTGAACGTTGTATATGTGCAAAAGAAATCATGAAAAATATATAGCCAAAAAAGACGATTAAAAAAACCTTTTGAGCCTCCTTACATTTTGGGTATGAAAGTAGTATTATTGTGTTTGAAACAGTAATAAACATAAGATATCTGTTAACATTGAAAATGTTTCTGTATTGTTTGTATTTGTGTTGTCACTTGTCAGTGTGACAGCTTCGAGAATATTTCGAATCACGACATTTGAATCGTCAAAGAATCCAACGTGAATGTTTTTTCAAAACAATAAGATGATTGTTTTATATAAACACAGTTATTCCACACGAAATCGGAGCAAATGTAGCTGTTCTGTTATTCAGATATTTGTGCACGCATCAATATATCGAATGTGTTATTTTAAATCAATCAGTTTGATTTTGGACCTCGATTGGAACATCATAAATGTAATACGTGTGTCATTAAAAATGCCGAAAAAAAAGGAAAGTCAAAGTGAATTTATCGCGCGGGTATTGCGTGAATATTCAGGGGTTTTTCGTTCGGACAACTCGGTATTGTTCTGCAATTACTGCAGTTGAACAGTATCTGCAGATAAGATGTTTTTGATCAAACAACACATTGGAACGACGAAGCATCAACAAGCGGCTAATTTGAGCAATGCACAATCAACAAAAACACAAACGCTAATCACGGAATACAAAGAACTCAAAGTAAATGAGTACAATTTAGATATCTGTAAGGCTTTTGTTGAAGCGAACATTCCATTGCACAAACTCAATCACCCGAGTTTGTCAGGTGTTTTGGAGAAATACACAAAAAAGTCAACACCATCTGAGAGCACTCTTCGACAAAAGTACGTACCATTACTATACGATGACTGCATTGCAAATTTGCGAGCCAAAGCTGAAAACAATTACATATGGGTATCGATTGACGAAACGACGGACGCTGAACAGCGATTGGTGGCAAATTTTGTTTTTGGTATTTTGGATGGTGACTATAAAAGTGAAGAACGTGGAAAGTGCTATTTATTGAACATGGTGACAGTGGATTCCTCGAATGCTAGTAGTATGGCTGCTTTTTTCAATGATTCATTGTCAATTTTATGGCTCAATGGTATCTTAGATTTATTACATCGTTTTTAAAATGTGTATTAATTTTGTGTATATATTTTATTGTAATATTAGGTATTCAATACCAGAAGGTTCTTCTCGTAGTTACCGATGCAGCGTCATACATGCTTGCAGCTATGAATTCACTCAAAATACTTTATCCAAAGATGCTTCACTTGACATGTTTGTCCCATGGATTACATCGGGTAGCTGAGTTCATACGCACGACGTTTTCTGAAACCAATTTGCTTATATCAAGCACAAAGAGTGTTTTTGTAAAGGTAGTTGTTCTTTGCTTCTTTTTGTCCGAATATGTTTATCAAAACCATTTTTGAAAATGATTAATCATTTACATAGGCACTATCTCGAAAAAAAGTATTTCAACAAACTTGGCCAGGACAAGCATTGCCACCACAACCCGTCACAACTCGCTGGACTACTACTGCGATCATTTTGACAAAGTGAAATTAGTTGTTGATAACTTTGATAGTGAAGATGCTGAATCAATTCGATTGTCGAAAAAGTGTTTTTCCAACCAACGAGTAAAGACTGAGCTGGCATTTATCAAGAGCAATTTTGCATCGATAGTTTCTGCAACAATCATTCTCGAAACACAAGGATTGTCTATGGCAGATAGCATTGGAATTATGGAAAACATACGCAAGTCTCTAAATTCTCTTTCGCGAAAGGAATTTGGTCAGAAATTGGACAGAGTTCTTCAGCGAAATGCGGGTTATAAGCCACTTACAGAAATATGTAGCATTTTTGATGAAGGAACATCTCCAACTGACGACTATGTTAAAAGTCTCAGTACAAAGGAATTGACATTGTTTCGATTTTGCCCAACAACATCAAGTGATGTAGAACGCTCTTTTTCAGCATACGCTAACACTTTGACAGATAAACGTCGTTCGTTCGTTTTCGAAAACTTGAAACGACACATGATTGTTAAGTGCAATGCACCAAAATGAAAGAAAAATAAAATATTTTTGATCCAAACATAAATCGTTATCTTGTTCATAATTTTTAAATACATATTTTAAGGAAAATATTGGCTATTTTTGCATATTTTGCTACTTTTTAGCGGCATATTTGACAGCATATTTGATTGGTTTTTGGAGCATTTTTATTCCCATATTTCATGGGTTTTTTTTGCATATTTTCACTAGCTCTGATTATGACACCCAGGCCACGTTGTTCACTTGAATTTGAACTTACTTTGTTTAAATATTGTCTGGTTCCGCACGATAAATAAAAAAAATCGGCAATGTTTTAACAGACAACTGTAGATCGTTTTTGTTTGAAAATCTCAAGCAACATATGATTGTCAACTACAATCAGAGTTGAATTTTTCACACGGAGAGGGCGCGCACACAGCAAAACCCTATTGATGTGCGTCGCACATTGTATGTGCGTGCACTGAGAGCTTTGTGCACGCCCTCTCTGTGTGAAAAATTCAACTCTGACTACAATCGACATATTTCTGAATAAACTAAATGGAAATTTTGAATAAATGTTCGATTCGGAATTTTCTTTGTTTTTTTGCGAGCATTTTTTAATTTTCTTCAGGTTTAAATGCATTTGTTCGCTTTTTTTCGTGCATATTGTCGTGCATTTTTTAGCATTTTTTCGAGCATTTTAATGCGCAATTTTACGCGTTTTTCGTGCATTTTTTTCCTCGCCCTGTTGATAAGTTTCCCCTTCGCTTCGTACTATGTTTGCGCGCACACGACGCGCGCACTCACATCTCGATATCTCAGCTCATTGCAATTTTTTTTTCACGTTCTATAATTGTGTCAAATTTGACTCATTCTTTTCGTTGAAAAATCAAAATCTGAAAGTTCCATAATGATACGATATGTAAATGAATTTCGATCCAAGAAGAAAAAAGGTAAGTATGCTTTTTATTTACCAGGAAATCGTCTGCTTTAAGGAATTTAAAGATTTGAAGAATTTTAATGCGATATATTTTGAACGAAATAACTGCGGTTTATTTTAGTTTTTAAAGCTTTAAAGCTTTATTTTCAAGCAATAATTCGGTTGTATATTCAATGACGCTCCGAGATAAAATTCTTATTCTTTTTTGTAAAGTGACGTTACTTCACTTTGGTGCACGCTGATTGGTCGAAAATTTCGCATGACAGACTAACACACAAGTCGATCACGTCGGTGTATCCTCATTGGTAAACAACGGTCACAGATGGAATGTCAAAGTTATGCGTATGAATGTATTCAGGCATTTTCCTTCTTCTTGTCTGAGTCATTGTAAAGAACAGACGTAGTCCAGAAAATAATAAATTCGAATTATATAAATAAGTGTGTTATTTGGATTATCTTGGACCTTCACAAAGCTGAAGATTGTTCCGTGTTGTAATAGCTGTGAAGTCAAATAGTGTTAATTATTTTATCAAAAATGAGTCCCATCAGAAATCTTGGAGATAGCATCGCTTTTTTCATCATTATGGGCTCAAAAAGGTTTGTGCGAAAAATTTTGTTTAAAAAAATATATAAATATCGAAAATTAAGTGTGTGTTCGGTACGGGAAAGTGTACACGCGGCAAATGTCAAACTCGAACATGTGAACATAAGCACCGTCTACAGTGACTGTGCAATTTAGAATTTTTTGGTCGTAAAATAGATTTAATTTGGTCGTTTAGGAGTAGAAATCAATTTTTCATTCTTTTTTGAAAATTTAATTTTCAAAAATATTGCATTTGTGCATTTATTATAAGAAGATGACAAGTCGGATGCGTTTTGTATGCTTTGATTTGATCGATCAATTTCGAAATTTGGGATCTCCATGAACGATATATTCTTCTGTCGTCATTAAATTCAGGAATAACTTTGAATGCATCAAGTTGTATGGCATCACCACTTGTATACGTTGGTTCGACGTCCACATATTCAACGACCTGTACAGCATTGGCATTTTGAAAAATTGTTTGATTATTCGCTAATTCAGTTACTTGTCGTTGCAACTCTTGGTTTGTGATGGTTAATGCTGCCATTTTTACTTCAATTCTAGCAATTTCCTCCATGTTGTTTTCTTCACTTATTTTTAGATTTCTAAAATGTATTGATAACGCATCAACCCGATTTTTAATTACGTTTTTTTTAAAGAGTATGCTCATCTATTTCGATTTTCCTCATTTATTTATTTTATTCTCCGTAGAGTCGTTTGATTCTCACAATTTCACTCGAGTCGACCGGAATAAAAGTGAGAATACACCGGCTCTAGATCAGTACTGCGACTAGATAATCAACAACGCTGAAGTGAACCATGAATATTGTTGAGTGGCAGCAGCGGTTCATAATTTTCGCTATCAATGTTTATTTTACACTAAAATTCAGCACAGAAAACTAAATGGTATTGCAAAAACCACTTTAACACTATATATGGTTTTAAATATGATTTGAAATAACACCATGAAAAAATAAAATAATAAGATAAATCATATCAAACTTAATTTAAAACCATATATGAAGGGTTGAGAGTAAAAGTGTCCAAAGTAATCTCACCTCCTTTTCTCGCTGATGGAAATGTTTATCAACAAGAGCAGGAGGTGAGATCACTTTGGTCAATTTCACTCTCAACCCTTCATATAGTGTTAAAGTGATTTTTTCAATACCATTTTATTTTCTGTGAGGTTGAAATTGCTATTTAAAATACGATTTGATGCTGTTTTATTCAACATATAGATAATGAAGTCACCGACAATGATTACGTTTTGCTCGTGAGCTAACGTTGAAGATATTAAGTCCAAAAAATTACGCGCGTTGGCAACATCGCAACGTGGTGCACGGTAGACGACACCGACAACTAATTCTGCATTACGAGTGAAAATTTCGAGGAATTAAAAATCTAATTTACCAATATTACAATTATATTTATGCGAATTTAAGATTACTTTAGTAATCATTTGTAAGATTTAAAACATACATCGCGTCACCACCCCCTTTATTACTATCACCACGATAGATCTTGTAACCATCAATTTTTATTGACTTATTGGTATTCAATAGACGCAAAAAAGTTTCACTTATGGCGATGAGACTAATATTCCCACTGGCGTTCAATTACAAGCCCAATAAGTCGAAATGACTTGCTTCAAGAAGCCCCTGCACATTAACATGACAAAGATTGAAGTCGTTCTTGAAACCATTGAAAACGCTCATCCAGTTTGTTTCATGATGACAAATAATAGGAGCATTCTACTCACAATATTTGACATTTCCGAATATAGCGCTAACAGTATCGCTCTTTCGCATAATTTCTCATACAAACCATTCTCAGAAAATTCCGTTTGATACGGTTTGCTCCGATGAACACTGATCAAAGCAGTGAAATTGTTTCAAAGTCGGTTTGTATGAAAAACGTCAAACCGATTTCAGTCCCTGAGTAAAACTCATATTCAGTTACTTAGAAGATACATAATCATCCCAAGTAAAAAGACTAACAATTTCAAGTTATGTTTTTGTCCCAAATTTCTAGCTGAGTAGAATTATCTATTATTCATTTTGGATTTCCCTACTAAAAAAATATTAAAAGATTAGATTGAACTTCCCATATTCTGACAGTGTATAACTTAACATCAATATAATACGTATGAGTTTTTGATTTGAAACTCATGAGTTTTTCATTTCAATCAAAAATGTTTTTTCTTCCATCTTCCAGCATGTGCCCTCAAATGTTGGTCTTGTGAATCTCATGCGGAAAACGGAAATTTGTGTCCAGGCACATTCGATCAAAATGCAAGAAAATCAACAGAATCGTTCGTAGAGTGTTTTAATTCTGAAGAGCCCGCTCGCATACCCGTCTGCGTGAAAACAGTTTTGCAGTGTAAGTTGAAATTAATAGCTTCCAATCCAATTCAAAATGACATTGGGTAAATGCACTGAGCTTGCATATTTGTAGCTGTTACTCGACGTTCATCATGCTTGAAAATGTTTATGAAGAAGATACAAAAATCGAAATTTAATTGATTTGAGAGAGACTGAACAGCAGAGATTCGATGATAACAGTCAGTTCTGCGTAACTTACGATTGTCAGTAAATTCAATTTTACAGCACATTTTGCGAAGCTCAAAATATCCATACAAAAATGGTTATAAGATGCGATTTTACAAACGCTGTCTGTACGTTTTACAGATACTTTATTTTCTGTGTAGAGTTCTGAAAAAAACTGTCTACCATTTCGAGTGTAACAGTCTTTAAATCAAGCAGAATTTTGATCATCATTTCACTTCTCCGAGATTCCATCCCTATGACTGTGACACAAATAAGCATAGTGGATTTACCGCTCGGCCACCGCCCGGGTCCATAGCATTAGCATTAGCATTACCATTTGATTTTCAACGAATTTGTAAAGCATGTTTTTATTTCGGGGCTGTCAAGTACATAACAGCTTCGAGTGAAACATATTATCTGCCTTTGACTCTCTAATGAAATATTTGTTTCCAATTTAGATGGGGACAAAGAAGTCGTTCGCCGAATGTGTGCTCATGTACCAATTAAAGATGAGCTGAAGTCAGTCAATCCGGAACTTTGTCAGTTGAAAAGTGAGCCATCTCAAAACAAAAAGTCCTGTATTTGTTTACGTGATGGATGTAATAGCGCAGCTCAATGTGATCCATTCATTATAATAATTGCTCTGCCAGTGGCGATTGTTATGATTACGAAATTGGTGCAAGTATTTTAGTTAGCAACCGAATGTGCATCATTGTTTGGACAGCCTTCCTCAATAAGAAGCATTGCTCAAGAAAATACCCAGCAGCATGCAGCTGTAATGAAATTACATGAACAAAACCATTCAAATCAAACCATACAATACAATACATTCACTCGAATGCATGAATATTCATACAAAAACGATACAAACAGAAACTGCATTATAAGAGACGCGAGAAATACCGTATATGACAACTCGTCATCCTTTTGCGTAAAATTCCATTTACACACAGGCATAAACAATTAGCGGAATAAGTAAGCTATGAAAGCCGCTCACTGGTCAACTCAACCAAATTAATGGTTGTTAAAATTCTTTAGAAATAAGAAGAATCACTAAAATGGTATTACTAGAAGCACAAAAGAAAATTCCTTTAGTATTATTGCTCTCCCGAATTCGTTTAGCTCTCGAACAGCATGTTTTATCTAATTGATCGGAATGTGTATAATTTAGAGTTCACTAGTTCAGTCACAAAAGGAACAGTGAACAATAAATTGAAATTATGTTCGCTCTCTGCGCCGACGATTCTGCATATTGCATATGCATTTGCATATTTTGGGCAATTTTAGTCGATCGAGCATATTTCGAAATTTTTTTTTATTTTTAAAAAAAATAAATTTTTCTACATGTTTTCGTCAATTCATAGATTCCCGAAATCGATAAAAATAAACAAACAAATATAAAATCCAAATACGACAAAAAACCGACATACTGTAAATAAAAATGTGAAACGTAAACAGAACATTCAATTTCCTATATGTCAAATTGGTGCGAATGTGAACGTTGTATATGTGCAAAAGAAATCATGAAAAATATATAGCCAAAAAAGACGATTAAAAAAACCTTTTGAGCCTCCTTACATTTTGGGTATGAAAGTAGTATTATTGTGTTTGAAACAGTAATAAACATAAGATATCTGTTAACATTGAAAATGTTTCTGTATTGTTTGTATTTGTGTTGTCACTTGTCAGTGTGACAGCTTCGAGAATATTTCGAATCACGACATTTGAATCGTCAAAGAATCCAACGTGAATGTTTTTTCAAAACAATAAGATGATTGTTTTATATAAACACAGTTATTCCACACGAAATCGGAGCAAATGTAGCTGTTCTGTTATTCAGATATTTGTGCACGCATCAATATATCGAATGTGTTATTTTAAATCAATCAGTTTGATTTTGGACCTCGATTGGAACATCATAAATGTAATACGTGTGTCATTAAAAATGCCGAAAAAAAAGGAAAGTCAAAGTGAATTTATCGCGCGGGTATTGCGTGAATATTCAGGGGTTTTTCGTTCGGACAACTCGGTATTGTTCTGCAATTACTGCAGTTGAACAGTATCTGCAGATAAGATGTTTTTGATCAAACAACACATTGGAACGACGAAGCATCAACAAGCGGCTAATTTGAGCAATGCACAATCAACAAAAACACAAACGCTAATCACGGAATACAAAGAACTCAAAGTAAATGAGTACAATTTAGATATCTGTAAGGCTTTTGTTGAAGCGAACATTCCATTGCACAAACTCAATCACCCGAGTTTGTCAGGTGTTTTGGAGAAATACACAAAAAAGTCAACACCATCTGAGAGCACTCTTCGACAAAAGTACGTACCATTACTATACGATGACTGCATTGCAAATTTGCGAGCCAAAGCTGAAAACAATTACATATGGGTATCGATTGACGAAACGACGGACGCTGAACAGCGATTGGTGGCAAATTTTGTTTTTGGTATTTTGGATGGTGACTATAAAAGTGAAGAACGTGGAAAGTGCTATTTATTGAACATGGTGACAGTGGATTCCTCGAATGCTAGTAGTATGGCTGCTTTTTTCAATGATTCATTGTCAATTTTATGGCTCAATGGTATCTTAGATTTATTACATCGTTTTTAAAATGTGTATTAATTTTGTGTATATATTTTATTGTAATATTAGGTATTCAATACCAGAAGGTTCTTCTCGTAGTTACCGATGCAGCGTCATACATGCTTGCAGCTATGAATTCACTCAAAATACTTTATCCAAAGATGCTTCACTTGACATGTTTGTCCCATGGATTACATCGGGTAGCTGAGTTCATACGCACGACGTTTTCTGAAACCAATTTGCTTATATCAAGCACAAAGAGTGTTTTTGTAAAGGTAGTTGTTCTTTGCTTCTTTTTGTCCAAATATGTTTATCAAAACCATTTTTGAAAATGATTAATCATTTACATAGGCACCATCTCGAAAAAAAGTATTTCAACAAACTTGGCCAGGACAAGCATTGCCACCACAACCCGTCACAACTCGCTGGACTACTACTGCGATCATTTTGACAAAGTGAAATTAGTTGTTGATAACTTTGATAGTGAAGATGCTGAATCAATTCGATTGTCGAAAAAGTGTTTTTCCAACCAACGAGTAAAGACTGAGCTGGCATTTATCAAGAGCAATTTTGCATCGATAGTTTCTGCAACAATCATTCTCGAAACACAAGGATTGTCTATGGCAGATAGCATTGGAATTATGGAAAACATACGCAAGTCTCTAAATTCTCTTTCGCGAAAGGAATTTGGTCAGAAATTGGACAGAGTTCTTCAGCGAAATGCGGGTTATAAGCCACTTACAGAAATATGTAGCATTTTTGATGAAGGAACATCTCCAACTGACGACTATGTTAAAAGTCTCAGTACAAAGGAATTGACATTGTTTCGATTTTGCCCAACAACATCAAGTGATGTAGAACGCTCTTTTTCAGCATACGCTAACACTTTGACAGATAAACGTCGTTCGTTCGTTTTCGAAAACTTGAAACGACACATGATTGTTAAGTGCAATGCACCAAAATGAAAGAAAAATAAAATATTTTTGATCCAAACATAAATCGTTATCTTGTTCATAATTTTTAAATACATATTTTAAGGAAAATATTGGCTATTTTTGCATATTTTGCTACTTTTTAGCGGCATATTTGACAGCATATTTGATTGGTTTTTGGAGCATTTTTATTCCCATATTTCATGGGTTTTTTTTGCATATTTTCACTAGCTCTGATTATGACACCCAGGCCACGTTGTTCACTTGAATTTGAACTTACTTTGTTTAAATATTGTCTGGTTCCGCACGATAAATAAAAAAAATCGGCAATGTTTTAACAGACAACTGTAGATCGTTTTTGTTTGAAAATCTCAAGCAACATATGATTGTCAACTACAATCAGAGTTGAATTTTTCACACGGAGAGGGCGCGCACACAGCAAAACCCTATTGATGTGCGTCGCACATTGTATGTGCGTGCACTGAGAGCTTTGTGCACGCCCTCTCTGTGTGAAAAATTCAACTCTGACTACAATCGACATATTTCTGAATAAACTAAATGGAAATTTTGAATAAATGTTCGATTCGGAATTTTCTTTGTTTTTTTGCGAGCATTTTTTAATTTTCTTCAGGTTTAAATGCATTTGTTCGCTTTTTTTCGTGCATATTGTCGTGCATTTTTTAGCATTTTTTCGAGCATTTTAATGCGCAATTTTACGCGTTTTTCGTGCATTTTTTTCCTCGCCCTGTTGATAAGTTTCCCCTTCGCTTCGTACTATGTTTGCGCGCACACGACGCGCGCACTCACATCTCGATATCTCAGCTCATTGCAATTTTTTTTTCACGTTCTATAATTGTGTCAAATTTGACTCATTCTTTTCGTTGAAAAATCAAAATCTGAAAGTTCCATAATGATACGATATGTAAATGAATTTCGATCCAAGAAGAAAAAAGGTAAGTATGCTTTTTATTTACCAGGAAATCGTCTGCTTTAAGGAATTTAAAGATTTGAAGAATTTTAATGCGATATATTTTGAACGAAATAACTGCGGTTTATTTTAGTTTTTAAAGCTTTAAAGCTTTATTTTCAAGCAATAATTCGGTTGTATATTCAATGACGCTCCGAGATAAAATTCTTATTCTTTTTTGTAAAGTGACGTTACTCACACATAGGCGATTCACTTTGGTGCACGCTGATTGGTCGAAAATTTCGCATGACAGACTAACACACAAGTCGATCACGTCGGTGTATCCTCATTGGTAAACAACGGTCACAGATGGAATGTCAAAGTTATGCGTATGAATGTATTCAGGCATTTTCCTTCTTCTTGTCTGAGTCATTGTAAAGAACAGACGTAGTCCAGAAAATAATAAATTCGAATTATATAAATAAGTGTGTTATTTGGATTATCTTGGACCTTCACAAAGCTGAAGATTGTTCCGTGTTGTAATAGCTGTGAAGTCAAATAGTGTTAATTATTTTATCAAAAATGAGTCCCATCAGAAATCTTGGAGATAGCATCGCTTTTTTCATCATTATGGGCTCAAAAAGGTTTGTGCGAAAAATTTTGTTTAAAAAAATATATAAATATCGAAAATTAAGTGTGTGTTCGGTACGGGAAAGTGTACACGCGGCAAATGTCAAACTCGAACATGTGAACATAAGCACCGTCTACAGTGACTGTGCAATTTAGAATTTTTTGGTCGTAAAATAGATTTAATTTGGTCGTTTAGGAGTAGAAATCAATTTTTCATTCTTTTTTGAAAATTTAATTTTCAAAAATATTGCATTTGTGCATTTATTATAAGAAGATGACAAGTCGGATGCGTTTTGTATGCTTTGATTTGATCGATCAATTTCGAAATTTGGGATCTCCATGAACGATATATTCTTCTGTCGTCATTAAATTCAGGAATAACTTTGAATGCATCAAGTTGTATGGCATCACCACTTGTATACGTTGGTTCGACGTCCACATATTCAACGACCTGTACAGCATTGGCATTTTGAAAAATTGTTTGATTATTCGCTAATTCAGTTACTTGTCGTTGCAACTCTTGGTTTGTGATGGTTAATGCTGCCATTTTTACTTCAATTCTAGCAATTTCCTCCATGTTGTTTTCTTCACTTATTTTTAGATTTCTAAAATGTATTGATAACGCATCAACCCGATTTTTAATTACGTTTTTTTTAAAGAGTATGCTCATCTATTTCGATTTTCCTCATTTATTTATTTTATTCTCCGTAGAGTCGTTTGATTCTCACAATTTCACTCGAGTCGACCGGAATAAAAGTGAGAATACACCGGCTCTAGATCAGTACTGCGACTAGATAATCAACAACGCTGAAGTGAACCATGAATATTGTTGAGTGGCAGCAGCGGTTCATAATTTTCGCTATCAATGTTTATTTTACACTAAAATTCAGCACAGAAAACTAAATGGTATTGCAAAAACCACTTTAACACTATATATGGTTTTAAATATGATTTGAAATAACACCATGAAAAAATAAAATAATAAGATAAATCATATCAAACTTAATTTAAAACCATATATGAAGGGTTGAGAGTAAAAGTGTCCAAAGTAATCTCACCTCCTTTTCTCGCTGATGGAAATGTTTATGAACAAGAGCAGGAGGTGAGATCACTTTGGTCAATTTCACTCTCAACCCTTCATATAGTGTTAAAGTGATTTTTTCAATACCATTTTATTTTCTGTGAGGTTGAAATTGCTATTTAAAATACGATTTGATGCTGTTTTATTCAACATATAGATAATGAAGTCACCGACAATGATTACGTTTTGCTCGTGAGCTAACGTTGAAGATATTAAGTCCAAAAAATTACGCGCGTTGGCAACATCGCAACGTGGTGCACGGTAGACGACACCGACAACTAATTCTGCATTACGAGTGAAAATTTCGAGGAATTAAAAATCTAATTTACCAATATTACAATTATATTTATGCGAATTTAAGATTACTTTAGTAATCATTTGTAAGATTTAAAACATACATCGCGTCACCACCCCCTTTATTACTATCACCACGATAGATCTTGTAACCATCAATTTTTATTGACTTATTGGTATTCAATAGACGCAAAAAAGTTTCACTTATGGCGATGAGACTAATATTCCCACTGGCGTTCAATTACAAGCCCAATAAGTCGAAATGACTTGCTTCAAGAAGCCCCTGCACATTAACATGACAAAGATTGAAGTCGTTCTTGAAACCATTGAAAACGCTCATCCAGTTTGTTTCATGATGACAAATAATAGGAGCATTCTACTCACAATATTTGACATTTCCGAATATAGCGCTAACAGTATCGCTCTTTCGCATAATTTCTCATACAAACCATTCTCAGAAAATTCCGTTTGATACGGTTTGCTCCGATGAACACTGATCAAAGCAGTGAAATTGTTTCAAAGTCGGTTTGTATGAAAAACGTCAAACCGATTTCAGTCCCTGAGTAAAACTCATATTCAGTTACTTAGAAGATACATAATCATCCCAAGTAAAAAGACTAACAATTTCAAGTTATGTTTTTGTCCCAAATTTCTAGCTGAGTAGAATTATCTATTATTCATTTTGGATTTCCCTACTAAAAAAATATTAAAAGATTAGATTGAACTTCCCATATTCTGACAGTGTATAACTTAACATCAATATAATACGTATGAGTTTTTGATTTGAAACTCATGAGTTTTTCATTTCAATCAAAAATGTTTTTTCTTCCATCTTCCAGCATGTGCCCTCAAATGTTGGTCTTGTGAATCTCATGCGGAAAACGGAAATTTGTGTCCAGGCACATTCGATCAAAATGCAAGAAAATCAACAGAATCGTTCGTAGAGTGTTTTAATTCTGAAGAGCCCGCTCGCATACCCGTCTGCGTGAAAACAGTTTTGCAGTGTAAGTTGAAATTAATAGCTTCCAATCCAATTCAAAATGACATTGGGTAAATGCACTGAGCTTGCATATTTGTAGCTGTTACTCGACGTTCATCATGCTTGAAAATGTTTATGAAGAAGATACAAAAATCGAAATTTAATTGATTTGAGAGAGACTGAACAGCAGAGATTCGATGATAACAGTCAGTTCTGCGTAACTTACGATTGTCAGTAAATTCAATTTTACAGCACATTTTGCGAAGCTCAAAATATCCATACAAAAATGGCTATAAGATGCGATTTTACAAACGTTGTCTGTACGTTTTACAGATACTTTATTTTCTGTGTAGAGTTCTGAAAAAAACTGTCTACCATTTCGAGTGTAACAGTCTTTAAATCAAGCAGAATTTTGATTATATTACGAATTACTATTGGTACCGCACTCAGACTTGCAACACCATAGTTTCGAACCAAAGCAATTAGAAATAAAATCATTTCACTTCTCCGAGATTCCATCCCTATGACTGTGACACAAATAAGCATAGTGGATTTACCGCTCGGCCACCGCCCGGGTCCATAGCATTAGCATTAGCATTACCATTTGATTTTCAACGAATTTGTAAAGCATGTTTTTATTTCGGGGCTGTCAAGTACATAACAGCTTCGAGTGAAACATATTATCTACCTTTGACTCTCTAATGAAATATTTGTTTCCAATTTAGATGGGGACAAAGAAGTCGTTCGCCGAATGTGTGCTCATGTACCAATTAAAGATGAGCTGAAGTCAGTCAATCCGGCAGTTTGTCAGTTGAAAAGTGAGCCATCTCAAAACAAAAAGTCCTGTATTTGTTTACGTGATGGATGTAATAGCGCAGCTCAATGTGATCCATTCATTATAATAATTGCTCTGCCAGTGGCGATTGTTATGATTACGAAATTGGTGCAAGTATTTTAGTTAGCAACCGAATGTGCATCAGTGTTTGGACAGCCTTCCTCAATAAGAAGCATTGCTCAAGAAAATACCCAGCAGCATGCAGCTGTAATGAAATTACATGAACAAAACCATTCAAATCAAACCATACAATACAATACATTCACTCGAATGCATGAATATTCATACAAAAACGATACAAACAGAAACTGCATTATAAGAGACGCGAGAAATACCGTATATGACAACTCGTCATCCTTTTGCGTAAAATTCCATTTACACACATGTTGCATCATACATTCATTCTCTTGTAATTATTTCAATCTAATTATTCCCGCACTTCCGTCCGAAAATGAGCCTGATGGCAACATAAAGTCAAGACACAAGTGAATCTAGAAGCCCACTTCCAAAATATGCTCGAATATTATAAAAACAATTGAGAACTATCTTCAATCGATTTTCCTATGTCCATCATATCGTTGTTCATTAGCATTACATGCATAAGGTTCAATAAAGCACAATATTATAAACAGCATATACCGGCATTTCACTTATTCATCTCGAACGTCGAGAATAAGAATCGAAAGTGTTTGGTGTGCGATTTGTAAACCAAAAGGTAAAGTGAAATGCTCGTTGATTTGGTTTGTGTTATGAAATAGTGCCAAAATTAAAAATAATTCGGTAAAAATACAATCACGCGGTATTGTGAAACACAAAATTGAAAATTGAGCGACATTCCTAACAGTGTTTTTAATTTTGTTCAAAGTGAACAATTACGGTTTGTATGCACAAACTGTACAAAAAAAAAAAACATATTTACCGGCAAATCATACAACAGACACAACAATTCGACAAAAATATATGCGTAAGCCAAGCAGGCGCGAGTTAACACTGGCAGACGTTTTAATATTTTTTCCTTTCATTTCATTTTTGCAATGTGGCAAATCGATTATTTGAGACCATAAATTATTATGTTTATGAAACCATAGATTAATATGTTTGTTGTGCTCGAAATTCGACACTATGCAAAATCGAGAAGATGACACTATGCAAAATCAAATGAAATCGATTGTTAAATACATTTAATGAAAACAAAGACAAAAGGTATAAAAGGCCAGTTGCCAAATGAAAAGAGTTGAGTTTTTTTAAGTATATCTGTATAGATAGAAGAACTCAATAAAACGATTTTCAATAAAGAGAACTGAAAACGTTAACTGGGGGCTCAACGGGGAAAGTTGTACGTCACTCTAAAGTAAAACTGTATAGTTTGAATAGTAAATCGGACAACGTCCCACAACGTAAATTATTCGCATAAATACGAAAAAAATACAAGTTTAGTTAAGTTCAAAAATAATACGAAATCATTTAATTAAATCAAAGCATTATTTAAATCGAAAAAAAAAGTGATTTATGAATTTTGAAATCGACGACCTATCGAATTTATTCTCAAGTTTGCAAACAAACGAAAAATCTACAATGGAGGATATTCGACAGCAAATAACGGCACTGCAAGCATCGATGGAGGCATTAACGACACGTTTGACAACGATCGAAAAGCCAAACGCAATTAAGGTGTACGAAGACGAAATTGCAACAACGACGCAAGCAACATTGGCATCGGTCAAAGCACTACCAGAATTTCACGGAAAAAAAGAAGATTATCCGTCGTGGCGAAATTTTGTGACAACTGCAATGAAATACATCGGCAAAACGGATGCTGAAAAGTATCTGGATTCATTGCTGTTGGTAAAGTCGAAAATTCGTGGCACAGCAGCAGCAATTTTGTCAAATCACGGAACTCCGTTAAATTTCGACGCAATCATCGACCGATTGGATCACACATACGCCGATCAACGAGCAATGTATGTCGTTGAGCAAGAATTGATCGTATTACAACAGGGTCGAATGTCAGTGAATGAATTTTACGACAAGATTAATGAAAAACTCAATATCATTATCACCAAAATTCACATGACATACAAAGAGCCAATTGCAGCACAAGCATTGATTGAAAACATGCAACAAAAGGCACTACGCACATTCATCACCGGATTAAACAACAACGTCGGTAATGTGTTGTATGCATCTAACCCAGCAACATTGGCCGAAGCATATGCACGATTGCACACAATTCTCTCGGACCGAGAACGCATTAGTTTCGCAACACAATACAATCGAAACGAAGGGCGATCAAATTTCGTTAATGGCAATCGTAACGAGTTCAATCGAAATGAGGTCAGTCACAGCGGCGATCGAAAAACATTTTTGCCGAAAAATCGCACCGAACGTCAGCCGGCACAAAATATTGAACAACGCAAATATTTTGATATGCCACAGCGAAATCCAAATTTCACATCGAACAAAAATGCACCGCCGTTCGTTCCAAAGCCATTTGTACCAAACGTCGCAATTGCAAACAGCAATCAAATCGATCGAATGGAAGTCGATGCATCATCTATGAATGTCAACGTGGACGAAACAAACAAACGAAAATTCGTGCCATCTTCATCACGTCAGCACAAATTTCTGATGAATTTGATTAATAATCCCATAGCCGATGTATTCAACAAACTGAAAAAGAAGTGTAAATAATAACAACCGTCGAGTCTAGTGTGTGTCTGAATAATGCGCGCTGAGTGCTGTTTTAATTTCAATATATATACGCGCGAGGTGTCATTTGATATTCGTGCATATGTACACTAGTTTACAATTTCATGCATTTTCAGCATCCTCTCTTATTGGATTTTAAGGATTAAATTTCAATACAACAATAGTGAAAATACATGATGCAAATTTAAATTTTGAAGAAAAAACACAAATTGGACAATAGTTTCAAACTAAATGCCAGATGGGCCCCAAAAGAAAAGAATTTAGACTGTTAGCTGTGGAAGATGTATACTCCCAATTTAATGATTTCAGCCGTTACTAGCACGTAAGTTGCGATTAGCATCCGCTCACTGATCAGCTTTTGGTCGTGTGTATCGCGCGCCTCTTGTATTATAATATTGTTGTTGACGTGTCCACTCGTATCAACTGTCTTCGTCTCGATTTCTTCGGAACTAAACCAGCCCATGATCCTATCTGTTCAATTACTTTTCAATGACTACTGATTATTCAATTTGGCTTGGGCCCATTTATACTAAAATTAATTATCAACAAAATTTCATAGAAGGTGCATGTGAAGTAAAAAGTAAGGAAAAAAAACTGAAATGAAAAATAAGCAGAATTATGGAATGGCAATTGCTTTTAAAGAAACTTAAAATATTAAACCCATTTCCGCTGCAAACTTAGCAGTTTTTTCGCCATTCAGTGCTTTTGTGAGTTCGTCAGCAACATTTTCATTTGTGTGCACGTAATCAACACATATTTTTCCCTTCTCCATCCAATCGCGGATTTGATGATATCGTACATCTATATGTTTGGTGCGTTCGCGATATGCATCGACTTTTGCCATTTTTATGGCACTGGTGTTGTCACACAGTATTTTTACAGGTTGCAGGTAGACACCCGATACCTCCAGTATGAATTGGCTGATCCATACTGTTTCTTTTGCGGTAGTCGAGAGAGGTATGTATTCTGCCTCTGTACTCGATAAGGCAACAACCTCTTGCCGCTTGCTATGCCAACTAACTGCAGCGCCGGCAACTTTTATCACATACCCTGTACATGATCGACGCTTGTCAACATCCGAGGCGTAGTCTGCATCCGTATACGCTTCAATACCAATTTTTTCGCCCCTTTTGTACTGAAGTCTATGGCCGCTTGTTCCACTCAAATATCGCAAAATACGTAATACCGCTTGCCAATGTTCATTGGAGTGCTGTGTATTGAATCGGCTTAGGTTGTTGACGGCAAACGAAATATCTGGTCGTGTTATTTGAGCCGCATACAGCAGACTCCCAACAACCTCTTGATATGGAACGCCACTAGCATCGTTTTTGTTATTCCACATTTTTGCCGATAGTTTAACATTTGGATCGGCCGGTGTTCTTGTTGCCTTTGCGTGCTCCATGCCAAATTTATGAATCATTTGTCGCACATAGGTTTCTTGACTCAGCTCTATTTTACCATTTGTTTTGGTTATTCGAATGCCTATACATTCTTTCGCTTCGCCCACTTCTTTCATGTGCAACGATTCGTTCAAGTGTAATTTGATCTCATTCAAGCTTTCTTCGCACCCATAGAAAATCATCGACATACACCGCTACGATTAATTTCCTCTCTTGATTGAAATATACGCAAGGGTCACATTTTGATTTTTTAAGTCCAAAATTCAGTAGAATTTTGTCCAATTTCTGATTCCATGTTCGACCTGCTTGTTTTAGCCCGTAAATGGCTTTGTTTAACTTACAAACACGGCCCGAACCATCATCATACCCGTCAGGCTGTCTCATGTAAATGCTTTCCTCTAAATCGCCCTGTAAGAAAGCAGTTACGGCGTCCATTTGGTAAATGTTCCAATCGAATTGTACAGATAGACCAAATAAAATACGCAACGAAGTATGTCTGACGACTGGACAGAAAGTTTCGGTGAAATCTACACCGGGTATTTGTGCATATCCTCTAGACACCAAACGTACTTTATAGCGTTCGTTTTCGGTGCCTGCACTTTTTATTTTAAATACCCGCTTTGCTGTAATCGCCCTTCGACTTTCCGGCAAACTGACCAAAGTCCATGTATTGTTTGCTCTATGCGATTTTATTTCGTCCTCCATTGCCCGCTGCCAGTTCTCACTTCTTTCGGAATCCATCGCCTCTTTTCTCGTTGCTGGTTCCACCAAAAAAGCAAAATGAGCTTGATATGGAACAAATGGTTTTTTTGTTCGACTGGATGATCGCTAACTACCGTCAATTTTTGCACCCGTATGATATGATGGATCGTCGTCAGTCACAGATTCATCTGGTGATGCGTACACTGATTCATTCGATGCATTTTCATCTGATGCTGAATCGTGGTCACTTTCTTTTACACTTGCATTACTCGTATTTGCATGCGAGTCTTCGGCAATTATTGTCACTTCACTTTCATCCATCTCATTTTGTTTTTTCTCTTCAACTATTTAAGTAACATTTTGTTGGTGTCAGTTTCCTCATAGAAACGTACATTTCGGCTTGTAATAACCTTTTTTGTTTGCTCATCAAAACATCGATAGCCTTTGACACCCTGTTCGTAGCCAACGAACAGCATCTTGGTACTATTTTCGTCCCATTTCTTTCTTTTTTGCTTGGGTTTCAGTACCATCACTTTTGAACCGAATAACTTCAAATCACTCAAGTCACATTTCTTACCAGAAAACATTTCTTCTGGAGTTTTCATTTCTGAATTTTTCAGGCGTTCACACGGTATACGGTTCACCAAATAAGTCGCCATGTTAATCGCCTCGGCCCAATATCTTTTTTCCATGTCGCGATCGAAAAGTAAACATTTCGCCTTTTCTACTAGGGTGCGGTTCATTCGTTCTGCTACGCCATTCTGTTCAGGCGTGTATGGTGTTGTTTTCTCGTGCAATATACCATTTCTCTTGCAATATTTTTCAATATCTTCACCAATATATTCGCCACCATTATCAGATCGAACTCGTTTTATTTTTTGGTCTGTTTGATTTTCAACGAAGCTTTTAAATCGTAGAAATGCCTCATGCGTTTCATCTTTTGCTTTAAGAAAATATACAAATGTTTTTCTCGAATAGTCGTCAATAAAGGTGAGAACATACCTAGCTCGACCAAATGAAGAAGTTTCCATTGGCCCCATTAGATCAGTATGAATCAGCTCCAGAACCTTTGATGTTTTGCTTTCACTCGGTTTGAACATTAATTTTGTCATTTTTCCCTTGCTGCATGTTTCACAATTTTTAATACTCGCATCGTCATCATAAAAATCAACACCATTTACCGCACCATCGCGCATTTTTTTCATTGTAGCATAATTCACATGCCCAAGTCGACGATGCCATGTGAGTGCGCTTATTTTGCTGTTTGCAATGAAACATTTTTCGGTATCAGCTTTCACCTTGTACAAACCTTGTTTCACTTTGTTCGCACTTTAGCACACATTCTTTCGCTGCATTGAACACCTTGCAGTAGTTGTTTTCGAACAATACAGAGTTTCCATTCGCCGTTATTTTTGAAATCGAAAGCAAATTTACTGCTAAATTGGGAACATGCATAGCTCGTTTTACAATAACCGTCCCGTTGTTGAATGTCACGTTGCTTTTGCCGTTTGCTGACACAGGCATTTGTGTTCCATCAGCACTCGAAACTTGATCACTATCCTCGTTCAAGTCATGCAGCAATTCTTTATGCGGTGTCATATGGTTTGTCGCGCCGGAGTCTAAATACCATTCATTTTTGTTTTTCGCAGTATACAGGCTCATCATAAACGCAGCTTTAGCACTCTGTTCTTTGTTGTCGTTTTTATTCTTTTTAGGTTTGTCACATTTGTTAGCCAAATGTTGTAAAGAATTGCAATTAAAACAACGACGTTTTTTGAATCGCTTGCCCTTCTTACTACCCTTTCCAAGAAATGCTGTATTTTCACCGCTTCCTCCAGCACATGTGTCCATTAATTTCGACATTATCATGTCGCCCGAAATTTGTTGGCCGTTTGCCTCCAATGCCATAATGAAGGGCTTATAATTTTCGGTTAAACCAGCCAACAGAATAGCACCCAGCCATTCATCGTTTACAGAAAAACCAATACTTGACAGTTTCAATGCTGCTGTTTTAATTCGACTCACATAGTCTTGTACACCGTCACATTCATCGAGTTTATTAGACAATAAACCCCGTAACAATGCTGCCTTTCTAGACAGACCCTTATCCTCAAAAAGTCGATGCAATACGTTCCAAATACCTAATGCGGTTTCACACTCTTGAATGTGCATATGTATTTGCGACTCAACTGCCATTACCAAGTAGGCCTTTGCAGCACTCAACTTTTTCGGGTAAGTCTCTACAGCTATGTCAGATGCATGTGTCAATTCTGCGGTGCCTGCAGTTTCCGATGTACTCGGTCGATGCACAATGCAATCGCCCATGTCTTTTAGCGCAAGAAAATTTTTCATCACGTACGCCCACGTATGAAAATTGTCAACACCACGCAATTTTTCCATATCGAACTCTTTACCCATTTTTAAATCACCTTTTTTCTTTTTTTTTTCACAAAAAAATACTCAGTTCAAAACTGTCCACACAGAAATGATTTCACACAGAATGGGGATTTATGTCGATTATTCACAGTTCATACACCAAACAATTTTTGTCGTCGACGGATTTTATTTTTCACATTCACAAAAACTTTTGTTATTTGTAAAGTCAATTTATTGAAAATTCACAGAGTTATTTCGCCGATCAACTTCGCTTTGCTACCATGATGAATTTGATTAATAATCCCATAGACATCGGCTATTCAACAAACTGAAAAAGAAGTGTAAATAATAACAACCGTCGAGTCTAGTGTGTGTCTGAATAATGCGCGCTGAGTGCTGTTTTAATTTCAATATATATACGCGCGAGGTGTCATTTGATATTCGTGCATATGTACGCTAGTTTACAATTTCATGCATTTTCAGCAATTTCAACGTGTAAATAACATCGAAAACGAGACGGATGAGTATGAGGAAGTTGCTGAATACGACGACACACAATCAGAAGCGTCCATTTTTTTAGACTTGTGAAAGGGTTACCATGCATCGTGACAACAGATCGAGAAACTGGTAACAAAATTAGAATATTAATTGACTCAGGAGGTACTCATAATTATTGTAAAACCGATAAAATAAGAGGAAACAAATTAAGTTTAAAGGTACCGATTAAGACAAAAACATTACATGGTCATTCAACACTCACACATTTTTTTAGAATAAAGTTACTTTCGCATACTTTGACATATTTTGGGGTTCACGAATTAATTGATTTTGATATGATTCTCGGATACGACGGTTTAAGACAGTTGAAAGCAAATTTGAATTTTTCTACTCTTGAATTAACTTATTGGAAAAAAATACCAAAAGAATCGTATGCTAAAGAGATTTCGCATAAAATAAACTACTCTATTAATGACTCGATAAATCCGGAATTTATTAACAGAATTGAAATGTTAATGCATAAAAATAATGGTGTGGAAACTTTACCCTACAATACGAATATCAAAGCAACAATTCGAACAACCGACAACGAACCAGTGTGGTCTCGTTCATACCCATATCCCATGTCAGCTAATGACTTTGTAAACAATGAAATCGAACGACTTTTAGAAAATGACATTATTCAGCCAAGTCGATCACCGTTTAATTCTCCAGTATGGGTTGTACCGAAGAAAGGTTTGGATGAGAATGGAATTCAAAAAAGTCGTATGGTCATTGATTATAAAAAATTAAATTCGAAAATTATTGCCGACAGATATCCGATGCCTAACATTAATGTCATTTTATGCAATCTTGGAAAGGCAGAGTTTTTTTCTGTTATCGATTTAGAGGCTGGTTTCCATCAAATTTTTCTTGATGAGAAAGACAGAGAAAAAACTGCGTTCTTTGTGAATGGAGCAAAATATGAGTTCAAACGTTTAGCATTTGGTTTAAAAATCGGACCAAGCACTTTTCGCAGAGCTGTTGACGATGTTTTGCGAGAATTCATAGGAAAAATCGTTCATGTTTACATGGATGATGCAGTCATATTTTCTGAGACCGAAGAAGAGCATATGAAACATTTGGAGGCGATCTTTAATGAATTTGCTACGGCAAACATGAAGATATCCTCAGAGAAAAGCAAATTTTTTCAAAAAAATGTAGAATATCTTGGACATGTTGTTTCAAACGGCAAAATTTCGGTTGACGCCAAAAAAATCGAGGCAATAAGAGACTATTCATTACCACAAACGGTGAAACAATTGAGATCTTTTTTGGGTTTGGCCGGGTATTATCGAAAATTCATTCGCGGTTATGCACAGATTGTAAAACCTTTGACTGTGCATTTACAGGGGCATAATGCTCAGGTTAACTCGAAACAAAGCAAAAATGCGAAAATTGAATTAGATGATCTTGCGAAAAACGCATTTAACGAAATAAAAATAAAACTACAAGAAAGAATCGAATTGTTTCAACCTGACTATACAAAACCGTTCGAACTTATCACTGATGCTTCAAATGTTGCCATTGGTGCGGTTTTGGAACAAAACAAAAATCCTGTTATTTTCATTAGTCGCACACTCTCCGAAGCAGAACGCAAGTTAGCAACAAATGAAAAAGAATTATTGGCCATTATTTGGGCATTACAAACATTAAGAAATTATTTGTATGGCTTGCCAAATGTGACTGTGTATACAGATCACCAACCATTAACATTTTCGGTCAGCGAAAAAAATCCAAATTTAAAAATAAAGCGTTGGCAAGCATTTGTCGAAGAGAGTGGTGTGATATTGAAATACAAACCGGGGAATCAAAACATTGTTGCCGATGCTCTATCACGTCAATATTGCAATAACATTGAGAATGAATGCGAATCTGATGGTTCAATACATTCACAACAAAGTTCTCCGGTTACACACATTTCAACCATTCACAATTCGGTCAATTCATTTCACAATCAAATATTATTTGAAGAGTCTTTGATTGATGAAATAAAAACAGAAACCATTTTTCGGGGTCATGTTCGACACACTATTAAATACAGCTGTTTAAAAAAATTATTGAAAATATGGAATATGTTGTTTCTAAGGGTTGTACAAATGGGATTTTTGCGAGTTTGGAAGAGATATACTGGGTTGCCGGTGATATTGTTGCTAAATTTCCAAATTCAAAATTCATACACACCAATATTTTAGCAAGAGATATTTTAGATAAAGACGAACAATTGCATTTGATTGAACAAGAACACAAAAGAGCTCATAGAAATTTTAATGAGAATTACCAACAGTTGAGACGAAAATATTTTTTCCCGAATATGAAAAGAGACACAAAGAATTATGCAAAAAATTGCGAAATTTGTAAAGTAAATAAATATGAAAGACATCCGGTAAAACAATTAATTGGCAAAGCACCAATTCCCACATATGTTGGCGAACTTTTACACATAGACATTTTTCACGCAGATCACAAACTTTATATTTCATGTATGGATAAGTTTTCAAAGTATGCGATTTTTATTTACATACCAAATAAATTGGATCTGGCGACACCCGTTGAAAGTATATTGCAAATGTTTCCACAATGTAAATATGTTATGACCGATGTTGAAACTGTATCTACGTCTCATGTCATGGAAAATTTATTTCAAAGATATAATTTAACACATGTATTGACACCAGCGGGCCATTCCACTTCAAATGGTCAAGTAGAACGATTACATAGTACGATATTGGAAATAGTTAAATGTTTATGTCATGAAAAAAATGAGACATTCGATAATGTTTTTTTTGAAGCAATAGGAGCATATAATTGTACAATCCATTCGGTAATCAAACAAAAACCAGTGGACATTTTTTTTAATCAAGAAAAATATCCAGAAACTTTTGAATTGTTAAAAGCCGCTCAAAAAAAATGCTCAAGTTTCATAATGCAAGAAGAGCAGAAAAAATGTTTGTTGAAGGTCAAGAAATTTTTGTAAAAGGAAACAGGCGTAACAAATTAGTTTCACCATACACAAAACAAGAGGTGAAAGAAAACAAAAAAAATACAGTGTTGACAAAAAAGAAAAAAATTGTACACAAGGATTTAATCAGAAAGTGATTGAATCGAGGACGATTCATTTTTAGAAGGGGGAGAGTTAACACTGTCAGACGTTTTAATATTTTTTCCTTTCATTTCATTTTTGCAATGTGGCAAATCGATTATTTGAGACCATAAATTATTATGTTTATGAAACCATAGATTAATATGTTTGTTGTGCTCGAAATTCGACACTATGCAAAATCGAGAAGATGACACTATGCAAAATCAAATGAAATCGATTGTTAAATACATTTAATGAAAACAAAGACAAAAGGTATAAAAGGCCAGTTGCCAAATGAAAAGAGTTGAGTTTTTTTAAGTATATCTGTATAGATAGAAGAACTCAATAAAACGATTTTCAATAAAGAGAACTGAAAACGTTAACTCGCGCATAAAAAAAAAAAAAAATACGCAGCACACTTTGTCCCGTTGTGCGAATATACATTTTGCATAAGCGAACGAATAAAAAAAAAAGACAAGCTGAGCTGAGCGTGCGCTCGGTGTGTATACAAATGACACAAAGAAAGAAAACACGCGGTTTTCAGACAAAAAAAAAAAAAAAAAAAATGCAAATATAATTGATTAAATTTATCCGAAATTGATTTTTTTTTTTGCATTGCTTGGAATTAGAGCCAAATCGCATGTTGGTTTATAAGAAACAATTTTCCATACAATTCAATGCAAATTAAGTTAAGTGTATTTAACAAAAATTGAGGAATATTTGCTATCGCATAAAAGTGAAACGCATGTTGAGTTATAGTGGATAGTTTCCTTTTCTCTGCAATTCAGTGAGAGTTGACTCAAATATATTTGTTAATTTCAATACAACGCTAATTGGAATTCATTTGAGTTGCATGAAATAAAATCCAAATCGCATGTTGGTTTATAATAATC
The DNA here is from genome assembly GCA_028476595.1 of Obolodiplosis robiniae. Lineage (NCBI taxonomy): Eukaryota > Metazoa > Arthropoda > Insecta > Diptera > Cecidomyiidae > Obolodiplosis > Obolodiplosis robiniae. The sequence goes on from CM052016.1 coordinate 40,580,013, forward strand.
ATTTTTTCTGTGTGGTTCAATGCGAACTGAATCAGATATATTTATTGATTTCAATTTAATGCAAATTGAATGGAAATAGATTGAGGATTGATTGATATTTATCGGCACTTTTGCGTCTCATTTCTTTTGTTTTCAGTGCCACGCTGGCAGATAATCGAAAAGTGCAAGAAGTATTTAAACGACTAAAGGAAAAGAGAGTGAAAAAAGGAATGATGGCCGAAACAAACAAAGAGGAAGAAAATGCATATTCCAGGCGCCAATTTTACGAAGATCGTATTCGTTAACTGGTTGAAACGGTCACCAATCAATTGGAAGAATACAACTTACATGATCTACGCATTAAAATGTCCAAGCTGGACGAATTATTGGGCCATTTCACGCAGAAATGCCTCGATCTTCGTTGCACCGTCCCACAACCAAAAACGACGGATGAAGATGAAGAAATTGAATCCTTAGCCGATTCAATGAAATCGCATATGATGGCGAAACTTGAAAAGTTTGAGCGCGAGATTCAGGCGGAATCAGAGCGCAAAAAACAAGAAGAAAGATATCAGATAGTTACAAAATAGCCAAGCTTTTCAGGAAGCATTTTTGATTGGCAACTTTTCGAGAAGGATTTCAATGCTGAAATGGCAACGCATGTCGGCATAAGCGATGCCGAAAAACTCATGCCGTTAAAACAAACATGCAAAGATGAAATACTCGGAATAATCGCAAATGTCGAAAATTTTTCCCAAGCGTGGAAAAAATTGAGCGATTCATATGGCGACACATACAGCCAAGCGATGCTGTGTGTGAAACGTTTGATAAACATAGGCAAAATATATCAAGCAAATGCACATTCGCTCACAGAATTGCTAAATGCAAAAGCCTTGGAGCGAATGGCTCCGACCATCGACGATACAGTCATTGCTATAATTGCAGCAGAGAAGTTGGATAATGAAACCACTAAAGTTTGGGAACGTCATCGTGCTGGGTTGGCAGCATCGTGGGCAGAAAACCATCAGAAGTGCAAAAACGAGCATTTGCCATCATTTGATGACTTAAATGCGTTTATGGAGGACGAAATATTACTCCATATGAAAATGGACATGCGGGGTGCAGCAGGCGGCACACCTTCGCTTGCTCAAAATAATTTACACAGAAAATCTGACAGTAAGCATGTCGCAAGCGACAACAAATTCAACTTGTGCTGTGTGTGCAATGGTGATCACTTATTGTTCAGATGTGAAACATTTAAATTGATGGACTTTGATGCACGCTGGCGAAAAGTTCGTGAAAATTATTTGTGCAAGCCTTGCATGCGCGAAGAGCATCCGAATGAAATGTGCGAACATAGAACAAATCGTGATCCGTGCCCCACATGCAAGCACAACAATCCACGAGTAATTGTATACCACAATGCAACCTTGTGATCCAATCAGATTTGGACTGCCAGCGGGGCAAGAACCGGTTGATTACCGATAAATTCATGCGGAAAAAAGTTTTCGTTTGCAAGCACGGCATGCAGCCGATGAAACGAATCCAAATGGAAATTTCCAGAATATAATTCCTTTTTTCCATAAATAAATACATACATAAACTAAATTTATTGAACAGGCAGTTCACAGATGTATATTCAAATCAAAATTGTTAAACAGGCAGTTTATAAGAGCATAAATAAAACAAGCAAAAAAGACAAAAGCAATGTCTTTCATTTATTAGATTGTTTGTTCTCTCACTTTTCTTAGCGGTTTCAGATAAATACACTGAGAATTTAAGTATGAACCAGATGAGAGGTGATATAGATGTCCCATTACTACGGAAATATTATAATATCATAATACTTACTACAGAAAAATGACTTATTAACTATTAAGATCAATCATAATACGCGTATCAACTTGTGTATTATGTATTAGGACCGATCATAATACGGCGTATTACAATAAGTATCAAGTATTATAATATCGAAGTTGATACGCGTGTAAGCGATCGAACGCTCCCTAGAATACGTGTTGGAACGCGCACGCTAGATGTCAAATTTGTATGACAGTTGTACACAGACAGTTGAAACAAACAGAATGACAAAATTGAACACCGCATTCGTTCGATTTCATGAGTTTTTGATCATTATTATATATTATTTGATTCTAATTTCAAGTGAAACTAAAAGTATTTGTTATTAAGCAGATTATTGTGTATTTTGATGCTGAATTGAGGTAACATATTTTCATTATTCATTTGAATTCAATCAATGTTCATTACGAGAGTTCGCATTTTGACTTATAGATCCGATCGAAATTCAAGACAAATAAAATACAAATCGGAATAAATGACATTGGGCAGTATTTATTGTGAGAAAAAAATTGTGAGAATGACTTTCGTAAAGCCCAATTTCACACACAACTACATTGCGCTACATTGTCAATGTGCTATATGAACATAATTGATGTTCATTACGAGAAAAACGCTAGCAAGATTATATTTTCAATTTTATTTTTTCTCAGATTGCAATACCAAAATGGAAATGTTGAATCGCAAATCTAAGCAAAATTATACAGGTGGATATCAAATGTCAATTGAAGAAAAAAAAAAGATTGCTTTGGTGTTGGGTTGGTATAGGCCACGACAAAGATTATTCGAGTTGACGACGTACTTTTTTCGATGCTTTCTTAAAGGTGAGCATGAATTCAGGCGCTTTGCAACCCGAGTTTCGTAGAATATTTGCAATGCTCCGGAGCTTCGGCTTATCATCTTATGTGAAGAAAGTGATGGCTTTTCCACGGCGACCAGCCCGACCAGTTCAACCGATTCGATGAATGTACGAAATTGTTGACATTGGGAAATCATAATTGATCACCAGATTCACGCCAAGCAAATCGATACCACGACTAATGAGTTCCGTACAAATTAGAACCCACACTTTTCCCTCTCGGAATGCCTTCACCACATTATCACGCTCTTGCTTCGGACGACCCGCATGAATCACATCTACATTGATTGCATCGTAAATCAACTCCGAGTATAATTGCTGAGCACGATCCTTATTTAAATAAGAAATATAAAAATTAGATGCAAATTTTAACAAGGCCTTTACATAATCTTTCGTTCATTCAAAATAGTCTCAAGTTTTCATGCACGGTAAGAGAGAGCCAAGTAAGGCAGCAGTTGTAAGGCAGCATATTTTCTGAATTGATGAATTTGGTTTTATAAAATTCAATTCAGACGTAAGCTTGGGCATAAGATGTATAGCTAATAACAATTTTATATCTTTTTTGTCCATTTTTACTATAAATGTTCAGCAAAAAGTTTGGACTGAAACCAAATGTCCAACATAAAGGAAACAAGATGTATTTTAGAGAGACAGCTTATCGCGTATATTTACTTTTCTGCACACATCATTCTGTGTAGTAAAAGTATTGCGATCGGTCCAAAAAATTCAAAACGCCCAGATGCTAAGATGTTTTCTATGAGGTTTGAACCTAAAAAAACATGTAACCATTCCCGAAGAATTTTTTTGTTCGTGTGTGGTACGTTGTCCGTTGTACGCAAAAATTTATTAACACCATAACTAAAAAAATTGAGATTGGAATCGAACGAAAATGAACGCACATATTGGTATTCATTAGGAATAGAAACTTATTAATTTTCATAAGAAAAAAGTCATACAAAATTCCAAGTCATTCCGATGAGATTTGCGAAATATTTATATGGCAGCTATGTTCTTCGAACGAAACAGTGTGAAGTTCAAGGTTCAACGTAAACGTCAAATGAATTTTAATCTTATTGCTCTATCTAATAATGTACATTTTTGAAACAAATAACACCATTCTCACGCAAAATCTTCAAATTGTCTCTCTTTCGATACTCTTGGAAAACTTTTGAAGGGATTTGACAAAACAAGTTGCTGTCTTTTATTTCACTACAAGAATCTATATTTTCACGAGTTTTTGTAGTGTTTTTTTCAATGATAAAGTAATAATTGAAATTCAATATCAACAATGTCTAATAGTTCCCGTCTCGCTATTGGTGAGTTTGAGCCAAATACCAAACATTCGCAAAATGTCACAACTGATTCGTAATAATAAATAATCTTAAATCTGATCGTAATGTCTTAAAATTCGTTGTGAGAAAATCTCATAGTTTCATGATGATACGATAAGAAATAAACATAACCAGTGAACCCGTTTACTGTCGGGAAATGTGCGGAAAAGTTAGTTTTACCTACGTTAGACCATTTATTTTGCTTTCGATCGATGAAAAACGAAAGAATATGGATATTTGAACAAACAAGATGGCAATTTAATCATATAGTGCTGAGGAATCGATATGCAGAGAAAACGAAGATGACCATAGAAATATAGAAATCTGTCGAAAAGAAAATTTCGGATTGTTTCCGTCTATAAATATCAAGAGATATGCCCAGTAAAACGAACTTTGTATTTCAGAAATAATGCTTTATTTTCTATCTTTATTGATTCATTGATTTTAATTCAAAATTAGCGTCATAATAGTTGATATTCTCGATCAAGTATGAAAAAAGCGGATGACCACTGCTAACCATCTTCTGATATTGAGCATCCATTCGAGTATCTTCAAACAAGAATGGGTACAAGTGGTGTGCAATTTCGGAGCTCTCTATGATATTATTTTCAGGTCTCGAAACTGCGTGAGCTAGTTTTAGAATCTCGTGAAAGACTTTGCGATTACTTTCATCACTGCTCAACAGAATGGCCGATACCCACATAAAATGTCTGTTTTCATCACGAATATTCTTACCTGTTACAAATAAAATTATTTTTCATTACAAAAACTTTTTAAATCGTGTATAATTATTTCAAATTACTTTTTTGGATTCTAAAAACTCTAGAGACTCCTCCATTAAAGACTTTTTCTTTAAGCTCAACTAGAAAAAGTTTAAATAAATCTACCACATTCCGCAAATCTGGTTCTGTTTTCATTACATCGTAATCAAAATTTTTATTGATCATTTGGGCTAACTCATCCACTCTGGCAAAATTTCCATTTGAAGTAAGGAAATTTTTTTTTATTTCATTTGCCCTTAGTTTGTCCAGCATTACCTCAACAAATGTGCTCACAAAGATCGGTACTTCATTTCTGCATTGACGATTTTTACATATTTTTTGTATGGATTTCGCTCCAATACTGTAATAAACGACAACTCTTTTATTCCTTGGCAAATAAATAAATCAAAATTCTTACATTGGACCCATGTACCGGCTCCCCTGCGGGCTTGCACATAGCTCTACATCGTTTATCTGGCAATGCATGAAACATTATGATTTTAAAGTAAGAATTATATGAAAAAATAAAAATTACGTACGAATAGAGTGGTCAAAACGAAGATCAAAACCAAGAACTTTGCCATTTTCGTTGGAAAATAATATAACAAATAATATGAACATGAAAAATGTGATGGATGCGACTCCTTTTATATGAAAAAATTTACTCTTTTTTGAAATATTTCGATGGCATCATCGAATTTAAAAAAGCAAAACAAATGTAAAATAGTTTGAAATATGTTGACACGAAACATTCCAGTTTTTTTTAAATAATTCATTGAATCAAATTCGCATTGAAGTTGTGAAAACACCGCAACTAGCGCCATCTTATCGACTCAAGAACGAAACAGTAGGATAGACATAAAATACGATTGAATCATGGACGCAAACCATTTTTGAAACTGGACTATCCCGTACATAATAACATATGCACTGAACTTGAGTTTACCTAAAATTTATATAAAATTCGACATTGATTGAATAATAAATTCTTTTTAAATTATTGGCACGCAGAATTTTAACTTCATGTCACTATCCCACATCTCTCTATCAAAGCATGGACAAAATTGTGACGCCAACCGGTGAATTTTACTCAACATTGAGAGCACCCTTCAAGCTAAACAATGAACAAGAATCGTTAATGAACGAAAAGACATTGAAATTCTTTGAAGGTGAATAAATACGCACTTCTAAACTATTGCAACATCATCATATCAAAATTATTCATTGTCGCCATATATGATCATAGTTTTCCGTAGAATTCATATAATTTCCGCTATTCATGAAACGAATATTATATTACATTTCTGCCGTGGAATTCGATTTTTTGAATACATTTTCGGTTATTTCTGGAGGAATTAAATTTTTTTTACATTGAACTGTTACGAAATTCGACAATTTAGAAATGACGAATAACAAATCTCATTTTTTCATTATACCTTATTTTCTTTTTTCTCCCTATTTTTGCCTCTATTTTTGTTCTATCTTTTCTCTTTCTCTTTTTCTTTCACTTGTCTCTCTTTTCGCTTAACACGACCCTATTACGCTTAACAAGACTGCTAACAAAATGGCTTTACTCATGAATTGTCCAGGGCCCAATTTCACAAAACGCATTTTAAAAAAATCTTATCAATGCAAAGCAAAAAACGTCAAGCTTGTCTCAGTAGATGCTAAATTCATCGCACGTGCACGTACATTTTATACAATTTTATTTATTTTTTAATGCACTAATTCTCAATGTATCTCCCTTTCCAATGAAGCAACAAAAATTTAAAAAAGTTCAATGGAAAGTCCCCAAAAAGGAATCACAACGTATGTGCTCGGCTATTAATATATAGATTTCTAGGTAGCTGCCACCAAAGAATTTTTGCCTAAATTCGTCTCTGCGCGAATGCATCGATCGAACAGCGAATCGAGTCTCTCGTAATTGGCAAGTCACAAAATCCACGAGTATTTAAACATTTTGATAATCCATTTTTTTATAATACATACAAAATCTGTTTGGATGAATTAATACATTCTCACAAGTCGGTTAATCGCCTGTTTCGTGCATGCAGTGACAAAATATTCAGCAGAAAATACGTTGCCAGTTAAAGCAATATTGATTATGATAGCAAAGAAATGGGGCGGCCCAGATGTGAACATTCAAGCTATGTTTTTGCCGTCGAACACAACTCATTCAACCTATGCACTAACATCTTTTAATTTCGGTGAAGTTGTTTTATCATGTTAATTTGTCTTCGATGATAGTCGTGCTCGCTGAAAATGAATTGGCTCTTGATATCATAAAGAATTTTGATATGAAACAAATGATGCTTCTCTTTGACACAATTCGGCAAAAGGGTTCTGAACGTGTTGTGGAATGTAGTTCGTTTCATGGAATGGAAATATGTGCAAAAAAATTTATGCGATCACTCGACAACGAAAACGAGGCAAATTAATTGAATCGTTTAAATCATTTTTCAATTCCGTTGAAATGGTTGCGATTTATTTTAGGTATGGAAAAACACCATTAATATTTCATTTATTTATTTACTGCAAAATCTTAATTTATGCCAATATATGTTTACGGTAAACCGTGGACATGCTGCTCTTAGATCCAATACGGCAATAAATTCCGCCCATGGTTCGACTTTTACAAGAAGACAATTACACTTTAATTGGGGGAGAGGAGGTATGTAAAAGAGACTTTTGTTCTGTGGATTTGCAGAAAGCCTAAGTAATTCCCAGATCTAAGCTGTGGCCCGTCTTGGCCGAATATGGTGTGAATGGTAATCTTCTCAACGCAATTAAAAGTTTGTACGCAAACAGTTAAACATCAGAGAGTAAAACAGACCAGACGCTGAAAGACATTAATGGTATATAAAGGCTTGTTTTTGTTGTTGTTGTTGTTGTTGGCTGAGCAGTAATTGCACTCGAATTCAAATCCAAACACAATTTCCTTTTTTTGATTTTGATCTTGAATGCCGGATTATATTCCAGTTATAAATTCGGATATGATGCGTTTGGAACTTTGACCTATTTTTATGAATGTTGTTGATTTCTATCATTTTTACAATGCTCACCGTAGATTTTCAAAGACTTTTCTAAATTCCATGAACTATTTCGTAACGAAATTGATTTCTGTTCCGACTATAAACTCTTTATAATTTTGCAATTTTATATATTATTTATTTGAATTGAATGAAAAATAGCTTCTTATTCCTAATAAATCATACAATGTTTTCCCTAATAACTAAAATAATGAAATAGTTGAAATATTTAACATTTAAAATTCTTATTTGCTTATTAAATTACTGAAATTTCAATACATCCATTAATACTATCCATGTTCAATTGTTGTTTTTGTCGTGAACTGATAACAATAGTCATGCTTTTTTGTGCTCCTTCCGGTCTATTTTCGATTTCTCTTCCAATGCTTTTTATTGCCATGTGCAAGCAACTGGTTTGAGCGTGATGGATTTTTAATACGGTCAAATTTGATGGAGCCAGTGCGATGCGAATAATTTCAACGGGATTGAGATTCTCCAGACTTGAAATACTGATCTCCCGTAAATTTACCAATTCGCCGATGAAACTTGAAATTGTATCGCTGAAGAGCATGCACGTTGAATAGTTCTGAATCTCTAAACTCTTGAGGCTGGTGAAATGAGGATAGGTAGTGGGCTCATTGATATCAAAATTGAATCGATCTGATGCATTCTGCAAAAAGTTTATGCTTAAATATTCAAGCGTATTCTTTCGAGCGATTTCATCAAAAAAACTAATCAAGTCTCGTCCACTGCGGGTGTACGCGGTGACTTTAATACATTTCAGATGTTCGAATGATGATATATAGTTGTAACGGTTCATAACAAAATTCTCTTCCAAATATTCGTTCAAAACTATATGTTGAATGTCACTAAACTGCTCCAGTCCCGCACAATTATGCGCAACATTTTCACAAAGCCGGTGATTTGGAATTGATGCATTAATCCATGTGAATGTTTTCAATGCTGGTTCATTCTCAAAGTATAATTGCCAGTTTTGTTCGTCAAAAATGAATGAATTGATTAGTGCAATACGTTCGACATTTTTCAGTACCCGCAACCAAAAACCTTCCGTCCAAACATTTTCCAATTGAAGTGTTTCTAGCTGTGTTGCTTCTCTGACTATAGTATTCAAAACAAGATCGAGGCCAACATTTGGCCGACGACCATTCGGTGTACAGTGAATTTTACGTAGATTGGTGAATAGTGGCTTTGAAACTTCTAATAAATCTTCATTCACTGAGCCTATGTCGAAACGCAATGAAAGTGCCCGAAGTCTATTTTTCGTGCAATATTTGATGAGCAAACGCAAGAAATTATCGAACGATGTTGATCCTTTATGGGCATCACTACGTATGTTGTGTTCACCAATTGTCATGAATTTCATCCACTTGCCGAATTCTTCAAATATCGTTTCGCTGCTCCAAATTCTATTCCAATCGTCGAAATTCATCATGCGCTTCCCAACTGCCCTTTCTGCGACTGCATTACAAGCCACTGGATCAATTTGGCACAACTTGATCAATTCTCCGGTGCACAAATACTCAAAAATTGTTTCCAAACAATCGAAATTCAATTTACCCAGTCGACAACCATCTAAGTTTGCTTCAGCAACAGCAGCGTCTACAATCTGATGGAACTCGTTTTTAGGCGGTTAAGTTGCGAAGGAACGAACGAACGAACATTTGTCGAACAAGCGAACGAACGAACAAAATGAATTATTTTAAGGAACGAACCGACGTTCGTTCGGCCGAATATGTGTTCGACAGCCAACACTACCAACGGTTGCACTTAGTACAGCCGAAGCAGAATATATGGCACTAACAAATGCATGTCAGGAAGCAATCTCGCTGAATCAACTCTCAAACGAAATACTCAATACCAACAAAGCCGCAATCGAAATCTATTGTGATAACAAGGGAGCAATAGACTTGTGTGAAAATGGAAATTACAGCGCGAAATAAAGCACATCAACATCAAGCTTCACTTCATTCGTGATCTCATCCAGATGTGAAGAGTGAAGATAACTAAAATTGGAACTGACCAAATGGTGGCTGATGGGCTGACAAAAGCTGTTTCGATCGCAAAGCACACTTATTTCTACAATGAAATGGGACTGAAATGTTTAAAGTGATATTTACTTCCTTTTTCTTGATATCCAAAGATTTGATTTTTTTTTATTTTCCTCATTGATTAAGTGGAAATGTTGAAATATGAGAGTGTAACCAATGAGTACATGCATCTTACAGTGTAAGTCAGTGGTGAATTCAGCTTAAGCTGAATCAAAAATAAGGATATTTTAATAAACTGTTACAGTCTATTCCGTGAAAAGTTTTATGATTATTTTTTGTTTCTAAATATCTATTATCACTGATGTATTAGTATATAAGGGCGTTCATGTTTTTAACATTTGCCAAATAAATAAATAAATAAATATTCGTAATGCCGCCTCTTTCAATGTGCAGTCTATACCGTATTTTATGTCGACGAGAGTGATCTAAATTGTCGAAAAGTAGATTCACATTGTTGAATTTCGAACGACTTCGGCAAAAATAGGTGATTGGTGTGTTTCAAATATATCATTAAAAGAACCAAACACTGTGCATTTAAATCAACGCACGTATAGCAGTTCATAGACAAAAAATTATCTTTTAATGTATATTCTTTTTGGTTTTCAATTTAACGGCCCTAAATTCGAATGATGCTTGATTACACACCCCGAGGAACATTTGCTCAGCTAAATATGTTTTGCATTCCTAAATAAAGCCTATGAGAGCCTATCTAAGAAATTAAATAGTACATTCCTATTTGTGTCTATATAATTCCAATTTAATGATTTATGAAGAAACGACAAAAAAAAAGGGCGGAGCATCGGCACTTACCTATATAATTTAAATAAAGGCTTTAGAAAGGAGTTAAATAGGGAATTAACTATATAATTCGTTGTATAGGCCTTATGAAGGGTTTATAAAAGCAAGTGTAAAATACCTTGATATAAATTAAATATAGGCTTATGAAAGGAGTTAAATAGGGAATCAACTATTGTATAGGACAGGCATTTGACAGCTGTTTTCAGAATTTCAAAATTTTTCTGAACTAAACGACATCTTTCGGTAAAAAACAAAACTTTATGGGTCCAAAGTTAATAAGGCTTTAAATAGGAGTTAATTAGGAATTACCCTGAATAATTCGTTTAATAGGCATTACATAGAGTTTATATAGCTGTGTTTTTGAAATGCCTATAGGCATTTAACTCATTATTTAGGTTTTATAGAGGCTCTTGTAGGCATGATCCTATTTAGTTTCTTAAATGAACATAAGATAGGCATTCATTTACATAGACTTTAGAAGGTATTGTCAGATGAGAATATCAGTATATACATTAACATTGATGACAATTCGAATCGAGGCGATTATTCGTCGGTGTGCCTCCATGCGACTCATGTCAGAACTACCGGCGATCTGGCAGCATCATGGCGAACGGTCATCAATAAGTTAACGTTTATGTCAGATCTGAATAACAATGACAACTGACAGCGTCATACGCGTCATAATACACCGTAAAAATCAGTGTCAAACTGACATAGGCCACGCGAAGGCGCCACTGATTTTTTCGGTGTGTTTTGACGCTGTCAGTTGTCATTGCTATTCAGATCTGGGTATTGTATAGACTATAAATAGAATGCGGCCATATTTTCCTATCAATTTCGTTGCAAGAACTTGGAAGATTCAAAATAATTTTACGTTAAACTTATTAGATGCTTAAATAAAAACAAATTAATTAAAAATTAATTGAAATATGATAAATCGTCGAAGAAAAATAATTTTGGCAACAAAAATTATTTGTTCAAAACAAAAGTTAACACCTAAATTCGTGTTATGAAAACCATGAAAATGTCTGAAAAAATGTCAATAATGCATTTTATGAAGGCGTTTAAAAAATAAGACGAGAATGATGTGTGATTTCATCATAAAAATGCATTTGCCCGTGGAATTTTGAGATGGAGACAGTTCAAATCGCATTTTCAAGTTGCACATGAATATAGAATACGTCAGACATTTTGAAATATTTTCAAGAACATATTCACAATCAACGTTGATGTTGGCTTATAATATAACATCGTGTCGCATGCCTAGATTCAATTTTGCGTTCCTTCCTATGCATATGCAAAAAGATGTGCAAAGGAAATGAAAGAGAGAACAAAACACACAGACTGTTGGGTGGTATTTTACAGACAAAAATATAGACATTTTAAAGACATTACAAACGTATTAAAAAGGTATTAAAAAGGCTTTATATAGTTATATTACATGTTCTTTTCTAGGTATGAGCCTATATAGTAAGCATTAATAAGGTATTTTATAGGGTTCATTTTTACCTACATTACTTGTTATATAGGCGATCTTTCACTTATATAGGCCTTATAAAGGGTCCTTTATAAAACCTATATAAGGACAATACCCTATATAAGAAAGTTAAAAAGGAAGCATTTTTTTCATCCGGCTGTGCCATCACAACAAATAAATTAGTTGATACGCTCCCGGTTTTAAAATGACTTAACATTTCAGTGGCATTCCTTGCTGGGAATGCAAACGGCAAAGGTAGGCCAGTTTTGCGGTGGATTGGAAGAGTAAAACCAACAATTTGGTTAGTTCGTGAGTCATATTGCACTCGGCCCTCAACTCGTGTGGCGTCCTCCGAAAGATAAACAACACTTGGAAGATTTCGTTCATTTGAATAATTTCGAAGCTCTTCGTCTGTAAAACTCTTTCAGTTATATGATAGTGTGAATCTTGAATATAACGATGAATTGATGGCAAAGAAGGAATGGCACTTTCCAAATTTGCTTGAAGTGTCTGGTGTGCTTATGGTCCCATGATCATGCGTAAGTACATAGTGTCGATATCCACCTTTTTTGCGATTAGAGTTTTGGTGAGCATTTGTCAGCAATCTGTTAGCAAAAGGTACGAATTTGTATTTCTGTCGGTGTTAACTGTAGCTTTAGGTGCTGCTATGCTCTCAACTTTCATTTCATTCGCCGACTTGAAGTGACTAAGCCCCGTATTTTTTCCATTTTTGTCGACGATGCTTTTAACATGCTCTCTTATTAATTCTTTTTCACCAGGTAAAAATACGAAATTTTCAGGATACGTTGAAAAGATCCGCCCATGAAATTCTTCAGCATTTGCCAACTTTCCTAGTTTTGCGATATCGTATCTTATGAATTTCTCGACAGCGCCAATGTGTTCATCTGAGATTTCTTTGAAAACGAATGCATTTCCAAAATTGCAACAGCTGGAAATTCAGAATAATGAGAAATCAATGATAACAAAATCAAATAACTTCAACTTTCTCGAAGCTGTTCTTGATAAATTTCGGAATTTGAACACAAAAGTCATTTTCAAGAATGATCCAAAATGAACTTTCCATTTCATCATATGATAAAAAATAATTGTGTCATCTTTATGTGCGATTTACAACGTGTTTGGTTTGAAATTTGTGTTAAACTGTATGGAAGTAATTTTGAGCGAAAAAGTAATAGGAAAATAGTAGAAAATCAAATTGTTGAGTGATTTGCCCCTTGAATAAATCCACCAGCGCCACCAGCAGAATCCACCTAATCTGAATCTTGTGGAATTTGTACTTCCGAGCTGACTGATTTTTGGTCCAAAGTGCTTCAAAACAAAGATTATTATGAACACTTGGGGCAATTCTGATGATCTGGACCAGGAAAAATCCATGCGAAAAAAAAAAGGATTGACGGCCTTTACATAATCTTTTGTTCATTCAAAATAGTCTCAAGTTTTCATGCACGGTAATAGAGAGCCAAGTAAGGCAGCAGTTGTAAGGCAGCATATTTTCTGAATTGGTGAATTTGGTTTTATAAAATTCAATTCAGACGTAAGCTTGGACATAAGATGTATAGCTAATAACAATTTTATATCTTTTTTGTCCAATTTTACTATAAATGTTTCGCAAAAATGTTGGACTCAAACCAAATGTCCAACATAAAGGAAACAAGATGTATTTCAGAGAGACAAAATGTTATGCTTATGCATATTATGTTCCGAAACAAATTTCATGCAGTTAAAACACGATAGCGTCTGGTAGGCATAATTTGGATTATGTTTTCTCTATGGTTGAAAGTTCAGATTCCAATTCAGAACCGAAAATCGTAGTGGGCAAAACTCAGCCCATAGATTCAAAAATAAGAACCAATACTTTTACCCAATTTTTGTGTGCAATCAGAGAGCACCCTTCATGCTAAACAATGAACAAGAATCATAAATGAACGAAAAGACATTGAAATTCTTTGAAGATTAATAAATACGCACTTCTAAACTATTGCAACATCATCATATCAAAATTATTCATTGTCGCCAAATATTATCATAGTTTTCTGTAGAATTCATATAATTTATATTACATTTCTGCGGTGGAATTCGATTTTTTGAATACATTTTCGGTTATTTCTGGAGGAATCAAATATTTTTTAATGAGAGAGCCAAATTTAAAATAATCTCGATTATACATATGTGTGCTATATCAAGGTGAACACTTGAATTTGTGACAATTGTAAGGCTAGCATCTTTTCGAAAGAAATATTTTATTCCATTATATACTTTGAAAATTCTGCTAATCAGACATTCATAATATTCTTTTTCAAAACATCCAACGCATTCTCGTTTTGAAATGATGAATTTGGTTTTGAGAAAAGCAATTCAGATGTAAGCTTGGACATAAGATTTATAGCTAATATAAATTTATATCTTTTTTGTCCATTTTTACTATAAATGTTCCGCAAAAAGTTTGGACTCAACCCAAATGTCCAACATAAAGGAAACAAGATGTATTTTAGAGAGACAGCTTTTCAGGTATATTTACTTTTCTGCACACATCATTCTGTGTAGTAAAAGTATTGCGATCGGTCCAAAAAATTCAAAATGCCCAGATGCTAAGATGTTTTCTATGAGGTTTGAAGCTAAAAAAAATGATTGCAACCATTCCCGAAGAATTTTTTTGTTCGTGTGTGGTACGTTGTCCGTTGTACGCAAAAATTTATTAACACCATAACTAAAAAAATTGAGATTGGAATCGAACGAAAATGAACGCACATATTGGTATTCATTAGGAATAGAAACTTATTAATTTTCATAAGAAAAAAGTCATACAAAATTCCAAGTCATTCCGATGAGATTTGCGAAATATTTATATGGCAGCTATGTTCTTCGAACGAAACAGTGTGAAGTTCAAGGTTCAACGTAAACGTCAAATGAATTTTAATCTTATTGCTCTATCTAATAATGTACATTTTTGAAACAAATAACACCATTCTCACGCAAAATCTTCAAATTGTCTCTCTTTCGATACTCTTGGAAAACTTTTGAAGGGATTTGACAAAACAAGTTGCTGTCTTTTATTTCACTACAAGAATCTATATTTTCACGAGTTTTTGTAGTGTTTTTTTCAATGATAAAGTAATAATTGAAATTCAATATCAACAATGTCTAATAGTTCCCGTCTCGCTATTGGTGAGTTTGAGCCAAATACCAAACATTCGCAAAATGTCACAACTGATTCGTAATAATAAATAATCTTAAATCTGATCGTAATGTCTTAAAATTCGTTGTGAGAAAATCTCATAGTTTCATGATGATACGATAAGAAATAAACATAACCAGTGAACCCGTTTACTGTCGGGAAATGTGCGGAAAAGTTAGTTTTACCTACGTTAGACCATTTATTTTGCTTTCGATCGATGAAAAACGAAAGAATATGGATATTTGAACAAACAAGATGGCAATTTAATCATATAGTGCTGAGGAATCGATATGCAGAGAAAACGAAGATGACCATAGAAATATAGAAATCTGTCGAAAAGAAAATTTCGGATTGTTTCCGTCTATAAATATCAAGAGATATGCCCAGTAAAACGAACTTTGTATTTCAGAAATAATGCTTTATTTTCTATCTTTATTGATTCATTGATTTTAATTCAAAATTAGCGTCATAATAGTTGATATTCTCGATCAAGTATGAAAAAAGCGGATGACCACTGCTAACCATCTTCTGATATTGAGCATCCATTCGAGTATCTTCAAACAAGAATGGGTACAAGTGGTGTGCAATTTCGGAGCTCTCTATGATATTATTTTCAGGTCTCGAAACTGCGTGAGCTAGTTTTAGAATCTCGTGGAAGACTTTGCGATTACTTTCATCACTGCTCAACAGAATGGCCGATACCCACATAAAATGTCTGTTTTCATCACGAATATTCTTACCTGTTACAAATAAAATTATTTTTCATTACAAAAACTTTTTAAAACGTGTATAATTATTTCAAATTACTTTTTTGGATTCTAAAAACTCTAGAGACTCCTCCATTAAAGACTTTTTCTTTAAGCTCAACTAGAAAAAGTTTAAATAAATCTACAACATTCCGCAAATCTGGTTCTGTTTTCATTACATCGTAATCAAAATTTTTATTGATCATTTGGGCTAACTCATCCACTCTGGCAAAATTTCCATTTGAAGAAAGGAAATTTTTTTTTATTTCATTTGCCCTTAGTTTGTCCAGCATTACCTCAACAAATGTGCTCACAAAGATCGGTACTTCATTTCTGCATTGACGATTTTTACATATTTTTTGTATGGATTTCGCTCCAATACTGTAATAAACGACAACTCTTTTATTCCTTGGCAAATAAATAAATCAAAATTCTTACATTGGACCCATGTACCGGCTCCCCTGCGGGCTTGCACATAGCTCTACATCGTTTATCTGGCAATGCATGAAACATTATGATTTTAAAGTAAGAATTATATAAAAAAATAAAAATTACGTACGAATAGAGTGGTCAAAACGAAGATCAAAACCAAGAACTTTGCCATTTTCGTTGGAAAATAATATAACAAATAATATGAACATGAAAAATGTGATGGATGCGACTCCTTTTATACGAAAAAATTTACTCTTTTTTGAAATATTTCGCATCATCGAATTTAAAAAAGCAAAACAAATGTAAAATAGTTTGAAATATGTTGACACGAAACATTCCAGTTTTTTTTAAATAATTCATTGAATCAAATTCGCATTGAAGTTGTGAAAACACCGCAACTAGCGCCATCTTATCGACTCAAGAACGAAACAGTAGGATAGACATAAAATACGATTGAATCATGGACGCAAACCATTTTTGAAACTGGACTATCCCGTACATAATAACATATGCACTGAACTTGAGTTTACCTAAAATTTATATAAAATTCGACATTGATTGAATAATAAATTCTTTTTAAATTATTGGCACGCAGAATTTTAACTTCATGTCACTATCCCACATCTCTCTATCAAAGCATGGACAAAATTGTGACGCCAACCGGTGAATTTTACTCAACATTGAGAGCACCCTTCAAGCTAAACAATGAACAAGAATCGTTAATGAACGAAAAGACATTGAAATTCTTTGTAGGTGAATAAATACGCACTTCTAAACTATTGCAACATCATCATATCAAAATTATTCATTGTCGCCATATATGATCATAGTTTTCCGTAGAATTCATATAATTTCCGCTATTCATGAAACGAATATTATATTACATTTCTGCCGTGGAATTCGATTTTTTGAATACATTTTCGGTTATTTCTGGAGGAATTACATTTTTTTTACATTGAACTGTTACGAAATTCGACAATTTAGAAATGACGAATAACAAATCTCATTTTTCTCATTATACCTTATTTTCTTTTTTCTCCCTATTTTTGTCTCTATTTTTGTTCTATCTTTTCTCTTTCTCTTTTTCTTTCACTTGTCTCTCTTTTCGCTTAACACGACCCTATTACGCTTAACAAGACTGCTAACAAAATGGCTTTACTCATGAATTGTCCAGGGCCCAATTTCACAAAACGCATTTTAAAAAAATCTTATCAATGCAAAGCAAAAAACGTCAAGCTTGTCTCAGTAGATGCTAAATTCATCGCACGTGCACGTACATTTTATACAATTTTATTTATTTTTTAATGCACTAATTCTCAATGTATCTCCCTTTCCAATGAAGCAACAAAAATTTAAAAAAGTTCAATGGAAAGTCCCCAAAAAGGAATCACAACGTATGTGCTCGGCTATTAATATATAGATTTCTAGGTAGCTGCCACCAAAGAATTTTTGCCTAAATTCGTCTCTGCGCGAATGCATCGATCGAACAGCGAATCGAGTCTCTCGTAATTGGCAAGTCACAAAATCAACGAGCATTTAAACATTTTGATAATCCATTTTTTTATAATACATACAAAATCTGTTTGGATGAATTAATACATTCTCACAAGTCGGTTAATCGCCTGTTTCGTGCATGCAGTGACAAAATATTCAGCAGAAAATACGTTGCCAGTTAAAGCAATATTGATTATGATAGCAAAGAAATGGGGCGGCCCAGATGTGAACATTCAAGCTATGTTTTTGCCGTCGAACACAACTCATTCAACCTATGCACTAACATCTTTTAATTTCGGTGAAGTTGTTTTATCATGTTAATTTGTCTTCGATGATAGTCGTGCTCGCTGAAAATGAATTGGCTCTTGATATCATAAAGAATTTTGATATGAAACAAATGATGCTTCTCTTTGACACAATTCGGCAAAAGGGTTCTGAACGTGTTGTGGAATGTAGTTCGTTTCATGGAATGGAAATATGTGCAAAAAAATTTATGCGATCACTCGACGTATTGGATTCAACGGGATTGAGATTCTCCAGACTTGAAATACTGATCTCCCGTAAATTTACCAATTCGCCGATGAAACTTGAAATTGTATCGCTGAAGAGCATGCACGTTGAATAGTTCTGAATCTCTAAACTCTTGAGGCTGGTGAAATGAGGATAGGTAGTGGGCTCATTGATATCAAAATTGAATCGATCTGATGCATTCTGCAAAAAGTTTATGCTTAAATATTCAAGCGTATTCTTTCGGGCGATTTCATCGAAAAAAATAATCAAGTCTCGTCCACTGCGGGTGTACGCGGTGACTTTAACACATTTCAGATGTTCGAATGATGATATATAGTTGTAACGGTTCATAACAAAATTCTCTTCCAAATATTCGTTCAAAACTATATGTTGAATGTCACTAAACTGCTCCAGTCCCGCACAATTATGCGCAACATTTTCACAAAGCCGGTGATTTGGAATTGATGCATTAATCCATGTGAATGTTTTCAATGCTGGTTCATTCTCAAAGTATAATTGCCAGTTTTGTTCGTCAAAAATGAATGAATTGATTAGTGCAATACGTTCGACATTTTTCAGTACCCGCAACCAAGAACCTTCCGTCCAAACATTTTCCAATTGAAGTGTTTCTAGCTGTGTTGCTTCTCTGACTATAGTATTCAAAACAAGATCGAGGCCAACATTTGGCTGACGACCATTCGGTGTACAGTGAATTTTACGTAGATTGGTGAATAGTGGCTTTGCAACTTCTAATAAATCTTCATTCACTGAGCCTATGTCGAAACGAAATGAAAGTGCCCGAAGTCTATTTTTCGTGCAATATTTGATGAGCAAACGCAAGAAATATTCGAATGATGTCGATCCTTTATGGGCTTCACTACGTATGTTGTGTTCACCAATTGTCATGAATTTCATCCACTTGCCGAATTCTTCAAATATCGTTTCGCTGCTCCAAATTCTATTCCAATCGTCGAAATTCATCATGCGCTTCCCAACTGCCCTTTCTGCGACTGCATTACAAGCCACTGGATCAATTTGGCACAACTTGATCAATTCTCCGGTGCACAAATACTCAAAAATTGTTTCCAAACAATCGAAATTCAATTCACCTAGTCGACAACCATCTAAGTTTGCTTCAACAACAGCAGCGTCTACAATCTGATGGAACTCGTTTTTATGCGACATTATTGCTAAGTTTATTGTACTTTTCGGTTTTTTGTAATAAAATTTCACTTTTTTCAGATCTACAGGAGATGTTAACTGCTCGAGTGATAGAACTAACTGATGTCTTACTCTCGATTGGCATCCTATTTATAAATAATCTTCTAGGTTTGTTTTACTTTCAAAAATATGAATCCATGCCTGGAAATGGTAAGCAAGTGTTTATTTAATTGTTCTTAGCATTCGAGAGAGGTGCTACCTAGAATTTATGAGATTAGCAATTACGATAATGGACACGGTAGGTATACAAATTTCACCAGCTCTGATCTGGGGGATTAGAAATCAAGACAAATTTTTCCAGAGCTGTTTTTTTAATTAGGCAAAGGTACCAGCGTGGTGCACTAATTGCCTAAATTCGTGATAAGTCGAGCCATTATCCTAAACTTGGAATATGTATCTTTGCCTGTAGGATCAACGCATTGTTGGATTTACGGCTCGAAATTCAACAAAAGCATTAAAGGCGTGTATATTTTGTGAGAAAGCTGGAAATTTGTTGGTTTTTATTCGAAAATATTTTATTTGATAATAATAATAACGAAAAATATACCTAAATACGAGTAGAAAAATATGCCAATGTTCGCTGATGAGAACTGGCCTTATCATGTTTTTTCGAAAATAACCTGAATTTTGAGAAAAAACAGATATTTCAGAACATGGCAAATAATCACATGAAGAAATCTATAGAACAAAAATATTTAACATTCATTGTCTTGGAAAAGTGGTCAACCTTGTGAAAAAACTGACTTTCAGCCAATATATAGTATACAGAATAATTTGAAACGAAATTGAACACAGTTGACTGCAACTTAAGCTGACTTTTATGTGCGAGATAATCATATTAAGCCAGTTCTAGTCAGTCAAAATGTTCCAAATTAGTTGATTGTCTGGCCAGTCCTTATATTCATTTTGGGCATATTTTGCACACCTTTTAAAGGAAGGAATCTCGCAATTCACAAAAAATCTTTCGTCGATTATCAAAACACAATTTTAGAGCTTGTGCATCGAAACACGATTAACTGAGCAATTAATTGGTATCGCTGAAATGTCATTGCATGCGTAAGAAAAATACTCCAAATCCATAACAGATTACTAGATTGAATACACTATTTTTGTCAATCTTATAAGCGAGTTCCGCCCCGGAACCGTTGATCAATTCTAAATGAGCTGATATTCATCTTGATTTAGTGATTCTATTTCATGAATGGATGTATCACTTTTAAAAGCGGTAAAATCTCTCAACAAGCGACTTCTTTCATCTCTTTCCTTTGCATTGAAATCACACGAATACTGAAGTTAATGGTTTGCATTTCAGAAGAAAAGTAAACTAAGCTCGAATTCGACTTTTTAGAATAAACGCAAGAAATAATCAATTAAGAATTCATTTGTACCGATTTTCATTTGATTCTATTTGAAATTCCTCTTGAAAATACTTTCAGCAACTATTTTAGATTAATAAATATTTAATATTCTCAATTTACTTGTGAAATATTGCAATCGTCAATGGTTTCGTTTGTAGATTGCCAGAATATTTTTATTCGTTGTTAGTATAAAAAAAGTTAACGGGCTTAAAATGTTTGACAGGATATTAACTGAGCCGAGGGTTGCCAAAATTGAAACAGCATAAGATCAAGGTGATATTTAAAATGAGTAACAGTTCTTTATCTCGAATTGACATTTTGGAAACATTGAAACTTGAGAAGGTGTGGATTTTGAAGAAATACATTACAACGAGAAATGTACGTCAATAAAAAGATATTTTTTTTGCAATTTATATTGAAAATCGATTAAAAGTGTTCAAAATGAATAAATTTGTTCCATGTTATTAATTTGGCGGTGGCACGGCCGTAGCTAGAACCGGATGCTGAAGGACGCTGAGTAATTTTTTTGGGGGCGCTCAATAAAAACTTTATTAAAACTTCCAGGAAACTATTTTTTTTATTGAAAAAAAAATTGCGAATTTATATTTTATTATCATATGAAATGAAGTGAATTTTTAATTGATGAAACATCAAAGTATTTTAAATTCACAATTGGTATCAACAATAAAAGAGATGTTGGATAAGAAAGTTGAATTCTTCGGTTTTTTCTGCAAATTTGCGCAAAATAACATCTGTTTTAACCAAGTTCAAACTTTTTTTCTCAAATCCAAAGAATTCAAGATCAGTCGTTGATCGTTCATTGATGTACCCATAATAAATCGATTTTCGAAAGAGCTGAAAATAATAATTGAAGAATGCTCTTGTCACCCGATTCAGGTTCTATTTTTCAGTGAGCAAAGAAGTCTTGCCATCATTTATCGTCAATATTTCTTTATAATGCCCTGACCAGCGTGGCTCTATAAGAAGAGGACAAGTCGACAAGCGGTCATTCGGTTTCGCGGGAGTAAAATTTTGGAACAGTATTCCCAATGACAAAAAGGAATCTGATCCGATCAAGTCTTTCAAATTTCTTCTAAAGCACTGGTTGCATGATAATCAACGTTAAGTAAATATTTATTTTTATGCTGTTACTCAATTAATAATCGTATTTGCACTCTTATCAATGATTTTTCATCATTTCAACATTTCACTTCTTCATATCATCTTATCATCTTTCATTTCGATTTTGATTTTATCTTTCGCATTGTATAAAGTAAAAGTAAAAAATTCTCAATAATGTAATTAATTCCTCTGATTCTCCTGAATCAGACCGGTTTTGCCATGGTTTTCCGGACACAATTGGTATTTATAGTCACTCATAAATATCATCCTATCCCTATCATTGTCTCTTTGTTCTAAGTCGTACCATGGGCGGAATTGATACCGTATTGGGCACTGTTGCCAGCATGTATCTAGTTTACTAGGTACACATATTGGTATAAATTTAGGTCTTGTAATAAATAAATAAATAAATAAATGCTTTGACCTTCAATAATAATTTGACTTGTTGGAAAAAGAGGCGGCAATCATTGTTATTTTTAACAATTTTCAGATAACTTTTTCCAGTCAATACCTAGTGCTTGAACCAAATCAGTAATGATTTGATATTAACCTATGGTCGCAATATCAACAGCTTTCTCGAGACAAAGAAGTGTTTCCTGCGACTTTCCATCCAAAATATACCGAAATCCAATTGAAAATATCTCGTTGCCGCTTCTATCAGTCGTGCCGTCTGTCATTAACGTTATATAAGATGCTTCGTTCAGCTCTGCAACAATTAGCCCACGCAAAAATACGCAATAATGTGAATGAGCTCATTCTGGATTCATGGTGAATTATACAATGCATTTTCGGGCATCGCTTCTTGACATTTATTCAAATGTTCATATTTTTCGAGCGAATTTTGAAACAATCCAGATTCGTCATTTTCTTCCTCGTCCCAATTACATCAAAAAGCAGGTTCATTCTTGGCCAAAAACAAAATTGTGGAAAAAAAAAATTCGCTTCATAAGCACTGTGTCAATAAGAAGGCTAGAAACTTCTAAAATTTTGTCAGTCTCGTAGAGTTTACTGCCCATGAAGCCATTGCTAAACCATGGGTGGTGCTTTCATCGTGCCTTTTCAAAACTTTTCCGTTTGAAAAAACAGAAGCCTAACTGTCATATCCAGTAGTACAAAAAGCATCACTAGCAGTTGTCACTTATGCGAATTGACGAAATGGGAACCAAGAAGCAGCATCTTTTATCTTGGAAACTTTTCGCAACTTGCATGTTTTCAACCAACTAGATTGGAACGATCTGCCACCAGCGCGTTTTGGAAATGTGTATCTTTCAAATCTTTGTTTGATCTTTGTCGCTCCCTTTGGAACAATATCAGATCGACCTGCGCAAATTTTTCGCCTTATTTTGCTAAAAACTCTCTTGCTACATTGACTTCTGATAGCTTCTTAAGCCGCTCTTGCTAACGCCGCTCTTGCTAATGCCGCTCTTGCTAATGCCGCTCTTGCTAATGCCGCTCTTGCTGCCTACCAAGTAGTGATCAGTGTAGTATATGGTAACACTAAATTGTATAACACAATAATGTACGTCAGAGTAAAATAAAACATACGACATTCTAGCAGCGCACTTTAAACTGTACAGACCTTTCATCTACACACAATTCCACTGTATGGTACAAGTACATTACAACCTGGCGACAACTGCCCGAGATCGAGCACATGTTTAACAACATTTGGAGTATTATTTTAAAAAAAATTTCGTTGATTATCAAACACAATGGCAAAGACATTTCTTCAATCAACGAGTGTGACTGAATTTAACCCGTTGGAAGAGAAATGGAAGATTTGGAAAGAACGTTTAGACATTCACAGTTATTGAGCAGTTTATGTGACCCGGTGCATCCAATTCAAAAAGAATTTGATGAATTATTTAAAATTCTAGATGAACATTACACACCGCCAACGATAGTTTATCACGAAAGGAAAATTTTTCACGAGGCCACGCGCATGGAAAATCTGCATGGTATGCACGAATCAAAAAACTGGCGCTACAATGCAAGTTCAAAGCTGATTTAGAGGTCATGGTCAAAGACAAATTTATTACGCAACTTCCCGAGAAAATATTCAATCGACTATGTGAAGAAGATGAAATGCTGACACTCAAGGATGCATTAAAAAAGGCATTGATGTTTGAAACGAAATTTGCAGTTCGAAATGCGACAATCACGGATTCCGAGATAAATTTCGTTCGCGCACAACGTGCACAGCAAATCCAAAAGTACGGTAAGAGCCACAACAACAACAACAACAACAAGTCCAGTGAGAAACAACCGCATGGAAAGAGGTGCACGCGCTGCAATTGGAGAACGCATGATGCAAAAACATGTCCGTATTAGAATGCCACGTGCCACGCATGTTCACAAAAGGGTCACCTGAGCAGTGTTTGCTCCGATAAGCAGAAAAATAATAAGAAAAATGTCAATTTTATTGATTCTGATTCTGATTTTATTGATTCAATTTGTGATACTAATAATTTCTCAATTTTTTTGTTAAATAGTTTATCTGATGACGATTCACGTGACTTGTATCAACTCAAAGTGAGCATCGGTGGCAACACATTGGACATTACGTGTGATACGGGGGCGCCGCGCACATTCGTTTCGCGTACTTTTTATGAGAGACATTTATCACAATTTCCGCTAGAAAAATGAATGGTGCCATACAAATCATATGGAGGAACCAGAGCTAAACTTATTGGTGAGTGCAAAGCAAGTTTTACTTATCGTGGTATCAATCGACGTATTATTGTTGTAGTGACCAATGAAGAAGCACCGCCATTATTAGGTAGAAATTTTCTACGTGCATTTAATTTCAATTTGACGCAAACTGACCACGTCAATTCAATTGACTCTCTTGATATTTCGAAATCATCCTCAATGATTGATCAAATAAAAAATGAGTTTGGTAATTTATTCGATGGTCAATTGGGCAAATACAACGTTTGTGAAATTTCACTACCAATTGACAAAGATGCTAAACCGATCTTTTCTAAGCCACGACCTGTTCCATTAGCATGGAAACCTCAAATTGAAAGAATTTTACGCGATTTGGTCAGTAGAGGTGTGCTTGAACAGATAGACAGTTCGGATTGGGGCACTCCTATAGTTCCTGTTCCAAAACAAAACGGCGATTTGCGCTGTTGTGGCGATTACAAGACAACGATCAACAAGTTTCTTGTCAACGTCAAATACCAATTGCCCCTAATTGAAGAAATTTTTGCATCACTTCAAGGTGGTCAATTATTCAGTAAATTAGACATGTTTGCGGCTTATAACCAATTATGTTTAGACAAAGAGTCACAACTTTTGTGCACTTGGAGTACACATATCGGAACATTTTTAATGAAACGCTTACCTTTTGGCGTTAAGCCGGCAGCAGCAATCTTTCAAAAACACATGGAAAGTTTACTGAGAGCCATAAATGATGTAGTTGTTTATCAGGATGATATTACAGTCACTGATCAAGATACGAAAGAACATTTGGCTAATTTAAAAGCAGTTTTAAGAAAACTGTCTGAAGCTGGTTTTAAATTAAATGGAAAAAAATGTGTTTTCTTTCAAGAAAAAATTTCATATCTTGGTTTTACCATTGATAAAAATGGGCTGCACAAAAATAAGGATAGATACGAATCGCTTATTAATGCACCCATTCCAAAAAACATTCAGGAATTAAGAGCATTTATTGCTATGGCAAACCAATACTCACGTTTCATTTACAATTTTGCTAGTAAAATGAACCCGTTATACAAACTCACACAGAAGAATGAGGTATTTGAATGGAACAAGGAATATCAAACAGCGTACGAAGTGATCAAGAAGGACGTTTCGTCTGATCAGGTCATGATCCATTTTAATCCGAAACTGCCAATTGAGTCGACCGGAATAAAAGTGAGAATACACCGGCTCTAGATCAGTACTGCGACTAGATAATCAAAAACGCTGAAGTGAACCATGAATATTGTTGAGTGGCAGCAGCGGTTCTTAATTTTCGCTATCAATGTTCATTTTACACTAAAAATAAACATTGATAGCGAAAATTATGGACCGCTGCTGCCACTCAACAATATTCATGGTTCACTTCAGCGTTTTTGATTATCTAGTCGCAGTACTGATCTAGAGCCGGTGTATTCTCACTTTTATTCCGGTCGACTCAATTGTACTTACAACAGATGCTTGTGACACATCTGTGGCAGGGATCCTATCACACAAATTTTCTGATGGTCTCAGACCAGTTGCTTTCGTATCGCGATCATTGTCAAAAAGTGAGCGCAACTACGCAGTTATTGAAAAAGAAGCGCTAGCCACTATATTTTCCGTAGTTAAATTGAGACAGTATTTATTGGGCAATTTTTTCACGCTAAATACCGATCATAAACAACTGCTCACCATATTTGGTGAAAACAAAGGCATTCCATTAATGGCTGCAGCCAGAATGCAGCGCTATGCACTTATTTTAAGTAGCTTCAATTACAAGATTGAATTTGTCAAAGGCATCCACAACGAGGCCGATAGTTTGTCACGAATCCCTCAAGTTTTATACATTTATCAAACCAATGATATAAATTATATTAATTTGATAGAAAATAAATGGTCTTACGTACGTAAAACTAACTTCTCCGCACATTTCCCGAAATTGTTCGGGCTTACGCATTTTTCATTGATTGCTACTCATTTGTATTGGATTTATGTTTATTTCTTATCGAATCATCATGCAACTTTGAGAATAAATCACAGAAAATTTCAAGTCATTACGATGAGATCGAATTTCGAGTTATTATACATCATGTGATTTAAATTTAAATTTTAATACAAAAACAAATAAACATCTCAGTTCCTAATTCTTACTTCAACGTTCTCTATTTTTGAATTGGTAATAAAAATTACGAATTAGTTCACTCTGATGTGAACTTTCAATTCATGCCAACGATAGATATGGTTCTACGTTTATGTTATATATAACAGTATAACTTTCGGTAACAGCATGAGCATTCAAACTGATGAAAAAAACACAGATTAGAAAATCACAAATACTTCATCCAATATATTGATTTGAATATTGACCCCGAAAATTGGAAATTTTGTGAGGGAGCTGGTCTTAAATCTCATCAGAATGAGTTGAAAAACATAGAAAATAATATTTTGACAGTTCCAAAAGGAAACAATGTGAATTTAGGATAGCCGCCATACAATTTTTCAGTTTTGACCCCGAAAAGACGCCAAAAATCCGAAATTTTGCATGGGAGGTAGTCCTAAATCTAGTCGGAATGACTTGAAATTTTGCATGACTCATTTTATTCATACAAAAATAATATATTCAAAGTTTCAATCCGTTACAATGTGAACTTGAGAAAGTCGGCATATAAATGTTCGGTTTTGACCTCGAAAAGGTCCCAAAAAACGAAAATTTTACAGGGGAGGTAGTCCTAAATCCCATTGAAATGACTTGAAATTTTGCACGACTCATTTTTTTCATGAAAAAATAATATTCTGAAAGTTTCAATTCGTTACAATGTAAACTTGAGATAGCTGCCATACAAATTTTTCGTTTCGACCCCGAGAAGACCCCGAAAATCGAAAATTTTGCAGGGGAGGTAGTCCTAAATCTTATGGGAATGACTTGAAATTTTGCAAGACTCATTTTTTTTGTAAAAAAATCAAATTCTGAGAGTTTCATAATGATAAAATGCGAAATAGTCATAGTCCCCATACAAATTTTTCGTAATTATATTGAAAAACAGCCCATTTTTTGATTCCACTCCACTAGAGCTACCCGAAAAAATTATCCGATTAGGCTGAAAATTAATAGGTTTCTATTCCAAATGAAACAAATGTGTGTGTAAATTTTTGTTCAATTCTAAAATCAATTTTTTGAGTTATCGTGTTAACAAATTTTTGCGTACAACGGACAACGGACAACGTAAGACACACCGACAAAAAATTGCTCCGGGAATGGTTGCAATCGTTTTTTCTAGGTTTAAAACGCATAGAAAACTTATTCCGAGCGTTTTGAATTTTTTGGACCGATCGCAATACTTTTACCACACACAGTGGTGTGTGCGGAAAAGTAAAAACAACGCATTGCGTATCAATTTCAAGAATATCGCCATCGAAACACGTCGTGATCCAATTCTAAGCAAACTTTTAGAAGGTATTGAAAAAGGAATTGTTGATAAGTTGGACGCTAATTTTGATGCGTTCAAGAGCAAATCGAGTTAACGGTTCAGTATGGTTGTATCATGTGGGGCTATCGAACAGTAATTCCATCGAAATTACGACAATATATTCTTTACGAATTGCATGCATCTCATATGGGCATAGTCAAAACAAAGTCATTAGCGCGATCTTTTGTTTGGTGGCCCAAGATAGACTCACATATTGAGGCTCTTATTAAAAATTGCATTCCATGTCAAGAATTGATGGCTAGTCCGCCATTGGCAGAGCTTATTCCATGGAAATCAGCTGAATCAGTTTGGAGTCGCATTCATGTGGATTATGCAGAAAAATTCTATCACTATTTTTCAATTGTCATTGATTCTTTCTCGAAATTTATAGAAGTTTTCAAGACAAAGACAATGACAGCGGCGTATACAATCAGCAAACTACGTGAATTATTCAGTCCATATGGCATTCCTGATACAATGGTCACAGATTGTGGATCACAGCTAAAAAAATCAACTGAGCTTGCTGAATTCACGAGAAGAAATAATATCGAACACATATTCGCACCGCCGGGGCATCAGGCAACTAATGGTCAAGCCGAAAATTATGTAAAAACATTCAAAAAAATTTTCACGGCCAGATAGTTCAATTAATAATGAACAAAATAAAGATTTAGACGTCATTATCAATCGCATGTTGATTGATTATCGTAACACTACAGGTGAAACGCCAGCAAAATTATTCTTTGGACGTTCCTTACGAACACGTTTCAGCCATCTCAGACCACCCACAGTACGCGAAGTTCTTAAAGAAAAGTAAGCACAACAGATTAAAAATTTCAAAGGAAAACGCAACATAAGCTTTAATGAAGGTCAGAAAGTGATGATAAGAAATTATAAAAATCCTAATAAACCTTCATGGTCACAGGCAATGATAAAGCGAAAAGTTGGTCCACGCAGGTATACATGTCTTTTTGCAAACAACAATAAGGAAATAGAGCGGCACATTGACCAAATTCGCGATCAATCCGTTGAAAATGATGCACAAAATGAAATTGCACTCAACGCGACAACAGACAGTGTGATAAGTGTCTCCGAAGGAGAATCAAGTAGCGAATCGCAAATGTCAACGTTGACGCACGACAGTTCAATGTCGAATGACCCAGCTAATAGTCAAATTGCAAGTGGCGTGAATTCTGAATCGGAAATGGAAGACTCATTAGAGGATGCAATTATTTTAGATAGGAAGGGCAGATGATACGACCACAGAGAGATGCCAAAGAAATAAGACAATCTCGATTACCAATGGATTTTGATTAAGTCCATTCCCTCTTGTTATTTGATTTAAATTTACTTTGCAATTTCAATGTTTAACTTTAGGAGGAGCATGTAGTATATGGTAACATTAAATTGTATAACACTAAACTCTATAACACAATAATGTACGTCAGAGTAAAATAAAACATACGACATTCTAGCAGCGCACTTTAAACTGTACAGACCTTTCATCTACACACAATTCCACTGTACAAGTACATAACATCCAGAATCTAAACCGAAGATTCTATACACTCTCGTATTTAAAACTGTTTTGCACAAGCTGAAGAGATTTTCTCTTCCCATTACCATTCGCAGCAGACTCTCCCCAAATTTTCCCTGTTAAAACGCATAGAAAACTTATTATAGGCGAATTTTTTGGACCGATCGCAATTCTTTAACTACACACGGTGGTGTGTGCGGAAAAGTAAAAATAGGGAACTGTACTTCTGTTTCGTGGATTTGCAGAAAGCATAAGTAATTCCCAGATCTAAGCTGTGGCCCGTCTTGGCCGAATATGGTGTGAATGGAACGCATTGAAAAGTTTGTACTCAAACAGTTAAGCATCAGATAGTAAAACAGACCAGACATGCTGAATGCCGGATTATATTCCAGTTATAAATTCGGATATGATGCGTTTGGATTGTTGACTTATTTTAATGAATGTTGTTGTTTTCTATCATTTTTACAATGCTTAAAGACTTTTCTAAAATTCAATGAACTATATCGAAACGAAATTGATATCTGTTCCGACAAAAAACTCTTTATAATTTTGCAATTTTATATATTATTTATTTGAATTGAATGAGAAATGGCTTCTTATTCCTAATAAATCATACAATGTTTTCCCTAATAACTAAAATAATGAAATAGTTGAAATATTTAACATTTAAAATTCTTATTTGCTTATTAAATTACTGACATTTCAATACATCCATTAATACTATCCATGTTCAATTGTTGTTTTTGCCGTGAACTGATAACAATAGTCATGCTTTTTCGTGCTCCTTCCGGTCTATTTTCGATTTCTCTTCCAATGCTATTTATTGCCATGTGCAAATAACTGGTTTGAGCGTGATGAATTTTTAATACGCTCAAATTCGGTGGAGCCAGTGCGATGCGAATAATTTCAACGGGATTGAGATTCTCCAGACTTGAAATACTGATCTCCCGTAAATTTACTAATTCGCCCATGAAACTTGAAATTGTATCGCTGAAGAGCATGCACGTTGAATAATTCTGAATCTCTAAACTCTTGAGGCTGGTGAAATGAGGATAGGTAGTGGGCTCATTGATATCAAAATTGAATCGATCTGATGCATTCTGCAAAAAGTTTATGCTTAAATATTCAAGCGTATTCTTTCGGGCGATTTCATCGAAAAAACTGATCAAGTCTCGTCCACTGCGGGTGTACGCGGTGACTTTAACACATTTCAGATGTTCGAATGATGATATATAGTTGTAACGGTTCATAACAAAATTCTCTTCCAAATATTCGTTCAAAACTATATGTTGAATGTCACTAAACTGCTCCAGTCCCGCACAATTATGCGCAACATTTTCACAAAGCCGGTGATTTGGAATTGATGCATTAATCCATGTGAATGTTTTCAATGCTGGTTCATTCTCAAAGTATAATTGCCAGTTTTGTTCGTCAAAAATGAATGAATTGATTAGTGCAATATGTTCGACATTTTTCAGTACCCGCAACCAAGAACCTTCCGTCCAAACATTTTCCAATTGAAGTGTTTCTAGCTGTGTTGCTTCTCTGACTATAGTATTCAAAACAAGATCGAGGCCAACATTTGGCTGACGACCATTCGGTGTACAGTGAATTTTACGTAGATTGGTGAATAGTGGCTTTGCAACTTCTAATAAATCTTCATTCACTGAGCCTATGTCGAAACGAAATGAAAGTGCCCGAAGTCTATTTTTCGTGCAATATTTGATGAGCAAACGCAAGAAATATTCGAATGATGTCGATCCTTTATGGGCTTCACTACGTATGTTGTGTTCACCAATTGTCATGAATTTCATCCACTTGCCGAATTCTTCAAATATCGTTTCGCTGCTCCAAATTCTATTCCAATCGTCGAAATTCATCATGCGCTTCCCAACTGCCCTTTCTGCGACTGCATTACAAGCCACTGGATCAATTTGGCACAACTTGATCAATTCTCCGGTGCACAAGTACTCAAAAATTGTTTCCAAACAATCGAAATTCAATTTACCTAGTCGACAACCATTTAAGTTTTCTTCAGCAACAGCAGCGTCTACAATCTGATGGAACTCGTTTTTATGCGACATTATTGCTAAGTTTATCGTACTTTTTAGTTTTTTGTAATCAAATTTCACTTTTTTCAGATCTACAGGAGATGTTCACTGCTCGAGTGATAGAACTAACTGATGTCTTACTCTCGATTGGCATCCTATTTATAATCTTCTAAGTTTGTTTTACGTTCAAAAATATTAATCCATACCTGGAAATGGTAAGCATGTGCAAGTGTTTATTTAATTGTTCTTAGCATTCGAGAGAGGTGCTACCTAGAATTTATGAGATTAGCAATTACGATAATGGACACGGTAGGTATACAAATTTCACCAGCTCTGATCTGGGGGATTAGAAATCAAGACAAATTTTTCCAGAGCTGTTTTTTTAATTAGGCAAAGGTACCAGCGTGGTGCACTAATTGCCTTAATTCGTGATAAGTCGAGCCAATATCCTAAACTTGGAATATGTATCTTTGCCTGTAGGATCAACGCATGGTTGGATTTACGGCTCGAAATTCAACAAAAGCATTAAAGGCGTGTATATTTTGTGAGAAAGCTGGAAATTTGTTGGTTTTTATTCGAAAATATTTTATTTGATAATAATAATAACGAAAAATATACCTAAATACGAGTAGAAAAATATGCCAATGTTCGCTGATGAGAACTGGCCTTATCATGTTTTTTCGAAAATAACCTGAATTTTGAGAAAAAACAGATATTTCAGAACATGGCAAATAATCACATGAAGAAATTTATAGAACAAAAATATTTAACATTCATTGTCTTGGAAAAGTGGTCAACCTTGTGAAAAAACTGACTTTCAGCCACGATTTTTCAGTCGAATAATTTGAAACGAAATTGAACACAGTTGACTGCAACTTAAGCTGACTTTTATGTGCGAGATAATCATATTAAGCCAGTTCTAGTCAGTCAAAATGTTCCAAATTAGTTGATTGTCTGGCCAGTCCTTATATTCATTTTGGGCATATTTTGCACACCTTTTAAAGGAAGGAATCTCGCAATTCACAAAAAATCTTTCGTCGATTATCAAAACACAATTTTAGAGCTTGTGCATCGAAACACGATTAACTGAGCAATTAATTGGTATCGCTGAAATGTCATTGCATGCGTAAGAAAAATACTCCCAATCCATAACAGATTACTAGATTGAATACACTATTTTTGTCAATCTTATAAGCGAGTTCCGCCCCGGAACCGTTGATCAATTCTAAATGAGCTGATATTCATCTTGATTTAGTGATTCTATTTCATGAATGGATGTATCACTTTTGAAAGCGGTAAAATCTCTCAACAAGCGACTTCTTTCATCTCTTTCCTTTGCATTGAAATCACACGAATACTGAAGTTAATGGTTTGCATTTCAGAAGAAAAGTAAACTAAGCTCGAATTCGACTTTTTAGAATAAACGCAAGAAATAATCAATTAAGAATTCATTTGTACCGATTTTCATTTGATTCTATTTGAAATTCCTCTTGAAAATACTTTCAGCAACTATTTTAGATTAATAAATATTTAATATTCTCAATTTACTTGTGAAATATTGCAATCGTCAATGGTTTCGTTTGTAGATTGCCAGAATATTTTTATTCGTTGTTAGTATAAAAAAAGTTAACGGGCTTAAAATGTTTGACAGGATATTAACTGAGCCGAGGGTTGCCAAAATTGAAACAGCATAAGATCAAGGTGATATTTAAAATGAGTAACAGTTCTTTATCTCGAATTGACATTTTGGAAACATTAAAACTTGAGAAGGTGTGGATTTTGAAGAAATACATTACAACGAGAAATGTACGTCAATAAAAAGATATTTTTTTTGCAATTTATATTGAAAATCGATTAAAAGTGTTCAAAATGAATAAATTTGTTCCATGTTATTAATTTGGCGGTGGCACGGCCGTAGCTAGAACCGGATGCTGAAGGACGCTGAGTAATTTTTTTGGGGGCGCTCAATAAAAACTTTATTAAAACTTCCAGGAAACTATTTTTTTTATTGAAAAAAAAATTGCGAATTTATATTTTATTATCATATGAAATGAAGTGAATTTTTAATTGATGAAACATCAAAGTATTTTAAATTCACAATTGGTATCAACAATAAAAGAGATGTTGGATAAGAAAGTTGAATTCTTCGGTTTTTTCTGCAAATTTGCGCAAAATAACATCTGTTTTAACCAAGTTCAAACTTTTTTTCTCAAATCCAAAGAATTCAAGATCAGTCGTTGATCGTTCATTGATGTACCCATAATAAATCGATTTTCGAAAGAGCTGAAAATAATAATTGAAGAATGCTCTTGTCACCCGATTCAGGTTCTATTTTTCAGTGAGCAAAGAAGTCTTGCCATCATTTATCGTCAATATTTCTTTATAATGCCCTGACCAGCGTGGCTCTATAAGAAGAGGACAAGTCGACAAGCGGTCATTCGGTTTCGCGGGAGTAAAATTTTGGAACAGTATTCCCAATGACAAAAAGGAATCTGATCCGATCAAGTCTTTCAAATTTCTTCTAAAGCACTGGTTGCATGATAATCAACGTTAAGTAAATATTTATTTTTATGCTGTTACTCAATTAATAATCGTATTTGCACTCTTATCAATGATTTTTCATCATTTCAACATTTCACTTCTTCATATCATCTTATCATCTTTCATTTCGATTTTGATTTTATCTTTCGCATTGTATAAAGTAAAAGTAAAAAATTCTCAATAATGTAATTAATTCCTCTGATTCTCCTGAATCAGACCGGTTTTGCCATGGTTTTCCGGACACAATTGGTATTTATAGTCACTCATAAATATCATCCTATCCCTATCATTGTCTCTTTGTTCTAAGTCGTACCATGGGCGGAATTGATACCGTATTGGGCACTGTTGCCAGCATGTATCTAGTTTACTAGGTACACATATTGGTATAAATTTAGGTCTTGTAATAAATAAATAAATGCTTTGACCTTCAATAATAATTTGACTTGTTGGAAAAAGAGGCGGCAATCATTGTTATTTTTAACAATTTTCAGATAACTTTTTCCAGTCAATACCTAGTGCTTGAACCAAATCAGTAATGATTTGATATTAACCTATGGTCGCAATATCAACAGCTTTCTCGAGACAAAGAAGTGTTTCCTGCGACTTTCCATCCAAAATATACCGAAATCCAATTGAAAATATCTCGTTGCCGCTTCTATCAGTCGTGCCGTCTGTCATTAACGTTATATAAAATGCTTCGTTCAGCTCTGCAACAATTAGCCCACGCAAAAATACGCAATAATGTGAATGAGCTCATTCTGGATTCATGGTGAATTATACAATGCATTTTCGGGCATCGCTTCTTGACATTTATTCAAATGTTCATATTTTTCGAGCGAATTTTGAAACAATCCAGATTCGTCATTTTCTTCCTCGTCCCAATTACATCAAAAAGCAGGTTCATTCTTGGCCAAAAACAAAATTGTGGAAAAAAAAAATTCGCTTCATAAGCACTGTGTCAATAAGAAGGCTAGAAACTTCTAAAATTTTGTCAGTCTCGTAGAGTTTACTGCCCATGAAGCCATTGCTAAACCATGGGTGGTGCTTTCATCGTGCCTTTTCAAAACTTTTCCGTTTGAAAAAACAGAAGCCTAACTGTCATATCCAGTAGTACAAAAAGCATCACTAGCAGTTGTCACTTATGCGAATTGACGAAATGGGAACCAAGAAGCAGCATCTTTTATCTTGGAAACTTTTCGCAACTTGCATGTTTTCAACCAACTAGATTGGAACGATCTGCCACCAGCGCGTTTTGGAAATGTGTATCTTTCAAATCTTTGTTTGATCTTTGTCGCTCCCTTTGGAACAATATCAGATCGACCTGCGCAAATTTTTCGCCTTATTTTGCTAAAAACTCTCTTGCTACATTGACTTCTGATAGCTTCTTAAGCCGCTCTTGCTAACGCCGCTCTTGCTAATGCCGCTCTTGCTAATGCCGCTCTTGCTGCCTACCAAGTAGTGATCAGTGTAGTATATGGTAACACTAAATTGTATAACACAATAATGTACGTCAGAGTAAAATAAAACATACGACATTCTAGCAGCGCACTTTAAACTGTACAGACCTTTCATCTACACACAATTCCACTGTATGGTACAAGTACATTACAACCTGGCGACAACTGCCCGAGATCGAGCACATGTTTAACAACATTTGGAGTATTATTTTAAAAAAAATTTCGTTGATTATCAAACACAATGGCAAAGACATTTCTTCAATCAACGAGTGTGACTGAATTTAACCCGTTGGAAGAGAAATGGAAGATTTGGAAAGAACGTTTAGACATTCACAGTTATTGAGCAGTTTATGTGACCCGGTGCATCCAATTCAAAAAGAATTTGATGAATTATTTAAAATTCTAGATGAACATTACACACCGCCAACGATAGTTTATCACGAAAGGAAAATTTTTCACGAGGCCACGCGCATGGAAAATCTGCATGGTATGCACGAATCAAAAAACTGGCGCTACAATGCAAGTTCAAAGCTGATTTAGAGGTCATGGTCAAAGACAAATTTATTACGCAACTTCCCGAGAAAATATTCAATCGACTATGTGAAGAAGATGAAATGCTGACACTCAAGGATGCATTAAAAAAGGCATTGATGTTTGAAACGAAATTTGCAGTTCGAAATGCGACAATCACGGATTCCGAGATAAATTTCGTTCGCGCACAACGTGCACAGCAAATCCAAAAGTACGGTAAGAGCCACAACAACAACAACAACAACAAGTCCAGTGAGAAACAACCGCATGGAAAGAGGTGCACGCGCTGCAATTGGAGAACGCATGATGCAAAAACATGTCCGTATTAGAATGCCACGTGCCACGCATGTTCACAAAAGGGTCACCTGAGCAGTGTTTGCTCCGATAAGCAGAAAAATAATAAGAAAAATGTCAATTTTATTGATTCTGATTCTGATTTTATTGATTCAATTTGTGATACTAATAATTTCTCAATTTTTTTGTTAAATAGTTTATCTGATGACGATTCACGTGACTTGTATCAACTCAAAGTGAGCATCGGTGGCAACACATTGGACATTACGTGTGATACGGGGGCGCCGCGCACATTCGTTTCGCGTACTTTTTATGAGAGACATTTATCACAATTTCCGCTAGAAAAATGAATGGTGCCATACAAATCATATGGAGGAACCAGAGCTAAACTTATTGGTGAGTGCAAAGCAAGTTTTACTTATCGTGGTATCAATCGACGTATTATTGTTGTAGTGACCAATGAAGAAGCACCGCCATTATTAGGTAGAAATTTTCTACGTGCATTTAATTTCAATTTGACGCAAACTGACCACGTCAATTCAATTGACTCTCTTGATATTTCGAAATCATCCTCAATGATTGATCAAATAAAAAATGAGTTTGGTAATTTATTCGATGGTCAATTGGGCAAATACAACGTTTGTGAAATTTCACTACCAATTGACAAAGATGCTAAACCGATCTTTTCTAAGCCACGACCTGTTCCATTAGCATGGAAACCTCAAATTGAAAGAATTTTACGCGATTTGGTCAGTAGAGGTGTGCTTGAACAGATAGACAGTTCGGATTGGGGCACTCCTATAGTTCCTGTTCCAAAACAAAACGGCGATTTGCGCTGTTGTGGCGATTACAAGACAACGATCAACAAGTTTCTTGTCAACGTCAAATACCAATTGCCCCTAATTGAAGAAATTTTTGCATCACTTCAAGGTGGTCAATTATTCAGTAAATTAGACATGTTTGCGGCTTATAACCAATTATGTTTAGACAAAGAGTCACAACTTTTGTGCACTTGGAGTACACATATCGGAACATTTTTAATGAAACGCTTACCTTTTGGCGTTAAGCCGGCAGCAGCAATCTTTCAAAAACACATGGAAAGTTTACTGAGAGCCATAAATGATGTAGTTGTTTATCAGGATGATATTACAGTCACTGATCAAGATACGAAAGAACATTTGGCTAATTTAAAAGCAGTTTTAAGAAAACTGTCTGAAGCTGGTTTTAAATTAAATGGAAAAAAATGTGTTTTCTTTCAAGAAAAAATTTCATATCTTGGTTTTACCATTGATAAAAATGGGCTGCACAAAAATAAGGATAGATACGAATCGCTTATTAATGCACCCATTCCAAAAAACATTCAGGAATTAAGAGCATTTATTGCTATGGCAAACCAATACTCACGTTTCATTTACAATTTTGCTAGTAAAATGAACCCGTTATACAAACTCACACAGAAGAATGAGGTATTTGAATGGAACAAGGAATATCAAACAGCGTACGAAGTGATCAAGAAGGACGTTTCGTCTGATCAGGTCATGATCCATTTTAATCCGAAACTGCCAATTGAGTCGACCGGAATAAAAGTGAGAATACACCGGCTCTAGATCAGTACTGCGACTAGATAATCAAAAACGCTGAAGTGAACCATGAATATTGTTGAGTGGCAGCAGCGGTTCTTAATTTTCGCTATCAATGTTCATTTTACACTAAAAATAAACATTGATAGCGAAAATTATGGACCGCTGCTGCCACTCAACAATATTCATGGTTCACTTCAGCGTTTTTGATTATCTAGTCGCAGTACTGATCTAGAGCCGGTGTATTCTCACTTTTATTCCGGTCGACTCAATTGTACTTACAACAGATGCTTGTGACACATCTGTGGCAGGGATCCTATCACACAAATTTTCTGATGGTCTCAGACCAGTTGCTTTCGTATCGCGATCATTGTCAAAAAGTGAGCGCAACTACGCAGTTATTGAAAAAGAAGCGCTAGCCACTATATTTTCCGTAGTTAAATTGAGACAGTATTTATTGGGCAATTTTTTCACGCTAAATACCGATCATAAACAACTGCTCACCATATTTGGTGAAAACAAAGGCATTCCATTAATGGCTGCAGCCAGAATGCAGCGCTATGCACTTATTTTAAGTAGCTTCAATTACAAGATTGAATTTGTCAAAGGCATCCACAACGAGGCCGATAGTTTGTCACGAATCCCTCAAGTTTTATACATTTATCAAACCAATGATATAAATTATATTAATTTGATAGAAAATAAATGGTCTTACGTACGTAAAACTAACTTCTCCGCACATTTCCCGAAATTGTTCGGGCTTACGCATTTTTCATTGATTGCTACTCATTTGTATTGGATTTATGTTTATTTCTTATCGAATCATCATGCAACTTTGAGAATAAATCACAGAAAATTTCAAGTCATTACGATGAGATCGAATTTCGAGTTATTATACATCATGTGATTTAAATTTAAATTTTAATACAAAAACAAATAAACATCTCAGTTCCTAATTCTTACTTCAACGTTCTCTATTTTTGAATTGGTAATAAAAATTACGAATTAGTTCACTCTGATGTGAACTTTCAATTCATGCCAACGATAGATATGGTTCTACGTTTATGTTATATATAACAGTATAACTTTCGGTAACAGCATGAGCATTCAAACTGATGAAAAAAACACAGATTAGAAAATCACAAATACTTCATCCAATATATTGATTTGAATATTGACCCCGAAAATTGGAAATTTTGTGAGGGAGCTGGTCTTAAATCTCATCAGAATGAGTTGAAAAACATAGAAAATAATATTTTGACAGTTCCAAAAGGAAACAATGTGAATTTAGGATAGCCGCCATACAATTTTTCAGTTTTGACCCCGAAAAGACGCCAAAAATCCGAAATTTTGCATGGGAGGTAGTCCTAAATCTAGTCGGAATGACTTGAAATTTTGCATGACTCATTTTATTCATACAAAAATAATATATTCAAAGTTTCAATCCGTTACAATGTGAACTTGAGAAAGTCGGCATATAAATGTTCGGTTTTGACCTCGAAAAGGTCCCAAAAAACGAAAATTTTACAGGGGAGGTAGTCCTAAATCCCATTGAAATGACTTGAAATTTTGCACGACTCATTTTTTTCATGAAAAAATAATATTCTGAAAGTTTCAATTCGTTACAATGTAAACTTGAGATAGCTGCCATACAAATTTTTCGTTTCGACCCCGAGAAGACCCCGAAAATCGAAAATTTTGCAGGGGAGGTAGTCCTAAATCTTATGGGAATGACTTGAAATTTTGCAAGACTCATTTTTTTTGTAAAAAAATCAAATTCTGAGAGTTTCATAATGATAAAATGCGAAATAGTCATAGTCCCCATACAAATTTTTCGTAATTATATTGAAAAACAGCCCATTTTTTGATTCCACTCCACTAGAGCTACCCGAAAAAATTATCCGATTAGGCTGAAAATTAATAGGTTTCTATTCCAAATGAAACAAATGTGTGTGTAAATTTTTGTTCAATTCTAAAATCAATTTTTTGAGTTATCGTGTTAACAAATTTTTGCGTACAACGGACAACGGACAACGTAAGACACACCGACAAAAAATTGCTCCGGGAATGGTTGCAATCGTTTTTTCTAGGTTTAAAACGCATAGAAAACTTATTCCGAGCGTTTTGAATTTTTTGGACCGATCGCAATACTTTTACCACACACAGTGGTGTGTGCGGAAAAGTAAAAACAACGCATTGCGTATCAATTTCAAGAATATCGCCATCGAAACACGTCGTGATCCAATTCTAAGCAAACTTTTAGAAGGTATTGAAAAAGGAATTGTTGATAAGTTGGACGCTAATTTTGATGCGTTCAAGAGCAAATCGACTGAGTTAACGGTTCAGTATGGTTGTATCATGTGGGGCTATCGAACAGTAATTCCATCGAAATTACGACAATATATTCTTTACGAATTGCATGCATCTCATATGGGCATAGTCTAAACAAAGTCATTAGCGCGATCTTTTGTTTGGTGGCCCAAGATAGACTCACATATTGAGGCTCTTATTAAAAATTGCATTCCATGTCAAGAATTGATGGCTAGTCCGCCATTGGCAGAGCTTATTCCATGGAAATCAGCTGAATCAGTTTGGAGTCGCATTCATGTGGATTATGCAGAAAAATTCTATCACTATTTTTCAATTGTCATTGATTCTTTCTCGAAATTTATAGAAGTTTTCAAGACAAAGACAATGACAGCGGCGTATACAATCAGCAAACTACGTGAATTATTCAGTCCATATGGCATTCCTGATACAATGGTCACAGATTGTGGATCACAGCTAAAAAAATCAACTGAGCTTGCTGAATTCACGAGAAGAAATAATATCGAACACATATTCGCACCGCCGGGGCATCAGGCAACTAATGGTCAAGCCGAAAATTATGTAAAAACATTCAAAAAAATTTTCACGGCCAGATAGTTCAATTAATAATGAACAAAATAAAGATTTAGACGTCATTATCAATCGCATGTTGATTGATTATCGTAACACTACAGGTGAAAC
Source organism: Obolodiplosis robiniae (assembly GCA_028476595.1). Taxonomy (NCBI): domain Eukaryota; kingdom Metazoa; phylum Arthropoda; class Insecta; order Diptera; family Cecidomyiidae; genus Obolodiplosis; species Obolodiplosis robiniae. The sequence goes on from CM052016.1 coordinate 40,621,407, forward strand.
GCCAGCAAAATTATTCTTTGGACGTTCCTTACGAACACGTTTCAGCCATCTCAGACCACCCACAGTACGCGAAGTTCTTAAAGAAAAGTAAGCACAACAGATTAAAAATTTCAAAGGAAAACGCAACATAAGCTTTAATGAAGGTCAGAAAGTGATGATAAGAAATTATAAAAATCCTAATAAACCTTCATGGTCACAGGCAATGATAAAGCGAAAAGTTGGTCCACGCAGGTATACATGTCTTTTTGCAAACAACAATAAGGAAATAGAGCGGCACATTGACCAAATTCGCGATCAATCCGTTGAAAATGATGCACAAAATGAAATTGCACTCAACGCGACAACAGACAGTGTGATAAGTGTCTCCGAAGGAGAATCAAGTAGCGAATCGCAAATGTCAACGTTGACGCACGACAGTTCAATGTCGAATGACCCAGCTAATAGTCAAATTGCAAGTGGCGTGAATTCTGAATCGGAAATGGAAGACTCATTAGAGGATGCAATTATTTTAGATAGGAAGGGCAGATGATACGTCCACAGAGAGATGCCAAAGAAATAAGACAATCTCGATTACCAATGGATTTTGATTAAGTCCATTCCCTCTTGTTATTTGATTTAAATTTACTTTGCAATTTCAATGTTTAACTTTAGGAGGAGCATGTAGTATATGGTAACATTAAATTGTATAACACTAAACTCTATAACACAATAATGTACGTCAGAGTAAAATAAAACATACGACATTCTAGCAGCGCACTTTAAACTGTACAGACCTTTCATCTACACACAATTCCACTGTACAAGTACATAACATCCAGAATCTAAACCGAAGATTCTATACACTCTCGTATTTAAAACTGTTTTGCACAAGCTGAAGAGATTTTCTCTTCCCATTACCATTCGCAGCAGACTCTCCCCAAATTTTCCCTGTTAAAACGCATAGAAAACTTATTATAGGCGAATTTTTTGGACCGATCGCAATTCTTTAACTACACACGGTGGTGTGTGCGGAAAAGTAAAAATAGGGAACTGTACTTCTGTTTCGTGGATTTGCAGAAAGCATAAGTAATTCCCAGATCTAAGCTGTGGCCCGTCTTGGCCGAATATGGTGTGAATGGAACGCATTGAAAAGTTTGTACTCAAACAGTTAAGCATCAGATAGTAAAACAGACCAGACATGCTGAATGCCGGATTATATTCCAGTTATAAATTCGGATATGATGCGTTTGGATTGTTGACTTATTTTAATGAATGTTGTTGTTTTCTATCATTTTTACAATGCTTAAAGACTTTTCTAAAATTCAATGAACTATATCGAAACGAAATTGATATCTGTTCCGACAAAAAACTCTTTATAATTTTGCAATTTTATATATTATTTATTTGAATTGAATGAGAAATGGCTTCTTATTCCTAATAAATCATACAATGTTTTCCCTAATAACTAAAATAATGAAATAGTTGAAATATTTAACATTTAAAATTCTTATTTGCTTATTAAATTACTGACATTTCAATACATCCATTAATACTAGCCATGTTCAATTGTTGTTTTTGCCGTGAACTGATAACAATAGTCATGCTTTTTCGTGCTCCTTCCGGTCTATTTTCGATTTCTCTTCCAATGCTATTTATTGCCATGTGCAAGTAACTGGTTTGAGCGTGATGAATTTTTAATACGCTCAAATTCGGTGGAGCCAGTGCGATGCGAATAATTTCAACGGGATTGAGATTCTCCAGACTTGAAATACTGATCTCCCGTAAATTTACTAATTCGCCCATGAAACTTGAAATTGTATCGCTGAAGAGCATGCACGTTGAATAATTCTGAATCTCTAAACTCTTGAGGCTGGTGAAATGAGGATAGGTAGTGGGCTCATTGATATCAAAATTGAATCGATCTGATGCATTCTGCAAAAAGTTTATGCTTAAATATTCAAGCGTATTCTTTCGGGCGATTTCATCGAAAAAACTAATCAAGTCTCGTCCACTGCGGGTGTACGCGGTGACTTTAACACATTTCAGATGTTCGAATGATGATATATAGTTGTAACGGTTCATAACAAAATTCTCTTCCAAATATTCGTTCAAAACTATATGTTGAATGTCACTAAACTGCTCCAGTCCCGCACAATTATGCGCAACATTTTCACAAAGCCGGTGATTTGGAATTGATGCATTAATCCATGTGAATGTTTTCAATGCTGGTTCATTCTCAAAGTATAATTGCCAGTTTTGTTCGTCAAAAATGAATGAATTGATTAGTGCAATATGTTCGACATTTTTCAGTACCCGCAACCAAGAACCTTCCGTCCAAACATTTTCCAATTGAAGTGTTTCTAGCTGTGTTGCTTCTCTGACTATAGTATTCAAAACAAGATCGAGGCCAACATTTGGCTGACGACCATTCGGTGTACAGTGAATTTTACGTAGATTGGTGAATAGTGGCTTTGCAACTTCTAATAAATCTTCATTCACTGAGCCTATGTCGAAACGAAATGAAAGTGCCCGAAGTCTATTTTTCGTGCAATATTTGATGAGCAAACGCAAGAAATATTCGAATGATGTCGATCCTTTATGGGCTTCACTACGTATGTTGTGTTCACCAATTGTCATGAATTTCATCCACTTGCCGAATTCTTCAAATATCGTTTCGCTGCTCCAAATTCTATTCCAATCGTCGAAATTCATCATGCGCTTCCCAACTGCCCTTTCTGCGACTGCATTACAAGCCACTGGATCAATTTGGCACAACTTGATCAATTCTCCGGTGCACAAGTACTCAAAAATTGTTTCCAAACAATCGAAATTCAATTTACCTAGTCGACAACCATCTAAGTTTTCTTCAGCAACAGCAGCGTCTACAATCTGATGGAACTCGTTTTTATGCGACATTATTGCTAAGTTTATCGTACTTTTTAGTTTTTTGTAATCAAATTTCACTTTTTTTCAGATCTACAGGAGATGTTCATTGCTCGAGTGATAGAACTAACTGATGTCTTACTCTCGATTGGCATCCTATTTATAATCTTCTAAGTTTGTTTTACGTTCAAAAATATTAATCCATACCTGGAAATGGTAAGCATGTGCAAGTGTTTATTTAATTATTCTTAGCATTCGAGAGAGGTGCTACCTAGAATTTATGAGATTAGCAATTACGATAATGGACACGGTAGGTATACAAATTTCACCAGCTCTGATCTGGGGGATTAGAAATCAATACACATTTTTCCAGAGCTGTTTTTTTAATTAGGCAAAGGTACCAGCGTGGTGCACTAATTGCCTTAATTCGTGATAAGTCGAGCCAATATCCTAAACTTGGAATATGTATCTTTGCCTGTAGGATCAACGCATGGTTGGATTTACGGCTCGAAATTCAACAAAAGCATTAAAGGCGTGTATATTTTGTGAGAAAGCTGGAAATTTGTTTGTTTTTATTCGAAATTATTTTATTTGATAATAATAATAACGAAAAATATACCTAAATACGAGTAGAAAAATATGCCAATGTTCGCTGATGAGAACTGGCCTTATCATGTTTTTTCGAAAATAAACTGAATTTTGAGAAAAAACAGATATTTCAGAACCATTATGATGGCAAATAATCACATGAAGAAATCTATAGAACAAAAATATTTAACATTCATTGTCTTGGAAAAGTGGTCAACCTTGTGAAAAAACTGACTTTCAGCCACGTTTTTTCAGTCGAATAATTTGAAACGAAATTGAACACAGTTGACTGCAACTTAAGCTGACTTTTATGTGCGAGATAATCATATTAAGCCAGTTCTAGTCAGTCAAAATGTTCCAAATTACTTGATTGTCTGGCCAGTCCTTATATTCATTTTGGGCATATTTTGCACACCTTTTAAAGGAATGAATCTCGCAATTCACAAAAAATCTTTCGTCGATTATCAAAACACAATTTTAGAGCTTGTGCATCGAAACACGATTAACTGAGCAATTAATTGTTATCGCTGAAATGTCATTGCATGCGCATGAAAAATGCTCCAAATCCATAACAGATTACTAGACCCAAAGAAATATTGAATACACTATTGTTGTTAATCTTATAAGCGAATCACTCTGAATCTTGGTAATGTTATGACCATGTTTGCTGATGATACACAAATTCATACCGAATGTGAAGTCAATTAAAGCGATTACGCTGTTACAAATCTAAACAAACAATTAGAAAATATCATAAAATTCTGCTAAGAATACGGTATTGAAATAAATCTGAGCAATTAACTATTATATATACAGAACAAATGTTGAGAGTTAAAAATTTTAGATTCTCCAGAATTTATGTATTAGTCATAAGTGGTCCAAAACTTCACTAGTCATATGGAATAAAATTTCCGAAAATTTACGTTATGTTAGCGAATATAATGTTTTTAAAAAAATTTACACTCATCTTTTGTTAAATTATCAAGAATAGAACTGAAAATGTACACCAAAGCAAAATGTAATGTAAAACAAAATCAAAATGTATAACCAAATTGGCAGCATGTGTAAAGAATGTAAAATCTTATGCCGAATCAAACAAGGAATAATAATGATAATATAATAATTGTTTTGCCATTCTGAATAAACTCTCTGCAAATAACGCTACACGAAGAGCTAATCGTGTTACAGTCTCTGAAACTATTATCGATCACGCAGTCACAGATCTTAAACATTTCAATTTCAATCTCTCACTAGCTGATGTAGCAATCTCCGACCACAGAATATTGCTACTAAGCTTTGATGGCATGTCCCAGAATCGAATCAATTTTCGAATCCAAAGTACGCTACATGACCGCATCAACTTTAGAAAATACTCACGCATTATTTTTAAATACAATATGTCAAACATTAATAGCTTTGATGAACTGAATAACTTGCTGAATAGTACAAAAAATCGCTGCACTGAAATAGTGCATAAGATGGTCACATATAATCCCCACAAACCCTGGTTTAACTGTGAGTTAAAGGCATATATTGCGGAGCGAAATCGCTACCATAACTTAGGGAATATATGTAAACTCTTCTTCAAAAGTGTAGGAAAAACTCTTCAGACCGCATTCCATCCAATTTCGTTCAAACAATTCACAACACTATTATAGCCCTACCCACCGATTCGAACGAAATCGAGACTAAATTAAATCACTCGAATTTAGCGACAAACCAGGCGATTTCATTTCTAGTAGACTTCATGATTTCGATTGTCTGATATGAAAGTGTTGATAATGGTTTCGAAAGTCTCACGCCGCGATCAGAGGAAAACAGAATCCGAAATGAGACGATTCGGGGGGAGTTAAACGTCGATTCGGTAGGAGAGGAAGCAAGAAAATCCAGTCTGAGGTGGTTTGGTCATGTAAAACGCATGGGAGAAGTGGGATTACCGAAACGGATTCTGTTCGCCGAAGCTGATGGGCCGAGAGGCAGGGGTAGACCACGTAGACGTTATTTAGATTCGGTTAAATGTGATTTGAATGCGAGGGGATATGAATGGTGTGTTGAAACTCAAAACTTGGCTCTCGATCGGAATTTGTGGAGAGGTAGGTAAATGCTAGTTGTTGTTGTTGTTGTTGTTGTTGACAAACCAGCTGAAAAACAAAAGCCTTATGAATGTTAAGGATTTTCTCGTAAATGATTCAAAATTGTAAAGTTTGTTTTTTTTATGCATATTTATTTATTTATTTAAGATACTTCATTTATTGTGCTCTGTTTATTTTTGATGACATTTTTAAATAATCATCCGGATCTTTGCCCAACATTTAGGCTTCTATTATTCAAAATTCCAGATAGTTATAACTCTATTTCTGGAGCAATTGACGAATAATAGCTTCTGCGTGCTGGTGCTTGCTCTGCAAAAACGATTTATATATTTTTTTTAATCAAAAAATAGAATAAAAGGCAAGTTTTGCTACTTCTCTCAATTCTTTGAACAATTTTTCACGTTCTTTCATCCCTCGTTCTTTAATAGCCGCTACGTCAGAACTTTCAAATTAAAATATTCAAATAATTTTGTGTGATTTTAGGAATTGAACTAGAAACTTACATCCGCACTGATCCTTCGATATTTAGGGCCTCTTCAAGTTCAAAGCCTATGTTTTTATAGGACTGATTAAGCCTATCAAACCAGTCTGATAAATTTGATTCGGCATATTTGTCTCTTACTTCTTCAACCTTTTCCTACTCGACACAAAGTTAATATCAGAGCTGCGAAATTCACAGTGTGTTTGCGTACACATTTTTACAGTTGCTCACACACCTAAATGTGGGACGCACCAGCTCTTATGTTTTCAGTGTGCACACACATTTGCATGGAACTCTGACATTAGCGACGGTTAGTGCAAAAATGTTCGTTAATGTCAAAATTCTAAAAGATCATGTAATGAAATCACTGAAAACATAAGAGCTATTGCGTCGCACATTTAGGGTGTGTGCGACTGTCGAAATGTGCACGCACATACAGTTTGAATTTCGCAGCTATGGTTAACATGAGAAACAATTATTTTCACAAAAAAATCCTTCAGAACAGTAATTACTATGTTTTTTTGGGCTTGCTCCCGTAATATTTCGCGTACTGCTTCGGTTGGAGAAGGAAAGCTGCTTGCAAACTGAATATTGAAGAGACAATTTACCCATTGAGAAAAAATAGAATTAAGATTTACTGGAAGCAATAAATATTTACCAGAATAACTGAAAATACAGCGCAAAAAACGAGCGATGAATTCATTTTAGGTGAATTATTCAATTGACGTCTATTGAGAGAAAAAAATCTATTGAGAGAACAACTTTTGCCACTTGAATATTTGTTATTGAACAAAACAAATGTTTCGATGCATAGGAGATCACTACTACCTCTGCAATTTTGACTGATCGTTTCTCTCTTGGTTTGTTGCATTTATATGATTTGATCCAAAACACGTCAACACGTAGAAACACAAGTTATTTAACAATTCTGTCCTTCACATATTTTCGAATAAATTCAAATATTCAAATATTAGAAGAAATATATTAAAATCAAATATTTTAACAACAGCAACAACAACTGGTCTGTTTTACGAAACAAACTGCCTCATAAACCCCTAACAATACCTCTCCACAAACTCCGATCGAGAGCCAAGTTGTGAGATTCAACACACCATTCATATCCCCTCGCATTCAAATCTCATTTAACCGAATCTAAATAACGTCTACGTGGTCTACCTCTACCTCTCAGCCCATCAGCTTCGGCGAACAGAATTCGTTTCGGCAATCGCTCTTCTCCCATGCGTTTTACATGACCAAACCACCTCAGACTGGAATATCTTGCCTCCTCTCCTACCGAATCGACGTTTAAATCCCCCCGAATCGTCTCATTTCGGATTCCGTTTTCCTACTGATCGCGGCGCGAGACCCCCGAAACCATTCTCAACACTTTCATATCAGACACTTCCAATTCATGAATTAAATTTTCAGAATCAACCCAGCTCTCGCTACCATATAGAATAGTTGGTCTGAAGATTGACCCGTGAATCAACATCTTTGTTTCTTTACTCAATTCACGTTTATTGAAAACGTGTGATCTAAGTTGCGCTACTACTTTATTTCCATTAACCCTACGCTGTTCAAACTCTTTATATAACTTGCCATCTTCCGAAAAGATGCAACCCGAATATTTGAATGTGGAAACTTGTTCCAACAAGTTGCCATTCAATGTGCAATGAATTGGCTTTCGAGTTTTACCCACATGCATAACTTGGGTTTTTGTGCCGCTAATGGTCATTCCGAAGTTCGTACAAGCCTCTTCCAAATCTTTGATACTATTTTGTAGCTCCCTTTGAGAATTGCCGAACAGTACCAGATCATCTGCGTAAGCGAGTGCAGAGATAATATTGCCCCCAAAGCAACTATACCTCTTAAATTGGCTGATTTGATCAGCTTGTCCATATAAATAATGAATAGAAGAGGTGAAATTGTACAGCCCTGTCGCAGACCATTACGAACTTCAAACCATTCACTCAAATCTCCATCCACTCTTACTGCTGCTTTACTGTTCGCGTACAAACTTTGGATCGCGTTGAGAAGATAACCATTCACACCATATTCGGCCAAGACTGACCACAACTTAGATCTGGGAATGCAGTCGTATGCTTTCTGCAAATCCACGAAACAGAAGTACAGTTCCCTATTTCTTTCAAGGAATTTCTCCATTAGTTGTCTCATGTATCAAATATTGGAATAAAAAAAGATGTTTTTGGCAATCCTCCATTCTTCCCAGCAACATATTTAAAAAAAAAAAAACATTTTCTGGCCGCTGTCGTAAAAAAAATTTCCATGATTCCTGCGAGAGACATGTGCGAAGCCTGTCTAAATCACTAAAGGCTGTTTCTTTTCTCCTATTTGATCTTACCCTAAATAGATGTGTCCATAAATACACACAACAAGTTCCGCAGCTGCCCAGCAGTGTTTTCACCGCATGAACAGTAAACGCTTTGTATAATTAATATTTATTTTCACGCCTGCGATGTTTGCTTACGTGAACCGCAAAGAGAAGCGTAGCGTTGAATGCATCGCCATGTACAACTACAGAATTGATATTGTATCAATGTATGAATAAAAATGGCCATTGATGTGGTCCCTGGTTCATGACCAAACATAACCAAGCCAGCCATATCCATATGAGAAAAATCATAGCATCGTATGTAATTTCTTATCGGAAAATCATTTTTTTTCACCCTTCGATGATGAAAAAATTCCGGATGAATAAATTCGCTAAGTCTGGTTACCCAAACGCATACGTTTGTTTTTGTGGTTATGTCATATGTTTTTAAATTATTGGAATGTCAATGCTGCTGTATATACACTCTTAAGTATTTAAGTACTACTCAATGCTGAATTCAGCATTGTAATGTGAAGTATCTGTCACACAGATACAAATACACTTACCATGCGTTTTAGCGTATAAACGAACACAAAGTTGTTTGGTTATGTCAATTTGTCAATGTTTCAGATGTGACATTTCGTTTATACGCTAAAACGCATGGTGAGTGTATTTGTATCTGTGTGACAGATACTTCACATTACAATGCTGAATTCAGCATTGAGTAGTACTTAAATACCTAAGAGTGTAATGACTTCATTCCAAATTTACTGATATTGTCTGTGGTGCATGCAAAGATTTTGCAGAACTAAACAAATTCAGTCTAAAGTCAATTCATGCTACAGCATACGTCGTAATGCGGTATTGCATAGTCATTTTTTCATTAGAATATAGCACTGAAATGTACCAAAAAGTACGAAAAAGCACGTAGAAGGAACCAAATGTATTCACAATGCGTCAAATACACCGAACGGAGCACCGAATATTCTGTTGAATTCTGTTCCAAAATTATTGAATTTATATTCACATCACGCGGACGATGCAAAATTGAATTTTGACACTTAGCTTGACAGCAGCGCCCTCTGTACCATTCTTCTATGGATGGTAAACACTTTTTCCCCTTCTTCAAACAATGACAGCAAAGATGCGGAGCCTGTCAAACTTGCTGTTTTTAAGAAGAGGAAGACGGGGAAGGTGTGAAATGTTGAAGCGTTTAGTACAATCGTTTAGGTAGAGATGGCGCGGTCCAACGACATTCACTACCCCTTTACATAGGAGAAGATACAAAGCATCGTCCGCTTGATTCACATCAAGCAACAAAAGGAATTGTTCACAATAAAATTTATTAATTATAGTCATTTATTCCGCAAATTTTTACCCAACTTTAACCACGTAGTCCTCCAAACTGCAATACTTTTGCAATATTCATTTTTTCCGATGTCAACAAATTCTTGTATGTTTATTACAAAAGATACATCTGTTTTGCATGGAAAAGAGACATACTAATTTGACAAAAAAGTAAGGTGACTTTTATATTTAAACTTCGCGCGGATTATGAATCTATGTAATTTTTTGTCATCAAAATATTCTTTCCATCGTTTCAACACATTCTTTCTGCCCATCACTAAATTGCTCGACTAGTCCAAAACAGTTCCAGGAGCATGTTTCTTGCCACCATTCCTAATGTTCTTAACCCTTGACCAGAATACCTTATTCCTCCGTTGTCCAGCAACTTCTAGATCTTGATCAAACTCCACCTATTTTGCTCCTTTCACCTTAATTTTAACCACACGCTTTTGTTCCTTATATGACATCAGATTTTCATCAGTTCGCTTCTGTAACCAGCGGTTCCATTTCATTCTCTTTTCTTTTTTTTTTTTTTTTTTTTTCTATGTTAAATATATCGGAGTACAGACGCATCTGAACGACTACGCTATCACTCTTTTACAATAAGCTCGGTTTCTAATTCGACTTGTTAAGTTAAAATGCTACCAACAGGTAGAGCACATAAACGTAAATTATCACCGAAAGAAAAGAAAAAAATTAAGCAAATTGCTAAGAAAAATGGTGCAAAATTAATCGATAAAATTCAAGTTCATTTGTCGAATAAATTCAATGGTCTCTCCGAAAACGAAGATGAAATATCCGTGGACGCGCAACGCACACCAAATAAAAAAATTTCACCGATTGTCGTGACCGACATTGACAAAGACATACGAACAATCATTAACGGCCTCGGTGTTTCGGTCGAAGTGAAAATTGTTACCGTCGGAAGAAAAATATTTTCTAAATCTGCCGACAACAAAAAGAAAATTATTGAGGCACTCAAATCTCAAAAAATAAATTTTTTCTCACACCCGGACAATGCAAACAAATTGTTTAAAGCAGTGTTAACCGGTTTGCCTGAAATGGATACAGCGCAAATAGTGAGCAGTATGAAAGAGACATACAATATTACAATTACAAAGATCATCATGTTCAACACTAAATCTCATAACAAGATGTATTTGTGTCACTTTGACAAACAGCAGGTGAACATGAAAGTGCTCAATTCAATCAAAGCAATATATTTCCATATTGTTAAATGGCAACCATACAAACCAAAAGAGAGCGTACCAACACAATGCTATCGTTGCACTATGTACGGTCATGGGGCCAGTAGTATGCGCTATACCGTCTGAATGCTATGTAGTGGTGCACACTTGACCAAAGAATGCACTGTAATTAAGCCAGACGCAATCAATCCAATATACAAATGCTTCAATTGTGTTAGTAACAAATTACCGCAAAACCACAAAGCGAATGATCCGACATGTCCATTTCGTGCAAAATACTTAGCTACGAGAGAGAGAGCGCACGAAACAAAAACAATCAAAAACCGACAACATCGCAAAATACAAACACAAATCAAAACCATCACTATGTACGTACCGCTCCGCCACCACCGGCTATGAACACCATTACCTACGCAGCCGCTGTTTCTCAACCAACCGTACACTCATCAAACAAACAACAAAATACACACATACCATCGTCATCGAAACAAACTGATTCGAACATCTGGTCGCTTGCTGAGGTGACACAGCTGTTATTAAATAGCATCAATGAGCTACAATAATGTAAATCAAAGCTGGACCAGCTAAAAGTCATCGCAAATTTACTCAAAAATGCATGCGATTAAACCACAAAAAATAGCTTTTCGGAATGCCCAGAGCATCACATCCGCAACAACACAAACTCAACTACAATATTTTGCAATCAAGGAACAAATAGATATCATCCTCATTGCTGAAACATTTTTAAAATCTCAACACACATTTTCCTTGAAAAATTATATCGTATACTTCAATGATCGTTTACACCAAGCACACGGCGGCGTCGCACTTGCAGTAAACAAAAACATTGCACACAAACACATTTCACCATTCAATACGAAACACATAGAAAATATCGTAATCGAAGTCATCATCAAAAACACACCAACACTTATCGTAGCGGCTTATAGCCCAAAATATACACGAGACTTCGAAAGTGACATTCAGCTAATTTCTTCAACAACAACACAGTACATGATTTTTGGAGATTTTAACGCTAAACACCACTCATGGAATTGTAGCAAATCAAACACCGCCGGTAATGTATTATATGCTATGCAACAAACAAATTCTTTTATGGTTTTTCATCCATCCGAATACACACATTATCCTCACTCAGGACAATCGCCATCGACTATCGATCTAGTACTGTCAAATGTGAATTTCTTCTTTGAAATCACATCGATTGCAGGCCATTTGTCATCTGACCATAACCCAATCGTATGTTAAATTGATGAAAATGTCAAAAAAATACAGAAAAAAGATTTCGATTACAATAAAGCAAATTGGAATGAATACCGTAAATTCATCACTCATACTATTCGGTCAATTGACCTGCCAGAAACATCGAATGAGATCGATCATTCAATCGATATTTTCATACAATTGATTCTCGACGCTCAAACACGAAACATTCCAATAAAAGCAACAAATCTTCGATCGGAAATATCCACCGAAACCAAACAATTGATTCAGCATAAGAATGCCGTTAAACGTCGCTGGCAACGGTGTCATATCGAGCCCGATAAGAGCATTTTGAAGTCTGAATTAAATCTGTTGCAACAACGAATAAACAAACTCACATCTATCAACACCCAACAAATTGCTCATATACTCAACAGTCATTCGTCCTATCCTATCATACGGGTCACCGATTTGGTCGTCTGCAGCGACAGTACACATGAACAAATTCACAACAATTCAAAACAAAATTCTGAAAACCATCTTCAATTTACACATACGCACACCAACTGTTCTCATGGAAAAATTAACTGGAATTTGTACATTTCATAAACGCATCGATTCATTGAATGTAAATTTCATACAAAATTGTCAGATCTCAGATTTCAACTTAATTAGAGAAATTGATTTAATGTAAATTTGTATATTTTACGTTGTAAATAGTTTCTGGATCTTTTTCCCTTCTTTTCTTATAAAAAAAACAAAAATAAAAAAAAAATAAAAATAATACACTAGAACCTCGATTATCCGTCTCTCTATTAACCGTCACCTCTGTTAACCGTCACACCTTGGCAATTACCCCATTTTTTTAAGTTTTGATCATTTTATATGTAATATTCTGTATAAAAATTTTCCTTTTGCTTTTTTGAGCAACGAGTTGAAAAAGCCGATGAAAACGAATGTGAGTAGCGATAAACCATTGTTTACAAATAATGAATTCTGTATTTTATGCCACTTCAATTCGTTGCTGTAGAGAGAAAATGACTCACTTTTATAAAACCAACGAATTTCGTTTTTCGCTGCGTTTGTTTTTGTTTCGTTTCATTTATAAACAAAGCATAATGCGGCATTCGTCACCAAAATCGATTCTACTGCGATGATCAACGTTTGTAGTAGTGCATCATGTCCCGCTATGTTTGTTATTGTTTCGACGTGCGATGCTATAAATAGAATACGAAAGGCGACACTCTTACTGGAATCAATTTTGCATGCCGCATTGATTTATCGAACTTTACAAAGTCGTAGATTATTTTACATATAAAATGTCTCTTTCAATAATTTATAATTATTATTCCAAAGTCTTAGTAATTTTTATATGACTATAAATTTCAACATCTTGATGATGTTTTTCAAAATGACATATGAATTTTCTCAATAAAAAGTATTAAAACTTAAAAAAAAACCACTGTTCTATTATTTTGCGAAAACTCTCTATTATCCGTCATTTTCGATTATCCGTCACACTGGCGGTCCGGTGCCTGACGGATAATCGAGGTTCTACTGTATATAAAACCCGTCAAATTGTGGTTTTTAATACGCATTTTCCACAGAGAATAATCTATCGATCACACAAACAATCTACAATTATCATATGTTGAAAAGTCCAAGACTGTATCTCATAGAACAAACCGAAATTACTGTTAAACCAAACTGAAATTTTTATTGCAAATAAAACTCTATTCTATTCTCTTTTCTTTTACAGCATTTCTAATATCTTCATTCCACAATTCAGTCTTCTTTCTCCCATTCTAGACTACAAATATGCCACAACGCTCTTTTGCTACTTCAAAAATCACTTCATAAAACAAATTCCTTTCATACTCAATTTCAGAAGCTTCATTTACTTCGACCTGTGCAAATTTTTTCCCTAATTTCGCCACTCAATATCAATGCATGCAAGCGCCTCCAATCAGTAAGGTGTTTCGTGGACCTTAACGGAGCCGGTGGTACATTTGCATGTGTAACTCCTTCGACACTCATGTAATTGAGCAAGGCGGTACCTGTCTGTTCGACTTCTTCATTCGGCAGACAAAGTCGGTCACCGCTCGTGAGATCCATCATGATTTCCTTCAAACTTCCATCGAAGCTACAAGAAGCAAATTGCAGAATACGGATTTTGGGACTCAACCCGAAAATAGAGGGGAGGGAATTGGCAAAATTTAATAGGGACTGGTGTTCCCTTTTCAACATTCCAGTCAAGATGTATAAATTACATACGCCAGATGAGCCGGGGTGAGTCCCGGTTATCATCTGATAGCCCGAAGAGCAATGCCTGCTCCATGTTTACCACTGGAACTTCATGCGTTCCGAGTGCTGCCTGGCCAGGAGAATCTACCAAAAAATACATTGGTTTGGCATCGTTCAGAATATTGAATAGTCGTTGACTCGGGTAGGCTGGATCGAGTGGTACATAAGCGCCGCCGGCTTTCAAAATGCCCAGCATCGCTACGAGCATTTTCGAGCTGCGCTCAACGCAAAGTGCGATACGATCATCACTATGATCAAATTCATCAAATTATATGAATATTTACAATCATTCAGTTTTCATTTGGATTCTCTTTAATTTTTGGTGATGTATTCAATATTTTGCAATATCTGTTTTTCATGACATCAAAACAGTGACATTCGATGCATATAATTAATTGTTGGCAGCTCGAACTTCATTGAAATTCAGTTCGTGTTCCTTGTTTATTTTTCCTAACATTTCGAATCTTTATGATCGACAGCATCAAATTATATGAATATTTACAATCATTCAGTTTTCATCTGGATACTCTTCAATTTTTGATCCAACTCAGTCTCTGTGTACAATAGTAAAAGTATTGCGATCGGTCCAAACAAAAACAAAAATGACATGATTTCTCAAAAAATTGAAATGGGTATTGAATGTCGTGAACGCCAGATTGGTCTTCATTAGGAATAGTAACCTAATAATATTCAGCTCAATCGACTCATGTCTTCGGGTAGCTCAAGTGGGGTCTAATCATAAAATGGACAGTTCTTCATTAAAATTAAGAAACATTTGTATGGGGACTATGTCTAGTTCGTATTGTATCATAATGAAACTTTCAGGATATTATTTTCATAAGAAAAAATAAGTCGTACAAAATTTTAAGTCATTTCGATGAGATTTGAGAAATATTTATATGGAAGCTATGTTCTTCGAACGAAACAGTGTGAAGTTCAAGGTTCAACGTAAACGTCAAATGAATTTTAATCTTATTGCTCTATCTAATAATGTACATTTCGGAAACAAATAACACCATTCTCACGCAAAATCTTCAAATTGTCTCTCTTTCGATACTCTTGGAAAACTTTGGGAATATTTTTAATCTTGTCGTTATCATCAACAAGATTGCGATTTTCCCGATTTAGAGTGCTATGTGAATCCAAACTATAAGTAATCACATCACCATAACTCAGTATAGGATCGATTAGCGCAGTTGCAATGTCACATTTTACATAATCAGGTTTAAATCGCTTGGTATGACATATACGATTTAATACGCCATTGAGCTTTTGCAATTTAGCCTTATCATGTTCTTGAAAGTGTAAATTTTCGTCAAAAATGACGCCGAGAATCTTAATTGATTTGCAGCTTAGATCTTGATCCGTTTAACTTCATGCCATGAAGTAAAATAAAATCATTTTATTTAGCAAGATCAGAATTATCTTTTCAATTCCCGTAATAATTTGATCAAAATCAACTTCAAAAATTGCCTGACTATCATCAGCGAATAAGTGGCAAGTTACATGATCAGGCACATTGGGAGTATCACTTTAGATCTAAGATAAGATTGCTTCAGGTGACTTCAGACTTAAATGTGATAGTATAATGTGTTAAAAATATTTAAAAATGTCCAAATTATCAAATTCAACCGATTTAGGCGTTATTAATAAGTAAAAAAATTGTGTTTTAGATATTGTTGTTATGATACTTGTGACACCCGCAAAGTTTGTTAACTTATGATAAGTAGCTATGTTTAGTGTATAATTTGATAGCACATTTTTTCAGCCTGTTTTGAAGAATAAAAAAATAAATAAACATAAAAGAAATAGATTGAAAAGAATGTTTGGCCAAAATTACTACCTTGCTAAACTCCGTTTTGAATATCAATGAAATCCGATTCTATTACTATAAATTGACTTTACAAAGTTTAACGCGTTATTAGAATAACCAAAAGCTTGACAAACTTTAAGAAGGGCGTCATAAGGGACCGAAGGGAAAGCACTCTTAATATTTAAAAAGACAGCAATAACTCTTTATCATTTGAAATGCGTACAAAAAATCATCAATGGTTAATTGAGTCGACCGGAATAAAAGTGAGAATACACCGGCTCTAGATCAGTACTGCGACTAGATAATCAAAAACGCTGAAGTGAACCATGAATATTGTTGAGTGGCAGCAGCGGTCCATAATTTTCGCTATCAATGTTTATTTTTAGTGTAAAATGAACATTGATAGCGAAAATTAAGAACCGCTGCTGCCACTCAACAATATTCATGGTTCACTTCAGCGTTTTTGATTATCTAGTCGCAGTACTGATCTAGAGCCGGTGTATTCTCACTTTTATTCCGGTCGACTCAATTTAGAAATGGATAAGTTAGAGTTGATATCATTAGGTTGTGATAGATTGCTTAGGTCTGCCCCGTGAGATGAATTAAAGGAAGCGAAGAAGTCATTAATATCATTTAAGTTTAAATTCTCAAGCATTTCAGAACCACTGTCCTTGGATATACTGTCTTAATAGTACAACAAACAAGAGATTCGATTACGCTCCATTTTGAACGAATGGAATTGGCATTCTTAAAACGTTTAACATCAGACTCTTTTTTGCTTTTGTTTATCAAGGATTCAACTCTGTTGGCTTTTTCCCTATGAATAATTAAGTCCTGCTCACGAGCAGCTACATGATCTGAATTGTTGGTCTTACAATTATCATGAGCAACTTTTCTTTCATCCATATCTAATTTAATATCATAATTAAACCAATGCTTGGAAATATGACAGACGTCATACTACGTCTCAAGTAGAATCATAATATATTGCCATTTAGTGTTGACACCATATCGTCAACTGTGCGGCTTAGGTTAAATTCCAATCCAACATATCAATCATGAAATAAATCATTTTGATTAAAATTATTGCATTTTCTACCACTTATGACAATAAGTGTGACCATATCACCATCAATGTATGATATTGACGACTCGTCCGCATAAAGTTGAATGTATCCATTCGAATTATGGTTAAAGATATCATTCATAAATATTGGGAATAAGTATAGTCGGGACGAATAAAATCAAATATATGATGGTGGTCCATTCTGGATTTTTGGTGAGGTATACAACGCATTTTCGGGCATCATCCTCGTCCCAATTATATCGAAAAGCAAGCTCATTCTTGGCCAAAAACAAAATTGTGGAAATATATTCCGTAATACCTTCGCTTCTCCAACACTGTGTCATTAGCAAGGCTATACATTTCTTAAATTGTGTCAATCTCGTAGAGTTTACTGCCCATGAAGCCATTGCTAAACCATGGGTGGTGCTTTCATCGTGCCTTTTCAAAACTTTTTCGTTTGAAAGAACAGAAGCCTAACTGTCATATCCAGTAGTACAAAAAGCATCACTAGCAGTTGTCACTTTTGCGAATTGACGACATGGGAAACAAGAAGCAGCATTTTTTATCTTGGAAACTTTACGCAGCTTGCATGTTTTCAACCAACTAGATTGGAACGATCTGCCACCAGCGCATTTTGGAAATGTGTATCCTTCAAATATTTGTTTGATCTTTGTCGCTCCCTTTGGAGCAATATCAGATCGACCTGCGCAAATTTTTCGCCTTATTTTGCTAAAAACTCTCTTGCTACATTGACTTCTGATAGCTTCTTAAGCCGCTCTTGCTAATGCCGCTCTTGCTAATGCCGCTCTTGCTGCCTACCAAGTAGTGATCAGAATCTAAACCAAACATTCTATACTCTCTCGTATTTAAAACTGTTTTGCACAAGCTGAAGAGATTTTCTCTTCCCATTATCATTCGCAGCAGACTCTTCGCCAAATTTTCCCAGTAAATGGCCCACCCTGTATATAGTGCACTTTTGGAAAAGAGTGTTGCAATCCTTTTTTTACGTTCAAAACGCATAGAAAACTTATTATGGGCGTTTTGAATTTTTTGGACCGATCGTAATTCTTTAACTACACACGGTGGTGTGTGCGCAAAAGTAGAAATAGGGAACTGTACTTCTGTTTCGTGGATTTGCAGAAAGCCTAAGAGTGAATTCCCAGATCTAAGTTGTGGTCCGTCTTGGCCGAATATGGTGTGAATGGAACGCATTGAAAAGTTTGTACTCAAACAGTTAAGCATCAGATAGTAAAACAGACCAGACATGCTGAATGCCGGATTATATTCCAGTTATAAATTCGGATATGATGCGTTTGGATTGTTGACTTATTTTAATGAATGTTGTTGTTTTCTATCATTTTTACAATGCTTAAAGACTTTTCTAAAATTCAATGAACTATATCGAAACGAAATTGATATCTGTTCCGACAAAAAACTCTTTATAATTTTGCAATTTTATATATTATTTATTTGAATTGAATGAAAAATAGCTTCTTATTCGTAATAAATCATACAATGTTTTCCCTAATAACTAAAATAATGAAATAGTTGAAATATTTAACATTTAAAATTCTTATTTGCTTATTAAATTACTGACATTTCAATACATCCATTAATACTATCCATGTTCAATTGTTGTTTTTGCCGTGAACTGATAACAATAGTCATGCTTTTTCGTGCTCCTTCCGGTCTATTTTCGATTTCTCTTCCAATGCTATTTATTGCCATGTGCAAATAACTGGTTTGAGCGTGATGAATTTTTAATACGCTCAAATTCGGTGGAGCCAGTGCGATGCGAATAATTTCAACCGGATGGAGATTCTCCAGACTTGAAATACTGATCTCCCGTAAATTTACTAATTGGCGCATGAAACTTGAAATTGTGTCGCTGAAGAGCATGCACGTTGAATAGTTCTGAATCTCTAAACTCTTGAGGCTGGTGAAATGAGGATAGGTAATGGGCTCATTGATATCAAAATTGAATCGATCTGATGCATTCTGCAAAAAGTTTATGCTTAAATATTCAAGCGTATTCTTTCGAGCGATTTCATCAAAAAAACTAATCAAGTCTCGTCCACTGCGGGTGTACGCGGTGACTTTAATACATTTCAGATGTTCGAATGATGATATATAGTTGTAACGGTTCATAACAAAATTCTCTTCCAAATATTCGTTCAAAACTATATGTTGAATGTCACTAAACTGCTCCAGTCCCGCACAATTATGCGCAACATTTTCACAAAGCCGGTGATTTGGAATTGATGCATTAATCCATGTGAATGTTTTCAATGCTGGTTCATTCTCAAAGTATAATTGCCAGTTTTGTTCGTCAAAAATGAATGAATTGATTAGTGCAATATGTTCGACATTTTTCAGTACCCGCAACCAAGAACCTTCCGTCCAAACATTTTCCAATTGAAGTGTTTCTAGCTGTGTTGCTTCTCTGACTATAGTATTCAAAACAAGATCGAGGCCAACATTTGGCTGACGACCATTCGGTGTACAGTGAATTTTACGTAGATTGGTGAATAGTGGCTTTGCAACTTCTAATAAATCTTCATTCACTGAGCCTATGTCGAAACGAAATGAAAGTGCCCGAAGTCTATTTTTCGTGCAATATTTGATGAGCAAACGCAAGAAATATTCGAATGATGTCGATCCTTTATGGGCTTCACTACGTATGTTGTGTTCACCAATTGTCATGAATTTCATCCACTTGCCGAATTCTTCAAATATCGTTTCGCTGCTCCAAATTCTATTCCAATCGTCGAAATTCATCATGCGCTTCCCAACTGCCCTTTCTGCGACTGCATTACAAGCCACTGGATCAATTTGGCACAACTTGATCAATTCTCCGGTGCACAAGTACTCAAAAATTGTTTCCAAACAATCGAAATTCAATTTACCTAGTCGACAACCATCTAAGTTTTCTTCAGCAACAGCAGCGTCTACAATCTGATGGAACTCGTTTTTATGCGACATTATTGATAAGTTTATCGTACTTTTTAGTTTTTTGTAATCAAATTTCACTTTTTTTCAGATCTACAGGAGATGTTCACTGCTCGAGTGATAGAACTAACTGATGTCTTACTCTCGATTGGCATCCTATTTATAATCTTCTAAGTTTGTTTTACGTTCAAAAATATTAATCCATACCTGGAAATGGTAAGCATGTGCAAGTGTTTATTTAATTGTTCTTAGCATTCGAGAGAGGTGCTACCTAGAATTTATGAGATTAGCAATTACGATAATGGACACGGTAGGTATACAAATTTCACCAGCTCTGATCTGGGGGATTAGAAATCAAGACAAATTTTTCCAGAGCTGTTTTTTTAATTAGGCAAAGGTACCAGCGTGGTGCACTAATTGCCTTAATTCGTGATAAGTCGAGCCAATATCCTAAACTTGGAATATGTATCTTTGCCTGTAGGATCAACGCATGGTTGGATTTACGGCTCGAAATTCAACAAAAGCATTAAAGGCGTGTATATTTTGTGAGAAAGCTGGAAATTTGTTGGTTTTTATTCGAAAATATTTTATTTGATAATAATAATAACGAAAAATATACCTAAATACGAGTAGAAAAATATGCCAATGTTCGCTGATGAGAACTGGCCTTATCATGTTTTTTCGAAAATAAACTGAATTTTGAGAAAAAACAGATATTTCAGAACCATTATGATGGCAAATAATCACATGAAGAAATCTATAGAACAAAAATATTTAACATTCATTGTCTTGGAAAAGTGGTCAACCTTGTGAAAAAACTGACTTTCAGCCAATATATAGTATACAGAATAATTTGAAACGAAATTGAACACAGTTGACTGCAACTTAAGCTGACTTTTATGTGCGAGATAATCATATTAAGTCAGTTCTAGTCAGTCAAAATGTTCCAAAATAGTTGATTGTCTGGCCAGTCCTTATATTCATTTTGGGCATATTTTGCACACCTTTTTAAGGAATAAATCTCGCAATTCCAAAATCTTTCGTCGATTATCAAAACACAATTTTAGAGCTTGTGCATCGAAACACGATTAACTGAGCAATTAATTGGTATCGCTGAAATGTCATTGCATGCGTAAGAAAAATGCTCCAAATCCATAACAGATTACTAGATTGAATACACTATTCTTGTCAATCTTATAAGCGAGTTCCGCCCCGGAACCGTTGATCAATTCTAAATGAGCTGATATTCATCTTGATTTAGTGATTCTATTTCATGAATGGATGTATCACTTTTAAAAGCGGTAAAATCTCTCAACAAGCGACTTCTTTCATCTCTTTCCTTTGCATTGAAATCACACGAATACTGAAGTTAATGGTTTGCATTTCAGAAGAAAAGTAAACTAAGCTCGAATTCGACTTTATAGAATAAACGCAAGAAATAATCAATTAAGAATTCATTTGAACCGATCTTCATTCGATTCTATTTGAAATTTCTCTTGAAAATTCTTTCAGCGACTATTTTAGATTAATAAATATTTAATATTCTCAATTTACTTGTGAAATATTGCAATCGTCAATGGTTTCGTTTGTAGATTGCCAGAATATTTTTGTTCGTTGTTAGTATAAAAAAAGTTGACAGGCTTAAAATGTTTGACAGGATATAAACTGAGCGGAGGGTTGTCAAAATTGAAACAGCATAAGATCAAGCTGATATTTAGAATGAGTAACAGTTCCTTATCTCGAATTGACATTTTGGAATTTGAAGAAATACATTACAACGAGAAATGTACGTCAATAAAAAGATATTTTTTTTGCAATTTCCATTGAAAATCGATTAAAAGTGTTCAAAATGAATAAATTTGTTCCATGTTATTATTTCGGGGGTGGTCAGATCCTTTAAAGTAAATGCAGCATTTCGCTTTGATTTGAATGAATGGAATATTCCAAATAATAATATACAGCTCTTTATGCTTCATAGGCATTCCCAGCAAGAATATTATAAAAAAATGCAGTCAAACCCGAATGGTTTAGCAGCAAATGATGGTGATGGTGATATTGAAGAGTTTAAGAGTCAGCTGGATTTGATTGGATTGAAGGAATTGAAGCGTATGATTCTCAAACAGGCAATAGCCGATTCACAGCGACCGCCGACGACCAAACGAAAATTGATTCGAATAAAGCCAGCTTTAAGGCCGCCTTCGAGCGAACTAGTGAAGATTCACCTTAAGATACGTTCAAAAATGGAAGAAAAGCCAAAAATCAAAGTGACCAGTGACAAAGATTCACTGAAATCGGGATGCGAAAACCAAGAGAAGAATCGTTTTGAAATTGATAGTGATGATGATGTCGTTTGCCTGAGTGATGCACAGTCCATGCCAATGCCAATGTCGGATGATATCTGGTGATTCCTGTACATTTCACGAAGTGAATATAAACCGAATAAGAAGCATTT
This sequence comes from Obolodiplosis robiniae, assembly GCA_028476595.1. Taxonomy (NCBI): domain Eukaryota; kingdom Metazoa; phylum Arthropoda; class Insecta; order Diptera; family Cecidomyiidae; genus Obolodiplosis; species Obolodiplosis robiniae. The sequence continues at coordinate 40,644,126 of CM052016.1, forward strand.
AAGGTTTTATTTCATTTCAGGCAATCAAACATAATATATTTAGAATTTTTATTTCAAATAAAAAAAATTATTTTTTGTTCATTACTGTCATTGTTCTTTTCTATTTTTTTTATATGCAATGATAATATATTATTTCATTAACTGGTCTCAAATTTTTTCACACGATATTATAGAAAAAATTAAGGCCAAAACTTATATAACTGACACATCAGGCGTGTAATTTACTCACGCTATTCTATTGACAGTGGACATTTGTTTATACATTTTCGGTTTTTTCAGTTGAGGTTAATATTATTCAACCATGGAACAAGCAATATAATCAATGTGCAAATACCAGTGCACATTGATGAAGAACACAACAAAACTTGAAAACATGTGTGTGTGTGTGTGAGAGAGAGAGAGAGAGATGCGAGCATGACATCAACGTCGCTAAGCCGCTACAAAAATTCCATTTTTGAGAAAAATTTGAGCAAGTTCCGTTGCCGATGCCGATGCCGATGCGAACGAAATGGATCGACCACCTCCAAATCGATATCCAGGACCATTTTATCCTCAAACAAATGCCACAACTGATGTTTTGGTTCAATGAATCGATTGAATCTCACACGTTCAGAACCGGCAGAATTGAAAGTGGTTAGTGACACGGACTTGGAAATATTTTGAAGTTGATTGTGATGATAGCTTTGTCATTTGCTTGAATGTGCTGATTTATCACATTACATGGCATGACCATGAACTGAAAAATACGTATTTATGTAAGTGATTTTGGGAAAATAAACAATTGATTCATCAACATGATTATGTATCGATTGAAATTTTCTTGAATTACCTTTAGTGTGACTTTTTTATGCTGAGACACCAAACTCAACGCAGTTTTTGAAAGTACATGAAAATAAAAATGCATGAAATAATGAATAATATTGCATCATTTATTAGCGAAATATTAAGAAATTTCATACTTTCAAGACGCAAATGAATAGATAGATAAATGAAATCAAATTAGTAATTAAATAAATGCATCACATGGATATAGTCCATTAACCGTTCATCCATTTGTATGACATCCATATTTGCATGGAGGCTTTGGTTTGACCACAATCACCTCGACTTTGATGCGATAGCATTGTCTGCGAGCGTGATCGAATTCGTAGCCGTCTGGGCAGAAGCGCCGAAATACAAAAAATTTATGGCCAATTCCCTTTTTGCGCACACAAATGAAGTAATTGCTGCTATTCCATGGATCTGGAATCAATTCACGATCATACGTGCATCCAATGAGATGTCCACAAACAGACCAGTTCGCAGTGCATTGTTTACCATCGAACGCTTGCTCGTATGGGCATTCGTATACTGAATTATCGCCGCACAAATGGCAATGGATATATTTTTGGCAGTTCGTTGGATGCGGATGCTTACCGATTTTTCGGCAGTTCCATCCCGATGTGATTGAGCACGGTTTAATTGGCTTATTATTGTGATTATTGACAATGCCTGCGATAATGTGCCCTTTGATTTGATCATTGAGTTCAATTGAAGGCATTGATCTCGAAGAGTTGCTTGGCTGTGGCTCATCCCCTCGGATGTCGTGCAATCCCCCGTGCCCATGAAAACCACCGCTGCAAATTCCCTTGCGACTCAAATGGTCATTTTGGAATTGTTGAGCTAGCAATTGTTGCTGGGCCAACTCACTCTCGGATATATTGTACATCGAGTGAATGGTGTAGTTGGTCTCAATCACCTGTGGTTCGTCGTTGTAAATCACTTCCTCGTAAATTGGACAGCTCTCAATCATTTCGACCGTAGTTATGACTTCAACTGGCGCAGAACAGCTGCTGCATGGAGGTTTCTCACAGCAGTGGATCCCGCAACATGGTCTTTCGCATTGTTTGCACGGTGGTCTGTCGCATTTGCATGGCTTGTCACACGAACTGCACGGTTTAATACAAGATGTGCAACTGTTTTCGCATGACGTGCATGGTTTATTGCATGGCTCACATGGCTTTGCGACGATCACTTCGCAAGTGCACAATGAGCAATCATTACAGCCGTGAACTAAATATAATATATTATGGAAAACAATAAATTATGAAATAAAATTATGATTATTGAGAGTTCATCAAAAATAACTCAATAGATATATTCAATTAAGGAATGCAAAAAAAAAAATTAATTGATAAAAATTGGAAAAAGTATTGCACCTTGTTCAACGATTGTCGGTTGAACAACAGTGATCGCTGGAATCTCAACATTAACGAAGTTCTGGTTGACAGGACTTGTATCGATGATAACTTGATTACCGTTGTTGTGTTGTGGCTTTCGGTTTGGTATATCTGTCCAATCAATATCGAATAAAATTAGACAATATGCAAATAATTCAGTTGATTTTTTTATTACTTGAATGATAATCATCATCATCATCATCGTCATCGTCTTGTCCGTTTCCATTGCTTTTTGGTCGATTGGGTGCAACACCTAAAATCTCTGCAATGGGCTCATCAGAAGTTGAGATATTAGTTGCTGTCGCTTCTGTTCCTGCTTCTGCTGATGTTCCTTGTCCAGCGCTCGCTATCGGTTCAACAACTGCCGAATCTGAAAGAATGCAATTTATCTGTACGATTAATCGTTCATTCACACTTCTAACGGTTTAATGAGTTTCGAACGATTTGAATATTTGTGTGGTATCGAAAAAATGTTGGACATTTCCAGAAATTAATGCAAATGGCATTTTAGAAAGTTGTTTGTGAAAAATCATGTTTCGCAATGATTTCCTGGAAATATAAAAAAGTGGAACCGATAAAAAAACTTATTGAGAACGGAACAGATAATGTCCTGTTTTGGAGCGCGAAAAAAAACAACGTATGCATATTTTTAAATATTCATTTTTGTTATTACATTTAATAAATTACAATAAATAGATTTCGATATTCTCTGTCTCTGAATAAATTAAGTTAAGTTCAATTTTTTTTTGGATTTTTTGTGTGGCTCTGTGTCGCCCTTGCTGTTGTCGCTGATAGACCTTTTCTTAATTTAAAAGAATGCAATCGTTTGTCGTTCATTGCTTAATGCTTCTTTTGGCTTGTCTTCTTCTTTTTGTTCTTATTTTTTTGTCCCTTTTTCTTTTGGCATTTCTTTTGTTTTTTGAGCTGTTGGCGGCGTTTCTTGGCTCTTTTGATGCGCTTGTAATCTTCGTTATCGACGCACAATTGATAATCTGCGTCGAATGTACGGCCTGGCGTACAGTCGCGACGATACAACGAATATGATTCCTTGAATTTGTTTTGTTCGCGGATACAGATGAAGTAGCTGCTGTCGTCCGAGGGATCTTCGATCAATTGACGGTGGTACAAACACTGTTCGAGAGCCTCACATGATGACCAATCGGTGGTGCACGACCGGATGTTTGGATCATAAGATTCATCATCTTCACATTCGAAGACGGTGTTTTGGAATGTCTTTGAGAATGGACCGGACTTTGAACATTGTACGTATTTCTGGCAATCGATTGGATGAGCATATCTGCCTTTCCGTGGGCATGACCATCCCTCTACAATGCTACAGCCAGTGTTTGTGTCAGTGTTGCCACCCTTTTTCTTATTGAACAGTCCATTGTCTTTGATTGAGAATAGATCATCAACTTTGTTGAGAACAGCATTTTGAAGGCCAGTTGCAGCTTGTCCAATGGCGCCGCTGCCTCCTTTACGGGCGCTTCGATTGCTTGGTGCAAAGGCTGAGGTAATGTTTTGGAAAGCACGTGTTAAACTCTTGCGAATTTTTTGCACTGGTGGATAGTGGATTCTCTTCTTTTCATTGGTCTTTTTCTTGCTACAAAAAACAATCACAAAGTGGCACCGTTAATTTTTGACCACAAATTCAAATGAAACCGGACATTCAAAATACTTACGTGCTGCCTTTTTGTTTGCCAGCACCTTTCTTATTGCCCGATTTGTTGTTACCAGTCTTTTTCTTCTTTGATCCTTGGTTCTTCTTCTTATTCTTGTTCTGCTTCTTCTTCTTGCATTCTAAATCTTCTTCATCGCAAGATGCTGATGACGATGATGACGATGATGATGATGATGATAATGATGATGATAATGATGATGATAAGCTGCCCGATGATGGTTTGCCCGATGATGAGCCGCCCGATGATGAGCTGCCCGATGATGAGCTGCCCGATGATGAGCTGCCCGATGATGATCTATCATCACAACAATCATCTATTCACAAACATTTAAACGGCATTTAAATAGAATATTCACTTTGTTATGCTATTCACACTATCTTGAGGCTACAAACTTACCTTCGCATGCAACACTGCTGTCACACTCTGCAATAGCGGGAAAAGAGATATGTTTGAATTGTATTTGGATGTAATTTTTGATATTCAATGGTATAAAAATGGAAAATATGCTTTTCCTGGCCGTTCAAAAACTCTAGGTCAATGTCTTTTCGAACTTTTACGATTTTATCAACTAACGAAAATGTTTCCCATAAAAAGTATTATTTTCACTCACCATCTTCATCATCTTCCTCGGAAACACTGACTTGGGCAGTTTCTTCAATTCCATCTTCGTATTCGTAGTCATCGTCTCCACCCGAACAGCTGCAGTCTTCTTCGCTTGAGCTTGAACTGGCACAACTGCAATCTGAGAGAGCATACAAACAGAACCTCGTTGTATTCATTTAAAAAGCCATTGACAAAATTCCATTTGGATGATTTGTTTGGACTTATTTTCCAGAAATCCATTTTGGTTTCAATGAAACATTTTGATAAAATAATGAATTCAAGATGTATATTGAACAAAAGAACCTACCGTCTTCATCATCTGGACACTCTTCAACGATTTCAATGCCGCCTTCGACTTCTTCTTCTTCCCAGACGGCTTCACCTTCTCCCGGTTCCAATTCGTCCTCATCAGAATCTTCATCAGATATTTCACATTCGTCTGAAATAACAAACACATGAACGTTAGATACCAAATAGTAAACAAATTCAAATTGTCTTTTTTATAAATAAGTAGAAAACATACCGACTGCATCTTCTTCGCATGAATCTTCCTCAGCAGAGCATTCTTTATTTTTTCAAAAAAAAAATAGATACAATTATTGTCAAAAATGATTATTGAAATGAAATATATTGACAAATTAATCCATCGGATTTTTTCCACAAACAGAGAATAAATTTTGAACATTTTCAAATGTGAGTGAAATTTGATGTTTTAATTAAAAAAATTTTAGAACTATTTTCAAACTTTTATCTTTCTAACAACTCATTTCCACAATACTTACCATCATCTTCGAAGCTGTCCTCACAGCTGTTTGAGTCTTCGCATGAGTCGCTTGCACTGCTTGAATCGCTAACACCGCTTGAACCGCTTGAACCGCTTGAATTGCAGCTTTTTGAGTCTTTGCATGAAGCATTTGAATCGTTTGAATCGCTTGAATCGCTTGAATCGCTTGAATCGTTTGAATCATCAATGTCGGTTGAATCGCCCGAATCGCCTGAATCGTAGTCATCGCAACCAGCATCATCATCTTCGCATAAATCTGTGTGAAAAACGCGAGATTTTCCCAAGTCAGTACGCTAAAACATTGGCTGATGAGTTTGTCTTATTTTCCATACAAATTTTACAAAAATGTTTGCAGATAATATTTACCTTTTTTATATTATTGTTTATAATATAAAAAAAAAAATTACTCAATGGTGGTTTTGTATTCACTTTTATATAATAAAACGCGCACACGCGACTACGTTCATTTTTTTCCTTAATCTTGAATGATCAAATTCAAACCCATTGTAAAAATTATATGGAAAATTTGGAAAATTTCAATTTTATCTAAATTTTGAATGTGCTAAACTAAGAGGTTTGTGTTTGATGTGAATGGAATCAGTTTGGATGCTAGGCGAGTTCTAGTCGATTCAGTTTTTTCTGTAAATTTACAAATGGCTAGAACAATGTTGTGTTCCACTGCAATTTTGGCCCCCACGTCGATAACAACCATTACCCTCCCCATCCTCACCACTGTCCTCGCCATCAATATCTTCTCCTTCTCCGCTGTCACCGTCCTCGCCAGAATCGCCGTCGCTATCGCCATCACCATCGCCATCACCGTCACTATCTCCATCGCCATGACCTTCATTTTCACCGCTATCACCTCCGCTACTTTCATCACCACTGCTGCAGTCTTTTGAGTTTGCTCGTTTACAATCTTCACTGTGGTCATCGCCATCGCCATCGACATCGCCATCGCCGTGACCATCGCCATCAACATCGCCATCGCCATCGCCATCGCCATCGCCATCGACATCACCATCGATATCGCCAACGCCATCGCTATCGCCATGGCCATCTCCATCGCCATCTCCATCGCCATCGCCATCACCGTGAGCATCGCCATCGCCATCGCCATCGCCATCGCCATCGCCATCGCCATCGCCATCGCCATCGCCATCGCCATCGCCATCGCCATCGCCATCGCCATCGCCATCGCCATCGCCATCGCCATCGCCATCGTAATTGCCATTACCATCGCTATCGCCATCGCCATCGTAATTGCCATTACCATCGCTATCGCCATCGCCATTGCCATCGCTATCCCCATCGATATCGCCATGGCCATCGCCGTGGCCATCTCCATTGCCATCACCATCGCCATCGCCGTGGCCATCTCCATCGCCATCGCCGTGGCCATCTCCATCGCCATCACCATCACCGTGAGCATCGCCGTGACCATCACCATCACCATTTCCATCACCGTCACTATCTCCACCGCCATGGCCTCCATTTCCATCGTTATCACCTCCGCTACTGCCATTTCCACTGCCGCAACCTTTTGAGTCTGCTCGTTTACAACTTTCACCGAGGCCACTGGCACCATTGTCATTGCTGTTACCATCGCCATCGCTGTGACCATCGCCATCGATATCGCCAACGCCATCGCTATCGCCATGGCCATCGCCGTGGCCATCTCCATCGCCATCGCCATCACCGTGAGCATCGCCATGGTCATCGCCATCGCCATCGCCATCGCCATCGCCATCGCCATCGTAATTGCCATTACCATCGCTATCGCCATCGCCATCGTAATTGTCATTTCCATCGCCATCTCCACCTCCACCAGATTGTACATCTTCATTTGAACCAACAGCGACTTCGTTTGGTTTGTCCAAGTCCGGGTCTCCACCCGGATGCGATTGATTCTGTACCTGTGAGCCGTGGGAGGTGGGTCGTTCTTTTTCTTCTTCCTCATCAGTGTCTGAATCTTTATCTGTACTCGAATCAGTATGTGATTGAGAATTATCAATTTTGTCATCATTATCTTCTTTGTGGTTATTGGTGCTAGTACTTGAATCTGTAGTTGAATCTGTTTCACTAATAGTATCTTCATTAGATTCCTTTTCTTCGATTATGTTTGTTTCTTTGTGTTCTTCCTTCCCCGTTTCCTCTTCTTTCTCTTTCTCCTTTTCTTTCTCCTTCTCTTTCTCCTTCTCTTTCTCTTTCTCTTTCTCCTTCTCTTTCTCTTTCTCTTTCTGATTCTCATTCTCTTTCTCCTTTTCTTTCTCCTTTTCTTTCTCCTTTTCTTTCTCCTGTTCTTGCTCCTGTTCTTTCTCCTTTTCTTTCTCCTGTTCTTGCTCCTGTTCTTTCTCCTTTTCTTTCTCCTTTTCTTTCTCCTGTTCTTTCTCCTTTTCTTTCTCCTTTTCTTTCTCCTGTTCTTTCTCCTCTTCTTTCTCCTTTTCTTTCTCCTCTTCTTTCTCCTGTTCTTTCTCCTTTTCTTTCTCCTGTTCTTTCTCCTTTTCTTTCTCCTTTTCTTTCTCCTGTTCTTTCTCCTGTTCTTTCTCCTGTTCTTTCTCCATTTCTTTCTCCTGTTCTTTCTCCATTTCTTTCTCCTGTTCTTTCTCCTTTTCTTTCTCCTGTTCTTTCTCCTTTTCTTTCTCCTTTTCTTTCTCCTGTTCTTTCTCCTCTTCTTTCTCCTGTTCTTTCTCCTGTTCTTTCTCCTTTTCTTTCTCCTGTTCTTTCTCCTGTTCTTTCTGCTTTTCTTTCTCCTGTTCTTTCTCTTTTTCTTTCTCCTTTTCTTTCTCCTTTTCTTTCTCCTCTTCTTTCTCCTTTTCTTTCTCCTTTTCTTTCTCCTCTTCTTTCTCCTTTTCTTTCTCCTGTTCTTTCTCCTTTTCTTTCTCCTTTTCTTTCTCCTTTTCTTTCTCCTGTTCTTTCTCCTTTTCTTTCTCCTGTTCTTTCTCCTTTTCTTTCTCCTTTTCTTTCTCCTTTTCTTTCTCCTTTTCTTTCTCTTTTTCTTTTTCTTTTTCTTTCTCCTTTTCTTTCTCTTTCTCTTTCTCTTTCTCTTTCTCTTTTTCTTTCTCTTTCTCTTTCTCTTTTTCTTTCTCTTTCTCTTTCTCTTTCTCTTTTTCTTTGTCTTTTTCTTTTTCTTTTTCTTTCTCTTTCTCTTTCTCTTTTTCTTTCTCTAACTCTTTCTCTTTCTCTTCCTCTTTCTCTTCCTCTTTTTCTTTATTGTTATCTTTGTCTTCAGGTGAATGTGCAATTACATTTGCATTGAAATTGATATCTGTGTCTTCATTTGTATTTTCGCTCGCAATTGTATCTTTGTCTTCGATTTCTATAAAATTTTCCACAGTTTCATTTGGATTTTTGTCATCATTTGGGCTAGCATTTTCATTTGAATCTTTGTCCTCTTGTGGGGTTGCATTGTCATTTGTATCTTCTTTATCTTCATCGCTATGTTTCAATGGTGGTCTATGTGGTCTTTGTGGTCTTTGTGGTCTATGTGGTCTATGACCTTTGAATGTGTACGGATTGAATTGAACGGTTGAATTGCATGCAAAAAGGGAGAGGAAACAGCTAGTTGTGAACTTATTCGTATCGAAGTTCGTCGAATGGGATAGTAGAGTGTGGAGAAAATGCCAAATAGCTTAATGAATTTTGATAATTTTCTGCAAATGCCAGAAGCCGTGATTTCTTGCGTTTTTTTTTTACTGAACTCGATCAAAGATATAATTTGGAAAACGGTTCGTTACTTTTCGATTGCTTTTTTCATAGACCGAAACGAAAATCTGTTAAAACCGAAAAGTATGCAATAGACTTGTCTCTTTGGTACATTCCGTGCTCTTTTTCATGCATTTTGATCACAAGTTAATGTGTGTCCGTGTACCAACAATAAACACACAATATATACAAATGTACCAAATGAAAAAAAATGAATGTTCAAGCAAAAAAATACACAAGCCAATAAATGCGATTGGTTTCGTGAAATTTCGACTGGATCGGTAGCGTTATTTGTTGGGAATTGAAAATGGGGCAAATATTCTTGGCTTACCGATAGGGTCGTCTGATGGTGGTCCTTGGCCTGGAGCTGGTTGCTTCGATCCCTTTTGTTTGACTGGCGTTGCTTTTCCCAAAACGGCGTCTACGAATTTTTCATATCTGTTGCGGCGTTCGAATAAGCGTTGACGAATATTATCGGCAACTTCTTTTTGTGAGTCCAATGAGATCTTTGGGCGCCACGTGGATGCACGGAAACCTTTTACTAAACGAATTGGGCCTACTTTTTTCAATCCTTTCAAACTGAATCGCTTTGGAGGCTTTACATCAGCTTTCACCTCATCGACGGCTGTCTCATTTGTTGACATTACAGCTGCTGGTTCTACGGGACTCGAATCTTCAACGGTTGCATGTTCTGCTGAATATTTTTCGCAAATCATTAAATCGGATGAAAAAAAATTACAACACAAAGGCAATTTGACAGAAAAAAACTATATTTTGTAGCAGTTTCCACGAACTCACAGTTTTTTTTCTCAATTTAATTTATGAAGATAATGCATCTTTTGGTTTCAAAATTCGAAATGATTGAATAAAAATGGCGCTTACCTGCTTCGGATGTAGTTGCTTTCGTCGGAGTAGTAACAGGGGTTGCAGCACGTTCAGTCGTTGGCGCAGCACTTTCGGTTGGAGCCGATTCATTCTCTTCAGCTGGCAGTGATTTAGCAGGGAATGTTTCGAATGCAACTGGTTCGGATGGCTCTTCGGCTGCAATAGTTTCGGCGGACTTTTCAGTTGCAACAGTTTCGGCGGTTTTTTCAGCTGCAACAGTTTCGGCCGGCTTTTCGGATGCAACAGTTTCAGCTGCCACAGATTTGACTGCAGCAATTTCGATTGGCTTTTCAGCAGCCATTGCTGCTGGCTCTTCCACAATTGTTACTTTAACTGGGATTTGTGCTGGAGCTTCTACTTTAGCTGACTCAGCTGTACGAGCAACCGCACAGTTGGCAGTGTCATTCTCGTTACATGTTTGTCCTTTAGCACATTCCAATGTTTCACCGTTGATCATAAATTGTGGCTTTTGACCATTTCGTTCCGTCAATGAACATGGTTGATAATGTGTTGAATTAATGCACTTGAAATCTTTCCCATTACAATTCAATGTTGCTTCACTGTTTAATTCGGCTCCGTGAGTCGACTGCTGCAATAATTTGATTGTGGGAAAAAGCGGAAGAAAGTTGCACATTAGTTTAAATCGGTATTGGCTGTTCAATCGGCTTAGGTAAACTGCTAACTTTCGTCAGTTTCATTTATATTTTTACTAGAATCAAACAGGAAAAAACTTTTCCGGTATTTTCACGAAAGATGCACACAATATTCACTTCGGGTCACAGTTGGAATTTTTTTTTTTTTTTTTTTCAATTGAAACACACTAGTTTTCAGCTAAATCTATCAAAAAATCGTCTAAAAAATAATTGAAGAGATTTGAAAAATATTTACCAAAATTAACAGCGCGACGCTGAAAATGAAAATCACTATTGATCTATCCATGTTGGATGATGGGAGCAGACTGAATTCAACTGGTCAAAATCTGCTCAACTTATAGACAAAAAAATGTCTAGAACCAACACGAGCATTGTTGTTGTAATTGGTGATTTACGTTTGAATAATAACACGCATACACACAAATATCGAATCATTTACATTTTTCGATTCCTCTTTCTTTCTCACATAATTTCACTCAAGAAATTAATTGCCAAAAATTGCCAAATACAGATATTGATCTGTTTAAGTTAATCGAAAAAACGAAGAAATGGTAGAAAAGAATCATTCAAGATAAATGCATAAATTTCTTTCACGGCGACGACAGGTCAACAGCAGAGCAAAAGAGCTAATCGAAATAGTGGAATGGAGAGATAGTGCTGTCCAAAAAACAGAGGTGTATCATAACAACATCGAATGCGATGAAGATGGTCAAGAAGTCGATTCACGCCAGAACCAGTTTCAATGGATTACACAAATTTTACTCGGCGCGCATTAGACTTCATATGTGACAATGCTAATGATATGTAGCCAATAACAGAACTGATATGATATCGATATGACTGACCAAAAAAATGAAAAAAAAAAACAAATACATAATTTATGAATGACCTAGCTAATGCGCGGTACGGATATATTTGTTGAAATTTGCATAAAAATTCTCAATTATTGCGTCGCGCTTAGTATTGCAACAGAACACGCTCAGCATCGGGACACATCAAATAAAACGGTATCGCTCTTGAGTTTATTAATGAACAGTGCGCTTCGAACTCTTCTCTACTCGCACTTATGAATAATGTATTCTAGAAATGCTCAATGATAGTATTTTTGTCAACTTTTCGAATTGATTTGCTCAAATATTGGTGATGAGATGAGAGATTTTTTGGTGGATAAGGGAATAAAAAACGAAACACCGTTACTGAACATGGACATTTTTAATGCTTTCACAATTCGCTAGTTACATATATTTGGCCCACATTTTTTCGGCTGTGAAACGCTCATTGGCCGGTTAACAATTCTTGGTACGAGATAAGAACTTGGATTTTTGTAAACTTTGAATCGCGAACAACTCGGGCGTCCCATCGCGCCGCACCACATCACTCATTTACGCCATCCAAAATTAAACAAAACTCACAACAACCGTTTTCGGTGAATATTTATCCAATGTTCCATCTAACGCCACAAGATGTAGCAATTTGGAAGTGGCGTTTCCAATATCGGCCGCTTTCCATCAGTTTCTGCTAATTTCATAGCCATAAAATCTATTTTAGAAACAACGCATTATGCGTTGGGACCAAATAATGGGCGTGTGGGCTGTCAAATCAAAATGATCATAATGATGACTTGTTTCATAAGTTTGTATTAACGCGATAGCCATTAATTGCAACGGTATTTCTTTATCATTTTAAATTCTAATGAATTATTCTATGTAATAATAAAGTCGATTTTTATGTTTGCCTCTCGCCACATAGCCATCGAGAGTTTTACGACAGCCAAAGGGCCCACATCCATCGAAACGTTTTACAAATCTCAATTGACTCCAAAATCTAAAAAATTGTGATAAAATGTTCAGGGCTAATGAAAATGGAGTTCTTCGGAAAGTTCGATGACATTCGATAGTAAATCGAAATGGAAGAAAAACGTTGACAAATGGTAATTCTCTTAACTCCAATAAATAAATAGAGAAATAACAGCAAAGATAATCTTTTTATCTTCTATCAATATTTTTTATTGAAAAATAACAAAAAACTGCCGTTTTTTGCTCTATTTAAAATTGCAATGTCCCAAATGGATTCGAAAAAAAGATATTCCTTTCGGCGACTTTTGAAGAACCGGATGATTTTCCTTGAATGAGTTGTGAAATGTATGCGATGTTGCTTTTGTATCATTATTTTTGAACACTCTTTAAGAGATTTAACTATCAAATGAAAGATATTCTCGGCAAAAATATCTCTTACATTTTTCAAAATAATGATAGACAGACAAAATTCATTAGGCATTTTTGCATATATTTATTTGGTAAAATGACTGTTTCGCATTCAATTTGTCATCGGAATAATGTGTGTGTGTGTGTGTACGGGACAATCCAAGAAATTTATGCGAATTTGAAATGCAAAAATTTCGCGGGTATTTTGCATGTTTACCAAAAGAAAGTAAATCAACAGATTGAGTGTGGTTAATTTTCGATAAGTACATGTTCATTGATAAATTTCGGTGCTCTGGATACTTAAAGCCGTGCAATTGTGTTTACTTAATGTGAGCATGCATTTGACTGGGTCCCCGATAGGGATGTCTCGATTTGACGTTTCTAGGCGCTTTTGTTTATATGTCGCTTTATATCGGTATTGTAAAATTCATGAGGAAGCAATTAATTCGAATCTATTTCACAATTTACATAAGTGAAGACGATCAAATTCAGCGATGTCGAAGAAAAAAGATTTTGAGGAGCAGCTGCTAGAAGCCAGTGAGTAGCCGAAATGGCATACAATTCATTCATGATTTATTTATAATGTGTGTCCAAAAATGTTTTGTTTATTTATTTATTTAGATACGGCATTGAGACGAAGCAGAAAAATTAAAAAAAATCGACGTGATAAAAATGAGCGTAAGCATTCAGAGTCGTTGCTTGTAACGGATTCATCAATCGATGCCACAAATGATTCAGTTGACGTTGAGGAGGATTTGTGTGTGGTCGAAGTGCCATCATCGTTATCCGATCAACAAACGATATCGGATTCCAGCTTTGTGGAGATGTCAGCTGCTGACAAACTAAAATCACAGGCCAATCAAAGTGCGAGTAAGCAATTAGCAACTTCAGTAACCGCAACATCACTTAATTCAACCACCAAACCGAACAATAAAAAACGCAAAAATCGACGTGGTAGTGGAACGTCGAGCGAAGAGGAACGATGGTTAGATGCAATCGAATCAGGGAAACTAGAGCAAGTCGATGACGAATTGAAAAAAATCAAAGATCCAAAATTAATGACAGCCAGACAACGGGCAATGTACGAACGAAGTATTGAGAAAGACCCATCGCCCGGCGGTGATGTGCTGCTTGCACTGCCCACTGGCTACAAGGAAAAAGTCATGACCGCCGAAGCACTGGAGAAAGCACAACTAAAGTCGCAAAAACGCAAGCAATTAGCTGATGAAAAGCGTGAAAAAGACAAACAAAAAACAATGGACCGTTTGTTGAAGAAGCAAGAGAGTAAAGTGACAAAATTGGCAAAAAATAAAATTGTAAAAAATTTATATCCCGTTATATCTTACCATGAATCAATTTCCAACGGAGCATCACTATCATTTCCAAATAATTTTGAATTTCCAATGCAAGCGCAAGTGAAACGAAATCCACCGCCAATCATTTTGTGCGCGATTTGCAATGATAGCCGAAAACGGTATAATTGCTCGAAAACCAATACCCCGCTATGCAGCTTTAAATGTTACAAATCGAATTTATTGCGCAAGCAAGTCGCGTGCTAATCCGTGTTTAGTGGAATTCAATGAACAAAGTCAATAGAAAATAGGAAATAAACAGCGAAACATAGTTTGACTCAAATAATTTCTTTTAAACTCATTCTAAGTCTTTCATCTTTATTGTATTTTATGGTTAGGTTTGTAATTTTCTATTTGTATCCACTCGCATTCATTTTAAATTTACAAAAATTAAAAGTACCTACTAAACATAGTTTGACATAAAACAATATTTAATTAATATTTCATTTTCTTCTGCTCTCGCCATGTTATTTTGCTCGCACTCGTGTTTGCTCAGTTCTATACATAAATAAAGGTAAATCTTGCATCTGAGTGATTGTTATTTCTATTCAAATAAATATCATGTATGAAATTTATTTCGATTGGGGGAATGATGATTGGTGCCGCACGCGCATCATCTCTGAGGCGAGGAGAGAGTATTGCAAAAACTGAACACAAAAAATCTAACAAATGATCGCTTTTCGGGGGTTGACATGTGTGTGGATAGGTCGATTGTTGACAGGCTCAATACCCCTGTCGGTCGGTGAGCTCATTTGAATTTTCTTTTCCACTGCATTAGCTAATTGATTAATTTTTACATTCTTACTACGGACAAATCGTTATTCTAGTAGATTTTTTTTGGAGGAATTATTGGAGGCAGATGATGGCCACAGCGCGGGAAATTCGGTGGTACTGGCGGTAAATCGGCTTGGCTGCCAATATGCACGACTAAATTCATTCCAATCAATATATGGAACAGGAAATGACAGTGGAACAACCAGAAACCTGCAAACATAATTGAAAATATATTAAATCAATATATATGGAGTGGAAGGGTTGATCATACCTGGATTATCCGCTCGGAATCGAAGCACAACATAGCCATTGTTTGGAACGGCTATCGTATCTTTGAGCGGTGGCTTTCCAAATTGCCGATGCAATAGACCTTTTCGGTCCCACTCCAAGGCGTGCTTCAAGTTGATCTTTTTGATGTTCGCATCAGGCGATCGACCCATACCAATGACATGGAATGACGTCCCGTGCAAATGGAACGGATGACTCAGATTCGTTTGTTGCACTGCAAATTTCAAATCAATAAAACAAATCCATCAAAGGTTCAATTTTAATCTCAATCGCATTTGCTGTTTTCAAATTTTAATTTTCAATTCAGAATATGAACTGAAAATCGAAATTAAATTCGAATATTTTGAAATAATTCTTTTTTTTTTATCAGAATTGAGGATTCGAATTGAAATAAAAAAATCGTTTTTTTTTTTGAATCGTTTAAAGATTGCTCTCACCTTCATCGACAAGAACGACTTCAACGATTGCATTCAATGGGATGTCAACGGTGTGAGTGCACATGCAGTTCATGCCACAATCTGGTGGTCGATTGTCTCCATTGCAAAATTGTTCGGGTGGAATATCTTGCATTTGCGAGAGCATCGGTGACGGTGGCGATACATACGAAATTTCATCAATTAAAGAGATTAAATGATCGCCGCCGGGTGCCACCAAGAATCGATTGTACGTATTTGGCCGGAACAATTCGTCGACACGATAGAAAAAGAAGCGGAACGGCAAAAATATCTTAACATCTGGACGTTCAACGAGCACTCCTTTATCGCTTCTCCGTGCATTTTTCAAATTGCTCACGCAAACTGCATCAGTCCGTTTCCGATCGCACACCGCATCAAGTGGATTCAAAACCTAAATTTTGTTTTTATTTCAATTTGAAGATTAAATTCAACAAAAACAACGAAATTGCAATAAAAAAAATTGAATTATATTAATGCGCTGAAAAAAAAATTGTTAACTGAAAGTTTAAAATGGAAAATTATAAATATTATTTAAATGAAAGTTCTACAGAATAAAATGAATATTGTACAAGATATTTACAAATTTGTTTGGAAAATTCCCAAAGAAAACGTTTTATACCGATGATAGAAAAGAAAATAATCTGGAAAAATGCTATGTACAATAACAAAGAGCTGTAAATTGCTAAGATAGTTGTTGTTTTTTCAGGAAATATATTTCAATATACAAAAAATAAATTATTTACACTTATGACATACTAGAATTTGCTAGGTATCGCGTACGTTTTGTTGTTGTTGTTTGATTCATACTCAAACGATTGTGTGAGCGCGTGATTGATGGATTCAGTATAGACTTTTGTTTAAGTATTCCTTTTGCCATAATTAATCATATAAAACACATCGCCGATATCTGCTTAATGTGCACCAATATCATTAAAATTTAATTGTCCTCACTTAATTTTTTTTATCGAATTGTGTTTTTTTTTTCATCATTCTTAATTTTTTTCAAATCGTATTATTACAATGTAGTCTAGATTAAGATAAAGTACAAATAAATTTGATTAATTTGCAATTAATATTAAATTATGAGTAATTTAATTGTTGCCTTTGAAATTTGCTCTGTTTTGTTGTTGTTTTGGTATTTCGGAGTCGGAAATCGAAGGTGTTTTCAAATGTTCTTTTTATGTCATCTATAGGAATGGAAGTTGGTTTTAAAAAATTCGAAAGTGGTTGTGTGCTTTTCAGCAGGGAATAATCACCAATTGTGCGCTTAGTTTCAGTCTGTTTTTTTTTTTGCTAATTTTATAAATTTCATCGGGGAAAATGAGCAAAGGAAACATTCATTGAGCAAACAACATCAAGTCCGTATGCAGAAACTTTCGCTTCTGATACGATTGAAATTCTTTTCAAAACATTTACATACGAATTGAATTAAGCAATTAAAAAACGAGAATCGCTAGAAGGAGCCACTCGAGACAAATAGGGAGTTGAATTGTCTACAAAAAGAATGTGTGCTCTGGAAGAAAACATCTATTTTCATGCATATTCCGAAACAAATTTCCTTGCAAAATAAATATTGAATAGGAAAACGTAAAAATAAAGTCGAATTTTGAAGAGTGGCGTTGATTTTTCGTTTAAACTTAATCTCTAAATTCTATACAAATTTAGTATGGGCAAATTGGCCGTGTTATGGATTGGGTACGAGATTTTCTAGATGTAAGATGCAATTTTATGTCCAAATTGTTCAATTTTCAACTAAATTGAGTAGATAGATATTCATGAGCCGGTGTGCGTCTGTCCTGTGTATTTACACAAATTGATTGGATTCAGTTTGCTTTTTTTCTGTCATGCAAAAGTAGAATTGAAATTTGAGGTTATATACACAAAACCCGCCACCACAATTCTGCGATTTGGCCTGTCTTATTGTTCAATGAAAAATCATTTTCAATGTTCAATATTCACAGAATGTTCAGAGTCTCATTGCTTTTAGTTTGTGAAAAATAATTGGATGTATACTGAACGCTGCTTTTTAAATGTTTCAAAACAAATTATGTGATTTTACTAAATGTGCTGCACTAAAGAGTGCCACATTGACGAAAAACAAAAAAAAAAGAAAAATTAAAACGAGAAGAAGAGAGATATTATGAACAAAAAATCAGGCATTTTGGAATGAAATTGAAAGAAAAATATGTTGTTGTGTGTGTGTGGATGGTTGAGGTTTTGATGTTTAATTGATTGGTATTGGCGGTGTGTGATCTCCACACGTTGGGAAGTTCGGTGGAACTGGTGGCAAATCGGTCTGTGTGCCGACTTGCAAAATTAAATTCATTCCTATAACTATGTGATAGAGGAAATGGCAATGGAACAACCATGAGCCTGCAAAAAAAGCGAACACAAAAAAATCGTTGTACATTTTGGATTCGGTGTGAGTATATTGTGTGCTCATTTACCTGGATTGTTAGCTCTAAAGCGCAAAACAACATAGCCATTATTTGGTACAGCTATTGTGTCTTTTAAAGTTGGTAAATTATATTGTCGATGCAATAAACCACGACGATCCAAGTCGAGTGCATGCTTCAAATTGATCTTCTTCACATTTGTATCCGGCGATCGACCGATACCAATTACATTAAAGCTATAGCCGTGCAAATGGAACGGATGACTTAGATTTGGCTGTTGAACTGCAAATGAATTTTGGATGAAAGGAGATTAACATTTGTATAGAATGAAAGTTCAAATTTGGTTTAAAAATTCAAATCTGCATTAAAAAGTTACAATTTGAAAATGAATAAAACAAAAAAGTGGACTAAACGATTCACTTATGCCAATTTCAAGTGCTTCTGGATTTAATTTTTAAAGCGTGGCTTTATTAATTATTGAGATGCAATTTTTTTGCTACTTTCGCCAATTTTGGTTTTAAAGTCGGTTTTAAAATCGGTTTGTTCCCACGAACAAATAATATCTGGAACTTTGGATTTGCATTTGGCTGAAACTTGAATCCCAAAAATAAAAGCCAGAAGCACTTGGAATTGGCATAAATGAATTTTCAGCGCAAGCATACCTTCATCAACCAAAACGATTTCGACGATTGCATTAAGCGGTATATCGATTTTGTGGGTGCACATGCAGTTATTTCCGCAGTCAGCTGGCCGATTGTCTCCATTGCAGAACTGCTCCGGATTGATTTCGTCGTATTGTGAAAGAAGTGGTGCTGGCGGCGAAAGATATGAAATCTCATCGATCAAGGAAATCACATGATCACCGGTTGGGGCAACTAAAATACAAAAATGATCAAATTCCTACTGTTAATTTTTGGATTATCAACTATAACACGGATTGATCAGGAATTCAAAAATTCCATTAAAAGATTAAGAATTCAAAAAAATAGGATTAAAAATACAAGTAAAAAAAAAACAAAACCCTACCCAAAAATCGATTGTATGTGTTGGGTTGGAATAGTTCTTCGACGCGATACAAGTAGAATCGGAATGGTAAGAAGATTTTAACGTCTGGTTTTGACTGCAGAATATCACGATCGACTGATTGAGCGTTTTTCAATTGGCTGACACAGATGGCATCGTCACGTTGTTGATTACATTGAGCGTCCAATGGATTCAAAACCTAAACGAGATTTGTTCATAACATGGAAGCATAATCGGATGCAAATCAATGGATTAAGATTGCGTCCGGCATCGGCGGCGACACACGCATTTGCACATTGGTGAAAGGAAAAATCGAAATTGCATCGATTTCAATTGATACAGTGTGCATAGAACAAAGACGGAAAAACAAACAAATTGTTTTTTTTTTTCATTCATTAAAAAACTTTCAATTTGTGATGATGAAATAATTCTTTTTTTTTTAAATGGTTGGTCTATTGTGTGTTCCTGGGAACGATTCGTTGCTGTGTTTGTAATGGCGATTTCACAAAATTTTCATATCAAAGACTCAATTAATCGTCTTATATGAATAACAAAAAATTTAACGAAATATGGTACTTCAACTCACGTTAATTTTCAGAAGACAATAGGGGCATTACGTTCGTCAATTTGCCTCTTTGATCTGGACACATTTAAAATATGCCTATAACACTGAAAATCAGGCTTAACGAAATCTATTATATTCAGTACTTTCTTTTATCGGCTTTTTTATCTGGACGATTTCAACAATAAATCTCATCCAATTTAAATATAAAAAAGAGTTAAAGTGAATGCAAAAACCCGAAAATAATGATAAACCATTTTGTTTGAATAGCATCCGATCGCAAGAAGAGATAGATAGAAGATATACACACGATATATATATATATATACAAATGAAGTATGCATGTTGCAAAATTTATGTACATAACAAATATAGTAAACAAATGGGAATGAACACTTTTGAAATGATAGCATTGTGAAATATTTATACGAATTCCGAAATATTTGTTCCTGAGTGGTGTTTCATCAATTCTATTTACATAAATATTTACATTGTGGTTTTCTATGTACAAAAGAGAGCTTAAATCCAATTTTACAGAGATTGGTTCTGGTTTGGATTGCATCCAATAGAATCATAAAAATAAAGGGTAGGAAACTTTGCATAAGGTCAGTCGGCGAGCGAATCAAAAACTGAATGAATTGATTTGTTTGAATGTGATTTTGAAATTGTACTTACGACTCCTTGGGGGAGACCAACATCGTAGGTGGGTGCATTTGTGGTGGGTTGATATGGGCCGCGGGCATAACGCACGATGGCTAATTGTTGAACACGCCGAATGCCACATTCACCTAAACCACGCGCCTGAATCCAATACGCTCCAACTGGCTGGTCAGCAGTTATTACGAAATCGTATCTTTCACCTAAAAAAGTGCAGAATTGTAATACTTGTCTCAAGTAAGATTGGACTGATTGCGTACGACCTTGAAATACGATGTGACGTTCGGCTTATAATTCATAAATCTCTTGAAACCGCATGAATAAACTATGTAGCTGTGCCGTTCACAAATGACTTGAGAATATGCTCAATGAAATTTAATTTGGACCAATTAGGCGGCACAGTTTTTTACGCATTCTTTCATTAATCGACATATTTCACACACATGAAGAGAGAGAAAAAGAGACATTGGACAGTTCGAGAGCAAATAAAAGCCTTTGTTTGTCATTCAGGGACATTGAAACATGTGTTTGAGCTTTCTATTTTCGACTGATCGCCGATTATTTGTTTCCTTTTTTTATCTGCGGCAAACCATTTTAATATTCAATTGAAATTGTTAGTATTTCTCTGCTTAGGGTGTCCAAGCGCGCAAGCAACCTGGCCGCTCTCATATAATAAATGGATTTTTGATTCCGATATATTTGTATTTCCTTGGTGTGCACAACGGTGAACAAATGATACGAATACGAAAGTTGTATGACGCAGTTTTCTTAAATTATATAATTGGAGCAATTCTTTTTATATGACGATGGAATATAAATGTGGCGAATCAAGCATGAGTTGTTCTTTCCGTATTCAATTGAGGCAATTTGTAAATACCTCGGCGTATGGCTTTTTTGCTGTTGTTGCAAGTGAGACGAGAGAAAACTTACCAGAGAATGAAATAATCGTGTTCACTTGAACTGGATGCACTGGCTCGCCATCGGTTGCAATTATGGTCAAACCGTGACCTTCGAATGTGATTTGAGCTGGACAAACTGACGCAAATGCATTAATTAAGCGGAAACGGTATCGGCGGCCCGGTGTCATTGTGAATATTTCGAGCGGAGTGTTCGTCATGAAGCCAGTATTTGGATCACGGAATTGGCCGCGACCGTTGATCAACATCGATTCGGGATCTTGGCCAGTGTTGACGGCCAAACGGCCCGGATAACGTTCAGCGGCGTCTTCGTGCAACCAATCGCTCAACAGCACAATATGTGTCGTCAAATCGAAATCGTAAAGATGCGAATTTGGATCACGCGATGGCGGCTGACGCACAATCAAACTGCCGTAGATACCGTCGATCTTTTGCAATCCGGTGTGGGCATGCCAGAAGTGGGTTCCAGCATTTCCAGTAAATTGATATCTGCAATATCGTTCAAATCAGATTAGATTTTTCATGTCGAAAATCGGACTGTTCGATCTTAAAAAGTGCTCCGACGCAGAAAACGGAGGTTTTTTAGAAGGACTTAGTGGATTAAGTTCATTTAATTGAACTTTGAAAGTCCAACTGTTAATGAATGGTGTTAGTTAAAACTTAAAAAAAATTTAGATGTTATCATGGAACTAAGATTGGAATCAATGAATTAGGCCTCCGGCCCGTAAAATCACAATCCTAAATCTAAGACCGAAATTAGAGCAAACCTCGAATCTGTCATACCTGAAAGTGTTTCCTTGTTGAATTGGGCATTGCGTTACAAATGGTACGCCGTCGTAGTATTGTGATCCGCGTTGATGAATGCCGTGCCAATGAATAGTGACTTCCATACCTTCCATATGATTTTCTACGTCGACAACAACTTTATCATTTTCACAAACTTGTATGCTGGGGCCGGGTATCATTCGATTGGCTGTCAAAATACCACGTTCAACGCCATCGGCAAGCACACACTGGCAATGACTCCATACGGTATTTGTTGCATTTGGTGTGCACACTTGACATGCTCTATGGAAATCGAAAGTATATGGAAACAGTAGTGAGAAACACAACATGAAATATTTCTCAATTAAAAATATAGCGATCGATTGAAAATAGTTAGAAAATGGCGAATACTATCGCGTATCATCACCAAATATTCAGATAAAGTATTCAAAATAATTGTTTAGCCAGTTTTCGCGCTGTCACAATCTATTGATTGATTCAGCATCACTTCTGCTGTTGAAAAACGAGTGTGCGCGAGCGAGAAAGAAAAACACACAAACGGTTGCGCTGCCTCTAGTTGTTTTTAGTTGAATTTAACGGAAAAAATTACGAAAAAGGCAGAAATGAGATGATATGTCGTAACAGAAGTCACTTCAGGGCCACAAATGAATTTACTGTTTGTTATGTGTTGGGCGCGCGCACGCGCGTGTTGTATTTTTTTCTTCTGTTCGTTTCTTCTTACTTCTTTTTCTTATTTTATTTCTTTTCCTAGCTTTGCACTCACTCTCGCGCAACTTAAAATATTTTCATTGGCAGAATGGGCTAAGCGTAACAGCATAATAATCCCAAACAGCATACATAAATATCTTAATTGTCTAATCGCTTGAAATAAAACCGACTCTTTTTGTCTTTATTGCAAACACAACATCAACAATAACAATTCCAAATAATTCATATTTGATGGCATAAAATTTTGTGCTGGATTTTGATTGAGCGTGTAGTTGTTATAGCTGCTGGTGTTTTTGTCTTCTATTTGTTGTGTTGTATTTCTTTTTGGTATGATCCAGTTTAAAATGGCTCGTTTGTCACTGTATCAACCGCTGAACATGTCGCGCAGCGTTTTTTTTTTTTTTTTTTTTTTTTGATTACACTCAAATTCGCCGTTCATAATTCGTTATGCCCACGAAGTGTCCATTGAAATGGGATGTTGCATTGAAGTCATGGGCTCGAATAAATTATTTTGAACAACTAAATTTCCACCCCGGTCACCATCCATTTATTCATGTTACATTCACCGTGAATGATACGCGGCGCGATAGAGACATAAATACTAATGACCATTGGCACTTGCAATTGTTGAATGCATAAATGATGACTAAAAATATCGGATTTATTTATAATATTGGACTTTGGCATTGACCGCATTCACGCACAAACAAATACGTCGGTCTTAACTACATTTCTAATTCTAATCTGCATCAACTCGGCTCGGCCCATATGCAAATTGAACAATCGATAGGATTATTTTGCGTGCGATAAACGCAAAGATTTAGGGAGAATGTCGAAATACATAGAAAATTTGAAATTAATCGATATATAAAGAGTTTTGTATGAAATTTTGCAAATTTTCTGAAAGATTTCGGTTTGGTTAGCCAGATCTTTCGGTTAATTTCAAGTGAAATTTCGATTAAATAGAAATAGCAGAAAGGATAAAGAAATATTTTCCGCATGAAACCGTTTCAACATGAAAATTTTCAGTTCCATAACGACAAACTAATTTTCAATTTGTTTTCCGATTGAACGTTTTTCTTTTCAACAGAAATAATGGGCAGTTCGAAATATGATGCAAACAACAAACGACTTAATGACAAGAAATACACAAACGAATAAAATTCAATAGTGAATTCGAAGGTGATGCAAACGAACTAGATTTGACATGGAATTGGACACCTTAGAATTTAGAAACAAATCAGGAGTTTTCTCCCAAATTTTTATGTTAAATATCCAAAATTGTAAATAATGTGAACTTACGCTCCGAGAACGGTATAATATTCAAGTGTGAAATGATAGTAGCATATTCTGGGTGGTTCTCCTTCTCGACAAGCGCGAGCGCATTCATCTGGCGCCGAAAGATTTGGATTTCGTCTTAATTCAGCTGTTGCACTGCTTGAAAAGTCTAAATGTCTGTATGGCGATTTTGCGTTTCCTGGTGTGATCGGGCCAATGCCAGCCCGAATGCCCTGCGGTCGAGCAATGCCACCACTCAGCGCTGGATGTGTTTGAACTAGTCCATGTGTTGCCGAATAAAAATTATTGTCTAACGATGAATCAGCGCCGGGCGTTGTTATGTGTGATCGCCACCACGATTCAGCTGTTGATTGATCTGATTTATCTGATGTGTCTGAAATGCGAAAGGAAAACGAGAACCGTTATTCTACAAATAAATTGTGGTCTCTTTGTTGTTTTTATTCAAGGTTCTTGTTCACATTTTTAAATCACGAGAAACTAGAATAATTAGATTTTGGTTTGCGGGAAATGCAATTTGCACACAAATGAACACAAAATATTGTAACATTTTGTTAACATTTCGATTGATTAAAGCGAAATATATAAAAAATATGTTTTACACCCAAACAATGCTCATACATGATGGCGAACATTTATGCAAATTGCCGCTATTTGTATTGTTTATTACTTAATTGAAAAAAATCTGAAAAATGAAAAAGTCGACATTAGAAAAAAAAAACACAGAATTATATGCGCACATTCGCCCAATACAACCATAAAACAATTTAACGGAGATATTTTACGTCGCCGCCAAATATTTAGCCCGAAAATTGTGCTTCAATTATTATTTTATCATTGTTTTTTGTGTTATTTCTTGCTTGCTGCTGTCTATCCGCGGCATAGCCAAAGAAGCAATAAATCATTACATATTGCATTGTCCTAAAAACTGAATCAAACACACAACAATAGCACATGGGCAGAGAAAATGAAAAGAGAATGAATTACCGAACAATGATCAACAACGAGACAACTAAGGCGTAATTTGAAATTCAACCTTCCACATCAAATGCGAAAAGACAAACAAACGGCCACAAATAATGCGAGCAAATGACGAAAATGTCATAATCATGTTGAATGCGCTCGCGCGTGCACTCTACTAAAAACCACGGAAGAATGGAGTTAAACAACTGTTTCTAATGATTATTTAAATGGCATCACCTTCGAATCGGAACATCAGAACAATACAATTACATTTGGGTGAAAATCAAAACGCATTTAACGCCACCGCCACAGCCACCGCCGACAAAAATGCATGCAATCAATCTAAATGCTTAATTATACCCAGATTCATACTGCACAAATCGCATTATCAATTATATGCCGGCATTTGTCTCTTTTCGATTCGTTTGTTGCGTTCTTGGTCGTCTATAGTGTTGTTTTCGCATAAGAATATAATTTGACCGTAACAGCTGACATAATGTTCGATTGAATTCAATGAAATTCACAATTTCCTATCGTCGTGAAAGCGTCCATTTATTATAGATTCACCATCGTTTAGACGTTTGTCCGTTTTTCTCCAATTCGACACCAATGCACATTCGATAAAAATCGGTTTGGAAATATTCGTTTTAAATATACAATAGATGTTGGCCAGCTAGTGAGTTAGAACGAGTTTATCGATGATTTATCTACGTATTCATTTATACATTTTAACGGTAATCTTTCTTTTTGTGTTATTTCTTTTTTTCTGCAAACTCGTTTTGAAGCAACGTGAGTCAGTTTGAAGCCTAATCTAATTATATTGATTTTGCTTCTCATCAAGTTATCAGCCGTTTTAAAATGAGTCTATTGAATTTGGCGACTTTCGTGCAAATTTCTCATGTTATTGTGAAGTATTTGATGTTTTCCATTGAATTGGAATCGAAATTTTTGCATATTTCTTCTTATTTGACTCGAAAATGGACATTTCTGCTCAATTTTACGCGAATTCGTCGGTTAGTTTGGAATTATTTGCTGAAATTGGCTTAACTTGAACGAATTTATTCAATTTTTTATTTCAGTTTCTGTATTTCGTCCATTCATTCTAACATCATCCGATTTTTTAAAATAAGTGAATTTGTTTCAAATCTCCCACAATTTTGTGCAACTTCAAAAAGGTGCTTGTTTCGATATTGCTGAAGTACACATGAAAGCCCTTTTAAACCGCAATAAGCTACATTGCGCTTGAAAATTGGTTCCATGCGCAGATCAAAAATGTCTGATGCGAAATGAATTGTATCATATCATTTAAGACAATCTCTGGGGAAATTTCGGTGGGCGTATTGATTTGGTCTGATTGAATCGCATGGAATGAAACAATTAGAACCGAAAGTCGTAATTTCACAATCGAAACTGAAAGAAAACAACACAAAATGATGAAAAATAAAACTAAACAATTACTTTGTTTCTGATCGAAACAATTGCTATACTTCGACATAATTTTCGGTGTGTGCGCAATTTTTCTGGAATTTGATTGGTGAAATGCGTTTGCATGCACGTTGGAATTGCCTGAATTAATTCGGTAAGTGCATTATTAAACCGTGAATCGAATTTGTCGACAAATTTTCAACTATTTGTTTCGATGACGGCTTGTGATTGCATACTTTTTTTTTCATTTTAACGAATTGATTGATTGAAATTGGTAGAGAAAATGAAATGATTGGTAAGAGAATGGAATTGTGCTGAGGTAAATTGCAAATAGATAATTGCGGCTGGTGCATTGAAACAGAGCAGTCCTACGGTGTGGTGACTAAGTGCACGATGGTGGCGGTTTCAATTTGTGAATGCATCGTAGCGATGCGCGAGCGCTCGCGAGCAACATATAAAACCCTATTAATTTTTTAGTGCAATATAAACATATAAGTGA
Organism: Obolodiplosis robiniae; assembly: GCA_028476595.1. Classification (NCBI taxonomy): domain Eukaryota; kingdom Metazoa; phylum Arthropoda; class Insecta; order Diptera; family Cecidomyiidae; genus Obolodiplosis; species Obolodiplosis robiniae. The sequence continues at coordinate 40,670,962 of CM052016.1, forward strand.
GCTCGCGCATTAGCAGCTCCATTCAATATGCATTTATATTGAATGTGCGAATTTATTTTGCAAGGGAACAACAACGAAGCAACATCTACGAAAAAAACGCATGTGCAAATCAGCGTACACATGTGACTGGTGGTTGGCAAGCCAAGAATTTGTAATCAACACGCTGTTTGAAGAAATCTAGAGGAAAATTAGATTGTATTATTCAATAGGCACAAATACACACATAATCCAATCATAGAGCTTTTCCATTGGGCTGCCGCTTTGTTTTTTCGAGTGGTTTTTCTTTTTTTTCACTTAATTGTTTTCAGCTGTTTTATTTTGCTTCTTTTGTTTACAGTATACATTGCCAATGAATAGACAGCACATTGAAATCCGCGCTGCACTTATGCATAATTACCATTGTAGTGCACTTTTTGACAAAAAAAAAAAAAAACGGCGCTACTTCATTTTTATTATTATTTAATTCAAAAAAAAAAAAAAAAAAAAATGCTATGAAAATCAGTATGAACATGAACAAAAATAAAATAAATTGAATATATTTTGAAATAGAAAACATTTGCTCGCGTGCGTCGCAAGAATTTAGAGAGAGAGAGAGAAAAATTAGCTGAACTGAAATGAAATATATTAATTCTAGGGTGATAAGTAGTTGATTATGCGCACCGCACTGACGAAGTCTCAAGTATTATGGAAGGAAATAAGAACAATTTGATCGCGCACAATATGAAATATCATGTGATTAACAATGGGATTAATTGCTTGCATGTGCAGCTTGAGTCGAAGTGCGTGCGCCCATGCAGCCAAAGGGAAATCGCGCTTTTTATTCATCTGCCGGAGTTATGTGTGCGATGCTATGATGTGCATGAGTTAATTCCATTTTCTGATAGCAATTTAATTAGTTAGTTGGAAATCATTCGTTAATTACTCAACTGGTCAGATCATTTTTTTTTTTGTGGGCCATGTGCCGAAACGACCGCGAGATGGTAATGAGAGAAAGGGAAAGTCATACGATTCAAAACTATCTCCTACATCCAGTTTACTGACGGCAATTTACATACATTTGCAGCGTGATTTTCATCTGATCTAAATCGGCACCAATATGTCTAATTAACCACAATCAGATGGTTATTCTGTTAAACATCCATAAAATGCACATAAAATTCAAATTAAACCTCTAATTCACTTTATTCAACAATAATACGCTCGAATTAGAAACATCCAAATAAAATTACAAGCGCATGGAAAAGCAAATTCAAACAGGCTGTTAGTTTTACGTTTGAAACAAACATCTTCTAGCGAACTGCCGGATAGTTCGGTGAAAATGCGATTATGTATGCAGATGATAATCATCACCATTCAAAATTGGATCATTTTTTGGTGTCGACTTTATTCAAAAGTTATTGAAGTTTAAAATTAACGAATTTGAAACGCAAACATTCGATAGTAATTTGAAACTTCACATTCAATTGAATGTGTAAAAGTAAGCAAAGTTTTGATTTTCATCGAGTATTGTTCAAAAGCGATAGAATTAATCTGAGAAATAAACATGAAGTGGAACAATTTGTTGGTTAAAAAGGTTTGCATACACTTGCGCTCGCACACTCTGCAATAATCTCGCTGTCATGAAATTTATGAAAAAACATACGCACGAAACGGTTACTCAAATTTTTCCCGAAAAAAATTAAAAACTTGCATTTTTTGAAAAGACAAAGGCTTGCAAGTAGACCAAGGCCTTTGTAAAAAGAAAAAATGACGGACACCGGAAACAAGCGTATGAAAATATTTTCACTTTTAATTGGACGCGCAGAAACTAAACCAAATGCTATTCACAAGTCCGTCCGAAATAATTTGCTATTATTATAATTCTGAAGGATCGATGGCGTTTCGGCTTTGCTGACAAATAATTTAATCAAATCCAACAATTTACGCAATTTTTTCATTTGGAACGTGGAGTCCGACCGAAATGGATGCCTCCATGCAATATTGCCAAACCACCAGACTACGGCCGATTGCATTTTGGCCCATAGAAAAAAAAAAACCATCGAAACAATTGGCTTCAGACACGGTCTTTCAACGCGGGATAAGATTCATATAACAAATAATTGCAAGAGCTTATTTAATTATGAAGTTTTTTTTATGGACAAAAAATCAAACAGATGCAACAGAATCTGCATAAGATTAGCAAAAAACTCTCGAAAACAGAAGCGCATACAATTTTTGTATCTCGATTTCTGTTTGTCTGTGAAATGTATGTAAGTTCTTTTGGTTTTGCAAATAATCATTTGAATAATTGCCACCAATTTCCATAAAATTGTCCGATCACTGATATTATTGTCGAATATATTGTATATTTGAAAGAAAAATAATCACATTGTAAATTCCGAATTGCGAATAATGGAGAAAGGTTAGGCTGTGGTTTAAAAGGGCTTGACCCAATAAAAGTAGCACAATCACGCAAAAGCGATTCCATATCCAAAAGAGGAAATTTTGCAGCTCGCGAGCACACGCGCATGCAAACGCCAAAAAAAGAAAATGTACACGAAAATGAAGAATGAACGTAAATAAAATATTTTTTATATCTCGCGATATGGAAGCGAGTGTTGCGTCCGCAACGAGAAGAGTGCAACAAAAAAAAAATCGATCACGACAAAGTGATATCGCACAAGCACAAGAAAATCGAGAATTCAGAAAATTTAAATTCCAAAAATAATTACATTTAATCACATCAATCGTGCGGAATTCAATCGGTTTTTGCTTCCCCGGCACAAAGCGAGCATGCGAGTGAGTGTGTGTTCACGAATGTCCGCCGATTGGTTGTTTGTTTTTTTGCTCATTGAGCAATTCACATCGGTAAATACATCGTTATACTATTTAAAATTTATTTTTAATTATTTTTTTATATATTTATTTATATACATATATTTCGACGAACGAATTGTTACATTTTGTCCGCACTTCTGATAGGCATGTTGAGAGTCAAACGGCACACACGGGGCCTCAAACACTCGAACACCATCCGAAACGAAACACGAATCAAAAAAATTTCAGCACACACAAATGTGTAAAAATTCCGACGAGAAAACAGAAGAAATGTTGCAATAAATTTGTAATAGAATATTATGAATGTATGTTTTAATACGAAAATTATTGTGTACGCGCGCAAGCGTCGTCTCACTGTAATTAAATGTGTGTGTTCTCTTTTTCTCATTGAATGAGCACAATGGATTTCTTGCGCCTGTCAGATACCAAATGAAATGTCGCAATTAAATGCATGTAAAGTGTTTTTTTAGCACCACAATTCTGTGCGCTTTTTTCGTTCGTCTTTCTCAAAATGTTTGTTATTTCGCGGCAGTGTCGCTCTCTCGTCTCATTCTCAGTCATTATTAAATTCATTTATGTTATTTAATAACGATCACAATTTGTGCTGCCGTTTTCCATTTTATATGTCATTTGGTTGGATGCAAATCGTTTGCAGCGAAATGCCATAGCCATAAGCTCAATTATTAATGAACGGTTTGGTCATTACATCGGTTACTGCCATAATATACCGAATTTTTCCCATATTTACTGTCATTGTTCATTAATGTGTTTACCGAACAAGAACAAATATGCGACCGATAAAGACCACGTAGATTCAAGCTTAAAGTCACCGCCAATCAGTGAATAAGTCACACCAATCGAACTGCACACACACGATCATATTTTGACAGCAATTGTTTTAAATTGGCTTGGAACACGCGATAACTGCATTATATCTGGCCGAAATCTGGCCCAAAATGCTGAACAAATCTCACCGGTAAGTAAATGAAAATTAGCTTTGGCATGGAAAATATGTGCATATAAAAAGCGAAGAGAATGTGAGTCACACGGAAAATGCATATTTTATCGATACTAATTCAGCATTTATTCGAAATTTCAACTCGATATTTACCAAATATACAAACTATTTGGTCACACCACATATTACATTCCATGGCAAATGCATTTGGTTTGAATATAGTCGATAGAAGCGATCGCGGGCAAATATTTAGGTTAGGTCTGAGTCACAATCGACAAATCACCTATCAACAAAATCGAATTATTCGGCGAATCAGTTGCTCAGATGACGAAATTCAATCCTCATTAATATTACGGACAAATTGCGTAAATTGTTACATTTCTTCGGGCCCAATATCAATTGAATAATGAACATCTACACGACAGCGTGTAGAATCGATTTGCGCATTGATGAATTGAAAATCGGCGCCGGAAATTAATTTCGTAAACAAAATTCAATGTTGAAAAATAATCTAATTCCGTTCAAACAAAAAGGCACACGTCAATCGATTCCAGTGTGTATGTAAATACATGCGTAATCAATGTAGAAAAAGTGAGACTGTAATTATTTTGCGCCGATTGGTCTGGCCTGAGATCGTGATTGATGGTATTACGTGTTGTTGTGTGCTTTAAATCGTACGCGCGCTTGTGTGTGTGTGTAATTTAGACTAAAATCAATCAGAAAATCAATGATGTGTGACCATAGCTATGGCATATGCTGCCTCTATTTCAATGAAACCTGATGAGAGGCGATTGCAAGTGATCATCATAATATGTTCGATGTATCGACAAATAGAAGTTAACTGCTAATGGCTAGATGAAATGAATAACATCATCGAGCAAATCCTAGTTGAATTCAACAATTGATCCGGTTTTTAAGCCAATGAATAGCCGTATTTATGCTAGAAATAATGCGATAATGATAGCTTGCAGCAAAGTCGGAAATGAAATCATCAATGCGCAATCATCTCGTCTTCGCTAGCTATAGCTATGACTATTCCAAATTACATTCATAAGCTACAATCATTCCCATTGCAACGGAAAGTTACTTTTTTTGGTCATGCTTTTCCACCATGGACTTTACTCGAATCGACGGCACAAAGTAGAAAGAACGTCAAGCAAGTAGATTGATTGACTGAAACTTTTAAAACTAAAAGTAGGCTGAATGATATAAGATGTGAATTGAATCGCACTTTTTCTCACGCCTTCGATATATTTGGTGATCGTTTGGCGATACAGTGCTAGAAAATTGTGACGAATGCCGTCACAATGAGAATACATTTTGCGAATGATACATGAGTGTAATTTTGCTTCTTCTACCTACACGTTGCATTGGAAATGATCGCGATATCGACGCAAAGCCAGATCTTGCTATTATTGTTTTTGCTTCAATCGACAATATCCCGATACACTTTTCCTTTTTCGACACACAAACGTACGTTGCATTGGTACACGGCGAAGGCCAAGGGAAAGTAATTTTCCGTTCATTTTCACGTGTATACATCAAACGCCAGTTGTGCCTATTACGCTACCGCAATTATTGCTTAATTTACATGAAATAATAAACATTCACTGAAATTGCCTGTTTCATTCATTTTGTATTTCTCTCTTTCTCTCTCTCTCTCTCTCACTCTGTGTTTGTGTGTGTTACTCAGTAAAAATTGAAAGAAAGAAGCGGCAACGCAAATGAACGAGATGTATATACACAAAACATGGAAATTGCATTTTAGCACTTACACACAAAATTCTTTCCATTACTTTCCTGCATTTCGTGCGATGTGGGCATGTGTATGTTTCTTACGAATTGCATTTTGTTCATTTCAACATGGAACTTCTTGTTTATTGCCATCAATCGCGCGAAGCCCCATTGTTTTTCCATTGCATGGTTCAGCAGTTCCACGTTTGTGTTAATTGTGTCTGTTCGTTCATTTGATGG